>CM056994.1:152354956-153554956 GCA_029891345.1 Dryococelus australis
ATAAAATTACAACTATTGTCAATATCATATTCACCACACACACTGATTGACTGAAATTTCAACCTTGTAAGAAACCTTCCATCCATAATTGCACCAATTACAACCACCTCCATGAAATGGCCAACATATGGCCAAATCTTCCATGGAACCATCCACAGAACCGGCCATGCAAGTTTGCAAGGAATCTTCCAAGGTACCTTCCATCGTGGCACATAGGCTTAGGTCATTATCTTGCACAGTTCTCAGTTTCTTCGCATGGTTTTTTGGCGCATCCTTAGTTCCGTTTTGATTTGTGCAACTTTTCTTGTTCTGTTGAAGTTTCAATGATAGTCGTATCTTAATGTGACAGTTATTTTGCATGCAATTTTCCAGCAAAAGGCAGTGTTAAAAACCCTGTGAAATTATCGTGACCCGGAATAGATAAGCTTACAGAAAAAAATAGCTTCTCTTTTCTTGTTGTGTGAATCTGGCATGATGTGCTAGAATTTATGTAGAAAGTACCAGTTTGTTTATTTAGGTATCAGGATTTCAGAGTGGTTCTAAATACCACAGAGCAGAGAGTGCTGGTAGCTAGCAGCAAGTACCTGCAGGGTGTTCGCATTTTTTCATGAAAATTATAACTAGTTTTGTCTGTAACTGGAATGTACACCTATGTGTGATTTAACCACGTGATATTTGTCTTTGAACATGCCAGAAAAGTGCATCTTTAATATACTGTGGCTCAAAAAAGAGTTGTACAAAAAATGGCTTTCTTGCGATAAAGGCAAGCATGAGGCAAAATATCAACCGTGCGGTAAAGCGTTCAATATAGGCTATATGGGAGAATCAGCACAGTCCTTTAAAAAAAAATTTTTAAAAGTCCTTAGATTTTTCTGCCCTGAGGGAGTACGAACCATTACACTATATGTATATACATATAATATGAAAGAAACTAAAGTCTCATGTGTAATTAATCATGGATTCGCTTCTTATTTTAAAGATTGTTTACAGTTATTATGTAGTGTGTGTTGATAAGGTGGTGCAGAGGGGTCAAATGGATATAATTGTATGCTTTTGGGATGTCAATCAACAAAGAGTGTACACACGTTTTTGGAACAGTGTTTTCTTAGGATGTGCAACTGCTGAAGATCTTTTGGTTGGATTCTCTGAGGCCTTATGCACCCTTTACAAAACTTGTTCCAGATTTGGTTGGATGGGCCAAATTTCAATCATTGTTTTCAAAAGAAACTGAAATTTGACAATCCAAGTGGGAAATCTCTTGCACTTGTGGCCTATATACTGTTAATGAAGCTGTTAACACTGGTCATCAAATGGTTGGGATGTTTATCATGTTCTGAGAGTCATGTGTCGTTTTTTCAAAGACAGCGTAGCACGTCGAGCAAAGTACATAGAAATTACAGGGAGTAAAGAGTTTACTTCTGTGAGGTGGCTTGAAAATGGTGCACGAGTTGAACAAGCACTGAAAATATATGATCGTATTGAGAAATTTGTTAAAGAAGAATGAATAACAGGAAATGATAACCACAAATGTCTCGAAGAAGCTATGACTGATACTCTTCTGAAAGTTAGACTGGCTGCTTTCAAAAGTCTAATATAGTGTGAACCCTTCTTAGAAAGGTTTCAAAGTCAAAAACCGCTGGTGCCTTTCGTATATACAGCACTTGAAGAAGTTGTTAGGAATCTCCTAATAAGATTTGTGAAGCAAGAAAAAATTGCTGAAGCCAGTACTGCATACAAACTTATGACTTGAGATCTGTCCAACAGTAAAACCTCATTCCAACAGAGGAAGTTGATGTTGGGTATGCTGCCATAAAGACGCTTAAAGAAGTCAAGTGTTCTGACAAGAACAAAATGTTTTTTATAAATTAGTTTCAAAACTTCTTGTCAGCATTGTAGGAAAGTTAAAATTGAAAAGCCCTCTAAAATCACATCTTGTACGAGGATTGACTTGCTTCAATCCAGTCAGGTTTGGGCTTGAAGAGAGTTAACTTTGTCCTTGAAGAGTTACATGGTACCAAAAGAGTATCCAAAAACCTTGCTGAGAGAGCAAAATACAGTATTTTGCTCTGACTGTTGAAGCTGTCGGAGAAGTGGAAGAAGAGGTTCGCTGATTTTGTATCTCACAACAAGGACACTCTTGGAATAGATGCATTTTTTCATTCACTTATTGGCACTGACAAGAGATTTGAGGATTTATGGCATGTCATAAAGCTGTATTTCATTTTGTCACATAGAAATGCATCCGTAGAAAGTGGCTTCTCAATAATCAAGTTTCTCGTTGTTGATAATTTATTAGAGGAATCATTAATGGCTCAGAATATTATTTATATGCTGTGAAAAGCATAGGTGGAGCACAAGAGGTGACCATTATGCTTCTGTGCGAGCTGCAAGGCGAAGATACCCAGCTTATTTGGAAAAGAAAAAAGGAGTTGAATGCAGAAGAAGAAAAAAAAGGAATATTGAACATCAGCTCAACGAGCTAGAAAAAAGAATATCATGAAATTGGAGTGTGAGAAAGAAAACACTGAAATTGAATGCAAGAAAAAAGTTTTGAGAATATGAAAAGGTGTTAGGTGTGTCAATAATATTAGTTCTTTAAGGTTGACGCAAGCCAACTTGCTGCACAGCGTGCCAGGTGACTTCTCCCCATCTCGAACCAACGAGAGCTCGGGGCAAGTCATAAATATTGGCAAAGTAATTTCACGTACTGACCAAAGGAACTCCACGTGTTGGAGAGCCTCGGATGTAAAGATGATTAACGCTATTAATTGTGAAATGTATGGCCTGCCCAGAACCCAGCATGTTTTCGTCATCCCCGGAAATAAATAACACTACCTTACATTTAGCTGTGGAAGAAGTTCTTGCAACAACACCACATAACAGCATCTGTGCTGCTCTGTGACACCACATCCCGCCAGCCTCAGGAATAGGTGTTTAAACTTGTCGTCGCCTCCATGCAGGGAGATAAGAAATGAGCAGTGCCACCGCGACCCTGATAAACCTACCCTTGCGCTGGAAGGCTACTCTACCCACAACCCCAAAAAAAATCACTGATCACAAGCTTTTTCACTATGTAAGGAAGTCCGCGAGAACGCCCTGGAAGAAACGTTGGGCTGACCGGCCACGTAGGTCAGTGAGTACTCCCTGATCTGCGGAAGACCTCTCTATTTTCTCCTCAACCTGCGACACGACTCAACCTCTCTAGCAGGCTGCAATACGGCTTCAACCACTTCCGCATACTGAGAAGACTGGACCATCCGTGCAGCTTGCAGAAGGCTCATACACAACTGCACCAGCTGACCGCAAGGATGGCTCGACTCCAGAGGTAACCCTGAAGCGTAGCATCAACTCGCTTCACTCCAAACAAATTGTACACTTCTTTAAAACTGTAAAAAGTTGGGCTCTGACTAGCATTATTTAGTCAAATGCACACTGCTAATATTTGTAGTGGAAATAAAAGATAAGGGATTCATGTTGAATCTTAATCTTCTTTATTCTGGACGGTCGAGAACACTACAAACACATCAGTATGATGGAAATCGTCATATCAGTCTTCTCCTCTGCATTCACACAGGTACAAAGTCACATCTGTAGTCATATGTAGTTGAGAAAAAGTTGCTGAAGTTATTTAAGATACAAGAAAAGACTCTGTCTCCTCGACTGACATCTTGATGGTGAGAAAAAACACAATATCCTAACACTACATTTTTACTCAGTGGAGGTTGTAATAATAATGGGGGAGGGGGAGTACAGGGCCAGCCACGTGCACCTCGTCGCCCTCAGCTAGCCAATGCTCACTATTGGATGTTCATGATCGCACACTACTACGTGGAAACTACAAAAGTGCTGATGACATGGGAATTAAGAAAGAAGTGTTTAATCTCAAAAGTTTTATCACCTTGCTCTGAACCTGGGAACCAAAAGTGCCACGCAATACAGATAACGTTCGTATTACAGCCTCACATTAAAACTGATAAAACTCTTACTTCCAAAATGTTGCATGAAAGGAAAATTTTTAACAAAATACACTCAGTGACAAAATTAACATTGAAATTTAGAGCCAAAAATGAATGAAAAATAATTTAAAAAAAAAAAAAAACCTTTATGAAAGCAATGCTACATTACTCCCTTTGATTTGGGAAAAATTTTGAAGAAATCTTTACCAAATCAATATCTACTCTTAAAGTGTCGAAGTGGAATACCACTGTGACCTAGTTCCTCACAACACACACGCTCTGCAAAAGAAGATCCTCACATACCAATACAAAAGTTAGTCACATTTCATTGAAAACCATCACAATGGAGTAGCTACAAAACCACAATACAAAAATAATAAAACACAAACTATCATTCCCTGAAATATAAACATTACCAGTTGTATATTTCTACATGATACAAAAGTTAAGCATAAGTACATACCACAAAAAACCTCACACATACCAAGGTAAGCCAACATGTAATATATATATAAAACTGTGTCAAAGAACTTCAATGCAAAAGGCAAACATGTATAATTAAATTTGTTACAGTTCAGTTTGTTACAAGGAACATTTGTGTAAAAAATATTAAGTAATTAGCAGTTAATCAAATACACCTACTAGTACAAGGTAACAACACTTCGTCATGTTGTAAATTTTAGGGGGACAATAATAAATGTAACAGATATGTGGACACTCAAGCATATAAAAAGATGACAAGAACAATTTACACAATACAAAGACATAGCCCTCATTAACATAAAACTTTCAGTATCAGAATACAAAAGCAAAATTACACATCTTTTAACACTGTGGTAACCCAGCCACTAAAATTCTCATTGTAGATTAACAATATCGTAAAAACATTACAAAAAAATTCATTGAAAACATTTCAATAACCACCAACACTTTCAAAAAACAACTCACGAAAAATATTAATTTGATCTGTATTCATCCTCCTCACCTCACAAACTTCAGTTACCTCCAAAATGTTACAGCAAAACTAATTTAAAACAATCCCAAAATTTTCATCCCTCAAAGTCAAAGTGTGAAATCTCTTTCTAGGATAGAACTCTACATACATAACACACAACAGAATTTGCATCACAACATTTGATACAATTCTTTTAAGGGAAATTCTTCTTAAATTTGCAGTTTTTTGTGCTCACCTCCTCTCTTCCCTCTCTTTCCCCCCCCCCCCCCCTTCTTCCCCTTTCCCCCCCCCTTCTCACTCACTCTCTCTCTCTCTCTCTATATATATATATATATATATATATATATATATATATATATATACACACATATGTGTATATATATATATATAATATTAATATATATATATATATATATATATATATATATATATATATATATAATCTCCCCTCCAAAAATAACACCCACACCACACACACACACACACACACACACTAGCCAACATATGCTGCACCTGCTCACAAACACCAACCCTCAAATTTAGGTTAACACCGGTAGGCCATAAGTGTGCATGCTACACAAATATGAAAATCGTTACGCATTAATTATAACAAACAACAATCGACCTAAAATTACCATCTCCATGCAGTATTAACTCCTACACAAAATTCAACTAAAATACACTATCCCAATATTACTAATTCTAACAATCATGCTACATGTGACAATTTTCACTCTCAAAAAAATAGACAAGTATCCTCTTAACCTAAATATATGAAAATTCCGCATGCATAATTACATTCCACTATTTCACATTTGGTATTACACTTAATTCGTTCTTTACTGAAAATTATACTTCTTCATTTAAAAAAATTCTGTCACACATATATATTAATAAAAGTAAATATAGACTGTTGTTACCATGCCCTGTTATTCCATTCCTACTATTTAAAGTGTCCAATGTGCATTATTTCATCCTAAAGGTCACTTACTCTCCTTTTCAAAGTAATGGATTTCTATTGGACATAACCTCACTTCCAGTCTTTACTTGTCCAACGTCCTTTCAATTTGCCCCTCATAAATTACACTTTACCAAAAAAACACATAATTCTGGCACTGGTATAAAAAATAAACGCGCAATAGAATCCTCTTAAAATTAACATTACAAACCCTAGTACTTGTACTTATGTGCTACCTTAACCTACATTGCAGACAGTCTTTCTCCACAACACATTCCTTCGTTCTCGCCATAACTTGGATTTTTTCCTTACATTTTTCCTTCCATAACCTGCCACAACTCTAGTCTTCCCTACAGGTTTGCACTTACCTCTTTTTTACATTGCTCGTTTGTCATGTGCCTGATCCCTTGGTTGTTTACATATGGTAAACACCCTTTCACTTTTGCCTACCTTACATTTCTCACCATAGCAAGCATTACCTAACCTCACTCCTGGGAACCCCCCAGTCTTCCAACACTTTTGACACACTTATTTGGCAACATCCCCTCCGATGTTATCACTCTCACTTCTGCAATGCTCACTCTCATTTTAGTTTTAAATTTCCTAGTCAATTTCATGCACACAAATCAGTTTACCCCACACACAAAAAAGTTACATACATTCACTGACTTACTCCAGACTCAGCATTCTGTGAAACTTTGTAAACATCATTTTACTGAATTGGTACAACTCGTATGACCTTTTAATACTTTACTCTCATTTTCAATACACAACTCTATAATCTCACTCACTCTGACCTCACAATTTTCATGCACCTCACTAGTTTGTTCATGAACCTGTACGCAAACATGTTTTAATTCATTACTGTTTTCAAATTTATTACACTCCTGAGCCAATACAAATTCCTCTACCTGTTGTGCTATTTGCATATTCTGAACTTTACCACTTACATTAACATCTACATCTATACACTCAATATTTCCTACGAACCTACTTTCACACTCGTCCTTCACCTCTACATTTTTGCAAACATTCACCTCATCAATTACATTCCTGCCTTCATCAGTTGTTCTACTTTTCTGCTCGTCAAATTTTAAAACTGGCATTCCTCAAATACTCCTTATATTATCGTCAAATTTTTCTCTAATATTCTCTCTGTTTGTCCAACATTTTGCTTATATCCACCCTGTGTTTATCAATTTTATCCGACAGTTGTTTAAATCCCTTGTCCAACTCGTTATTCATCTCATCAAATTTATTTGAAAATTCAGTGTCCTGTTTAGCCAAAAGTTTGTTCAATACCTGTACAAACCAATTTTCATCTAGCAGTTTCTGTTGATTCTGTTCCATCTTGAAATTTTAACAAAAACAATAAACTCTTAAAATTATACACAAATAAAATACAATACCGGGACAGATTAAAAGTTATGTAATCATTATCTGGACGAACGGCATGTTATTGTAGCACGTACATGTTGTTGATTAGATGACTGTAGAATTTACTTACATATTTAATTCTTGTTTACAGGAATGGGCACTGCATTACCATAGAAACTTCCCTCTGCTTGGCACGTACTAATGATGTGAAGTTTGTAGGTCACTGGATCATGTTGACTTCCATGGCGCCAGCACAGTCGCGCTGTTTTTCCACATCCTTCACACACTGTTGCTCAGTGTTGTGTCGTAATCCACGCACCACGTACGAGCGGCACACTGAACTATTGCCACATCTCAGGGTTGTGTCTAAATCCCAGCCCCACATAAGGGCATCACATTGAAGCATAGTATCAACTTTCTACACTCCAAACAAGTTGTACACTTCCTTAAAACTGTAAAAAGAGGGGCTCCAGCTAGCATTCTTTAGTTAAAGGAGCACTGCTAATATTTTTTGTGGAAATAAAAGATAAGGGATTCATGTCGAATCTTAACCTCCTTTATTCTGGACAGTCGCGAACACTACAAACACATCAGTATGATGGAAATCGTTACAGCACTCTTCTCCTCTGCATTCACACAGGTACGAAGTCACAGCTGTAGTCACATTTAGTTGAGAAAAAGTTGTGGAAGTTATTTAACATACAAGAAAAGACTGTCTGCCCGACCGACATCTTGATGGTGATGAAAACACAATATCCAAACACTACATCTTTACTCAGTGGAGGTTGTAATAATAATGGGGGGGGGGGGGGGAGTACAAGGTCAGCCACGGGCACCTCGGCGCCCGCAGCTACACTCCACTCTACGACAAAAGCTAAAAATGCACGCTTAGCCGGGGCTCGCGGCTCCTATTGGCTGTTCATGATCACACACTACTCCGTGGAAACTTCAAAAATGCTGATTGCATGGGAATTAAGAAAAAAGTTTAGTCTCGAAAGTTTCGTCACCTCACTCTGAACCTGGGAACCAAAAGTGCCATACAGTACAGATAACTCGTATTACAGCCTTGTATTAAAACTGATAAGCCCTTACTTCTAAACCGTGGCATGAAAGGAAAAATTTGGACAGAATACACTCGGTGACAAAATAAACAGCGAAATTTAACCAAAAATGAACCTGAAAAATCATTTTAAAAAAGCAATAAAACCCTGTATAAATGCAATGCTACAACCTGATGTCCTATACCTTGTACCCCCGTCAACTACCATGACTCCGCAGTAGCAGGTCGTCACAACCGAATTTACCCTTCTGGATAAACCCCATAAATTTGGAAACACTGGAAAGAGCGTACTTTACATAAATTTAAAATCTATTATTTTTATTATCATTCTTATCAGGCTCACCTTCGAATGTGTTCTTATGCAACTCATTTTATAACTTGTGTAGCTAGTTTATAAATTAACCGGGACTTTCCCATTTTCCTAGTAATGTAATAAATTTTACGTGTATTTAAATTGTCTTCTTAACTGTCCTTTTAACTTTAGTTCCTGGATCACAATTATTTGTAATATTCTTTTTGTACGTCAGTAAATCTTGCGACAGCTGTAATAGCAAATCCCCGTTCCGCCCAACTAATGACCATGTCAGACTCCGAAGCGACTCGAGCGGAAGCGTGCATTGCGTTAGAAACAAATGCAGTCGAAGCAAATATCATGCCTTACCCCCCAACCCCTCGTGCCCAGGCACCGACATGAGTTTAATTATGTGCAATTATTCCCACCTTGAATACCATTACATGTGTCTCAGATGGGACGACGCACCACGCACACACAGGCGGCCTGGAATACAGGTTTCTGTCTTGTAGGCCCGAAGACGTACAGATCTGTCAATGGCCCGAATATGAAGGGCAGGGATGATATATCATCCACTGCAGTTATGCAATTGTGACTTTCACCACTTTTGCATAAGTTGGGTGGATGAGCTTGTTCAGAACCCAGGCCAGGTGTATCAGTGTGAGGTCTGTTGGAGAGAACAGACCTATAAACCACACATTCCGACCCACTGGAATAGCCCAGTCATCCCAGGCTGCCCCTGTAAACTCTCCATTTCTTGAGTTTCACAGGAAGCCTTATGAAGAACCCGAAAAATTTATTGTTCAGTGCAAATGGGAACTGAGGGAACACCTCGTTCCCTGTATAAACAGTGGGTGAGCAGAGCATGCCACCAACTCAGCGGGCCCACCAGGCCGAAAGAACAAGGGAGTTGGAAATGAATGAATGCCCCCTTCCCAGACTGCCCACAGGGCGAGACACAACAACCTTGTTGAATCCTGCCGCCCCGTTATCACACTGCTTGCACTGCCCAGGCCGGCTCTTCAACTGGGATTGCCCAAGGCTGCAACCCCCAAGAGACATGCAGTTATCCTCCTTGCCCGGCCAATGCACAGCCGTGCAACCCCGACTTAAGTGTTCCCCTCCGCAGGAACGAAAACGCGGTAGCAAACAGTGACACACTAAACGGGAGGCCACTTAACCGCCACCAAATGTTTGTACGCCCCAGTCAGCATACACCTACGATCCCAGGATCGTCAAGGTCCCAGCCTGAAAGGATACCAAACGGGTATGGAACCGCAAACGGGAACCAAACCACAGCCACCCCAGAGTTGGGTGAAGCGTCCCCCTCTCACCCGCGACAATAGGTCGTCATCCCTGGATTCTGGAAGGGCAGACACTGCCCCTCCCCCATTCTACCGCACGTACCCGAGGGAGATCTTCCAGAGGAGGCTCTCCCCTGCAACACCCCATTATATGCCTAGTTCTAGTATCAGTTTTCAGTTCACACCACACCAGACGCCACCTTGTGTCCACCCCGAGCCATTGTGGCGCGACCCAACTGATTGCTTGTCACCTGTAAGTCGACCTGCTAGGAATACGCCAGTGGAGGTATGTACACCTCCAGGCACCCCCGAGAGCAAGGTAGATACACCGCGAACCCCCTTGTGCCCTTTTTGCTACTCCCCTGGTTGTTAATTGCCAGGAAACATGCGAGATGTCACCCGCATGCAGTGAACGAATCTCCCCAGACAATGACCTGGATGTGGTTGCGTACTCCCGCTCCCACCAGGTTTGGTTCCTGCAACCCTTCCCCCTGAAATGATGAACCCTCTCCAGTATAAGGATATTAGGTCGCATGCACTGCTGCCCTACCCATCCTACCCTTTCCCGGCAAGAATGGAGAGTGGACGAGGGATGGAAGGAAGCCTGCCACAGCCCTCATCAGCAACGGTCAACTTGGCAGCAGACACCGATGACTTACAGAGAAAGGCTGGAGAGGAGGAGAGACACGACGCCTGGGTATCAGTCAGTAAACACATTGTACCGACCGTCCGTGAGCGATATTGTCATCTGCGATATCCCTCCACCGCCAGGAGTATAAAGTTTAAGTGAGTACAGTGCACTGGTCACCCATGCAGCTGGCGCGAGGCAACAACAGACCACTGCCATGAGGGTCACACCTAAAGTAGTTGCCACTAGCAGACCGATCGCTGTTACTGAAGCAGAGATGCCACCAGCACCCAGGATGCTGATCCCTTGCAATCGTCTATGACGGGGTCCACATCACGAGTGACACCACTATGTGCATGGCATGCATATCACGTCCCTGGATGGACGCTACTGAGAGATTCCATGGAGGGCGCCTACATGTTGTTGACCTGCTGCTCCCGCCACAGTGCCCCGCAAGTGAGGATGCCTAATGAAATGACGCATCACCAAGCGCCAACGATCAGCACCACCAGCAACTGAACAAGTACCTGGCAGATGCCAACAGAAGAACAGTCACACCCCCTCACCAGAGACCTCCTAGTTAACCACATAGTAGGGGGTGATAGTAATAGCAATGCCAGAACCTAAATTAAATGAGTGTGTGAAAGCTCATTAGCTAGTTTAGTAGGGAAGGTTAGGTGTCAATGAAACACCCCCATACCAAAATCCTAACCTGTTAGAGTAGGCAGTGCGATGAAAGTACCTGCACCCCACCAAGAGTAAATGTTTGTGTAATCTTGTAACTCTTTTTTCTAAGGTTGGGAATTCAAAAATCGCATTTGTAGGAACCGAGGTCCCACACGTTTATGAGTGTCAGAATTAGTGTAGCCTACCTCCTATCAATGGACACCAGTAAAGTAAGGATAACAAAATTTATTTTGTACTAAAATAACTTTATCCCTAGTTTGCTAACCAGAAAAAGTTTGGTTTGCAGAGGTAAAAGTAACATTGAGTCAAACCTAAAAGCAAACTCGAAACTTGATGTTTGCATATCCCCGAAAAGTCCCTCAAGTGCACACGTAACGTAAGCATTGAATAAGAAACTGAGCATTTTGGTTGTCGCTATTTTGAAAACTAGTACAGCAAAATTAACGTCACCCCCCAGAATCTTGTGAGCACTGATAGGAAGTGTGAATCGCATAATCGAAGCCCATCTGCATGCCCGTGAACATGAACGACATAACCCTCTCCATTCCTCGCAATGCGACTGAGTAACCTTGTTTAAAGAACCCCTGTAACCTTGAGTAAGAGCATGAGGCGAGAGCTCGCTGTGAGCACACTGTAACCGACACCCAGGAAATTCCCTACCCTCTTAAAATCAAAAAGTGTTAAAATGTAATTAGTGCCAAAGTGACGCTCGCTAACCCTGAGAATCTGTGTAAACTTAGAAAATTGCAAAGTGTATTTTGTGTATAGAGGTAGTGTACCTTTCCAACCCCCTTTTGTGTTTGTTACATCAACAAACGTAAACGTATTTTCACTGAGGTGAAACCCCTTGTAAGAGTAGCACAATCCCTGTTAAGATGAGTTGTATGTTTTTTAATCCACAATTAAAACTAATTGTGTTAGCCTAGAAAGTATAAATGAATACGTAACTTTACTTAAAGAGGAAACCCCCGTAATAATTAGGTTTTAGCTGTGTGTTTAAAGAGAAAGTGTAAATGTAGAGTAATCCCTGTGGAAGTTAGATTTTGTGTCGTTAAAGTGAGAGTAACTTTCACAGCTGTCAGTACGGCAAAAGAAAGATTAACTACTATGCATAAGTCCAATAGCTATATACATTAGTCACAAGAAATATATTCTCGCCCCTAGCAAGTAAGGCTGAAACCACTCGTAAGAATGTTGAGATTGTTACTCAAACCCTGTATTAATGATAGTCGAGAGTAAACTCACCCGTGTGTACCTGTTAGAAGAATTATGTATTAGAATTTAAGAGTTTTGTAACCCTGCACATAACCTCGAAAGGAGTAAAACTTAAAATATTGTATGTTAGGCCTAGTCAACCCGAGGTAGAGAAAGCCTCCAACCATATGCATAACTTAAGTAGAAAGAAAAATGTTTTCTGTCTAGTTATTTGTGATTTGCTTGAGTGTGTGTAGAACTCTAATGAACATGTAAACTTTCACGCTATGGAAACCCTTGTCAAGTAATTGAGGCCAGTGCCAGTAAGATTACGTAGCCCTGTGTCAAGAGCTCGGAGAGCATGAGCAAAGTCACTTACATGTACCCTAGCCTGTAAGAAGTAGAGAGAATAAGTAACCCATGTTAATCACTAGCCATATCCCAAAAGAAAAGGGAAAATGTATAACCTAGAATGTATTACTACTTAACCTATCCTGACACATGTCAAGCAATGTAATGAGAAAATGTAACCTAGCTTAAGTGTGTCTATGTACAGCCCCTTGCTGCAAACCTAACCTTAAGAATCTTCGTACAAATGGTATGCCAATACTTAATCTTTGAGTGTATTATGTTGTCATGCTTTTTTTTAAAAAGAGTTGCTCCTTGTGTTGTATCTCGTTCGATGGATGGGAAACCACCCCGGAGTAGTGTAGGATGTAATAAGATACTTTTTTCTTAAAGTTCGCACCTCTTTACAAGTAATTGGCTTACTTGCGACAAAACTGGCTGAATTATCAGACCGGTTAAATTTGTCCCGCAGGAGCCACGGTAAACTTCCCCTAATCCTCTGCAAATGGAATTGTTTTATAAACTGACGTTAGCTACACTTTTTATTCTCTAGGACAGAGATAAAAATGTAACAAACTTAAAATATCTTGTGCAAACTACTTATTGTACAACCTGCTGTTTAAAGTATTTCTCTTTCACTACTTGATATGTGAACTGCCCTCGAACTAGGAAGGTGTAGGTTTGATAAAGAAACTACTTGTTCCCGCAACCTCCTTTTCCAAAACTCTCTTCCCTTACTGGGAAGGAATGACAGGATGGCTGCGCTGAGAAGCGGATGGATGCACTGAGAAGCTGGCGGCTCCACATGCCGACACCCGGACTGCTATGCAACCAAGAGAGAGGTGAATAGGAACAAGGAAGAGGCCATTACCCCCGCTGATAGTAAACAGATGTCGCGTAACCCACAGACAGGAGCACTGAACTTGGTAACTAGCTGCGCAAGCACATAAAAGGTGCATGCTAGAGAAGCAACCACAGTTCCACAAGTGATTTCTTTGAAAATGAGTTCTACGTCGCTTCAGGGGATGGCCGATTGACGCTTGCCAACATGTTGCGTAGCGCATTTGTGCTCTCTGCAGGCTACTTCGCCCTATCTCGAGCCGACTAGAGCTCGGGGGCAAGTCATAAACAGTGGCAAAGTAATTTCACGTACCAACCAAAGAAAAACAACGCACAGCCTCAGACATAAAGATGATTAACGCTATCAATTATGAAATGTACGGCTCGCCCAGAACCTGGCATGTATTTGCCACCCCCGGGAATAAATAAAATATTTTTAAAGAACCACTACCCTACATTTAGCTGTGAAAGAAGTTCCTGCGACAACATGAGATAACAGCACCTCTGCTGCCCCGTGACATCACATCCCGCCAGCCTCAGGACGAGGTGTTTAAATTGGTCTCTGCCTCCATGCAGGGAGATAAGAAATGAGCAGTGCCGCCGCCGCAATCCTGATAAATCTTCCCCCCTGCTCTGGAAGGCTACACTACCCCGCACCCTTGGAAGATCGCTAACTACGGGGTTTTTCACTACATAAGGGAGTCCAAGAGCACGCCCTGGCAGAGGTGCTGGGCTCACCGGCCTTATAGGTCAGTGAGCACTCCATGGTCTGCAGAAGACATCTCTCTCCTCTCCTCAGCCTGTGACACGACTCAACCTCTCCAGCAGCCTGCAACACGGCTTCAACCACCTCTGCAGACTGAGAAGACTGCACCATCTCTGCAGCTTGCAGAAGGTTCGTCCATAACTGCACCAGCCGACTGCAAGGATAGCTCGACTTCAGGCTTAACCCAACGTCCTATACCACGTACCCTTTACCCCAGTCAACTTCCATGACTCCACAGTAGCAGGTCATGTCGACGTAGTTTACCCTTCTGGATAAACTCCATGAATTTGGAAACTCTGTAAAGAATGTACTGTACATAAATTTAAAATCTTCTATTTTTATTATTATTCTTATCAGGCTCACCTTCGCCTGTGTACTTGCGTAACTCATTTTATAATTTGTTTGACTAGTTAATATATTAGCCGCGACTTTCCCATTTTCCTAGTAACATTATAAATGTTATGTGAATTAAAATTATTTTGTTTACTGTCCTTTAAACTTTAGTTCCTGGATTGCAATTATTTAATATTCTTTTTGTATGCCAGTAAATTTTGCGACAGCTGAAATAGTAAATCCCTGCTGAAGACTAGCCATGAGACGAACCGAGCTTGCAGAAAGCCTTAGTCTGCACAAGACACACCGCTGTGCCTTGGTTTCCAGTGTTCCCGCGCCTACCTTCTGTGACATCCCAATACCAGACTACACATCTATACGTCAGGGCCTTGGGTGTGATTGAACAAGTCACGCCATCAAGACTGCACTTCTGCGGAAGGGTCAGAAGACATTACAGATGCGCCATAAGAAGGGTGGAACTAAGCGTCACATACGATGTAGAGAATGCCGTGCCTTACAGAGAGCTTTAAATTGTAACCCCAATAATGAAGCCGCAAGCGAGGTTGAACCTCCTCCTACAGAACCTGAATTCACACACAGGTCAATCTCACCGTTCGTCCCCCTTGATCATTGGTCACCTTTAAATAAGTATTTAGGTGCTTGTTGGCCGGAATACAATCCCAAACTGACATGTCCTATCCAACAGGAAACTTCACTGCCAGCCGTAAGCGTGACCCCACCCAAGGTAGACACGCCGAAGGATGAACAGAATTTGTGTTTGATCAAGTTGGCTTCGGGGAAGACGGTCCGGGTTTGACTCACGCCAAAAGTAGTCCCCAAGCCTCACGTAGTGTCTTCCCCTGTGAACTTAGTTCCTGCACATCGGCCTACACGGTCACTGCAAATAACCCCAATCTGTCTGGCCTCTCACATCTGATGGTACCCTCCCACAAAGCGGCCTCCTACGGAATCTACCATGACCTACCAGGCCAGTACATTCGCTAACACGCCGCAGGAGGCGTACCTGACGAACTAGGGAGGGTGGTCAATGCCTTAACCACCTATCATGGAGATTGGAGCGTGCGTCAATGTTGTGTTTTGAAAGACTAAACAGTAACTTGATTAATGACTGTACAAATCCTGTTTATTATTTGTACAAAATTGCATAATAGCATTCTTACTGTGTTTTTGCAGTTAGTTTTAACAGTAAGTAAATAAAAAGATTTAAAAATAATAATAATAATAAAGTTGAGAGAGAACAAAGCCAGCTATGGGCATGGTGAAGGCTGGATTTTCTTTATTTCTTTCTGGGAAAAAAAAAAAAAAAACGAGCAAATTGTTTTTAAAAAATGTGGGAAATTTGAACTTTTGATCAGTGAAACCCAGGGAAATCAGGGAAATTATCTTACAGATTTGTGTGGACACCCTGATCATTTAGAAGCACTTCAAAGTATGACAATTGAAATTTATTAGAAAAGGGGGTGTTTTTTTTTTTTTTTTTTTTTTTTTTTTTTTTTTTTTTTTTTTTTTTTTTTTTTTTTTTTTTTTAACCTAGTTGGTTCTGAAGTGACAAAAGTTCCCTTTTGACTTAGCTGTCCTGACAGCTAGCATGCAGTAGTTGAGAGCCAGAGATGCAGAGTTTGATTCACACACATCTCCCTGGAGACTGGGGAATCGGATGTGGATGCATACAAATCCACCTGTGAACCGAACTGTCAAAAGGCTGTGTGTACCCATACATCATGAAGCAGAATCCAGGGAATGCAGACGAGCCAGGACCTACAAATCATGAAGTATTGAAGGACTGTGTCTGGGAACCCCCACTAGTAACACAAAAGTGACTGCAGAAATTAATTAAAGGTTGAATACCTTCTGTGTATTGGAGAGCCAACAAAGACTGTAGTTTTACTCGCCACCGAGAGTACAGAAGACAAAAATAGAAACCAAGCTACATGTTGGTGCAAATTGCCAAACAAACACAAACTAGAGCACACACCACAGAAGATAAGTAACAAAAACTACTAAGTTTTAGATTGATACAACAGCAACAAAACTTAAAATTCATATCTGAAAAACAAAATTCCAAAGAACACAGCCATCAGAGCACAATGATCACACATCATATTGACTCGCTGACTGAACAGACTGTGCATGAAGGATGTTCGTGCAGCACACAGATGATTGAAACATAAGGCGAATGAAAAAATTAAATTCTCGGTGACAATGATAAATGTCGCAGGCTGTCCTGAAGAGACAAATTCCATGTAGGCACACAGATAAGGAAGAGGGGGGAAATACTACACAAATAAATGCTTTTCTTTTTTTAAAATACATTCTGACTGTTTGTGTGCAGCAAGAGAACAGCAGAATTGCAGGCTGCAGGGAGGAAAGTGGCAGGTGTGCTTCAGACGACTGCAACAAACGAAGGAATTCGCAATGCTGCAATGTACATCTGGCCAGTAAAGAAACAATTATATGGAACTCAGGTTGACAGGAGACTAATGGGATTAAAAAGTGCAGCCCATAACTGAATTGGAATGAAAGAAACAAGAAAAACATTGTAAAATACAGTTTTAAAAATTAACAATTAAACTGAATTATGTAAATAACACACTAGCAGGTTTTAATAAAACATTAAAGGGAAATATAGAAAACAGTTACCATAGTGAGTTATGTCATAAATAAATACCGGACAAATAGAACTCTGTTAATAATCAAATAAACCTTAGATGATCAAATGGAGATGTAAAGCATTATTTTCCGAATTAATGAAAGACGAAAAGGTAACAAGACAATTAATAAAACAGTGGATTCTCAATCTATCATTATTCAGGGGACTGGCAAAAAAATGTCCATACATGCGGGATTTCAGAAGTTGAAGGCTCTGACATCTATAATCAATAAATTACAACTTCTGATATAAATCTTTATGTTTAGTATAGTAAGAGCTGTACGTTATATGTGAATACAGTTAAGCTTATAAACACAATAAAAATCTGCATTTTAGAAAAAAATACTTTTTTTGTAAAAAAAAATTTAAAAAACATTTCACCTAAACTCGTTAAAATAAAGAAAATAAAGTCTCAAAATACCGTATATAATTTATTGTAATCCGACACCAAATTTATAAACTGACCTAAAACTTTCACACCCTCTGAAAATGAAAATTATATGAGACAGAATGCAAGTCAAATTTTGAGTGTCCAGCACACTCTCTATCAGGTAAGAGAGCACGGAAAAGTTATCGATCGGGCAGTGTTTTCATAGCGGCGGGAGGATTACCCCTCCACGCCACTACATGTTGCCGACAATTTGTGCGCGTGGCAAATGTCTGTCTTTTAAAGTAATTAATTATATTTCCCGGCAAAGAAAACTTTTAATTTTGAGCCAAAAATAAAATAAGTAAATAAGGCGATTATAATTGATTTCTTCACTGTCTAATAATTAATCATTCAAAACCACGTCATCTGATATTCCCTGTCATAAGTTATACTGCACTCAGCTCAGTGCTTACCTACCCATTATTAGATGGCAAAAGGTGTCAAATAGTTCCGTACAATTTATCAGTTTATTCAAAAGATGCACGTTGAAATAAATAAATATAAATCCTCCGATTTCCCTGCAGAAGTTGCTGAAAATGAATTTTACACTTATAATACAAGTCGCTCAATGTTAAAACAATTTTCGGTGACAAGTGGAGTTAAAGTGTGTGCTTCTGGGCATAGAATCTTTATTCGCAAAGATGTTCACCTTGAGTTAAATAAATATTACATTTAAAATCATTTTTATTCTATGCCAGATACAATGAAACACCAACCTTACTGGAAAAACCACATTTAATCACAAAAGAAAACATCTTTTCAAATAATAATTGCTCGTTAAAATGTTTTCCTTAATATTTTCAGGTGAAATTGTTAGCTTAGAAATTCAAGTGATGATAGGTGCAACTATTTTGAGCGACGCATAATCTTGATAAAAATACGTTCACGAGGCACACATTTGCTCTAGGCCGGCATGTGAAGGCAATGCAAGCGAAGCTACTGTAGCAGAGAGAGAGTACATGCTCTATCTTTTGCTAGACAACTTCCCCTCTCATTGGCATGTATGGCATTTTAGGAGAGGAAGGAAGGTACGCGGCAGAGTGTGACAGAAACGGGGAAAGAGAGAGGATGCTAGGTCACCACGCTTGTTCCTGTGGGTAACCACATCCCCTCTCATCAGGGGAAGTAGCAAGTTGCATGCCGCAGTCTGTACCCATGCCACAGCAAAAATGAAAAATCATTACTCTGAATTCTAAGAGTACATATATTATCGTAAAATCAAGTTGAATCTGAAGTGTACCGAGGTTGTGGCCTGGTACACATTTAATTGACAACAGAATTAACTTTAATCCAAATATTTCATTATATACATTTTCTTAGAGGGTAAGTAATTAGTCAAAAAAATTAAAAGCCAGTTAATGATTTGGTAGTTATGATTGTATTATTTTATTAAAGTTTTCGACAATACATTAAATGTATATACATTTTAATGTAGTTTTTTATATTAGTATTTCATAACAAATAATATCTCATCTCAAAATTAATAGAAAGTATAAATATCAAAAGGAATGGGGTCCCACACAATTAAACTTATTTCAATGAAATTAATTGACAAACATTGTAAATGACATCCAGCCTTCATGTATATTGATTTTAAACATATTATGCAAGTGAATTTATTGGTGACAATGAAATTATTCACTTAATAACAGTTCCTCAAAAGCCAATAGAAAAAGAATTTTAGCCATATCTATAGTACATCAGCATAGTGTCCCGGCCAATCCAGTTCCCCTAATTACATGTCTGTAACAGGTATGCTATCAGCACGGCTTGCTGGCGCTGTCAAGTGTTGCTCAGCCTAGCGGACATCAGGGATGCAAATTTTTGAAACCAAGAAACCCTAAAAACAGTAGATGGTAGAACCAAGGCCGAAAAGAGGAGGTAGAAACACAAAGCACGAACCCTTTGCAAACACACGAACAGGGACCACGGAAATTATTATCGGTCCCAGTTACAGGATTACTGAGGCAAAACATAAAGCCAAACTTATACATTGAAGGGTTCTTTCTGCAGCTAGAAGTTGTATCTCATCAGGTAGCCATTAGTTGAGCAAAACAACAAACACCAAATAAATAAATACTAAATTCACACTACCATTGCTATTCTACATCTTGAAGAAAAAGGAAATTACTACATTGTAATGAAAATCAAACGTAGCCGAACTTCATCTCCTCGTCACAAGCTTTGGAAAAGGACGTCCGAAGTTGCGTGGGTTCTGTCTCTGCTGTAGTCCCAGTAATGACACACACACATCTTCATTTGCTGGGTTGCAGTCCAAGAGCTAGCACTCCTGCACAGGATGGAGACCAAACGAACTAGAGTGCTTAGTTCATGCTGCGCCACCAGGTAGTGTTAGAAGGCAGTAAACTCGCTTTCAGGCGGTAGATACGACCTCCTTCTACCAAAATCTAGCCGGTCTCTACCGCGTCTAGGGGCAAAAACAGCTAGCCTTAGACCTTATCGTAATTTCACCTGGGTTTCGTGACTAAACTGTGCCACTGTGGGTCTTGTAACAGGCGTCACACTATGTCCAGCTGGATGGGAATGGTGAAGCTGTCTTAGAGATGGTAAACTCAACTGGCACAGTCGCTTTGTAGACAAATTTTTTAAGAGGCCCCTGACCAAATTATGTCATTAATCACAAATACAGTAATAAATAAAATCAAAATGAAACTAATGAAATTACTTTACATTAACTTCAGGCAATTAAAACCCAAAAAAATTCAAATTGTCCTATAAAGAAATTTTTTTTTATAGTGCCTTCTAAAACTGCACAGGTCAGTAAACTGTCGACAGACGTGTTGGAAATAGAGATGGGCATTATTGAATGAATAACACTATCGACTGTTCAGGCAATAACAGGTTACTGCTATTGACTGAAAAGTCAGTATTTTTCATTTGAATACTTTTGCGTTATAAAACATGAACTTTTACAGACTTTTAAGTTGCAATTCTATAGCGTACGCCAGAACATTGGCATCATATTACGAAACTTAAACTAAGCAAGAATTAACAATACAGGATATCATTTTAAAATTTACTGGTTAACATACTTTATTTATACGATGAAAGTTTTTAATGTCCTTATTAACAAAAGATAAGTATCATGTTACATGCGATCAATATAGTTGCTGTACAAAGTGCAAAACCACACATAATTGGTTCATTTTAATTAGAAATTGAGAATTGTAATAATAACCCAGACAACTAATGAGCTATTCCAACTCTTTTAAATAAAGGCAACTATAAAACAATCACAAAGAAATTTTAACATATATGCACATATGTATAAATATAATTGGTAAAGCTAAAAATTCAAAATTTTTCACAGTACGTATTGTACACATTACATATTATACTATTACATACAAAATTTCACACATTACGTACTATATTATTTTATACAAAATTTTGCACATTGCAAAAACAATGTATTTCATCTACTGTAGGTTCATATTTAAAACAATCATCATGTTTAGCATTTTAGATTTTATTGTACTTCTGCGTTCTGAGATTATTAATTTGGCCGTAGAGAATACTCTCTCTGATAAGACTGATGTTGCTGGTACGTGCAGCATCCAAAAATTCAGGCATAGCACTTTTGTGTTTCCTCCTGTATGCTACTAGACAACCTCTTCTGTCTTCGTAGGGTGCCTCCAAATGTTGTCTTAAAACAACAATTGCATTACTTGTTGGTGTTGTCTTTTTTAAATTTGATACTCTAGAATCAAGAAATTCCCATAGCTCACAGTCTGAGCTACAGCTAGTTTTGTTTACACTGTCGTCTTTGAGCTGTTGGGTGGGTGTTTGTTTGCTGCAGATGGCATATTTCTTTTGTTACGTCTTCTTGTACAGCAGTTGCATTTGAAGCAACCCAAATCCATTTGTTTTGAAAATTGGGTCCAGGAGTGTTGTGATTGTGGACATTTTGAATTTCTCGAGGTTTCTAGCCTCCATATGCAGTCCCTCATTTAAATGTTCTTTAAGAAGCTGCCTTGTGCATGTTTCAGCTGTTTTTTTTTTGTAGACTTAGCTGAACTGCTCTTACCAGTGGTATTACCTTTGAGAGTGTAGGATATTTTTCTCCAGATAGCTTAGCAGTCATAAGTTCTAATAACTTTAAAATTGGGACACAGTCGTTGATTATTTGCCACTGATTTGCACGTGTTGGTGCTTTAGGCAAAGAAGTAATTGCTGCTGCTAATGGCTTTCTAGCTACCAACATTCTTTCTGTCATTAATACTGCAGAGTTCCATCTGGTACATAAGTCTTGTTTTAGTTTAAGTTCAGTTTTGTTAAGTTGAACTTGAATACTTCTGAGTTTATCAGAAATGACAACACTTGTTTTAAAATATGTTACAAGCTCTGTGCATTTCATCGGTGTTTGCTTCAGTAAATCATTTTTTCCAATTGCATCAGTGACAACCAGATTTAATTTATGTTGGCGTGCCATCAGTCACAATGCACACAATTTTCTTAGAAATTCCCCAGTCCTCTGTAATATCTTTTAAAACTGGGCACAAATGTTGTGCAATGTGACTTTCAGTGAGCGTCTTAGTTTTTCGACTGGTTTTTTTTTTTTTTTATGACCAAATGTCTGTTGTGAGTGCAACATAATTTCATGCAGAATAGATCTCAAAAGAGTTCTACGAGATGGAATCTCGTACCTAGGCTCGAGTTCTTTAATCAACTTCTTAAAACCTCACTCTTCTACAACTGAAAGTGTCTGCAAGTCTTTCAAAACAATTTTAGCCAACAAAGTGTCTAGTCTCCTTTTTTTTATTTTCTGAAAACATGCTGAAATAACTCCCATTAAGAGTTAACTGGTGTGTTCACAAATACTTACTGCATGTTATCTGGCTGTTACCTGATGGGACTGAGGCTGAAGCAGATGATGATGGCGGCATCCCCAAAGTATCAGTAGAAGTAGATGCTGGTAAATGTGTTGTAACAGCGTCAGCAGACGCTGGTGCTTCCCCTGCACAGTATAGCCAAAATGCTATTGTATAAGCTTAATTTTTGATTGGATTAAAAATTTTTTAATAATTTCAATATATAATTTAGAAGTGAACTTAACAATAATAGATGTAGACTCATTATGTTCTAAGTCTTCAACTTCGTCTACCAGTTTGGCTGCTTGAAGTACTGTTATATGTTTCCTATTCAAATGTTTGTGAAGATTTGAAGTGTTGTTGCTACATTTGAATTCTTTTTTACCAAAAACACAAACATCCAACGTGGGTACTCTCTTTTCAAAGTATAACCACACATCAGATCTTTTTTCCTATTCATTTTATTTTAAATAAGAAAATTTAGTGTCTAAGTAACTATGCATAGGAAGATTCCTAAAGTGTTTATTTAGGTCTGCAAATATTTTGCAATAAAATTTGTATCATTCGTAATTTCGTAGTAACAATCTTACTACTGGAAATAAGTTTCAGTTACAATGCTTTGCAAGCATCACGGACCTAAAACAGTCATCTAGTGAACCACTGCACAGTCGTTACTCTACAGGAAGAGACTCAAAACAGTTGTTTCACAGATGCAACTGGAAACATTCTGTATAAAAAGTGACTGAAAATAGTAACACTGTGTAAGGGCAGCTAGTATTGCCTAGTGCGGGAGGGCGTTACCGCGAAACGCCAACCAGTTTCCTTCCCCCCCTCCTTTTTTTTTTCACTGGCAACCCAAATAAATGAAACACCCAACAAAGATAACCCTCTGTTGTGCCTGTCAGCTGTCAGATTTACAACAGGAAGACTTTTTACAGCCTTTCAGGAAAGCCCCAGTTAAAGGATTAGTTTCTCATCCCCGGACAGGAGCGCTAAATAAAGAAGCGACTTAATTTAGTCTACTCTTTTTCCATAGTAATTGGAAGAATCAATAACGCAATACTATTGACCTAATCAATAGTGAACATTCGATAGTGCCCATCTTTAGTTGGAAGGCAAGACGTTACACAGCGTGTCGCAGAGCAGTTATAAACTGTGACGCGCGTGACTTTTTCACATCCAGTTACTAGACATTTGCATAAACAACCAGCTTAAACACTATAGCTGCGGGAAATATCGGTGAAGGGGCCCGAAAAGTACTTTGATTGATACTCAATGTGATAAACGATACACGCGGTTTATGTTAACATTATTTGCATAGAGATTTCGCTGGAACCATGAAAAATTGTTGGTGGATGTGGTTTATGGATACACGAAATAACGACACATCGAGAGTCGACTGTATTACCAGCAATAACTTTCATAGAGTTAAATACTGATTATCAGGTCTGCAAAATTATTTGAAAACAGTGCAATAATAGTGAAATAACAGTAACTTGTTTTAAAAATGCACATTACCTCCTTTTTTTTTACCTGACCGGCTCAATCCATCTTGGTCTTTTTATTATTCCTGAGATGTTTGCTTGTTGTTGCATACCTTTTTGACTGTCTAGTGCTACAATAATTCAGATTTTTTGCTTTTCTTCAACTACGATTTGGATTTCTATTTATTGAAGACTTCATTATGTTATTTCACTTGGATTTCGATTTTGACATGTTGGCCTATGCTACTGTTTGAACTGTGGTTTTGGATTGCTATTCTAATATTAGTGGAAGCAAGAGGCAGGTCATCACTCTCTTGTAAAAATATGAAATTATACATGAATTGGATGCACGCATGCACTCTGTAACGTCATATGGTGGTGCTACACCGCCTTAGGTCGGGTGGAGTATAGATGGTAGCTGGGCATGTTTGTTTTATAAACACGTCCCACTTCGTCCAGCTATATAAGTGTTCCCCCCCCCCCTCCCCCCTGAAGGTGATGAGACCACGACTTGTATTGAGTGTGTGATTGAGGCTGAAGATGAGGGCACCAACCTACCACTGGCCAGAAGGTTGCGAGGCCAATCATCCAGAAGTTAAGGGTGAGCATAATTTGCGTAGCTGTAGGGACCAATGCTGGTATCGAGTCATGGTCCCCATTCCCCATTGTAGTATATTCTATCGGCAAGGATAGGTAATAGCTGCGGCCGTAATGTCAGTGAGAGCTCTCCTAATGCATTGTATTTTACCATGACAATACAACTTAGTTCTCCTTCACAAAACTTTATTAATGCCAATCTATAAGGAGAATGATATGTATTTGTGTGTGTTTCTATATACAGTCGACTCTCGATCATCCGCAATAATGGAGGGGGCAATTGCCGCGTATAACCCAAAATCACGGATAATCCGCATACTAAGAGAAAAATACAATTTTTCCAACACTAAGTTTCGTATCGTCGTAACTGAATACTGGGTATTTCAGTGTAAAAGCTAGCCTATCCTTGACATAATATAGTGGAAGCCGGGAATACCGCGGCCCGGTATACCGTGGGGCAATTTATGTCTCCCGACCTCAATAAATAAAGGGGGAAGTGTGCCGTCAGGTAGGCGGGTGGTCGTGAGGCGGGACACTGGCGAATGAGGCTATTTCACTGTTTCTTTACAGCCAATATTGTATGGTTTTCCGTATATGCAAATAAAATGTATTCTTATATTACCATATTGGCGAGTAAGTTAGTGTGCGTGTATAGCCTTCATCAGAAGTTTTTGATGAAAAATTCCGCATAATTAATATTTCAAGTAGACCGCATTAAATTTGTATAATCCTGTAAACATTGCCGGGCCTCATTGTGTCAGTGCAGAGGCCAACATGCCGCCTAAATTTCATAGAAATTCAACACATTGACGTGAATCGCATCAATCATCATGTGTTCCCAATACCGGGCCGCTGTTACGAATTTAACCGGCCCTGTAATGACGGCAGTGGCGACGGATGTCCAGTGGTGGTGGCTGTCTGGCCGCTGCCCGCCAGAATAATCTTGTAGCGACCGACCGACAGCTGCCCAGCCCCGACGATCTAGGCACGGGCAACAACAGCAAGCCGGCGCATCAATCTCCTACGGGGTATAGCTTTATGTAATCATTATAATTATGATGTAGACACTTTGATTATAATGAATATATACCGGCTATGTGGTATGTCTTCCTATTTTCGAAAAAGAAATTCCGAAATTTGAGGCGTGCCTCAATTAATGCTTCAGTCATTTACAGCCCTATAATTAATCTCTTATGGGATATAGCTCTACGTTAATCATTGTGATTATGATGTAGACACTTTGTTCATAATGCATATATACCGGCTATGCGGTATGTGTTCATATTTTCGAGAGAGAAATCTGAAATCTGACATCACTCGGTTACTAGGCAACAGATCACCTCTCCTCCCTCCCTCTACTGGAGAGGGGAAACAATGATGTGCAAAGCGAACTGCATGGCGCCCGTGTCACACACACACACCTCCCACACTGTCCAGTGCGTGCGGCATACAGCCGGCTGTTTCAGCATATGGAAAACTGTGTTTAATGTAAGAAACGAGTTTCGTCTTCCATTCCCAGATCTTCAAAAAAATATTGGGCTTGTTTCACGCACACGTGTTCCCGTGGCACATTTCTGGTTAAACCACTCCAGAATAGCCTTATCTTGTTCCGCGTACGTCGATAGTTTCATTGTTTTCCTATTTGCCAATCCACTTGAGTCGGTACTGCTCGCAAACTCAATAAGTTTGGATTTATTGTTTCGTATATCCCGAATTGTTGTTTCTCCCACTCCATACATAAATGAAAGCTGTTTTATTACAATTCCTCCTTCAAGTTTATTAATAATTTCCAGCTTCTGCTGTACATTTAAAATCACACGTTTGCGTTTTGCAGGCATTTTTCGGCTGAAAATGAGCAAAAACGAAACCGAACATAACTACTGACTGGCAAGATAAAACTGACACTGGCCATGGGAAAGCGATACGCGGGGAGGAATGCAGCGGTCGCACCAGGACCGGCTATACCTGGCAGACGGCAGCTAGGCTAACGAGTTGTGCGGTGTTGTCAGCTCTCTTGCTACGTAACTAAACACATCGTGCCATCCGGAACACATTTTGACGTGCATTTGCATAGATAAACAAAATCTTTTATTCCACAGTTATTTTCAGAGAGTACCTGTTTCGAATTTCATTAGTTAAGATGGGCGTTTTATTAAATATCTTCGTTCTGGCAGTGTTTGAGTTAATTTCCAAAATTTATTTTTATCTTTCTGAATATGCCGCGGTTAAGCCGCAAAGCGGATAATCCAAATTGAGATCTAATGTGTGTGTGTGTGTGTGTGTATGCATGCATGCATGCGCGCGCGTTCCTGTGTGAAATGGTAAGTGGTAGTGTTCAATTTATTGTTTACATATTGTAATGTTTGTACTCCATTAAATCTACCTTTTTGCATGTTAATATTATTCTGAGTTGGATAGTGTTTCTCATATTTTATTCACAACTTGTTTAGTAATGAAAATAACTTTTCTGTTAATGTATGCATGTTATATTTTTCTGTAATAATATGTTTCCAAAGATCATTTACTACTGACATGACATTTTATTTGGAACTGTAACAGCAATGGTTTTCCTTATTAAATATTTTGTTCCTCTTTTAAATATGTACAGATCTGAAGTGAAGATGTCAGTGTGTTAAAATATTATTGTTTTATTAATGTAAAACATCTTATTTGCTCACAGGAATTGTAAACGTGGGCTGTATCACCGCAGTTTTTGTTAAGCACATGTGTGGCGTTACAGTCTGGTTTTTTGGTTAGTTTTGGCTCGCTCAGTTGTCTTTTCTAGATAACTGGGGTATCATTTCGAACAGAATAATCACATTATTAAATTATTTATATCTAATATAAAATGTATAATTTCCATGGAGTAATGTAAACAAGGGCTGTATCACCACTGTTTTTGTTAAGCATATGCTTGGGATTGCTGTCTGCTTTTCGTTAATTTTAACTCATTCGGAAGTATTTTATCCTTAACTGGGGTATCGTTTTACTCGGAATAGATTACCCTAATATATCAATTTCCATTTCATCAATAAAAACATATAATTTTTCCATCACAGACGTGTATGACTTTATGTACCCAGTTAGCAAAGTATGCTGTTTGGCTGCAATTTCCGCATATAGGGATGGCCACAAGGATCGAAATTCAGCAGTTTGCCCATTGTACGGGCAAATTTTGGGTAACTATAAATCTGTAAAATTGAGGTTTGACTGCACATCATTGCTAATCATGCTATCTATAAATTAATATAAATATGTCACAGATGTAGACGACATCAAGGTTGTAGCGCTGAAAAATATTGTTGTTAGCACAAAGGTGGCAGCCATTTTAGGGTTATTGTTGTGTGAATGCACCATATCTATCTATGGTGCACAAAAAAAGTTTCTTTATATTTATCATGGAAGTGGCAAGGCTA
This sequence comes from Dryococelus australis, assembly GCA_029891345.1. Lineage (NCBI taxonomy): Eukaryota > Metazoa > Arthropoda > Insecta > Phasmatodea > Phasmatidae > Dryococelus > Dryococelus australis. The sequence continues at coordinate 152,383,085 of CM056994.1, forward strand.
ATGCTAGGTTCACAATTGAAAAATAATGAATTGAGAATTGTGCAGTAACTGCAATTCTTGCACGTGGAACTATGTCTTCTAGATTTACGATTCACATGATAATTCTTAAGAAAAGTAAACGAAAACTTGCGACAAGCTTGTGTCCACTTTACTTTTGGTTGATAACTATTCATAACCTAACTTTTTATAACACAATCATATGTATATGGTAAAAGAATATAATTCTTCAAAGCAGACATTTTCTAGCAGAGAAGCATACCATTGAGAAATTTAATTTACAAATGTAATCATAACCACGTGCAGACACATTCTGTAGATCATAAGTTTCCCTTCAAGAACTCTGATTGCTCTGTTATAATTGGTCACTGCCACAAAATTTTACGTAAGACTGTTGCCTGGTTGAAAATTTGGTATTTACATGTTAATGAAAATCTTTTTTTTTAACCCACATATGAAAATATAAATATTAGAAAGAGCAGTCCAAACAGCCATAAAAATAGTGAGAAAATATGCTTTTTGATGTACCTACCTGATAAAATATTTTCCCAGTACATTCAGTAAATAAACCAAAAAAAAATTTTCATTTATTTGGGAGACAACTTTCAGGGATAACTGTGTCTAATTCTAAGCCGATGCATATTACATAATTGCTCTTAAAATGCCTCTTGTTGCTCTACAACACATTGCCAGTCCTAAGTCTGATTTTCAAGTGTGAAAGAAAGCTGCTAAATATAGATAGTTTCAGGATATGGGGATAGAACTTCAAATACAAATTTTATGTGTATACATATTTTTTCTCCCCATTCCCTCTCCATATATATTACAACCACACTTCCAATGATACCAACTCCTGAAGAAAGTGGCCAAATTGGGATAGGTGTTAAGACTATGATGGTGTGAGATGGTGGTGCCAGCCATTGTCTGCTGGATGTCCGTAGGTTGTTTCCCGATTGTCAGTATATCTGTGTGTGCACACATTTGTGTACTAGCAGTAATGTTTACTTGTTGTGAACTTGTTGAAACTATTTGCACATTCTGGCAGAAATATCAGAAACTATGTGACAACAGGAAAATGCAGTGTATGGTGTTATATATATATATATGTTACAACTTCTATGGTTATGCGTTAAGAAGACACACATAACCATATTATGAACATTTGTTATTTATTTTTGTGTAATGGTTTTGTAACTTGACATCTTACGAGTTTAGGTAATGAAACATGGCTTTAGCCAGGAACGAGGAATATAAAGGGGCACTTGTGAGCACGTGTTGTTTACAGGAGGAAAATGAAAGGTGGTGCAGAAATATTGTTGTAAACTGGTTACTTGGCAGAGCTGCTAGACAACAGGTGTGTGTTGTGTTTTGGATGAAAACTAATACACACAAATATGCCAATATAATGTAGGTTTTTGGTTGTTGTAAACTTTGAGTACAAATTGTGTAGCAGAAAAACAAATGCAAGAATACAGAAATTCTTATATCTCAGTATCCTGAGGTTATGTTTATCTGTTCAGCTTCTCTCGATTTCACAAGTATTCATACCACACCAATAGCCTTGGGATATTGCTTTAACATGTCAGTGGAAGATTGTAAACAAATTAGAGCAGTTGTGGGATTTGTTGCATTTATTTATCATATGTAAAGGGGCATTACACACACACTGGCATTCTTTCCTCATCCTTTGATATGTACCTTACCAAATGTTGAAATATACACATTGATAACAAAAGAGAAGTAAAATTCAATGGGGTTTGTAATAACTTGGAAATGCAAATTGCAAATGTAATATTATTTGTAAGCATACACCTGGTAAATGTGTTGCAGACGTCTATACAACACTCAAAATTTTATTCATAATTGGAGGCACGTTTATTAAACTGATAATTATTTACACGTACAACAGAACAACATTTTGTAAATACTTATTAACTTTTAAAACTTGCGAGCTTTAACCACAAAACATACACATTAATTTTCACACCTTAAATACAATATGTGACTGCCGTAAGTACACAAGTATTCTCAGCAAGTATACAATTTCAGATACTTGCCAAGTAGAGAGTCTATGTGTACTATACTGAGAATTTGGACAGCGCTAGTATATGCATGGTGATATCACTTCCGGGGACAGGTACGCCAAGTATGCATTTCTTGAGAATCCGGAAACAGCCTTGTGACATCTATGTGATCTTCTACTGCTTGCTGATTGTGGAGTTACTCATCTCCTTAGCTAGGTTCCCCTTTCTTCCTTGTTAATGACTGTTGTGGTGTATCAAGAAATGGTTTGTAAGTCTTTACCTAGAGAAATGGACAAATGAGGGGATGGAATGTGATGTATCTGTAATGCCTTGGTCAGAATATCTATATTCTTGAGCAACTATTGAGATTTGTCACTGGGGAGTTACACTTAATAACAGCTGGTATCTTGTGGATGGGGCTTTGAATTCAGCCCTGGAAAGAGCCAGGATGGGGTACTAGATAACTTGGCTTTTTAAAGAAAATTAAATAGCTGCTCCACCAATCCCACCTTTGACTAGCTGTAGCCATGAGGTTCCTCTGTTTGAGAGGCTTACATTAGGCAGGCAGTCTGCCTGCTTAATATGAAGACTGACTATTAATAAGACAGGTAATGGTGAGTTTATTGTCTTGGTCTTTTGTGATATAACTAAACTAAGAACTGAAAGGTATTTTGAGTTGTGAACCAGTTTCCAGCAGATAAATTTGTCATGAAGCACTTTTTCACCATGCACCTACATAGGTGCTGAACTGAATGACAGTATTGACAATGGAGGACATTTTTTAATATTTGGGCATGTAAACCATACAATTATATCCCATTCAAAATGATACTTCCATTACTAATTTCAGAAATAAAGGGAAGTTACTTAATAACGTAAATGGAAAAAAAAAATAATGAACACATTCCAGAAAAATTTCAAAGCAGGTGTTTTTTATTAACTATATTGACTGATCAGAAGTATCCAGACACCCTTCTGTGAACATAAACTCTCATTTAGATGTCACTACAATCACCGCTGCTGTTATAAAAGGAGGCAAAGGGCTCAGTGTTGGTTAGTGTATGCGAGACTAGCAGGATGGATGGAGCATGCAAGCTTAGTGACTTTTAACGTGGTTTAGTTATTCGTTACCACATCAGTAAGCAATTCATCAGGGCCATTTCCGCCTGTCTCAAGTTGCCCAAGCCGAACATTAAAGATGTGATTGTGAAGTGGGAACGGAAGGCATAAATACAACAAAACCATGGCCGGGTAGGCCATGTGTGTTGACAGAGGTAGTACAGGAACATTTTATGTCATGGTGTGGAACTATCACCAATGAATTCCGCAGTGCCAATGATTGTGCAGTTAGCACCATGATTATATATGAGGAGTTATGAGGACTGCCATTCAAAGCTCAGACACATGCTCATAAATTGCACATTTTGCCTTTGAGAATGAAGCACCAAGTTCGGTGGTCTAAAGAGCACCGCTAGTGAAATTTGAACGACTGGGAATGCATGATTTGGAGTGATGAATTACACTTTACTGTGTGGCAATCCAATGGAAGGGTTGTGTGCTGCAAATGCCAGATGAACGCTATATGACATCCTCTGTAGTGCCCACGGTGAAAATCTATGGAGATGGGGTGATAGTAAGGATGTTTTTTTTTTTGTGGAAGGAACTTGGTCATCTCGTAGTACTACAGGAAGACACATTACAGGCATTTTAACCGGCTGTGTGTTGTCTACAGTAAAAGACCAGTTCAGAGGTGGTGACTGTGATTTTCAGCATGACAGCATGACACAGCTCCCGGTCATAAAGCAAAGTCTGTTTGTGAGTTAGTGGGCATTAGGATTCCAGAAGTGAACTGGCCATCCCAAGACCCTGACCTCAGTTCCATTGAACACCCCTGAGATGAACAGGAATAGTGACTGTGTGCCAGATCCCAGCAACCCATATCACTTACTACACTTGCTACAGCACTGCAGGAAGAATGATCAGCCATTCTCCTGGAGACATTACACATGGTTGACAATCTCCCCACAGGACTAGAGCTGTAAGAAAGGCCCACTCCATATTAACGTAAATTACTGGACAGTATATCTGAGGACATATTTATTATCTTAGGTGTCCAGATAATTTTGATCAGATAGTGTATTCTAACCATTTTTACTGTTGCATACAAAAAATATCACATAACGTTTTTAAAAATTCATACAGAAGAGCCCATGATTCTAGTGAGTGAATTGGGACTTTTTTTTAAATATATACATTATATAATAATGACAAAATTTTTAATTAGCGTGTAGTTGGTACTAGAATACTGATACTGGCGTCTGAGTTACAAAATCTCTTTTTTATTTCAGCATCTTAGTTAAAGCAATTACACTCTTGCATTACTGCACTGGCAGAGACAGAGACACAGTAAATGTTCACACCCCTCAAGTTTTCGTTAATTTTTTTAACTCTTAAGCAAGCTTAATAGATGAACATAAAACTTGTTTCCTTCAGTTGTGTCAGGATTCTAGTCCTGTATTTTCTTCTAGTAGTGGGAAGGTACCTACATTTTTATTTTTCGTATATTTATTCAAAAAGTTGATCTTTATAAAAGCTTGGGGGCCACGGTGGCCGAGCGGTTAGCCCGCCTGCCTCCCATGAATGCAAACTGTGTTCAATCCCCGGCCGGGTTACTGGATTTTTGCATGTGGGAATCATGCCAGACAATGCTGTTGGTTGTGATTTTTCTCTGGGATATCCCGTTTCCCCCGCCCTTTCATTCCGGCACTGCTCCATACTCACCTCAATCACCCTCATCTACTCTCAAGACCTCACTGTTAAGAACTGCCCAAATATCTTCACTCTTCACTCACTTTTTAAAGGCTTGTAATTTATCGCCCCTTCAAAAACAGTTTGTTTTTTTTTTTTTTTTTTTTTTTTTTTTTTTGGAGTGCCTGCTGAATAAGCCATATTTACTTACATCTATGTCTTGTGACTTTTTGAGATCTGAAAATGGGCTCTCTTACAATCAGTGGCATTTTGTATTCTCCAGCATATACAACAAATGTAAGTATAAAAGAATGAAGTGGTTTTACAAGGCTTTGAATACACGTATTTTTGTATTGTTAATACAAAATGTAAACAATCCGCTTGACCGCAGATGAATAGATTTCATAGTACAACATTGTAAAAAAAATAGTGGACATGGGAGAGCTCTAGCTGTCACACTTGTAACTATAATCAATTGGGATGTAATTTTGTTACACCACACTGGAAAGTGGTATTCTGATAACGTTACCAGTTAATCTGTGATGATGATAATGTTTACAGAGGTTATATAAAAGAAGTATGAATGTAGCTACTGTGCATTCTACAAGAACAAGAAAAAATTAATCAAATTACGTTAAACAAGAATTTGGACTTTGTAAGATTGTTACGCAAGAAATTATGTCTGGAATAAATTAACATTGCCTTAGAATTCAGAACCAAAATAAAGTTCATTAGGTAAGAAACTGTTGTATCATTAGAAAAGTTTGTTTACATGGTTGGTGTTAGAGGACTTATGCTGTGTTTACAGTAGAAAACTTTAAGAGTTGAATTATTTATGACTTATACAGAAGAACTGTGTTATAGGTGCAGTGGTTGGCACCCATGTTAGAGACGGTAAGAAGCATCATGGTGCCTTATATGTAGATCCTTTGTATGATTAGTAGCACAGATGTTGAAATAAATATATAACATGCTGCAGTCGACGGGATTAGTTGATCGGGAAAGATAAGATTCTAAGTAAACATCAGTACTCAGTGGTAAAAGTGTGGCAGGCACTTAGGTACAGTGACACTAATGCCGAAGTTGCGAAACTGAGGGGAACGTGATCTTTGATCGTCGTCGTTCACAATAGCTATGGGTGGATGTGTTAAATTGCCACCTGACTTGGATTTACAAAGCAAAAATGCTATGCGGACTGGGAGTTTTGGAAGTCTGAGTTTGAAGACTACCTATTAAGCACAGGTCAGGACAATGCTGTGGACAAGGTTAAGATTTCCCTTTTACGAAATATTATGGGAAGCACATTGTCTCGCATCCTGGCGACTCTCGCCATTCTTGAAAAGAATCAAAACAACTACATCAAGGTCAAGGAAGCAATTGAAAGGTATGTCCGCCCTAGAGTTAATGAGGTCTTCGAACTGCATGTCTTTACTCAGCAGTGCCAAGAAGAAGGGGAAAGTTTTGACCATTTTCTTACTTCACTACGCCAGCTGGTCAAAAATTGGTGTTACAACCAGAAAGATACTGAGACCGCTGAGGATAAGATGTTGCGCCATCGTATTGTTCATGGTGTCCGAGACAAGGCTGTTCAAGAAGCCTTGTTATGGATGGATAATTTAACATTGGAAAAGGCAGCAGCACAGTGCCGAGCATGTGAGCAAAGTAAACAACAAGCGCAACTAATACACAATAAAAATGGTGATAGTGAGAATGAAACATGTACTGTCAGTGAGGTCAAGAAAGTGTTCAATGATCAGCGATTAAGGCATGTCAAACCCAGTGATAGTGGAAGTGAATTCAAATGTGGACGATGCCAGACAGTTCATGGACTCAAAGTGTTGCCGTGCGTATGGGAAGAAATGTGCGAAGTGTGGTGTCCTGAATCACTTTGCAATATCGTGTAGGGTAAGAAAAGTACAAGTGGTTGAACATGTTGAATCTCATAGCTCGCAAGAAAGTCTCCATTGTGACATTGTCAGTGTAGCACTTCATCATGTTAAGGTTAGGGGCCAGGAAGTTGTGTGACGTATCCTAATGAATGGCGAGAAAAAATAACAATTGAAGAGGTTAACATGACAGTTAAATTAGATACAGGTGCTCAGGTTAGTGTGTTACCACATCATATATTGAAAAAAGTCAGTCATCAGTTTCAGATACAACCCACAAGTGTTAAGTTAAAAACATTGGATGGTGTCGTTACTCCGGTGGGTAAAGTTATGGGTAAAGTTAACTTCATGCTGGTGGATCTTGAGGTGGTACCACTGCTAGGATTGTCAGGCTGCCTAGTGCTCAACCTGGTACAGCGAGTCAACTCCATGGCCTTCGAGAGTGCTAAGGACAACTTCGTACTGAAGAATAAGGATGTCTTCAGTGGCCTGGGCTGCTTTCCTCAAGAAGGTAAAATTTTTACACAAGTAGGAGTAGAACCAGTGTGTTGGCCCCCCAGGAGATTACCCCACGCTTTGCGAGCACCACTCAAAGCAGAGCTGGACAGGCTAGAGGAAAAAAATGTTATCCAAAAAATTACGAAAGTTGATGCACGAGGGTGGATCAGTAACCTTGTCATTATTGAGAAACCTAATGGTAAACTCAGTGTGTGTCTCGACCCTACTGATTTAAATAAAAATGTAAAACTACAATATGATATGGTTCCCAAATTGAGTGACATCAGTGAAAGTTAGCAGGAACAAAATATTTCTCTGTTTTTGACTTAAGGGAAGGTTTCCATCAAATCCTGTTAGGAGAAGAATCATCTCTCAAATGTTGCTTCTCCAGTCCATTTGGCATCTATCGATATCTTAGATTGCCCTATGAAATAGCCAGTGCCCCTGAACTCTTTCAGTATGTAGTTGAGAGTAACTTTGCGGACATACCCAACACGTCGATATTCTTTGACGATTTACTGTGCATGGGGGAAACTGAGGCAGCCCATGATGAAACAGTTTGCAAAGTCGTAGAAAGGTCTCGAGCTAAAAATGTAAAATTCAACAAGGTTAAACAACAATACAAAGTGAATGAAGTTAAATATGTGCTTCATTTCTTTTCTGCCGAAGGCATGCAGTTAGATCCTGACAGAGCAACAACACTGACAAACCTGAAATCCCTCTCTAATAGGAAAGAATTGCAACGAATACTGGGAATGTTAAATTATGTCCGCACCTTCTTACCCCAAATGGCGACCCTTACAGCACCGTTATATGAATTGCTCGAAGAGGGAAATAAATGGCAGTGGTTACCATAATCAAAAAGTTTTCGATACACTAAAATTGAAAATTTCATCTGAACCTGTGCTAACACTGTTTGACTCTAAAAAAGAAATTACCCTGCAGTGTGATGCATCACAACATGGCCTCAGGTGCTGTTTGCTACAGAAATCCAGTACAGGGGTAATAGCTTGCAGATGGTGATGACAGCCTCGTGCTGCCTCACAGACAGTGAAAAGAACTACTCCCAAACCGAAAAAGAACTGCTGTCTATATACTTTGCGACCTCAAAGTTTCACAACTTTATCTATGGTCATCCAGTGAATGTTCAAATTGACCACAAACCTTTGGTATCAGTAATGAAAAAAAAAGTAGGGATAATAGGGTCCCCTAAACTTCAACGCCTGAGGCTCAAACTTCTTAAATATACCCTTCACATTTATTATGTACCAGGCAAAAATTTACACCTGGCAGGTGGGATGTCATGCATGCCTCTCCCTGAAACTGAGGAAGATCATAATATTGTGGAAACCATACACTCTCTTAGTGCTCATTTACCAACGAGTGATGCAAGAAAACAGATATTTCAGAAAGAAACCAGTCGACCCTATCCTTTCCAGTGTATCTCAAATGCATCAAGGTGGTTGGCCAGCTGCCAGTAAGTTGCCACCAGATGGCAGACATATTTCAAAGGCTTTCCAGACTGTGGGACTACAGCTACCAACGCAGCTGCAGGTGGTGAAAGTAAAGGACATTATGTGACCAGAAGTGGTCGTAGAGTAAAAATTAAAGAATTGTATGAGCCAGCATAGGAGGGTAGGATGTACAGTGGAAAAAAGAGGTGTTATAGGTGCAGTGGTTGGCATCCATGTTAGAGACAGTAAGAAGCATCATGTCGCTTTATATGTAGATCCTTTGTATGATTAATAACACAGATGTTGAAATAAAGAGATAACAAACTGAACACGTGTTATTTTTATGTGTTGGTTTCCTTTTGAACTTAGCAAGTCCCCTCGATAATTAACAAGAAATATGTAATTATATTTAATATCTTAAATAAAACTTGTGTGGCATCGACTACTCAGAATAGAGCATTCAGTGTTAGAAGAAAACTGTTATTTACTATAATGTAAGCATAAAAATATTAAAATGTTATATGTATACACATGTTTATGATTATATTTGTTCACAAAAATAATCTTATCTTCTAGAGAATGTGTACTTTGACGTATGATCTGCTTAAAAATGGTTGTGTAGAATGAGGTTAGGTTAAGAACAAAAATTAACAGGACATGCTTGTCGCAAGTTTTTATTGGCTGGACTTGAGAAGTATCAGGCGAATTGTGAATCTAAATCCAGATGACGTATTTTTGTGTGAGAACTGCAGTTGCAGCATAATTCTTAATGCATAATTTTTTAAACCTAGCTTTATCTGTTGGTTTATCTGCAGAATTCATTGGCCAGGCAAAGTTGCTTGTTTTGAGAGGGAGAGGAGTGCAGTCTGTACATGTGGTTTTTGTGTTAAATCAAAGTGTGTTTTAGATTCACATGTAAATTTTTTTTTAGACATTTTAATTACCCAATCTGGGGTGCATCTTAGAATTGATGGCATCTTAGACTCTAGTAAATACTTTACCAATTTAATTCTCTGTGCTGCTTATCACATACTGTTTCACAAAGGATGACTTGAGAAGTTACCTTACTTCTATGTATAGGACAGCTTAGGATAGACTTTTCCTTTTCATTTTGTATCCTCCTTTTGCCATGTGCAATGTTATCATGGCAGTGGGTCTGATCACTCTATTCATCCGTGTAAAACCATAAAATTGTTAAGAGTGTAAATGTGCTACTAATATGAAAATTCATTCTGTAATAGTATATATAAAACAAGAAAATGCTAACTTCAGTTACCACAAATTTTAAACATTACATTCACAATAAAACCAATTTTTATTTATTTGCTGCCAATTCAACTAGTTACCTCTGTCTGTGTCAGCCTGATAGCAATAAACATGACAAAGCACTCTGTGGCACAACCACTGTCACTCCAAACAGTATCTTGAAACAATATCATGATTTTTTTAAGTAAGTATAGGCTGTTCATGGTAAAGTGAGCTCTTTTTGAAGCTATTTTATCAGACATAATAACCAATAAATACATTTCATTGTAGCCTTGGACTTTTGAAAAATCAAGATGGTTTAAATACTTGTTTGACACTCTCTTTTCCTGTACTATTTTATTTATTTATTTATTTTATTTTGCTTAAACAATTCAGCCAACCTCCGGGGAGTTTGGTATATATAAGAACAACCCAATTTCCTTTTGCATGTCAAATTTTGTTATTAAAAAGTGTGATGATACCATTTTAATGTAGTTTACAAAATAAATGAATATTAACACATTTTTATGGAATAATATTGTTACGCCGGGTATGGGGAGGGGGGTGGTGAGGAGGAGTTGTCGCTCGAGGAAATTAAAAAAAGAAAAATTAAGTTTAGTCTTAAACAAAAGAAACTGATTGTGTTCAACTACTTCCACCACCAGGCTGTTAATAATAACCAAAACCAAATACAATAAGGGGGCCACCTGGAAGTCCTTGGTTTCAGAAAAAGTACAAGATCACGTATTCAATCATTCTCACAGTTTCACTTTCTCTTTACTGAGTATCAATGTATGGCAAAAGAGAATAATCAATAAATGGAGAATCCTAGGGGGAGGGGGGATGGTTATAGCTCAGGTGGGCAATACGGAGAAGATAGGGGATCTTTTCATGACTCTTCAAGGCGGGCAGCTAGGAAAATGGCACTAGGTAACCTACACACCTAACCCCAAGTCCCAAAACAAATAATTAAATAGATAATAACTATAATATTATGATCGGTTATTTTGATATTTCTCCAGCCTTGGTGAGAGAGAGAGCGCCAGTGGTCGACAGAGATACATACTACTTAAATCAATTAATTGATTAAGTAAAATAGTGTATCAGGTTTCTTTTTGTATAGAAGTTTAATAATCAATTGTAATTAATAGCAAAATAATTTAGGTCACCAGACCAAGGGGAAAGGTAAATATTAAGTCAAAAGTAAGAACAAATAGCATTCACAAAGTCCACTTTCATAGACAAAATAAGTATTTATTGTTACAAAACTTTAAATATATAAATCACAAACAAGAAAAAAAGGTAAAAAGTTAAAATGTTTAAAAACATAGGCAACTTGTTATATGAAAACAGAGTTATCCGTTTAGTAAAAATAAGCTCGATCTTTCGAGCTGTGTGACCAAAAAGTCAGGCAATAATTCTTTATGTTGTGTGTGTGTCTCTCTCTGCCCCCCTCCCCCTCTTCATCACCTCTCCATTTGACTCGACTATCCACCAGAATGAACGGCCAACAAGAACTAACTTTAACTAACTTACTCTACCTTAATTAACTACTATTTATTAGGTTGACGGGGGCCATTCCTCCAGAAAATTCAGTAGAAATGTCCCGATCAATCAAAAGAAAATTCAAGAAACTTAGCTCATGGTTTTGTTGTGATCTCGGCCTCCTCGAGGCCGATGCGATGCTGTCACCTTCCACGAACAATCATGCCATCTTGCTGACTCCTGCATGACAACTACCCTTGCATTGCTCTTTTTGTTGTTTTGGCACGCCAGTGGTCTCGGCCAATCAGAACGTGTCAAGACTGCACCTGACAATCACGTGCTATCAGAAATTTCTTGCTGTATTCCCTCTTTTCCCTTGGTTGCCCAAGGGTTCCAGCTGATGGGATCAGCAGGACGCCTACCGCTTTCCCCTCTCACAGCCCTCAAACTCCGCGGCTGCTTCCTCGTAACCAAACTGTGCTAGTGCCAGCTCGGGACTTGGCCTCGTACATCTAGACCAATGTGTCTCGAAGCTTCGGGACACTCTCGAAGGAAAACTGGTCATGCTGACCAGGAATTTGCTGCACTTCTCAGTACTACGAATTCTTTTGGACATACATCAGGAACGTCAGGAGGCAGTCAAAAAAAAAATTTGAAGTTGCAGCTACCAGCACACACCACCTGGAGCTTCTCCATTCAGCTACTGCCCAAACCAAAACCGACTGAAATTAATTAACCTAACCTGGTTTAAAAGACAAAATGAATAAATTAAAATTTATATGGAAACAACAAAAGCACAACAGCACGGATCATAAGTTTTGGCATCATTGCCACAGCACCCAACAACTAGAGCTTCGTCCTGCCCTCGGGGTGAGGCGATCCTCCCACACCAAAATGGAGGTCCAAAGTATTTCAACTGCAGCATACAGTTTTTTTTGACATCACCCATGGGAGATATGCATTAATCAATATCAGAATATTTTGAAAATTCCCATTTTCAGCAATTTGTAAATGCCAAGGGGACAAAACATTCCAGATGTCTTGTTCTTTTTTAAAACTATAGATGGCATTAGTTTGAATATAAAAAAAATTTTGAGGTGTTCTGTTACTTTCAAAACAAATTTTAGTTTTGAAAATGGGAAAAATGAACATTTACATCACAAACTTTAAACCTGAGTATTATTACATCAAAAAAAAAATAGTGTAATGTATATAGGTACTACGAAACACAGCTCTTTTCGGTGTTTTAAAGTGTTCGATTATGCTTATACAAAAGAATTTCCTTGTGTTTTGCAATCACATAAAGGTGAAAAGTTCGTTTTTTGTGCAGTTTGTAGGTGTGATATAAATATTGTCTGTGGCAGGAAACAATATCAGAAGCAATGTGAAGAGCAGCAAGCATGTGGAAATGTAACATAATGTAATTGAAAATGAAAAAAATTAGTAATTTTGTGGATTACCCTGGAGATGAAGCAACACGCACTGAATACTTGCTCACATAATTTTTTGCTAGAACACAGTCACTACATTAGAGTAAAACTTTGGACTGGACTAAATTAATACCAGGAGTTGAACCATAGTGAACACAGAGTGAACATGGACTATGCCCTGCTACAAGCATGCCACAGTGTGTACCTGCACAGCACAGTCTCATAGTACGCCATCGGCATTCGCACCCGGCACGGCACTTCATCAGTCACTGCTGTTGATAAATAAGTCTTGTCACGTGGATGCATGTGCATTTTGTGTGCTATTTGTTGTATACTGAGTGTATGCCCATGCAAGTGATTATTATGCGTTAGGTAAGAGCATTCAAATCTAAATTTCATACTCAATTGTATTTTTAAACTGTTTATAAACACGTGTTCGTAATAATATTTACAATGTCATTGTTTCTTTGGCTTCTTTCTCATTGTTGTGGATGGAAGTAAATAACTGTTATGAAATATTATTTAACGACTATAAAAAGTAGTTTGGAAAACATAGAAAAATAAAACTAATAAAACAAAGGCCTAATAATCAATTATTAGACTTGCGGTACTCTAGCCATATCTTGAGTTAAAACTTTTTTTTTTTACAGTATTTTTCATGAAATTAAATATAGATGCTTTGCCAACCACGTGTAGCAGTGGTATTTTCAGAAACAAAACAACTGTAAGTGCATATAAGTAACGCATGTTGCTGAGAAGTTATTATTTCACTTTTAGCTAGTTGCAATATTTTTTACTGTATACATAGTTTCATAAAAGGATATTTTAAATATAATTTATACAACTAATATAAATATTTTTTCCGATATATACTTTACTAGCCCACTGTGCCAGGAGTTACATATGTAGAAGGAAGTGAGTTAGCGCACCATGTGCAATGAACTGAGTTAGCGCATTTGCATGGTGCAGCGCTATATTATACCTCTCTAATAAATAGCCATTAGTTTAAATAGTTCATCAAACCTTTTGTGTGTAAAATTTCTGTGTGATAACTTAACATTGCAATCTTTCTTTCGTCGGAAGTGTATTTTGGTTGCAAATATATATTTTCAAGAAAGAAACATTTTTGGAAAATTGTTCTACTTAATAAGCATATATATTGAATTTTTAAAATTTTTGAATTTACCTCAAAAGATAATTAAATACAGATCCACCAGCTTGCAATTTATTTCAAAGTCCATATTATTCTTGTCTGAGGAATGTCCATCAAAGTTAAAGTTTGGTAAATATTTGATGGATGGACAGGCAGGAAAAAAAATGTTACCCTGCGATTAGTTAAAGATCACATAACTATTGGACAGACAGATGACTGACGGGTGCGAGGGACTATGGTGAGTTCAGCTTGACTGTTTTTGTCCTGGAGTTATTGTGAAGCTAGCTTTTTTTTTTTCTACTCTTATAAAATCAAAAATATTTCGCTCCCACTCCACTCCTACTTCAGTCCAGTCCAGATATGTTCATATTAACATTTCAATCCGGATTATTCGGTCCACTCTAAGTTCAATTCAAATTGAAATTTTCCTCTAAAGACACTAGAAATGCCCTTGTGTGTTGCGGATCATGCCATCCTGTTATTTAAGAAAACATTCCCCAGTGCTGAAGTGGCCAAGACGTATGGTAGTGGCAGGGCCAAAACTTCTGTAATAATGAATGCAATGGTGATTGACACCTCAGGAAACGTGGTGATTAACCTGCAGAATATGCCATATTCTGTTGCTACCGATGGCACAGACAACTGTGATTATAAGCTATATCTGATTGTGGCAACATTTTTTGACCAGTCTCTTCAGAAGATAGTATCCAGGCTGCTTTCATTGCCTACACTGGAGGGAAATTGTATAGAGCAAAACATTGGTAATTTGGTACTTACTGATCTAAAATATTTGCATGTTCCTGTCAAAAATTTATTAGCACTATGTGTGAATAATGCTCTAATTATAGTAGGCAAAAGGAATAATGCAGCAGCTTTTGTGAAGCAGACACAGGACTCTCTTGTAGTGATTTTTTGTACCTTTCAAAATTGATGAAGCCCTAATTGCCTTTTTTTATTATTTAGAAAAGCGTGCTTAATGCAAGGAGAAACTGCAACAATTTCAAATCTTTATATGGTAAAGAAAGAAGGGAAATTTTGAAGCATGTTTCTACAATGATTTGAATCTATTTTCAATTAAAGTACGTATAATAATGCTCCTGGCCAGCACTTTAAAATCATTCTTTATTGCCATTGCTCTAAAATAGTTTGTTTTTGCAACTGTTCAATGTGAGTGAGTTTCATTGTTGCCAGTGCAGTACCAGTGCTTAGAATGGCTAAAGAAGTTGTGGCAAAAAGAAACTTATATCGAGAATGTGAGCTGTCACTTTCCTGTGATAAATTATTATTGCAAAATCTGTGTCCTATTTAAATTTTTCAGTTTCTGAATTTAATCTTTCAAGGAAGGCATCTGGCAACATAATTATGTAACTGTTTACCATGACAATGTTGCTGGATATTTTTCTTAATAGGAAAAACATCAGAACAGGAAAACTTTTATGAAATGCACTTCAATTGATTTTTCTTATCATAATGCTATATGATTAATTTTTTATGAACTGTATTGTGTAAAAATATTTTGAGAATGTTATTTTCTAGTAAATAATACTATTATTGATTGTTTCTTTATGTACACCATTTGTTTATTTAGGTTCTTTGGCATACTTTTGCATTGTACGCAATTGCATTAACATGTATATACGTATACCTTTTATTCTTATTGTACTACTCTTCTAGAAGCATATTAAGTTACCATTAATTATAGATTTCTATGTTATTTTTAATGGAGATTTTTATTTTGTTTTAAAAGTGGCAAAATAATTTTTTTGTTTGTTGTGAAAAGAGTTATTTGTTAAAGACATTTGGTTTCAAAAAATGACACTTTGTTGCTTCAAAGTTTGTGTAGTAATTGATAATGTGTTATTTGTTGATGTGTATCTGTAGCTGTTGTGTGATGATGTATCATATTTGTGTTGCATGTTTAGTTTGATCGTGCAAGCTCTATCAGGTATAGTTCACGCCGAGCTCGGACCCTGGAGTCATTGGCCTCATTGTATGAAGTGAGTATTTTTAGTACTCGTAGTTTGCACTAAGCATTAAGCATGCAGTGTTGCCAGCAGTTGTATTGTAGGTTATTGCAGTATAAACTCTATAATAGCCAACATTGTATTCTCTATTTCATATAACTTGAGAAAAAATTTTGACAGTTCTCAAAAAGAAGTTTGGTCGCAAATGTATTCCTCCACCACAACTATTCTGTGGGTGAAGAAAACAATCTTTATAAACCAACTCTACAAAACCAATGGCAGACAGTGAAAGACTAACAACTTCAGTCCTGTACTTTGATACTATAGCTGGTTGCCATTTCCACACATTTCATTTTTGTTATGACTCCGTAATATACTAGTTATGGTTCTGTTAATTTATTGGTAGGATGGGAAACTCTAATTTATGGTCGTTCATGAGATGTGATTTTTTTGCATTTCTTGTTATGTGTATTACAGCTATTTGAACTTGCATATTGATTTGATGATGTAGTGAAAATGGAAATAACATTCAAATTACTATAACTCTAAGTTGTAACTTCATCAAAAGAACTAAATACTATAAATATAAGCGCGTCGTTCTTGCGATGTGAGAAATACTGATCATGAATTAGCACATAAAAATTGTTGAATTTTTTATTATGATGAAATACACTAAAAGGGTACTTATTTAGGCCACATAGATTTCAAAACCTCAAGCAAGAACAAAATAAGATAAATACATCACTGTTAATACCAATGTGTGAAATGCGCAATGTAAACATTTTCAGCAAATTTTTATCATGTAAAATTGTTAAATTTTCAATAAAATAATTTAGGGTAGAAAATAGCCTTTTTTAAATACCAGAAACATTTCAAATATTGTAACAATAATTTCAAAAAAACATAATTTATAAAACACGCAAATGTACTGTTCACTTCGTTATACCTAAAGTGTGTCAAGCCTTGGATGATTACTTCACGAAATTCACTTTTGTCTGCCACTGATACGAAATAATTTATTTGCTGACTTATTCAATTAACAAAACACTTAAGCTGTTTCTTGAAACCAACAAAGTAAATACTTTGTCGTTTTAGCTTCGTAGTCAAGGAAAATGGTGGACCAAAGCAAACAAACTCTTTTACAAAGTAGCAGAAATCTGTGGATATATTTCATTTCACTGAGGAGACTGTCTGAAAAGGCACCTATGACGAACTACATTTAATGAGTACGCAAATACAAAAATAATTATTGCATATAAATAAATTATGATGCAAGAGAGCTCGAAGGCAATGGCATTCACCGGGCAGGTGGAGACATGTTACATAACCATGATGTTCGTATGCTCTACCATAATATTTCTAAATGTTTTTAAAGCCCTTGCTCTACAACTAAAAAAAAATGTAGATTATTCTAAGAGCATAATTTAAGCTATAAATGTTGCAATTATCATTACATTTCTAAATTATAATTTTTAGTGGAGAGTACTATTTTCTTCCATAAACATCGCAATTGTCAATATAATAACACCCATCCTTCAACAACTATCAGCTGACCCAGTACTTTGCAAATGGGGGTGTTTAGTGTTTACATGCTGTGTAGGTTGGTCATATCTGTCAAAATTTACTGAAGTTATATGAAATGGAGAGTAACCATGCTTGTGAGGTTCAAGTCGTAATGTCAATCACTGATTTTGGTTTTTTATTGTGATGGTTTCTTTTCATGTGACAGTATCATTTTCATTTCTTACTTTCAAATAATTTGTGCTAAAAATTATTTTGTATCAGGATAGTTTTGTACATTTGCATACTTGTAAAAATGGACAATCAATTAATTTAAATGTATATAATTTAACTACTTGTACAATTTTTCTCTGAATTGAAAATGGTGTGGAATTAGATGCTTCTCAACTCTTGCTGTATGTGCTGCCTACCCAACAATCCTGGATAGGATATGAATGATTTTATAATTATCCTCTGTGAAATCATTTCAAAATTTTTTATTCATTGAACTTGAATGCAATTAGTGCAAAATATGAAATACCAGTTACTTTACAAAACAAAATTTATTCGCTTATTTTTTCTGCATAAAAGTATTTGTTATCAAGTCTACAGCCATTTCAACATTTTTGTAAATGTGGAGGAGTGCAAGACCATCAAACATTCTTCTCTCATTCAACTTCAAAAGCCATGTCGTTAGCCATCGAAGAGGTAAAAAGGAGCGTTCTGTTGTTGTGATGCAGATGGGTAGAGAATCTAGCAGTAGTAATAACGTATGGATGTTAGGAAACGTATCCTTATTACAGTTTTCCACTGTATGTAAAACTGTAGTGATGTATAGCATTCTTGACTGTAACCCAGTGTTCTCACGATAACTTGTACTTTGTATCGAGGATAAACGTGCCCATTTCCCCAAGGATTCCCACATATTCCTTGCATTTTCTAACATTATTTTCTAACAGCTGTTTATTGGAAAGTTTATCTTGTGGCAATAAACCCATAGCAAATGGAGTTAGATTACATAGGTGGAATTACTCCGGCAATCTGTTTCTTAACTCTGTCAAAATTTTATCTTTAAGGGGAGCATGTAGAGGTTTTCTAAAGTTTGGAAGGTGATAACGTCTGTGTTCACGCTTTTTAGAGGAAGTCCTTAGTGAGACAATATCTGCTTCTATTTCCTTGGCAACAGATACTGCCGTAAGAGCCCATGTCACCCGACAAGACTGTAGCTCCAGACTCGGAGAAAATGTCACAAGAACAGTGCAAATGCAGAGATGATAAACTCACTGTCGCTCAATGGTTTCACAGCTATTTCCATGCTAGTTTTCATTTAGTAATTTTCATAATACCTTCACAAATTTTTGTAAGTTAGCACAGCAAAATTGATTGGTCCCATCATGCATTTCTTGTTGAAGTGTTTCATAGAGGCCACTGAAAGCTGAACTGAGCAAAGATCAAAACGCAGTATTAATTTTAGGAGAGGAATTGGAAAAAAGCTTTGATTTCTTTCGTTTTTGCCAAGTACAGAATTTGTGGAAGCTACAATGTTGTTTTACTTCAATGAGTTGTTTATGTTTAGCCTGTGATTCAAACATGGACAACACTTGGCATTTTGTGCAGCCTTGGTTATCTCGGTTACAGCTCCTTTTGAGTTTTGATGCCATTACAACACAGTTATATGTACTGATACTTAAACTATTTTATTTTAGATTTAAAAAGTACATTTTGCACATTTCAGTGATGACTATGTCAGTTCTCTTCCTGTCAAAAGTCTTCAGTTATCTTCAAAATATTTGGAAATAAAGTTGTCCTGAATATAACACGAGGCAACACACTTTCGCTGTGTAGTGGAAATGCCTGTAACTCTATCAAAAATAATTAAAAACCCAGGTGATCTGCAATTTCTCTTAACTACCTTTCTTTGATTTCTTCCACACAACACTCAAAACATCATTTTGTGTATTTTTGTCTATGTATGTAGCATTCGAGCTTGCAGTCTCTAAATGCTTTTGCAGATAAGTATGGAAAGGTCAGGTAGTACCAGACACCTAAGTGGTTTTCTATTCAGGATGTTATTTGCTGTGTAAAATTAAATGTATACTGGGTTATGGAATCATCATTTCATTATTTGTTATATGTGACAACTGATAGCAAAGGAGCCACATTAAATTAGGAGTATGAGTAGTTTGCATATTTACTAGATACATTTTGAGGTATTCTAAATGTTGAGGATTATATATTAGCCAGTAATTGGACCCCACAGTTTTGACATGATGCCAACTGTAAAGAAATATGTATTACGCTTACAAATATCACATGTATAAACATTGCATTCCTTTCAAGGTTTTCATATGTCCACCTGTTACAGATGGTACACTGGATTCATTTCTCACTGAAGGTTTTCCTTAAGGGATATATGCAGTGGTGTTATAGTTTATATGTTTGCAGGCAGAAAACCAATGGTTAGTTCAATTAAAAGTTAATAATTCTGTTAAGGTGGTTTTCAATTAACAAGTGTAATGGTGCTGCCACTAATTTTTTGTCTGTTTGTGTGAACTTGATGTTTTGTACTCTTTTAACTTTATTCATGCTCAGTTTTGAAACAATACAAATTTTGTATCTTGTAATTATAACATTTTTTCCAATTAAATTTGTTTCTTCTTAACTACTGTGGTGTCCAAATGGTGCACCAATGAATACAAATATTGAAATGGTCTAAGATGATAACAGACTAAAACATTGAAATGTGTATGTATACTTCAATGCAAATTCCAATTCCCTAGCAATATCTTGACATAGAACTCTAATTGAACCATTTTTGTAACTGTTTAACTGCATTATCATTTGGATTTTCAATAGTGGTAGTATACATGCAAAGTAAACAGAAATGTGTATTAATTTTGTTTATGTGCTTAATTCAAGCACCTTTAATCTGTTTTATTGGGAAATAGTTAAAGATTTGGAGAAAATTTCTACAATTTAAGTGAATAGTGATGGGTGAGGTTTTGATTTTTACAGCTTTGAGTTGAGTCAAGTTGTATGAAACTCGAGTCAAGTCAAGTTCAGTACAAAATTTTAATTTGAAACCAAATTTGCATCATAAATGTAAATGTGAACATATGTACATATGTGTAATACCCACCCGTTATAACTTCCTCCTCTTATAGCCAGGGTTTACCAAGAAAAATGTTTTGGACAAATTTCTACCATTAATAATCCTTTGCCTGGTTAAGTGATTCACAGCGCTGCTTTTTCCCTCCTGCCAATGAGTGTATGACTATGATAAATAGGAAAAGAATGGTGATGTCAGCCACTTGATGCTGATATGAGAACAGTTACAGGAGTGGAGTGGGAGTTTAGCTTCCAGGTCGGTCCGTCAGCACACCACAAGGTGAATAGACAGAGTTATTTTCGTTTATACACACGTTTTTAAATCTGTAATTACATGAGAAAAAAGAGTGGCAAGTGTACCGTATTTAATGCATATTTTTTCTGAAGCTGTGATGTTCCATGAAATAAACAAGCTTTTCATGTTTAAATATTTTGTATGCATTTGTGTCATACTGAGACTTTACCTGTTGACCTTTACAGTTTCCGGTCATGTTATCTGTCGCCCCGCATGGTGTTGCCACCAAGGATGTTATACACAGTATACATCTGGAGAGGTCCTGCTACTATACTGCATGTAGTGCTGGCTAAAGCCAGGGGGCAGAGCTCTTATTCCCTGACTTAGTACTGGAAACAGAGTTGGCATGAGGAAAATGTTGCTCCCAGTGCTCAAAAACTTGAAAACTTATAATGCTCTTTCTCTGAAATGCTCATGCAAATGGTTTTATTTTTGAGTATTGGCAAACTGTTTCTGCCTTGTCATCACTGCTGGTTGTTTTTCAGAAATAACATAATACAACTTAAGAAAAAATATTTACGCAAAATTCCAGTTGCAGCATTAAAGTTAAATTGCTTTCATTTTATTTATTTTTTTCTTTTTTGAAAAGATGGATGGGGGATGAAAGCATGTAAAAGGGTAGAGTAAGGACAGACATTTTATGTTTAAAATTACCGAAATGTCATATCTGGTTTGGTTTTCAAATAAGGGACTCATAAGCGTACAGCATTCTATGGTCAGCATGAATTATCAGGAATAAAGTTCAAACATTACATGAAACTCAATATATTATTCACACTACACAAAAAAATATAAAGGTTGTTTGAAAGCATACATTTTTACAGTTGCAACGTTAAGGCTACATATATGAGTATAAACATGCAATGTACAATATAACTGGGTTTCTACTTAGAGAAGAAAGTAATTGAAAGATTAAGTAATACATAACTCAATAATATTCAGTTTCTTAAGAAATTTAGCTGAAGCGAAAGTACACGCAGGAAAAATCACTTACTTGACTGATAATCGTGTATATTTATTTCACATTAACATACATAATGATGAAAGGTTTATAATACAACAAAAATCAGATGTAAATTAAAAAAAAAATTACAGAAATATTATTTGTAAGACGATGTAAGAATTCATACACTGAGCAGTACACAAACAATAGGTTTTTTGATGCCTTTGAACGTTTCAGTTTCATAGTGGTTTACCATAACTGTCTTAGCTGCTTGTCTTTTGCGAATCTGTAAAAGTAATGGCCCTAAAATAATTAGGGAGACCCTAAATGAAAATTTTAGACACCATTGAGAATAAATCTCTTTTAACAAGGTGTGTTTTGTGTCTAAAACAACTGACGTATGATGTCCTAGGATAAACGGTGGATTATCGCAGTCCGACTGTTTTTGTTTGATGTGTTACTTTGACTTGGCCTTCCTTAATTATGTATCAGTGCCTTGCCGGTATAAAGAACTGGCAAATTGGCTTTCCTGCTCGAAATGAAATTGTTGATGGCAAGTATGACCTTTCATCTGATTGACCTTACTTTCACCTTTAAACCTGGGCGACTGGTGGCTGCGGAGGCTGCTGACACTGCTATGTCGCCAAGCTGCTCACCCATAGATAATAATAAAATTACTGATTTTGTTGTAAAAATTTTTGCTACTGCAATGGTCATAAAGATCCATAGTTTATTCGCTTGAAAATGTTGTTTTAATAAATGTAGCTTTCTTGCCCAGGAAACAGAAATAATAAATCATAATGCTTACAGAAAATCAACATTATTATAGTCTTATTTTTTTGCGAGGGTAATATGTTCATATTTACTACTATAATTTTTCTGATGAATCCATTTATCTGGTAACAAAATATTTTAAACATTATCCGTATGAAATTCAATATTACACACACTTGTTTTAGGTCACCAAGTATCCTTTTTTGGAACAGCATTATGTTTACTTGCTTCTCTAATGCTCATATCTTTACATATAACATGTTCTACTGCTGATCTCATATTCTCTGTCCACTTGTCCCTCCTCTTTTCAGTTTCCATTAAAAAAAAGAAAGCAAGAACACCTGCATCAAAATTTATGAGGGAACATCAGATCATAATGTCTGATACTACCCACCACTGTCCAATTTCACCTGTGAACAGATTGTGCAATATTACTCAACTAGCACACATTGAAAATTACCATAATAACACACTCAGTATAGTACACTTCTGCCTCATCTCAAATTTTGAATTACTTAGTTGCTATACGGTGTTATTTTCTAACATCACTTTCTCCATAATATTTGGTCTCTGGACCCCTTATGTATCTAATTTTACTTTCCTTGGATATGGCAGCAAGTCCTCAGCTCCTTTCACTCTTGCAAACACTGCATTCAATGCTACTGATAAACCATCAAAATTGTTAATTCTCTGTAGTTGAGACCCTAAACTATCATAACAATAAGCAGCTGCTCCTTGCAGAAAGCTTGGTAAGAAAGTCATACATTCTGTATCTCCCCATAGATTCACTACTGCTGCACATTTAAAATACTTCATGTAATCAGCTACATCCTCAATGCTCTTTCCATATAAAAAAAACCAGGATCAATGTAAATTTACTATTATCCATACTGTCCGTGTAATCACTCTCTGGTTGAGAAATGTGCTGTGAACCAGCTTTCCTCAGCTACCTTATTTTCTTCACCAGCCTGAACATCTAATTGTTCTGATGTAACACCGCCTGCTCAAGAAGCTAAACTACTGTCAGAATCACTACCAACAGTTTCAATAGATTACGCCCTAATATAGAAATTATCAGGCCTTAACTTTCTATTCTTCAAATACAAACTTGTAAATAACTCTGCGCAACTCGTTAAGCAAACTAACCTCTAATAATTAACCCTTAAAAACACAAAATTACCCTGCTAACTTAATTATTTACATTAATTACTTAGGTGTAAATTTCACCTTAATCTAAACAACTATGATCTATAATCCACACAACAGGTCCACCAAACTAGCACACCTAATATGAATTGTCACCAAGTAGCATAAGTGCCAAAACACATAAAAATGAAATAAAAATTCCCATATTAATTTTTTTAGCTATTGCACTTTCCCCTAAACAAAAATTAATACCAGGTACCTCCACAATATTATGTTGCTTCAGTGAACTACCCTTCTGGTTCTTCCATTTTTGTAAAGGTTTCAAACCCTCGTGACTGCTGCTAAAAAAGGGTAGGCCGGGGAGGGGGTAGCTATAAAGCAACAAAACAGAGCAAATCATGATACGTGACTAGGGCCAGAAATGAACAAAGTACCATAATTCCCTGTCATTAAAAACCATCATTTAAAAAAAATTGATTGGCCCTCAACAATAGGTACCTAAATAAACATCCTCATCTGCCAGAATGGCAAGACTGGTGACTAGAAATAAGAATCTTTTCTAATAGAAAACACAACTACAGATTTACTTTTACCTTTCGTGACCAACATGTCCAGTACAAACAAATTCTTTAGTTACATATATTCCCAATAAAATAGGTTCTTTCAGTATATAACATTTAAAACCAAAGTATTAATAGATTATCATCCAAAACAAGCATTTAAAACACAAGGAAATTTTTGAGCGGGGTCCTGCTATGCTGAGTATAATCTTTTACACAACTCTTAAAAAACAGATTAAAAATAATTAATCATAAGGAATTACTATTCAATGGAATAAAATATTATAAAAAAAACTTTGATAAATTTAGAGGCGTTCCTGCAACCTCTAACCAGATGGCAACTACATTTACTACATTTAACCAAATGTGAAAGAACTAGTTCTTTACTACACGATTGCGCATCCGCAAATCGGCCTGTCTTCTGGCCTGTCTCCTACCTAACTTCCCATTATCCTATACTCCTTTAATATTAAAAACTACATCTACCCAAGAGATTACTTAGCTTTCTAGGGTGGTGTAGTGGTCAGACTTCTTGCCTCCCAACTAGGCAAATCAGGTTCAATTTCCATCTGAGTCGCTCCCGGATTTTCCTGTGTGGAAACAATTCCGGATTATGCCACAGGTCAGTAGGTTTGCTCTGGATCTCAGATTTTCCCCGCCATTGCATTTCAACAGTGTTCCATACTCCACGTTGATCCCTCTCTCTCTCTCACATGTGCACTCACATGTGCACTCGCACTCATACTCTCTCTCTTTCTTTCTCACACACTCGCTCACCTTTCTACATCGCCAACCAGCATTTTTGGCCTCCTCCGAGATGGAATCACGAACAGAAACGCTATCACCCACAAACATGCATATCACTCTCCGCTGCCATCTTCCAACATTACATTCCTTCTCATTTCCCACAGTGTAGGCCACGTCCTTTCCCCTACTGTTGCATGCTTCCGCTGCATGTTACTGACTCAAGGAGCAGAAAACTACCTCTGTTTTCTTTCTAACACACACTCCCTCACTCACGTCTAGGCACCTTTTCTTACCCCTCGTCATGGATGGCAGATGGCTCTTCCCCTCCCCTCTTTTTCTTTACCAGTACCACCCATCCTAAAGTAATTTATTTTGGGAGGCATAGAAAATATTTTGATTGATAAACGTATAATCTATTTATGTCAAAAAGCTCATTCTAGGTCAGACCTACGGTTTTAACGGATTTTATCTTTTTTTATGGATTTTTAACACACTAGAAAAATCCAAACGCCATTTTTTTTTTATTTTGCACTTTACTTAAAGTGGCGACACTAGCGCCCACGGAGATGTATGCCAGTTTCACTAATCTATTTGTTTAAATGATTCTTATAATGGAGGTGGGTAACCAAGCTAAATATTTTGGACGTACACCATTGCTTCAATAGTGTATGTCCAAAATACTTTACTTAATTGTTCACTGCTTAAGATCTATAGTCCATTCCCCACTGGAAGCAACTTTCTTGGAACCCTGCTGTATCTACTTGCAGGCCTGTTTCCTGTCCTTCCGCCAAATGTAAACAAACATTGCAGTGTGACTGCCATGTAGCATCTGTCAAAATCAATGTTTACATACCATTGTGTGTGCATGTGTTCGTATACTTTTGCTACACCTAAACATAAACATTGACATGTGACTTCTACTTTTATATATGTCAACTGTGTTGTTTATTGTTTACAGCTTTTCAAAGAATTCTATCGTAGATCTATTTCAAAAACTTTTTCTTGCGAATATTCACAGTTTAGGCCTTTAACATTATTTAGGTCAGCTTTATGACGTTTTAATAATGCCCGAATTGATTATAGTTCTTATGGTTATGTTACATTAACATATTTGTTTTCCACGACATAGCACATTACATGTAATCAAATATTTTAAATCACGCACACACACAGATCCAGCATTATGATCACCACGCAGCCACTTTACGTTATTTCACATGCAGCTGTTAACAAAACACACTGTAACACTATATTTATTACTGCAGCGGAAACACAGATTTATCACATCGTAACTCGCTTAGGTAGGTTTAAGAAACACAACATCTACAAACGTGATGTAATTTGAAGTATTTTTTGAAGTAAGTATAATTTATGCTTCGTTTGGTGAAAAAGCAACACGCCATGTCATGGCTTACCACGTCTGCCAACTTCACTTTTTCTGCCCCGCCATCATATCTAAATATATTAAAATAAGTATTCAAATATTAAAATCTCTTTTCAGTTGTAAATTACAAATTCAAAAATCATTATTTTGCTGTAATAAGTATGAAATATGCTACAATTGAAAATATGTATAATTCCACTTACTAGCGAAGTTAAACTTCCCAAGTGTGTAAGAGACAAAGAGAGAGAGAGAGCTAGAGCTACAAGCCTCGCTCAGCCAACAGTACCATTCTCACTCGATAAAACAACACAGTACCATTACGGCCTACTCACAATATTTTCTGCTGTTAATTTAAACTAAAAATGTGATGTTGCGATGGGGGCTACCTAAATATTTAAATGGGCACAGTTTAATTTACAAATAGCATACTAAAAAACTAGGTTAAAATTATATTTTAACTGTGAACTCTTACCGGCCTTTGCCCTCGCTGTTGTTAATTCATATTTTAAAAGAAATAAGTATTACAAGTTATAGAAAATATTGAGGTAAAGTTTCATTTATTCAATAATGCAGTACTCTAAAGTTAACCACAGTGTTATATATTTGTGGAATACAGGTTATTGAAAAAACAGGTTGACATGTTATGCCTAGAATGTTTCTTCAAAGGTTGATTTTCATGAGTTGCTTCCAATCAGGAATAGAGTATACAGGAATAGAGAATACAGTTATCTACATATTTCTGTTCCTGGCTGTATGATCACATGCAAAGGCCAAGGCCATTATTGAAAAGAACCTTTGCCACAAATTGCCATTTTTACACATGCAATCCGAATTTGGTGACTTGTGTTTTGCAGTTGGCATTGATATCAAAATGGTGCAGAAACGATAATTATCGCCGAAACAGTCGTATAAACGAAAGTATAAGTGTGAGTGGAAAAAATAATTACAATGGTTTGTACATTCCAAACCAAAACAACTACAGTAAATATGTAAACGTCTTTCATATTTGCTTTTTTCCCCTGTAATTTGCAATTTTTTTTTTAAATTCTAAGTATTTTACCCAATGATTCCGGGATTTTGCGGGATTCTTATGTACAGGATCCAGGATTTCAGCTTCAGGGCTGATGGTAGCCCTGCTCTAGGTACATTGAACATGCAGAAATAGAGCAAATGAAACTTGAAGAATTTGTTGTTCCCCAGAAAAGAAATCAAATGTTTTGGTGGCAAGAAATTGGAAGCAATAAAGGCCTAAATTCTTGCAGATGCAGCAAAAGTAGTTGCTTTAATTGGAGATGAAATACCAAACTAAAAGAATGTAAAATGTATACACTAGAACCTTAGTATTATGACCCAATTTATTTTGACCATATCTCTCTTACTATCATTTTTTTGAGGAACTGTGAAATGTTCAGGTTATGAAGTGTAAAATTCTAGGGAAATTGGCTGAAAAATAAGTTTGTGCATTTGTTTTGGTGGTTGTACATTCTCTCTCTCGGGACAAGCACTGTATTACAAGCAGCACATATCTAAAAATAAATACTATTCCCTCAAGGCTATATTACACAATACCAGATTCCATAAAAGCTTGTGCAAGGTCCGCCATAGTGACAGTTATATGGGCTACTGTGGCACCTGTCATGGTTTTTTCCGCCTTGTATGGCCACATTTCGTATTAGGTTTGGTAATTGTAAAAGTCCTATTTTTTGTGGCAGGTCCCATACCAGTTTTTGTACCTGGCCAATTACATTGCAGTTACATAGCCTAAGGTGCTCCCCATGGCTACTACTTGAAACGAGTTGATGAAGGAACCAAAAAGGACGCCTCCATATTGATTATACATCCATGAGGTTGAAACTTTTTCAAATAGATTTGAAATAAGACTACGGCGACTAATATTAGTGATCACAACTTTTAATTACTGTTCAAAACCATTCTAAATACTTAAAACATTTCTACTGCATGAAAAAAAAAATTTTAAAGATTAAATGTGTCTGCAATATATAAACTCGTAACTTAGCATGTGAACTGATAGTAAAATTTTACTTTCGGGCGAGTTCGAAACTCCGCCGGACCCAAATTTTTTTTTACTATTAAATTTAATTGCGGATAATCCCAGTACATGAAGAAGAAACCATTTTTTTCAACCAGTCAGTAATTTTCGTCAAAGTTAAAAATAACACACTCGTACTATAGTGACTTGTCATTTTCAAGAAAATGAATGCAACTATACTAATAAGCAATCAATTTATATAAAATGTGAACAGTAATATAGCAATATTAAGATGTGCTAGCTAGTTTTTTCATAGGCTAATGCAAGTTACTAACTGGTAGCGCTTCTACGAATGTGGTTCATATTTACTACAAACCACACACTGCGCACCCACCGAGGGTGCCAAATGCTAGTACGCGAACTACTGCCATGTAATATGAATCTTTAATGGTGACTCATATAGCGGCTGGTATACCAGCTCATGCACCAGGGCTCATAGAAGCTTGTACAAAAACCAAGTACGGCTGCAGGTATCATGTAATATCTGCTTTAGGATGTCAGTGCTTGCCAATACCCGTTGACTCTGCCCATCTCCTTGCCTTCAGTATTTTTGCTTACAACTATAGTATGTTGTGTACATGTCTTGCCATTGTGATCACGTTTGCTTGTGGACCTGCTACCTTCTCTCTTTGCTTGTTATTATAACTTGGATTTGTGTGCTGTTTTTGGATTTCTCTTGATTTTATTACAGTTTTTTACTCTTAATTTGGTTATATTTTGTGAGTGATAGACAATGACCTATACAGTTTTCTAAATTTTTATTTGTTAACAATTTTGACTTGCTGTTTTTTTTTTTTATTTAATTCTGACTTTTGATTCCAATAAAATGAGTGAAAAGTGAATTAGCTTGTCACTCATTAATAGGTACAAGACCCCTCCTATGAAGTTTTAAGATATAAAACAAAACTAAATAGCACATTAAAAATTATAAACAAACTGTGATAATCTCATTTTTAATTATCCTATAATAGTGATGCTATTTAGTTGCGTGATGTCGTATTGAGTTAGACTATGTGGAGTGAGACTGGTTTTTGTGCGGACGCATCCTTATGTTGAGGTTTTTACATAACTTAGTCCTGGCGAGGTGCTGAGGCACGCCCGTTGTACAGGACTGGCCTGGTAACTTTGAGGCAGGGCACAAAGTCTGGTTCTGAATGCATGATCTTGCGTCGAGGATTCCCTGCCTTCAAGGGTATACCTGGGCGACGGATGTGATTGTTAGACGGGTCTGCAGTGGGTCTGTTGGCAACAGGTACGAGTGAATAGGGTTGATTTGCTGTAGGCCGTATAACTGGTGCAAGTACATCTGGGATCAGGAAGATGATGGCTTCAGTAGGCCAATGGTCTGGCTAGGTGAGGTAGGCAGCAAGCAACGGATGCACTTCTGAGCTGATTCGTACTGGTTCAGGAAATAAATCCTTAGGCAACTCTGGTTCAACGGGGTCTTGCGAGTGACATAGTGCCTGAGCTTGTTCCCTTGGATTGAGTGTAGTAATTGAGGTTACTAAGGCAGTGGTTAGCTCATGTAGATGCCCAGAGGTCAGCAAGGTCAATTTGACGCTGTCCTTCAGACCATGGCACTTGGATTAGGTCATTGGGAGAAACACACACCCTTCACGTTGGTACGGTTAGGCAAGTTCCTTGTGATCTGTATTGCGCATCAGACCACGTGTGGGTCGTCGACTAGGCAGACACCTTAATCCAACACCTGGCACAGATGTGCAGTGCAAGTCAGGTCTTGCCATCGAGGGTCACTGCTTTGGTGTTGTCTCGGTAGTGTCTTCCTAGTCTAGGGAATACCCCCTTTCCTGGTACAAAGGTGCAGTAGAAAAGAAGTGAGCACCAAACCAACAAGCTGGTCCGAGAGCTGTGTACCTGTGCGGGGCTCTACCGTTCTAACTATGGTGTAGATAGAATGGGTGGCCATACTGGATGTGTGTGGGTGGCAACATTGTGTTTTGGCTCAAATGAGTATATTCCCGAGATTACCTGCGTTGCCCTTGCATCCACAAAGTCAATTGGGATGGTGCTAGTCTACAGGAAGTGTGGTACTCATGATTGCAGCAAAACACACGTTTTATTTCCTTATAAGGGAAATGACCAGTGATGACAAACTATCTCCTATGTCTGCAAGAGCATCTGCCGGGAAGCTAATACACTAAGCCAGTGCTGATCTATCAGTGAGGATAGGGTAGGCTAGCACTTTGATAACAACTTGTAACTAGCTATCCCTGGATCCTATTGTTGCACAGAGGGGCCATCAGTGTCTAGTGTATAGACAACGGACTGGTACAGTGCTAGGCTGACTAAGCAGGATGTGACAGGAAATCCCTCAAATAGGATGTAAATGAACTGGAGATTCTTTTGGCACAAAGGTGCAGTGAAGGAAGGAACTTAGCTAGGAAAAGCTAGAGTAACCCTGGCTGCTAGCGCGGTGGGTGTATCAAAGCTAGACGAAAGCGAAGTGTTAATACGCAGGCTGGTCAGTGTCTGAGGAACGGGTGCTAGACGACTGAAGTCTGGTCTGGAGGCGAGCGGCGTCTCCCTTTTTATACTAAATCCTCTCTGCTACTCGGTGCTGGTTGGTTGGGTATCTTGTAGGCTAGGGGTGGCAAAAAACATAGCTCTCTGGCGTGACTTCACTGGCTGGCTGGAAGGAAGACAAGCAAGTGACAAAACAATACGAGTAGTACTATCTAGCAGCGGGCAAAAGTACTCTTTGCACTAGATGCATAGTTACGGTGGACCAGTGTATAAAACAATCTACCCGATCTAGAACGTCCATTCTAAACAGTAAAAACTCACATGGTGGGTTATCTGCAATTCAAACTTAAGAGTCTTAAAAAGCAAGGCTATGCATAGGAATGAAGTCGTTAAACCACCATTGTTCAAAAAGCATCATGCGTCATAGTTGTCCCTTGAATATTTTTATAATTTGGCTGGACCAGAAAATTATTTTCATTGTGAAACACAGGCAAAGTTGATACTGTTTTTTTCCTTACAAGAAAACCATAATCTCCCATTTTCAAATCTTGTGCACGGGCCTAGCTCAAACCCTAATGTGCATCATACATCCATCTTCCCATGCTGCATAACTGTATCTTCCCCTGTTTTCATGGAATCTTCTCCCAAGGCATGGGAGCTATCAGAATGGAACATTGAATAAAAATGAGAGGTAGGTATGAAATGTTTTTTTTTTTGTTCCCAGCAGGCACCGCACTCAAGCCTTTGCTTACACAACACAAGATGGCTGGTTCTCTGTGATGATTGTCATCATATCATTCTGTCCTTACAGCAAGTGAGAAACAAAAAAGATGTTTTATAAAAGTGTAATTACATTTTGTCAATAGTATTTAATATGATTCATCACGGCACATTAATAAATTATCGCAGTAATGAACATGTTGTAATAAACCATGTTTAGTATAGTGTAATTCACTTTAAAAAAATTTTGTAAAAGTACTAAGTTAATATTATTTAGCTTGAACAGCATGTTTCACATAAATAATTACATTTATGCAAAATTTGCAAGATCCATCCATACATGTAGCTTGTAAAATTTAGCATGTACAGCATGTAGTCAAATGTTATGCCACCCACCAGTCAATAAATGTGTGCAGTCTGTAGCATCAGGTGAGTACTACTGCGTTCAACCCAGCTGTCAGAGGGGACAAGCTGGCCTCCCTTCCCTCACCCAATTAGAACGAGAGAAGCTACACATAATACGTCATGGCACCCACCCTTCTCGACCAGGGTGGCTTTTCTCCATCACACTGAGCGAGATTACACAGTGGTAACTCACTGGACTGATTTGGGAGGACCCGGGTTCGATTCTCGGTCCAGCCATCCAATTTCAGTTTTCCATGGTTTCCCAAAATCACTCCAGGCGAATGCTGGGATGGGCTCTAATAAAGATAGTGAAAAATTTTGTCCCATTCCTTGCCCAATCCCTCTTCCCTGTGCAACTTGCACCCTCTCTAATAAGCTTGCTATCGATGAGAGGTTAAGCCTACCCATTTACCTACCTACCTTCCACGCTCCCTTTCCCCATCACATTTTTTCTGACCTATACCAATGATTGCTCCGAACTACCAGGACAAACAGAAGTAACCAGTAAAGAACCTCCTATTCTATATTGTGAAGTTGAGAATGCCATCAAACATTTAAAGAATAATAAGGCTCCAGGTATCTATGGCATAACCAGTGAGATGCTGAAAATTATGGGAAACGAAGGTTTAAAGTTGTTTCACTCGCTGTGCAATAGAATATGGAGTACTGGAGAGTGGTCAAAAGATTGGACCAGCTCTATCCTAATCCCACTGTATAAAAAAGGTTCAGTAAAAAACTGCAGTAACTATCATACCACTGCCCTGATCTCACATGCCAGCAAAATCTTGTTATATATCTTGAATCAGTGACTGAAGCCAAATATAAGTCCTCGTATAGCAACAGAACAGGCAGGATCTGTTGACGGCAAAGGAACATAAGAACAAATACTAAACGTGAAACAGATTATTGAAAAAGCTCGAGAATTCTGTGGTCCAGTTTTTATTTGCTTTCTCAATTATAGAAAAGCTATTGATTTTGTTTGGGAGAAGTTATGGGAGGTGCTTCGTGAATTTTGCATTCCACAACATCTTATATCTCTTTTGAGAAGCCTGTATGTCAACAACGTGACTGCTGTGAAGATAGATGGTGATATCAGACTTTTTCAGCATTTTCAAAGGTGTTAGACAGGGTTGTATCCTGTCTCCACAACTTGATAACATCTATGGTGAATACATAATAAGGAAGGCACTTGATGGTTGGAATGATGGTGTTTGTCAGTGGGAGAAAAATCAACTACTTCCATTTTGCCGATGACACTACTATCCTGGCCAACAATGAGGATGTGCTAGCCGATCTGCTTGTTAGAGTGATAAATGTAAGTTTGGAATATGGATTGGAGATTAACATAAATAAATCAAAACTTATGATCATTGATCGCAAATCACAGTACCAACTCACTGGTTGATTAAATAGGGTGGAAGCTGTCAGGAAGAAAATTGAAGGATCATTTTAGGGAAAGTGGCCATGAGTAAACTGCTGAAAATCTGGCAGAACAGGGCTATTACGAATAACACTAAGATCTGCCTTGTGCAAACTCTTATATTTTCTGTCTTCTTATACGGATGTAAAACATGGACCGTTAAGGCTGCTGATTATAATCACATAGAGGCCTTCAAAATGTGGTGTTGGCACAGAATGTTAAGAGTATCATGGACTGAAAAAAGAACCAATGCTTCCATTATTGCATAGCTTAATGTATCTAAGCAACTTTCTTCCCATTTTAATGAGAGGTTCATCCAGTTCTTTGGACATATAAGCCCTAGTGAGGAGGAACAATGATAATCTGGAGAAAACTATTCTAGAAGGCAAAATAAATGGTAAAAGACCTCGTGGAAGAAGTCCAATCAGATGGTTGGATCAAGTGTCCAAGATCACCGCTTTGCCATTTCAGCGCACCATAAGACAAGTAGACAACCGGTCAGGATGGCATTCCTTGATTCAAAAGTCTACGAGAAATAAAGATTGATGGGGTCAGGACACTCGGGAATGAGCAAGACAACTGATGATGATACCAATGCACTAAAATTTAATTTTTGGGACATCTTGTTTAGTTGAACAATTATGTAATACATGCAAAAATGGTGCAAAAGTATGCAAAAATAATAATTTTCTTTTAGTTATTTCACAATCAATTTATGTTCTTATGTTATACAAAATATGTTTTCTATCATGATATCTGTGCAGTACTAACATCATATTGATAATTCTATTTTATTAAAAAACTTGTGGAAATAATACAACCGCACATACTATTATAGTCCACAAACATTTACATGTTTCAAATACTGGTCTGAAATGTCATAAACGCTGATATTCCAACTTACCAGCCCAACATTCAAGACTATCGAATATAATGTGGTACAGTATAGGGCCAAAGCAGAGTGTAATAGAATGTGTGCTTTACTTTTAATGTGTTCTATTATTGTGTAAGTCTAAACAACTTATGCCTTTACAGTTTACCTAGGGAGGCTGGGATAGAAATGTAAAATTGGTGGCTACCTTGTTAGTCATGTGAGAACTAGTGCACATCTATATGCAGTATATTTTTGCCATGAAGTTTTTTGTATGTTGATATGTATCATGTTTTCAGGTGTGCTGTAATAGTCATGTATTTTTGAAAATTATCATCTTTTACCTTGCAAATTCCACTGCCATTACATTAGTTTGGTTTGACAGCAAGTGTTGATTGTAGTGCTTCACATATATCTAAACATAATGGGATGCCTCGGCTGACTGGACAATCACTACGTCAAGGAGGGTTGGTTTTGTAGGGCGCTAGGTCAGGCGCACCTCTCTGTCTGGCTGGGTTTACTGGTTTTACTTTAATCTCTACTTGGCACTAGTGCACATCCAGTGTAGAGAACTGACCTGGTAGCTTTGTAGCAGGGCACAAAGTCTGGTTCTGTGAGCATGAGCTTACGTTTTAGACTAATGGCTTTTGGCGGGATACCTGGCTGACACGTAACCTCAAATGTAGACTTGACCTTGGTGGTTTCTGTGGGGCGTTCATGAGCTGCAGGTGGTTTAGTAGCCTGGCGTTCAAAACTATTGTGAGCTGCCGGGGTTGGTGCTGCTGTTTTGAGCCAGAAGTCTGTGGTCAGGATTTCCAAGAGTTGACCTTGTAAGATCTAGTACTTGGCGATCCAGGGGTGTGTCTCCCCATTCAGTCTTGTATGTGGTGCAAATTGGTCCTTAGGAATCTCCGGCATTACTGGAAGTTGTAAGCTGCGCAGTGCCTGGGCTTCATCATTGGGCAAGAGCTGGTTGAGTGCAGTGATGATGGAGCGGTTAAGCTCTTGCAGATACCCAGAGGCAGTTAGCACCTGTTTTACTTGCTCACTAATACTACTCCGATGGGAGTAAGCAATCTGGATATTAAAACACACTCTCACGCACTGGTGGCAAATGCAGGGTACGTGTAGTCCTACTTGGTGTAGAACCATGTGGAGCATCTGCTAACTCACTGGACACCCTATCACAGTTCACCCATGTCCCTGGACATGGGTGAATGCTCAGAAGCCCAAGTCTTCCCATCTCGGGGAACGACCCCTCTGGCATCTAAATGCGATGGAGAGGCGATATGCAGAAACATTGGCTGGTGCTAGTGCGTGTTCTGCCTACCATGGTATGCACAAAGGTTAGCCGGTGCTAGTGCGTGTGGGTATTCTGACAGTGTATTGATCAAATAGTAGGTTTCCCAGGTCACTTGCATTCTCTTCAGCGGCATGAGGTAAACTAGAAGAGGTGCTGTATCTACAGGAAAGGGATACCCTTGAGTCATATCAACTTTGTTTATTCCATGGTGTCGCACTACCTCCTAACGCTGGCAAGAGCTTAGGGAAGCTTAAACCTATGTTATCCAGGTAGATGGTGGGGTAGATAAATGCTATTGAAATAAATTTAACTGGTGCTATCTCCCTACACATGTGTTTGCCCAGAAGGGACCGCACTGTCTAGGTGTGTAGATAACGTGGCATGTGGAATCTTTGGCATGAATGCAGTGAAAACTAAGCAGGTTTGGAAGGTTGGCTTTGGCGATGAGGTGCGATGAAGATGTAGAAGTAGGGTTTCCTTTGGCGCAAATGCGGTGAAGGAGGGATGGGTAGAGCTAGGAGAGTAGCTGAGCAGGCTGGTCAGAGTATTCTGCAACGAGTGTAATGAATGACTGAAGACTGGTTCTGAGCCAGCACTGTGGCCCGCTATTTATGCTCTTGGCTGGGCCTACCCCTATTGCTAGCTGGGTAGGAGTTGTCGCTGGACGGGGGTTGCGATAGCATATTCTTGGAGGCGTGATGTCACTGGCTGGCTTGGTGATGAGGTGGCAAAGCATATTGGTGTTACGATCTAGCGGGGTGCAGTGAAACTCGGTGCCTTGATGCATAGTCTTGATGGGCTGGTGAATAATAAAATCTGCAGGCTGGAACATCCATCCTTGCCGTAGGAAACAGTAAAATGTTTTTTCAATATCTCCTGGCAGGTCAAAAATGGAAACTCCATTGAAATCAGGCCCAGGGCTATGCTTACTGATGAGCTGAAGTCGTTTATACCATTGTTGCAGAAGACGATATGCATCAGGATGTATTCTTTAAAGGCTATTTTGTGTACCACTACACTGTAACTCATTTTATTTTTACGTAAAATGAGGTAACGCAATCTTTTTATAATTCAGATTTTTTGTCACAGCTCCTCCTATAAGTGTAGCTTGCTCCTATAAGTGTAGCTTAAAAAGCAAAAGTTGTGCCAAATTACTTTCTAATTACACATTTAGTAAGAGGCACATCAGTGCTCATATGATAGGTTGTTTCCAAATTTTGCCTTGTAAATTTGTTTGCAATCAACTATCTTTAATTTGGCTTCAATGTTAGTCATTTTATTGTTTAATGGCTTCCTAATAAAAATGGCTGCCATTATTTACTACTGACTTCACTGAGTGACATTCAACTTTTAAATTTAGTCTTTATTCATAGCATACTTGTTCATGTTACATTTTTAGTAAATGTGTAGAATCACAATATGTATGTGTGTGTACAGATTGCACAAAGGTTTTTTTATGTTTTTATTTTAGCTCTCGCCAACTTCTGTGTTTGGGTAAATCAATGCTAACATTAACGGAATTGTCAAATTGAATTCAGTGCCACTATCTGCCCTGCTATTCCTGGATATGCATATCCTCAAACATGCCTGAAATATGTAAAGAATTGAAAATTATAGATCTATGTTTTTTTTCCCCAAAATAATGAGAATATGCAATTTGGAGGAAGGAATGTTGACATCCTTAATTATTGCTGCTTCTGTCTTCTATTTGAAAATCCTGTGTTAATTGTACATGTCAGGATGATAATGAATATATTGATACTCAATATTGTAAAAGTTAATAAGAGCAGGTATCTGGATTTTGGCATAACAAACTCATTGTTTCTGCTCCAATGTTTTGTAGGAAGAAGATTTGCGCACAACTTTAGAGGAAAGTGCATGCCTACAACGAACGTTTGATAAGTACATTGACCTTGTGATTACAAATGAAGACTTTGATGTAACATTCCGGAAAGTTATTGAAGCTCTGGAACATCTTAGCACAGAACATCAGTGGGTGCCGGTGAACTGGGTGTATTGAGTATTTTCCTGTGTTGATTTACAGTCCTGTAAATTTTTATTGCGTAGTTTCTTGCTATTTGGTTGTTGGAAATTGTGTGTGTTGTACAACTGAGCTTGTACAAAACTACAGTTTGATGGCACATAAAACTATAAATTTTGATTCTCTTTTGAATACAGCTTGTACTCATGTTCACAAACAATGCCAAGTGTCATAGTTTATTGAATCACTTTTATATATTGTTTACAGCAATGTGTTTTGTTTTCATAATATGTAATTATAAGATTAAACTTATTTTGCAAGTTTGAAATGTAACACACAGAACACTATATGCCATTTTATACGTTAATAAATTGTTCGTTTCTGTGGTGCCTGTAGTTTTACTGTGCTAATCACCTAATCACTAACCAGACCTGGTTATGTTCCTGCTGTATCTTGTGGCTGTATGAAAACCTTACTAAACAAAGGATTTTCTACCAGAAAAATATTCTCAAAGTACAGAACAGTGGTGGTTTTTTAGTGCGTCTTATAATGATGATCTTTTATGTGAAGCATTGCTACAGTTCTAGTTCTGCCCCAATCTTGAAACACGAAATGTAATTATATTTAAAAAAGGTGTTAGGGGTGATACTGAAAGAGGAGGGAAAAACTGACCACATGTACTGATAAACCATATCCGCAGTTAATTTTTCGTGTTCCCAGAAAATCTCCTGTATAAATAATGATTAAGCTACCCGCTTGTATAGTTTACCAGGTATTGCATTGATTTAAATATATATCGGTCCTGTCACCTAAGATTTTCATCAACAATTGTTTTTAAGCTAGTGGTTTATATGCAAATATCTAGTAACTGGATGTGAAATATGTCACGCACAGCAGATTATTACTGCTCTGCGACGCAGTGCAAGTCTGGTTTGCTTCCTCTTCTCACATGCCCTAGGAGAGGGGAAGTAGTTACCTAGCAACCAGCGTGGTGACCTAGCATCATCTCTTTCACGTCCCTCTTTCTGTCTCCCCTTATATGCTTTGTGAGGGGAAGCTGTTGTCTAGCAGAGAAATGTCCTCTCTCTTGGCTGCTACCCCTTAAGGTACAGCCAGAGTGCAGGCCGAATCTCACAATCTGCACGAAAATTGGCCTGTGTATTCATATTAAGGTGGCCATAGTGACGGCAGGCTGTTTTGTGTTCACGCAGACCTCGGTTTCAGCTAGCCAGCAGGAATGAATTATTCATTCCTACTAGCAGACTCAGAACTCAGTCGGCGTGCAATAGTGTAACCACGTGGTCACAGTTTGTGAAGTTGTTTTTAGTTTCTGTAGTTTAGAGTTAAAAGGTAGTCAGTTTGTTTGTACAGTATTTGTTTACTAGATAATCATTTGTTGGTAGTTATGTTACATCAGCTAAGTAAACAATAGTAATTGTAAGGGAAACGTTAATAACAAATGTATTTTGAAAATGTGAAATGTGGGACGAAAGACTAAAGGTGCATGCCAACCACAATATTGTTAACCAGTGTTAGCACAACATTGCACAAAAAATGTGTGTTAAAGGTATGCGAGATCAACACTTTCATGTTCTTTGTGGTACATAATGATTTTGTTTACTTCAACAAAGAATAGAACATAGTTAAAATGTTAATTACACAGAAATAGTATGTACAACTTTACACATAGTTTAATGTAGTCACAACATTGACGCTGTCGGGTGATGAGACACGAGATGAACAATGACAGATACTTACTGGTAATTTGGGCACCATTGGTGCTTCCCAATCACCGCTCTATTGAGACTCAAGGTTCTCAGGGATGCTGTGGGTTCTGTGTGTCCGTCTTACCCATGCGTACTTACAAACACGTAGGCAATACTAAACTTTTTACTAAACCTCACTGGAAATAAAGACTTTACAAAATATGTGTTGCTAGGACACTGTCACTACTGAATAAAGAGTTAAGTTCACTGTAGACTTGCTTTTATTGTTGTTATGCATACACATCAACGTGCCAATGAAATTACGATTATCTCGGTCATGATTAGCCAATTCTGCTTGGGTGCTCCCCAGCCCGCAATTACTCTATTGCACGCCTAGAAGGATGATCTCACAGAGTTGCGTGAAAGCATAGCCTTCACAAGGGGAGAGGACAGACAGCTGCTAGGGTGGACTGATGGTTTTTCCCCTGAAAACAGGACACAGTGAATTACAAATGAAACCCTTAGTGCATATTAACACTTGTGATTACTCTGCATCATTAATGCAAACTCATTGGGGCTCGCCCTTCAGCACATGGGTAGTGTGGTGATGGCCTTTACACAGAGTCGGCTACGACGGGAATAATTGCACCATACACTAATTACAAAATTACGTAAACCCTCAAATGATACATGAAACAACATGGGACATGAGATGAATATTCACAATACACACACACATGTGAAAACAAGCTTAGATGGCGTGGATGCCACATCGTAGTGGACCATGTGGTGCAGGTAAAATTGCAATATTTCTGTGTGGAAACGGCAAATTAAAGTCTGACAAAAGATTATTCTTGCTGAGAAAATTATTCTCTTTACGATTGCAGTTGTTACAGGCGTGTAACATGATGCCTGATGGCGGTAAAATCAAACATTAACGTGGCCACATGGTCAAGTACAAAAGGGATTAATTCACGTGAAATATACATTGAACCGTGAATAAAATTGACATAGAACCCTGAAATAAATTATTGCACATACGATGTTACATAAGTAAGCTCTCAAACGCAACGATGGCGTATAAAAAGACTTGCTTTGTCGGCCATGTGGCTATACGTGATGTTGCCAATAAAATATTTAAACGCGAAAAATACCCTCAAACACATACATAGACATAAAGTCCTTAAAATTGTGTGTAGCAATAATGCAGAAGTTACAATGAAATGCCATAAACATAGGCGGATTGCGCCTGATTCAAGTTGCGTGGGTTGCGTGACCTTTCCCGACATCTTTCTCCTCCTCGATTAAGTTAAAAATGCCCCAAGGGTGCAATAAATTAATAAAGCAGAAGCATAATGCTTGGGAAAATGTCTGCCAAAAACGTACGTAAGCAAAGGTTAACCGGTAAACTAAATTAACTGTGGAAACCTAAATCAGGGATAAAAAGTTGTAGTGTGTATGTGACAGTGTCTTACCTCGCCAGTTCTCCTTGACAGACTGTCCAGAGACAAGCGTCACACGGACCTACCATGGCCGCCTACAGGGTTCACATAAGCGGAAGTGCTATGCATGCCAAGTGAAACATTTTATTATTGGAAATAAAATGACACAAATTATGTTAAGTATTGTTTTACATTTCTATAATTTTCTCATGAACTTCAATATTATTTTAGTGTCTTTTTATGATGGCGTACATGCCGGAATATTAGGTGTTCTTAATCTCGGTGCCGCGGACACTTTGAACTTTATAACCAAACAATTTAAAAATAGTAACAAACACTTGAACACAAGATATATTAAACCCTGCAAATACAACTGAACACATTTTACACTGAAAAACATTTATATGAATGTTCAAAATTATTGGCCATTTTGCACATGTGCATGGTGAGCGCCGTCATGGGTTCTAGCGCTACTGGCTGTTAGCCGGCGTCACCATGATATTAACATGTGTAAACAAACCTATAAAAGAAAAAACAAACCACTTCGTAGATACATCAGCAAATAGCTATCATATTTAAAACATGCAATAAATGGGTAATGTAATGCAAAATCATTTGAAACCCAGTATCAAACAAAATAAATGAAGATATGTGTAATAACAATGAATACTGAAACTTAAACCTGATTCAGGTGAGTCCTATCACATTCAATCATGTTGCAAAGGATATTGTTTCAAGTCTTCCGCCAACATGTGCACCCGGTGCCATGTTCCGATGGAATATTTGTTTGCTAGTATCTGCATTAATCACCTGTATAATTTATTGTAAAGCATATTCCTAAGAGATGCATATTTACCACTTAAAATTCAATTGATCACTCTGTTTTGTAAACTTTCTTCCATCTGTTTTAAACTTTCTTCTATCTGTTTTATTACATATTTATGAAACTCTGAGCTGCCACTGTTTTCATTTCTAGTAGGCTATCTGTAGCTAGCTGTTGTTTTTTTTTTGTTTTCAGTCTGTTATCTTTACCGAGCAGGGTCATAGTAAGAATCTGCCAGGGTGTACGAACTGAGAAGTTGAAAGGTGGCAAGTTCTTATTGGTGGTCACATACACTCTGGGTCTTATTTCCATTTCCGCTCATCAGTCTGCAGTGAAAGCCGGGCAAGAAATAAAACTGTCTCATGAGATACACACGAGGCACTTCACTCGTCAGACATTAAAAATCATGCATTACAGTAGAACCTCTATATTACGACCCTCACGGTTCCTGAGAATAGTGTCTTAATTCGGGGTGTCATAATAAAAAATTTGGAACATTTTGGGCCGATTTTGACCCTCTCTAACCCCTATGCCCCCAAACTTACCATTTTTGGCATGAAGTATGTCTCTAGCACATAAAAAACACTTTAAATTAAATATAAATATGCATATTTTAATAGCTGGACGTATCGTGATTAATTTGATACCCAAGAAAGGCATATTGGACAACCCCTTGTTGTAAAAAAGGCCGTTGAAAGCACGTAGAAAGATTAAACTATGTATTATTAAAATATAAAGTTATTATTAAAGATCTATTACGCAGGTCTCGTGGGTCATACATTGCTATGAGGCATATACCAATCAAAAATTTTAGGTGGCATTTCGCAATGTGTGTGCGTGCCGTGCTCTCGCTTTGGTCTGGCCATGGGTATTTGTGTAAGTAGCTGGGCGAGCGCCTAGATCTTTCGCAGCATGGGCGTGTCGGTTTGCTGCTAACATCGGCCCTAGATCCTCAGGTGGCAGCCGTCGGTCGGTCGCTATAAGATGGCGGGCGGCCGCCGCCCGCCCTCCCGCCTGGCTGTTCGTCCATCTCCACTGCTGTCGTTACAGGTCCGGTTCACTCCCTAACAGCAGCAGGGCATTGAGAAAGCATTCTAATATATGCGATTCACGTCATTGTGTTGAATTTATACGAAATATAGGCGGCGTGTTGGCCTATGCACTGGCACGATGAGGCGTTGCAATGTTTACGGGAATATATATATTTAGTGCGGTCTACTTGAATTAAATATTTCTAATTTTTCATCAAAAACTTTTGACGTTGCGTATACACGCACACGGCCTCACCGCTATAATTTGGTACCAGTAACATAACACATTTTATATTTGCACACCTTCATATTTATTCACTTTACTCATAAAGTTGACTTCACAAGAAAAAAACCAATTGCCCATCATAAAAAATTATCACATTAAGTAGGCGTGGGCGCACATAAAATTAAAAATAATAGTGAAAAAAAGTATATTGAATCAAATTAGAAGTTATTATACACATACTGCTTAAGAAACTAGTCTGTGTAATGTGCCATTGTTTTTACAGCAAAAGAAGAGGGATACTGGAAGTGAAAAAAGACCGGGAGGGTAAGGCAGAGGCGGTGGCATGTGACTAGGACAAAGAATCGTTACTGAACCGGCTCCGGCCTGCACCCCCCCCCCCCCTCCCTATTAACTTGTGCTTCCCGAGACAATGAATCAGTGTCTCCTTCTGGCATTAAGTAATTCATTGTTTCATGCTGCTTGGGACAACCATTGTCAAAGTCT
Source organism: Dryococelus australis (assembly GCA_029891345.1). Taxonomy (NCBI): domain Eukaryota; kingdom Metazoa; phylum Arthropoda; class Insecta; order Phasmatodea; family Phasmatidae; genus Dryococelus; species Dryococelus australis. The sequence goes on from CM056994.1 coordinate 152,426,392, forward strand.
ATGATGGTAAAGGCCATTCACGGTAAAATGATCACTTTTGTAAGTCCTCTGATTTGGAATAATAGTCTATAAATATGTTTTACTTTAGCCTTAGACGTTAACTTCAGAGTGCAGTGGAATTTACACAGTGTGTTTATTACTTACAGATGATATAGATTTAAAAATATGTTTAAAGGATAAAAAATGGCTGGAAGGAAAAAAGTAAACAGGTCGTCATAAGTACTGACTTTACCGTGAACAGTCTATAGCTTGAGAAATGCACGAACATCAATAAGGGCTAGTTTTCCATAGACTGAAAACCGTGGATAATAGAAACTAGTACTGCCATTGGAGAAAACATCTACAAAACAAATCCGCGTATAACTGAAACTGCGGTTGGCGAGGGCTTACTGTATCTATTTTTAGGCGTGCCTCAAATTTTCGACCCAAACTTTTCACGGTTCCTCGGGATTGGGTCGTAATGGAGGGATTTTACTGTATATAAATTATATTTCCGCTCGCATGTCCTTTACAGGAAGGAAAACACAGATAGATTACATTTAACACTCCCAGTTGAATAATTTATAGTTTTTTTACCTTAACATGGTTGCCACTCATATGGAAAAATAGGGAAACGTCGAGGAATTTGAAAATTTTTGGGGAATTTTGGACATGTTAGCTAAATGTCAGGGATTTCTGTGATAGACATACTATATTTGCAGTTCTATCTTCAAGAGTGCACCGCTACTAGAATCTTATAAAACTGGTATGATGATCGTGGACAAAATGCTTACACATTTTTCTTTGCAATTTCGTTAGGTCAATAGTATTTTGGTGTTTTAGTATGTTATAATGCAGCAAAGACATCAATCCTTATAGAAAAAAGTTATGAAAATGTCAGGGAAGAAAGATTATTTTTGTATGGAAGGTAAACTTGTTAAAAGGGATTTATCTCGGCCACATAACACCATGTTATTACAACATCAAAGCTCCTAATTTTTCCCACAGATTTCGGGAAAATCTCACACTGTGCGGCATTCTGGTTGCATGCATGGCCATAGCCTAGTTTATTTGGTAGAATGAGTTAGTGCATTGTACAATACAATAACTGATAGTGAGAGGTGAAAAATGGTTAACTTCCCCCCACCTCCCGCAGCAATGGTGCGGATTTTGCAGTTGGCAGGTTTTCTGAAAGTACTTGTGTTAACTTTGGCTTTGCATTCTATCACTGTTTTATCCCCATCTCGAATTTACACTGATTGTTAAATAACTATTTGTTAACTGCATTTGAAATCTCCTGCGTTCACAGGTTAGCTGTATCTCCTAAGTTTATTAGTATTGTATTTAAAATAAGCTACTCGAATTACCTGTCTACCTAAATCGTATGATTTTTTTTAAATTGATATTAAAGTAAACATTATTGAGTACAAAATTTTCCCCTCAAGTTTCATGTGGTTCCAGTCACTCTTTACTGGCTTGCATACTCAGAAGAACTTCACCACCGTAGTTACTTACTTGGCTGCTCTTGCATATTGTCCTTTTAAGAAACTCAAATATGGTTGTGTACCCTATTTTGACGTCGCTTCACTAAGTGTGTTTACAATGTTCTGCTTTTTCTTATGAACAACTTAACTGTAGCTTTGTGTAATATACACAATTTACCAAAAAGTAATAGGGCACCCATGAAGATAGGTAATTCAGTACGTCAGTTGACTTGTGTGGCCACCATACGCTGCAGGCCGGTGTAGAACCAGTTGAAAAGGAGATGGCACAAGGTACAGAGCTATTGGACTTTGATAAGGGTGTGATTGTGGGCTGTGTAGCTGGGCAAATGCATGGAAGGCAAACAGGTCCTGTGTAAGTGGAAGGTCGATGGGCATTGTGCCAATGCTGCACATTCTGGGTGACCTCCGATCTTGATTGAGAGAAATCGCAGAATCCTGAAACTTGAAATTGTCAAAAATTGGGCACAACCCATGGCTACCATCGGAAGGGAGTTTCATGCAGCAACAGGAGTATCTGTTTCCATTAGAGCATTGTGCACAGAGGCCCACCAACTTGGATATTTCAGAAGAGCAGCTGCACATGAGCCCCATATCACGACAAGCAGTAAAGTTTGGCGACCAGGTGGTGTTTGGACCATCGCAACTGGACACTGGAACAGTGAAAATCGATTCTGTGGAGTGATGAGTCAAGGTTTACATTATTCCAGTCCGATGGACGTGTATGGGTGTGGCGTCTACCCGGGGAACGGATTCTGCCAGAGTATAGTGCCAACTAGGAAATTCGGTAGTGGTAGTGTGATGGTGTGGGGCTGTTTCACAGCCTTCGGCATAGGACGGCTGGTGTTTGTCCGTGGTAACATGAACACAAAGGCCTATTGTAACATTCTGGATAATGAAATGCTCCCAACATGTGGCATTTTTACGGAATGGACCCGTGTTACTTCCAGGATAACAATGCCAGGTGCCATGTTTCAAGGACTACTACGCAGTGGTATGCCGACAACAATGTTCGCCAATTGGACTAGCCCACCCAGAGCCCCGACCTTATCCCTATAGAACATCTTTGGGACGAATTGGATCGCTGGGTGAGGGCTTGTCAGGCATGTACAAAATCCATTGCTCAACTCTTGGAATGGTTGCAAGAAGAGTGGCGACGAATCCGCATGGATGTCCTGTAGATACTCGTAGAGAGAATGCCTGACAGGGTGGCTGCTGTTAGAGCCGCAAGAGGTGGCCCTATGAAATTCTACTGGGGTGACAACCACCGGGCAAACATGTGGACAGGTGCCCAGTTACTTTTTGGTCGATATTTAGTTTAATGAACAGAAGCTACACTAACGGTGAATGCTTTTACAATCGTAAAACTCGTAAAATTGGTGCATGCACTCACTGAACATAGCTGGAACTGATGATTGCAACAGTGTTAAGCGACCAAGTTCAGAGTGCCCTCACACACACACACACATATATAGAGAAAGTCATATACTAAATATGTAGTTATTTTTATAGCAACTACTGGGGCCAGCTATTATCTAGGCAAGTTTCAGTACAGGGCTGCAGGTTTGGAGGGGGGGTTTCCGATAATGTAGTAGTAGAGTAAAATAGAAGGCAGGTTGTAATACTGCTTTTCTGTAACCAGTTATATTTGGAAGGAAAAGTGCAAAAAATAGTTTCGGCGAACTGAGTAGGCCTAAATAATAATTCCTTGTTTGCTCTTTGCATACTAATCTGGATAAGAACCTAATAGTTGATGTGTTAGAATGTGATGCGTGCCGAGCTAAGAAGTGATTGCACAGGCAATGTGGTTTTTAGTTGCATTAAACCATTCATGCTGGTGAGTTATTAGTTTATGCGTCTAGCTTACACTTTGTGCCAGCCACTTTCGCTGGACACGTCGGTTCGCAATTGGGAAGGAAGTTGCTCGTGCCTGCAATGGTATTTGGCTTATCTGCATAGACTTTTGTCGGATTTGGTACAAAATTCATTGGTCGGCGGGTTGATTCAGGCATACTTGCCTTCCTAGGAAGTTCTTCGGCCGAAGGTGGTGTAGCTTCTGTAATCTGGCTGAACTGGCAACACTAGTAGTGGGTTGTATGACGTAGATACTATGCTGGCCAACATGGTACTGTTGATTCCACTTTGCTGACTGGACTCCAGAATCTGGGATTGGTTACCCTGTACCTTACCTCGGTACACTGTATTAACCCTTGCACCACTGGGTGATATTCCCTAGGAATACAAATGTGTTGAGGGAAATAGATATACACATACACAGGAAAGGAAGGCCTCTAAAATACGGTTAAGTGTAACGTGGTCACGTTCGGCTTGCCTTCTAGGAGTAGGCAGGGCTAGTACACACACTCATTTGGCTGCAATATGGGTCGTCCTTTGCTCCTCCCTCCTTGAGCCATGCCTTACCCACAAAAGGCATAGAGGTAGGGTTGACACTTAATGATGACTGCTGTACATTGTGATCCTGAGACAGTGCCCTATTTTAGTGTACTTCCAGCAGTGGCTGCTGGTACGAGCTTGGTGCTCCAGAACCCCCCCCCCCCCCCTCCTCCCATCACTGGCGGGCGAACTAGAAGCCGTATGGGTCGCCTTCTGGCCACTATTGGTTGTAGGTCACAGGACAGGCTGTAACCCTTGAGCAAATACTCCCACCAGCACCCAGGTGCTCCGGTTCGGATACAACTCGAGGACTGCCTCTCCCCTGTTGGATAGGTTACTAATAATTGTGGCTCTACCGTTCTATACCCAGAGGTCTAGAATGGGTGTCCATCGAATGGTGTGTGTTTAGATGTACGGATTCTTGACGGGGATCTGCAGTCCTACTCTATTTCTATTCCAAACCCAGTCTCTGTTGACAGTGCACAGTAAGTATTATTCTCTAGAACAAATCCCCTTCACGAAGGAACAAATCTGTATTAATAACGTAAAAAACACAGCAACACATGCTATCTCCTAACCAAGCAAATGTATATATGTAATCTATGCTGAACAGGTGTAGGCAACCTGCTTCAAGCTACTCAAGATGACTAGTGGCATTGACAGCTATGAAAACAACTTAGTCGCAGCTAACTGTATTAAGGGACGTCTAGCAGAGACAAATATAATAAAAGGGAAGCACTACTCTAATAGCAGTGGGTTTAGTTGCCTCTACCGGCAAGTAGAGGCAGCTGCATAGAAGAAGAAGAGCTTCTGGTAGACTTTGGTGGTTGTCGACAATGGTAGCTTCTGGTAGCCGATGGTGGTTGTCGACAATGAAGTCTCTGGTATCTGCAGACTGCACAAGAGATTTTGATAGCTGTAGAAGACTGTTTAGTAGCAAGATATCCGAGCTTACGAAGTGAAGGAGCGAGCTGCTGGATGAGGAAGCAAGCCCAGTCGTGCACTGACTTTTATAGTCGATGGACATGTGCAGTGCCGGGCCGCTGTGGGAGGTGTGACGTCCCTTTAGTGTGGGGCATGGAGGGGGGATAGCTACCCTCTGCCCGGCCGCTTAGTTTCTTGCATAATTGGCTGCACTCGGTTTTTCCCCGAGGCGGTTGACAGCTTGTTGGCTCTCAGCACGGAAAAAAGGGGGGGGGGGGGGGGGCAGCGTGCTCGCTGGCTTGTACAATGTTTGGAATTGCCGTCCAGGGTTGTGGCTATCCAAGATGTCCGTTAATAAGTTGGCAGGTTTTGACCCTCAACTGAAGTAGAAACACTTGTCAGATGAGTCGTAATTAATGTAGTATAATACGCGAGAGCGGTAATAGTCAAATGTTCCAAGTTAAAGTATTGCTTGGGGATAGTAAACTTTTGAAAAAATTGAACAGGGTTCGTACTCCAAGGACGAAAAACAATTCTGGCATTTTTCATAAATGTCCCAAAAAAAATTTCAGGGAACTTAACAAAAACTTTAAATTGCAGATCCAAATATACACACGTAAACCAAATCGGCCATAAAACTATATTCAAGGAAGATAAAATCATGAAATATGTCTAACAATTTGAGATGGTAAAATATTTCAATTAAATGCTTTAAAAGCATCCTATACCTAGTAATTCCTTGTAGAGTCATCCTTGCAGCAGAGTACGATTCCAATTATTCAGTCTTAGAAGCTCACAATCACTGACATCAGTAGGGACACAAAATACTTTTTAAAACGAACAATACAAAAATGTAAACATATAACACACACCTACAATATTAAAAAGTAAATATTATTTGATATTTTAGAGGCATTCCAAAGAGTCTATTGCCTTTTTAAAAGTTTAAGTTGGCTATCTGGCAAGGAGATTTTGATAAGGCTATCAACGTTGTATCCGCATGGTCCTCGGCCTTCTCTGCCGATTCGTCAGCGACAGATTTGGTGATGCAATATTATTTTCAATCTTCTTAAATTTCTTTAAATTCTCTAATTTTTTTCCATCCTGATCACTTTTTCTCTTTACTACAGTTTTGGCAGCCAGTTTTTCTTCTAAGTAAGAAATGTACCTATGATCTGCATTTGCAGCGCAACTGCTCAACACTTTATTTGCCTTTAAATTATCAAGTTCTTTTGCACCACCTATGTAACCTAGAAAGTCACAAATTAGTCTCTGTGCTATGTAGGATTTTTCCTTGAAGTTTTCGACGTCCACTTGCTTATAAATGTTAAAGCCTCATTCAACAGTAGCTTGCCCATGACTTAAAATTGAAAGAAGTTCAACAACTTTCGACAGATTTTGATATTGCTTATTGTCACTCACGAGTTCAAGAAAAATCACCAATACATGAACTATGAGGATTAAAATCTGCAAACAGTGACTGATTTTGAGGGAGAATTTCATATAAAAATCTTGATTACTGGGCCAGGACTTCTACATCTGATTCACAAATCTGTCTCAATTCAACCAAACAGTTCATAACAGTTTTCATTTTATTTATACATTTCTGTTTATCTTTATTTCTGAGGCAACTTCTCTGCAGGAGAAACAAGCAGCCTTCTACAAGAGACCCTCACCTCAAAAATATCATTCTGTGATACATTTGAGGCTAAGAAAGCTTCAACTTCCTTTTCGGCTACGGAACCCAAATCCACATCCGTAATATTGCACTGCTTTTTGGCTTGTTTGAAATCAAAATGTACAAGTTTTTGAACTGAAGAGTTGGCCAACATTAATGCATCTACTTTCACAAATTTCTGGAGAACACAAACTAAAATTGTTCATAGGTCTTAACTCAGAAAAAAGAAAAGCATGGGTTTGTCTGTTTGGTAAACAGTGAGAAAAGGTTGCAGCAGTTTGGCTACAGATATGAACACTAAGTTTCAGAGAAGTGAGCTCATGTAAGAGATATTTTCTCTCTACAGAAAATGATTTGCAATTAGGTTTTTCTTATTTTACCATTATAAACATTTTCAACAAAACACTTCATTTTTGGTATCATACCCAAAGCCTTCTCTGCAGCTGGTACATTTTCCAGCCATCTATGGGTACCAAATTTTATGGTAAAATCACTGCTGCCTGTTGTGGACTGATACGTCTTCTCTCCTAGCAGGGGCATCCTTAAAACGTGTGTACATGCACCCTAGACACTCGTGAACATCAAAGCCAGCAGCATTGCAGCCTGTTTTTAAGGCATTATGTACAACACGCAAACCATAGTTACCAATATAAGTTTTGTCATATTTTAAAAGCACTTGATTCTGCAACAACCAATACACTTCCCAATTCACATGTGCTTGTGGCGTGTTTAGACGCGTCAAGATTAAGTTTGACACAAGATTCAGGTTCAACAATTATTTTATTTTGGTATCTCTGCTGCAATAACATTCAACAATTTAATAGCAAACAATTAAATTTATTACAATTTTAAATAGCGATCAGTGCTTCCAAAAGGGTCCAACAAGGATGGATACTGAAAATAATTAAAATGTAGCACTCGGAAATTATTCTCCATAAACATAATGTCATGCAAAATTTACTAAACCAGCAACTGAGACTCCTATTTACTTTTTTCTTTACATGTTCGTATAAACCCTGTTAGCTGGAGACTAGATAAAAGATAATAAGAATAAAACCTAAGTTATTTTGATTTATAATAAATTCAGTGCAGCAAGTTCGGGCGTCCTAATCAATTGTGGACCTTCCAAAGCCCAACTCTGCTAAGAACCCGGGTGACACAAAGTTTAAACATATTCTACTTAGTAATATTAATACTGATAAAGGAAAATGCACTAAACACGATTGATTAAAAATGGCAATATTACAAGGTGTGTAAAGTACGTACACTAGACGGAAACGCGATCGGATGCGGACCCATTTTAATCAGCCATCAACTTTTAGTCAGATGTGCTCCACTAACACTTACTTTACTATCAAACTGTAATGCAAAATTACACACATCGTAATAGGGCTTTGCAGAAAACCAGTTAAAACCAAACCAGAATTTAAATCTCACACCACAATCAAACAAGAATTTTGAACATTACTCTAAAGTGCCTATCCACTTGCGAAAATTTACTCCTCAAACTCTGCCTCTACACCAAACCCACCTTGAGCCATCGGTGTAGAAAGTTTACGATGTCAGCCAACACACTGACTTGTAACAGGCCCCACAGCGGACCTCGAAGAGCAACACCTGAAAGTTTATTTCTTGCAGAAGACTGAAGTAGAAGTGGGCAAGCCCAGCACTGATGCAAAGGCCATCCTCATGAACGTTACCACAGAACCAACAGGAGACCAGCTCCAAGACACATGCGTGGAAGGTGGCCAGGGTACTCTAAGCAGGAAAGTCACCGTTTGGGCATTAATTTCACTGGTGCACACACTACAATATCAAGTCGAGCGCAGACTCAAGCTGCGCAATCCCTCCCACGAAATTCCTCTGCACCCCAGCTTTATTTTTCCATCAGACATATACAAAACAGTACATCACAGCAAGGCACATTTCACAATAGAAGAAAACAAAGCTTGAGAAAAACAGAAATCTTTAAGCTAGCAATGACAAAAACATAACACAGTCGTCGAAAGTACAAATTTCCCAATCCGGCACACTCAACCCAAATGTGCGCTTCTACTGGAAGTCCACTGTCTTCTCCCAGGAGAAATATGCCAGTCAGCTGGGTGCAGACACTGTGCTCCAAGTGCCTGGACGAGGCCAGCCACGCTGCAGTCTCCAAGGGGTCACCTGCAACCAGGCGTCAACACAACAAGCGAGCCAGACACCACACCAGGTGCATCGCCATCTTTTTCATACCTCCAAAACGCCCTCAGAAACGCCCATACCTCCAGATGCTGCAGTCAGCACGAGCCCTCTCAACTGAGCGCCAAGGGAATAAACAAACAAACCATAGGACGATGATAGGCAGAAATATAAAAAACCAACACCAAAGGAAGGGGATCACAAGCACGTTACAAAACCAAAATACAGAAAAATATTACAAATTAATTACAACTAAGTTACACCGGAGTTTCTTGGAAAATACTTCTTGAGATGAGTCACGTGAGCTTTAAGAAACTCACACGAAGTCCCATTAAGGCTTTACATTACTGTATTATTATTTAAATATTTGGAAATCCGAAACAGCCAGACTAATTTTGGTATAAACTTGGACCATATTTCTGTATCACTATCAGCAAGAACAACATTTTTACATAATACTGAGTCCCCCACAACAAAAGGAGGTTATGAGCAACCCCATTGAGGAGGTATTCCATGGCGGTAGAATCAAGTGAAACACGAAGAGGTATAGTCCATAAATTTAATAACGGATGAGGTAATGGACGACCTAAAAAAGGAAGGGAAGGGGGTGAGCCAGTAGAATTGTACGTAGCAGAGTTAAAATCTATATTATTGAAATCTAAATCACGATCCCACTGTGTGTGATCTTGATGGTAAAATATAGTGAGGCAAGCCTTCAAGTTCTTGTTAAAATGTTTAACTTGGTTTCCCTTAGGGAAGTAGGGACTCAATGTATAGAACTTCACTGTCCACTTAAAACACATGTTCTTAAAACATGTAGATTGAAAATTACCGGCATTATCGGTAACCAATTCCGCAAGGGCACCAAATATTTTCCAGACTTGCTGCTCTAAGGTTTCAATGATAGTGGGAGCCTTCATATTATGCATAGGTAACAAGATCACTAATTTTGTGAAAGTATCTAACACAATTAACAAACATTTCCCTTTTTGATCTCGCCAATGGGCCAAAATGTCCAAATGGACAACATGCCTGGGACAATATGGAACTTGGATCTGCGTCTTACCAAAATTGGTTTGGGGTTCCTGCTTACAGTGTTGGTAACCATCGCACGTCCTGACGTATTGAACTAAGTCCTGTCTCAAAGTAGGCCAGGCAAAATGAAAATAAATTTTATGTATAGTTTTATATATGCCTAAGTGTCCACCATACAAAGAATCATGGATATAACATAGGCCTCAGTGCCTCCGGAACTACCCTGAGTAATAAAGTAAGCCATCTTTTTTTCAAAATAAGGGCATTTCACACCAAAAATTAAATTTGGCTTTACCTGTTTACACCAATTGTCGTTATTTGGCACTTCATGGAAATGAACAAAATTTCTGGAAACCCCTGAATTAACCAGCGAGAACCTGTTGGTTCGACAGAAAGATCTTCAAAATCAGTATTATCGTATATACGCGATAAGGCGTCTGCGACAGGATTATCTACACCCCTGGTATCTTAAATCTAAATCTCGATAAGCACAATACCCATTTTCCCAATTTTCCTAATTGGTGGTGTTAATTCAAGACCTAACTAAGAGTTTATCAGTAAATGAATCACACTCATTATGCTCTATGTAGGGGGCAAATTTTTCCTGTCCAAATAAACATACTAGGGTTTCCTTCACGTAAATACCCTATGCTCGTTCTGGCTCCATCAAAGTTCTACTCGCAAAAGCCATCGAGGCTGTGTCCATCGTGCCACTGACCCAACACCGCAACCAATTCTAGGGCAGAGGCAATCAAAATCTGGTAACGTAAATACTGGTGATAAACTAAGTATTTTCTTTAACAAATTAAAGGCTTGCTCCTGTCCGAGATCACATTTAAATTATACTCCCTTATTTTAGAAATGATTCAAGGGGGGTGGGGGCTGCAATTCCCAAGTAATGTTTTATGAAGTGTGAAGAATAGTAGCCCATCAAACCTAAAAACTTTTTGAACTCCCTTAACAGTACGTGGGCAGGGAAAATTTATTATCAGAGCTTCACAATCAGGGTCAAGTAATAGTTTGCCCTCGCTAGTAATGACATACCCAAGAAACTTCACTGTGTTAGCAGCCAAGGTCACTTTATCTGGATTAACTGTCAATCCAATTTCCCTCAATCTTTGTAATACCTTTTGTAAGTGGTTCAGGTGTTCCTCCATCCCACTATACACAATAACATTGTCAACGTAATTGAAAACAAATTAATTTTATATTCCAACAACAGGGTCCAAAACCCTAGAGAAAAGCTTGACTACCGAAATTATCTTCCATTGGAATACAAGTGAAATCATGTTTATTCTAAGGGTTGCTAAAGGTGGTGTATTTATGGAAAGAAGGATATAAAAGACATTGGTGAAAACTATGATTTAAATCTAAAACTGAATATATTTTTGCTCGACCTAAATGTTACAAAGCAATATGAACACTAGGGAGGGGAACTGATCCTTGTGAATTTTACGTTTTACTGTGTGATTTATCACAAGCCTATATTTATCACCATCTCTTTTTCTAACTAAAAAAATCTGGAAAACAATAATCTGAGGTTGACGGAACAATGCCTGCCTGCAATCATTTTTCTATGATATCGCGGAAATCTTTCAGTTTCGGAGGTGGACACCGAAAATGATGATTCTGCAAGGGCAAGTCGTAAGTCAACGGAACCGGTATGGGAGCACGTCTGATTTCCCCATTTTCACAGTAATCACATCATCAAACTCCTCATGCAGCTGTTTTAATGCATTATCCGCCTCACTCATTTGCTCCTTTACACTTGAGACATGATTAAGCTCCACTCTCTTTAAAGAGTTCAAATTCAGGGCCTGTGATCACACTTTAATATTTGGCATGAACCCAAATATAATGTAAATTTCTGAAAATCAATTAAGGCCATTGTGTGACTAAGAAACTCCAGGCCTAATATAAGCTCATGGCTTAAAGCTGGTAGTATCCAAAACTGGAAATTCCAAGAAAATCTACTTATCTTTAAATGTAGCTTAACTACGTATGACGTGGTAACGACATCCCCATTTTCTCCTGTGGGGAGCACATGCGCCTTAGAAATAAATCTAGCCTTTATCAACTTTTTTTTTCTCAACTGAAAACGCAGTGGGTCATGCCTGTGTGGATGAAGGCGGGAATCATTTTGTCACCACAGTGAACCTGTATCATACACGTAGACTGCTGACTTAACAAAACTAATGGTGGCAGAAAATCCCACATTTATTCTCGGCTGTCATTCGTTTCCCGATGCTTTACAGGAAGCACGCACGTGGCCTAAGGCTCTGCATCGGAAACCTTTCCTAGCCTTCCAGGCAGCAACACACAGCTCCAAACAATCACATCCTACGTGCCCATGCTTCATGCCATATCAAAATGGCGCCCAACTTAATTGCTGATCCTGGAAAGCACGACATCCTAGAAATTCCTAATTCTCCTCAAATCTTTCCAGAATTTAAATTCTTAAATTTACCCACAACGAGAGAGCTGCATGGTCAACTTGGTGACCGGTACAGCAAGGTGCAGCATCTCAATGCCTTCAGGATGCCTGGACGATGCTAGAAATAGTTGCATGTGATCAGCGAGAAAAGCATTGCAAAACAACAAAGCTCTCGCCATTGCTCCGGCGAGGGCGAATAAGGGCTGTGAGGCAGCAAACGTTACATCGCCGGCGCGATATTCTGTTTCCGACCAGCGGGAACAAAGTCCAGGGGAGCGAACACGCGCTAGCCCTCTGCCGCCTGATGTCACCATCCGTGCCCTACCACATGCCAAGAAGAAGGAGAGGAAACAAATGCAGGAGAAACCAGTTCCTCTCTCCTGCACTATCTGGTTACCGGATGCCGGTGGTCAGCTTTTCGCTCGCACCATCCATTGACCCCTGCACCACGCGGTGTCTTGCAGGTCTGCTGCGATCACCCATGCTCAACTTCTGCGTCATGCTTCCACGTCGCATACAGCAGAACTTCCATGTTCCTGCTTCCGCGTTTGGGTTGTGTGTTAACAAGTTGAACAGACGATGGCTGGCCGGACAGATGAGAGCGCATCGGAGCTTCTCTGCCTGCATTGTCTGCAAGAGTTGCCGGCAAATCTCATCACCAAAAATTAAATAGGCACAACCTACTGCCGGTGTAAGCATAAGACCAACCCATCGATCAACCATGCCGCGATCAACCATGCTGAAGTGCAAATCGGGGAGGAATCAATGGAAGATTCGGAACAACCTACCAAAATTCCAGAACCTAATAACAATTCGGCACACACCAGTTGGTGTTTGAATCTTTTGTGCACCAGGCAAGGGACATCAATGCTTAAATGAGGGCAGTGCCACGCTACTTTTCACCAAGAGTGTCATAGCGCAACTGAAACCCGCACACGGTCGGAAATGAAATTTACCTGTCAGAGTTGCATCCAGAAATTTGATGCACGACCATCCGCGTGTAATTGGAATAAGTTGTAACCGATTTGCGATACAGCATTTTGGAGCAGCGAAACGAGGAAATCACAGTACTAAACAGTAGCCAAGAGGAGACACAGGAAAGGCATCTAACAGATAGTGGAAAAGTGGCAACACCGAGCAAGCAAGAGCATGTGGACTGTGCAAGCAAGGAGGGAGTTAGGAGCAGCGCGCCACACACCACCTCGACGCACATGGTCGCCGACATAAACAGTGCAACGGAAATGCAGACAACCCTCATTGTCCCAACCTTGTCCACTGTTCCCCTACGTATGCAACTGTTCATGCCATACCTAACCCTGTTACCTGCCTACGACCAACAACATCTGTATCAACCACCCCTGTTAAAAACTCCTTTTCAGACTGCAACCCCAATAAATTTCCCAATGTACAGCAATGGACAGAATTCAACACAAAATTGGCAATCGGCAACCGAAAAGAGGCCTGAAGTGAAAATCAAGTCAGAACCGATCCAGGGAATTCGACAGATGCGACCGTCTACAAAGTTCCAACTTTTTCCAGAACTGCAAATGAGGAACTGAAGCCATTTGTGGAGGAGTGTGCTGCACGACTTCAAAGGTGTGGCATATGCGAAGGTGAGGTGGCGAGCTGCGTCGGGAACGAACTCGCTGGAGGAGCAGGCAAATTGTACACTGCCACTAACCACCATGGCCTCAGCTGGGACGAATTCGTGCAATCGTTCCAATGCAGATCCGGAAGCACTTTTACATCGTTACAAGCCCAGATGAAACTGCTGTGGCAGGGGCAACAACCCGACCAGCAACTGCCGACGTTTATAACGCATAAATTGTAGCATGTTCGATGGTTCCAACTGCACTTACCGATGCGGGAAATATTGGAAATCGTAACAGAAACAGTGCTCCCAGAATACTGTGTATCTTTGTTACTGTCAATAAACAGCGATGTCGAGGAGGTACTAAAAACAGCTGTTATTCTGGAATGGAACACACGTCAAGCACACCGCGAGTCAAATGGTGTACAAGGGAGGCACGAGTTAGGGAACAGTGACAGTGTACATCCACATGAACAATTCTACCGGCAAACAAGAACAGGAGGAGATCAGCAGAGAGACAGAGCGATGGGACCAATGAATAAAAGTAGTGAGAATGCCTGCCGCCACGATAACTCCGTTCATCGGGTGAACAACATGCGACCTGGTGAGGGAAGACCTATGGGCAGAGAGGGAGAGAAACTACCTGCCCCGAACTCAGTGTCCTTACTTTCGGCCAGCGGAAGTGTACTACTGGCAGAGTAGATGTTCTAACAACTCACACCTGGACAGTTATTGCAGCCAGGCAAGAAGAAATCAGGGAAACGACCCATGGGGGTAAGGCGGCCAGACACCAATGACACCCTAGTCAGAGAGAAGCACCCGGATACCACCCCATAGCAAGCATTCAAATATCTGATCAGCAGCAAGATGGCACACTTCATCAGAATTGAAATCCACCTGAATGGGCAACTGTGTCATGCACTTATTGACACGGCGGCTTCGCATAATTTCGTACAGAAAAGATTTGAAAATGCGAAGGACGTCACAACCACAAATCACGTCATCAGACTGGCAACAGGGCAACACAGCCACAGCATGGAGGGACAGGTGACTGTGACTGTGCAGGTACGTTATTTGGAAACAATCATAACAATAATGATCACCGACGAGATTAGAGAAGATAAAATACTAGGTGTGCCATGGATGCAGGAACAAAACATCATTGTGGAACCTGCCACCAGGTTGATCCATTTTGGTATCACCGAGTTACGTATGGTGTATAACTTCGATCGGGGGAAAACCCAGAGCAGTTACCACTTTGTCAAACTCAGTAATTTCGACCACGAAGTCCCGCCACAACATCAGGCGGTGTTTCAGCGCCTGCTGAGTGAGTATCGCGAAGTTTTCGCGGAACATGACACACTTCAGTGCATGACTGTGGCAGAGCACGAAATCAAGTTAACGCGAGAGGAGCCAATTTATACTGCACCGAGAAGCTACCTACCTCATCAGGCAAGAATCATACAAGAACAGGTGAAAGAAATATCTGCGAATGGCTTCATAGAGCCGACTATGAGTCGCTAAAACTCCGCGATCACACTAACACCAAAGAAAGATGGTAGCTGGAAGTTCTGCGTGCACTTCTGTCCCATAAATCAGGTGACCTGGAGTGCCTTACCACCTTATGTAATTGTTCGAGACGCATTGAGTTCCTTGGGCAATGCGAATATTGTGACGTCGTTGGACCTGTACAGCAGGTATTGTCAGATGCCCGTCAAGCAAGAGGAAAGGGAGAAAACACCATTCACCATGCTGGATCTGAGGCACTATCAGTTCTGTGCGATGCCGTTTGGGCTGAAATGTGAACCTGCCATGTTTCAGTTAATGATGGTTCGAGTCCTCGATGGACTGATTGGGGAGTGCATGTTACCGTACTTGGAAGACGTAATCTAGTCGAACAGCTGGGAAGACCACATGCACCACCTGTTCGTGGTCCTCGAACGACTAGAAATGAATGGACTCACCTGTGCAGTGAATAAATACCACCTAGTTAAGAGCAACCTGGAATTCCTAGGGCATGTAGTACAGGAGAATGGGACCAGCCAAACCAAGAACAGCTACAGGTGATCGACAACTTCCCAGTGTCAAAGACCCGCAAACAAGTCCGCAAGTTCTTCGGGCTTGTGAATTGGCTTCATGAATCCTTTGAGGGGTTCGCCGTAGTAACAGCACCGCTTACCGATTTACTCTCAGCACAACTCAGGTTTGTGTTTGGCGAGGGAGGAAGAGGAGTGGGCGTTCCAAGAAATGAAGAACCGTTTCCGTGCTTGTCCGACATTAGCAAGGTATGATGCGAGCCAACAATTATACCTGCAAATAGACACAAGACAAGAGGGACTTGGAGCAGTCCTCTACCAGTGTGGAGACAACACGCGACAGATGATCGACTTCGCGAGTGCTAAGTTGGGAGAAACAGATAGAAAATATGATATGTACGAGTGTGAGTGCGTCACGGTAGTGTGGGAGGTGAAGAAGTACTACACCTATCTGGAGTACAGGCAGTTTGTGCTCGGCACCAACAATCGTTTTCTTGTATGGCTCCACAACACAAAGGAAGCAAGAAGCAAGTTAACCCGGTTAGCGCTGCTCCTCCAATCGTATGACTTTGTGGTGGAGCACATCTCGGGAAAGGAAAATCAGCTGGCAGGCTAACTGTGATGAGACAACCGGAGCAGCATGGTCGTGAACGACAACGCAGAATAGGATGACGCCCTACTTCCAACCAACAAGGAACTCCTACACGAGGTATATGTAAATGCAATGAGCGCAATAAAGGGCAAAATACTCATGAGTGACGTGTGGAGGACGGTACTGATAGCACAGCACGTGTGTTTCTTTACAAACAAAGTGAAGGCAGAGTGTGAGATGCAGCGAGTGGAGAATTGGCACATATGGACGGCCGATTGGAAACATGTTCCGCGCAAGAACAGACAAAATGGAGGTTATTTCTACTGGTGAATCAGAGGACACTAGTACTAACACATGCTCATGCAAGTGAGACCACAGGACACTCGGGTACAGCATAGACAGAAACATACACGAGAAATTTTATTGGCCAGGAGTATCACGTGACATGCATGATTACGTGCTGAGATGTGTGATGTGTCAGCGTTTTAAGTCACATAGAGCAGACGGAAGGCAACAACAACTGCCACGATTTCTATGTGACCATTCGAGACTGTGAGTCTCGATTTAATGGGACCTTACCAGCGCACAACAAATGGCAAGAAGTTTGTCCGGGTGGTCACGAATAACTACTCGCGCTGGGTGGATGCACACTCACTCAGTTGTGCGCATGTGCAAAACATTGTGAAGGTTTGGAGCAAGAATATTTCGTGTGTTGAGGATACCCAAAACAACTGCTCACCGACAATGGCACACAATTCACTGGCAGCAGGTGGCAGGAGAAGTGTAACTGATGGGGGGGTGTACTATCTGAATACAGCAGAGTACCATCCATGTGCGATCCCCACAGAGCACCGTGACCAGGAGTTGAAGTTTCAACTGTGGCTCCGGTGGTGGGTGACACACCACAGAGCAACCTGAGACTGCTAGCAGTGTTAGAAGCAAACGAGGCACCGTGGAGGTGCAGCAAGGCCACAACTGGCCCTCCAGGTGAGAAAAAACAATGACCACAAGAACTGCACATGTAGCAGTGCAGAGAATAGCGAAGGACAGCAAGAAAGGAGATGTAGAGAGCGACACGAACAGATACGCTGCCAATAGCAGTACACCACAGGGTTGGTCCCGACAACTACAAGACCACTACCGGCATTTCTAGCAGAGCAACAAGTTTATCTGCGAATGCACCCACAATCCACAGCGAAGCACAACTTCTGTGCAAGGCTGGCAGCGAGGTGGAGTATCCCGCACAAGGTGGTACAAAGTATCGGACCTAATACCTACCTGGTCCGAGTTGGCAGGAGACTGGTCCGGGCGCACCAGGATGATGTGAGAGGAGCACCAGGTGACGTCCCCAGCGAGAACGGACCTGGTGACCAGGACACCCACGTTGGTGCAAGAGCAGACGAGCAAGAAGAGCAGGCAAGAGGGGAGGAAAGTGGGCCAGCACTTCAGCCAGAGGGGTCCCCATCTGATGAGGAAATTCCGTCGACACCAGATGTGGCAACATCTACCAGGAGTCGATTGGACACAGACACAAAACGGGATGCAGGAAAACTGCAGGCCAGCACTATTGCCCTAGAACAGCAATCGAGGGAAGAAGATGTGTAAGCAAATTAAAGAGCAAATGTTCAAGCAAATGACGGAGCAAGAGAGAAATATATGTGGTAGGAAGCAGCCCTGATGACGCTTGACAGCAAAGAACTGACAAGCACCACCATGTCAGATTCAGTGGCACTGCCAGCACCTGCATGGCAAACAGTAGCTGCGACAATGGATGAAGCAACATCCGTCGAAGAGGCACCATTGGGAGGCAGGGTAACTGCAGTACAAGAGACAGCGAGAGTAGTGGAGGAGGCAGAAGAGCTGCACCAGGGTGGTCCACCCCACCTGGAATCCAGTGGCGTGGGTCGCACACGGCACTGGAAAGTTATGCATGGAGGGAGCAAGCAAGTAGGCAGCACGAGCAACAGCAGTGACAACAAGGGCAGCTGGTCGGCCAGCTCATAATGCACCCGCGAATCACAACAGTGGAGGAGATCGCCAGCGGCCTGTACAGCCTGGGAGGGCAGGAATACATCTCCCAACAAGCAGCACCAAAGAAGGAGGGTACCGCAGCGAGCATTTCGAGAATATGTGGAGGCGGCGAGGAGTTCCTAGCAGTTGCGACCTAGGAGACAGCCAGGGAAGCAGTGCCCCTGCTGTGTGTGACTTCGTGCGGTCACAAATGGGCTCAGTGAGGGGGAGGGGATGGGCCATTTGACGTGTGTCGTGTGTCCCGTCCGAAACCCATTTGACAGCCGCAGTGACACGAAGCTGCGCAGTTGGGATGCACACTCGACGAGTGGAGCAGGAAGTGCAGTGCAGTGCAAGTGTGGATGCAACTCAATGTAAACTTGAACATGTGACTCAGAGTACCCACTGTAGCGCATTAATATAAAATCGATCTTATTTTTCAGTGATATCTTTTATGTAGGGTTTTACGTTTAATATGTAAACACGGGCGTTCAAGTGTTTACATCATTTATGCAAGGAAACAACCCCAGTGCATTTCAGAGCGAGTAAAGTTCTTTTGTTAGTGTTTCGTTATGTATCATTCACAATGTGTACCATCCTCACCTCATTCACCCAAATGTAAACAGTTTTCCTTATGCAGTGTTATTTTTACGGATTATTTACACATGTTCCAGCACAAAGTAAGGACACAAAGGGTTGATATGTATTTTGCAAATGTTAAGAAAGTAGATCACTGTGGCCTGCCGGCCAGCCAAACTCGGCTGGCGCGCCACGTCGTGCAAGTCAGTCAGCTACGAACATCTCGAGGGTGTGGTTGCATGCTACCGCGGCTCAAGTTTCGCGCTCTCGGGCAGCCTTCAACTTTTGTTTTTAAATCATTCAATCTCCATAGTCTTTAATTCACCGGAACCATTGTTCTTTAGCTGCCCGAGACACCACCCCCTTCTTCTCTAGTGCTTGCATCGCATGGGGAAGCTTAAGAACGTGCTCATAATTTTTATCGGCTTCGCGCCATTTTTACAGCGTTACCTCACTGGCAGGTTGAATCCATGAAGTGTGATTATATATGTAAAGTGTAGACCTGAGAGCCTTGGTAAATAAACAGCATAATAATGCATTGAGAACTGATCATGTGGAATTATTGCGTGGCCTTCGGGCTCGTCAGGGTACGAACTCGTAGAATAACCGCACCTTTTCGATATATTTTGTTAACTAATGAATGCTCTTTGCAGTGATATATCAGATTCATGGGGATGCAATTTGGTTTTCAGACAGTAGGACTACGAATTTGGAGTCATTTTTGAAAGAGGGAGTACACTGCCCAAATTTAATATTTTCTTGCAAATTTTCAAACTTGATCTGAGGTTTTCCATTAAACATTAAATTCTGTGTATTTTTTAATCAATATATTCTGTGTTGACGCATCTGGTTTTGAGAAAATGGTTTCCCGAACTCGGAGTGGTGCCAAATTTCAGTGACACTGAACAAACAAGTCTTTTTTTCCCCCCTTGAACATGTCAAATTGTACTGCATACATGAATAGAGATATTTTATTAACCTCTGAATGTCTCTTTGCAGGGGTATATCAGAATTATTGTGACCACATTTGGTTTTCAGTCAGTAGGTCATCAATACCTTTAAGCACAGGATCACTTTTTGAGTTTTAGCTGCTGATCGTCTAACCACAATTTGGATTTTGGTAATATTTTGTTTGGCTAATTTGGAAGATTGCATGGCAAATTATCTAGCCTTACAAAAATGAAAATTTAAATTAAATTTACACATTACATTACAACATGTAGGGGAAACATAGGAGGTTGGACCATATAGTAGGTTTGTCCCACTTCACCTCTACTTAAAATGCCAAAACATATGTTCTGGTAGATAGTGTCTGTTGATGTATACTATAGCCAAACCATAGAGAATAACATATATTTGTTGAAGAATTTATGTAGAAGAGAGGAGTCATTGTTTATGTTTCTAGCAATAAATGGTTGGTTTAGAATTTCTTTGTAAGAAGAGAGATTATATCAGTTTATTTTGTGTTTAGAGTAAATATTAGTCTTACAAAAATTAAGTACATTTTTATCTAAAACACGATATTATTACTAAACTATTCCCATCTAATTTTAACTGCAGTTCAAGCAGTAGTACCGTAAGTCTCTGGTAGGAGGTTTGACCCACCTATTTTAAGTTCACGTAGGTAATAACTTGTGTAATTAAATCATTAAATTTATGCAGCTGTTTTCGAAAATGTTCAAATTTATTATTTGTTAAATACAAATTGTAATAGTATTTCAGATGTTATTATTATTATTTAGATTTTAAATGCCGTTTTTCTGGAAGTCATGGGAAAATGCAAGAACCAAAGTTTCTCCAGACGTAATGAAAGAAGCAGTTGTGCACGTGACATAACATGGTAAAAGTGTATGTGCAAAAGCAGACTATGTCATTGATAGGAAAACTTTAGGCAGGTAACTTATGTTGATATTGTTATAAAGGGGAAAGAGACATAATTTCAGGCCAATCATGTTTCGAACCAAGTATTTTCTCTAGAACAGGAAAATAGTTTGAAATCGCACCCCATTGTGCCTGCAAAGTTACATTTTGGCTTAATCCCTCTAACAAACATGAAAATTTGCATATTAGTATGCAGTTGCACATAATGTTGTCCCAAAATTTTGGACAGATAATGAAATAGCAAGTTATGTATGGTTGAAGGGTTTCATGCACCACCCCAAAGAGCTTTCTTTAAGGAGTCCACAAGCAACAAGTTTAGAAAGGGCCACAGTATTTAATAAAACAGTAGCAGAATTTTTTCTAATATTATAGAAGTTTTAGAAAAAATGCCCCTTAGGTCCCAAGGCAATTTTCAATATGTATGAAACAGGATTCACGACAGTTAACAAGCCGGGTAAAATAATTTCGTTTAAGGGTGAAGAGCCAGTTGGCAAAGTAAAATCAGGAGAACGAGGAACATTGGTTACTGTGTGTTGTGCTATTAATGCCATAGGAACTGCAGTTCCGCCTGTTTTTGAGTTTCCCGTATACGAGTCGCTGAACAAATGAAGACTAGAGCTCCTCCAAGATCTTTTTGTCTGACTCATCCTAGCAGCTGGATGACTGGCGATAATTTTGAACTGTATTTGGAATACTTCATTAAGTTCACTCAATCTTCTACTGAAAATAATATTTTAATTGTTTTTGATAACCATGAATCCCATATAACTCCAAAAGGACTCCAAATCTGCAAGGATAGTGGAAAAACACTGGTTACATTGCCATCAAACACAAGCCTTAGACAAGTTGCAACCCTTAAACAGAACAGTTTTTAAAGCTTTCAAGGCATATTACAGCATTGCAGCAGATGATTTTATGCATACAAGCCCAGGAATACCAATAAATATCTATCACATCCATGGCCTAGTAGCAAAATCTTTTGGTAAAGCTTTCAATCCTGAGAATATCCTAAAAGGCTTTGCCTGCACTGGCATTTGGCCCACGAACTCACAAATATTCTCAGAAAGTGATTTTCTTGCTGCAATCGTAACATATCGACCGGACATAAGACTAATTTAGGAAACTTTTCTATGTGGTTCTAGCCATTCCTCAGTTGCTACAAATGCTGAATTAGTTGTAGCTAGCAGTAGTTCCAGTAACATAGCTGTTTCTCCAGAAGAGTTAAGAGACCTTTTACAAAAGCAGGCCTACGAAAAGGAAGAGGTAGACGAAGTCCTTTGAAGACCAGAATTCTTACTTCAACACCCGTAATGACTGCACTTGAAATCGAACATGCTTTGCGACTAGAGAAAAAAAGTAAAACTTCTTCACAAATGAAACCAGTGACCAATGATAAAAGAAAGTGTTATATGATATCTGACGATATGCCTACAGAACTTGACAAATCTTCTGAATACCCAGGGGACTGTTCTGAAATTAACAGTGACAATAACAAACTATCAAACACTCCCGAGGAAGAATCTAGTATCAAGCCTACAAGTTTCGAAGTTGACGAATATTCACTATTGAAGTTTTCGTCAAGGAAAAGTGTTTTTACTATGCAGGCAAAATTATGAAGAAGCAAAATGAAAAAGAATTTGAAGTTAAAATTCTAGGGTGTTGCAGTCGGAAGTCTAAGTGTTTCCTTTTACCCTGATGTTTGGAAGTCGTGCTGACTAGTAAAATGGCAGAACTGTCTAGCAAACGACTGCGGTCTCATTTAATATTTCTCTATCCACCAAGTCACTGCGACCCCACTTAACATAGTTCTATCCACTGAACCAACTAAGGCCCCCTTTTGAATCGCTCTGTCCACTGAGCCACTGTGGCCCCACTTAATTAACTCAACATTGAAGCGAGACATTTAAAGTAAACAAAAATGATATTCTATTACCTTCATATCTTTATGCAATATTCTCTATGCATTAATACAAAACTTGTAATATGGGAAAAGTTATTAAAAACTGAGTTTTTAGGATAAAAGGTAATGATTGCATAATCTGATCTTGCTGAAATTCTAACTTGACCTGTATTTTACCATGAGGATTCGCTCTGCAAAATTTGAAGAACTGCTGTTGAGTTTCAAGGGACTTAGAGGTATTAAAGACATACATACAGAGATCGTCTACTTATTATATACGATTTTGCAGCAATTATTTTTTATTCAGTGTAAATCACACAGTAAATCTTTGTGACTGATAATATGCTATTAACGTCAACAATTTTATTTAGTTAACAGTGATTTATAAGCATGCTTATGATTAGTAATATGTTTTTTAATGCTTGTAATGTTCTTTCAAAGAATGTCAGTCCCATCATATCTTAATAGAAAATGATAATTTTATCAGGCTCTTACATTACATAAAGAAATACGGAGATTGATATTAAATCAATAACATTATCTTGAAAAGTAGCTCAGATCGGAACCTATGTACTTAAAAACCCTCCTAAGATAGACGAGGGAATATCGCATAGCAATTGTGATGAATTTGCTAAGCCTGCCTTTTTTTTAATTACACTCCACAATTTAGTTAAAGATGTGTAGTTCTGTGAACGCGCGTGAGCAGGTGTGCGTGTGTGCTCGTCCATGCATGTTTTGATGAATGTCAATAAGAGGGTCCGAAAATTTATGGGACGAGAACCGTGGAAGGGAATAGCTTGCTTAAGGCAAGTTGGTGGGGGAGGGCGTAAGTAGTGGTGATTGAGTACCTTCCATTATAGTAAAATCCAAGTTTGGTAGATGTTATCGCATATATCTCGGTCTGCGTTGCCTGTTTATCCTATTAGGTCTCTATAAGACTAGGTATAATTGTCTACCATCTTTGGTACCGCCATGGAAGGCAGGCTGGCTTTAACAGCATCCGAGAACACGAGTCATATGAATAATCAGGGATTATTAGTTGCATACTAAGTTTTTTTTTTTAATATTGGTACTTTGTTCTGCACCAAAATGAGCAAAAAGTTGGGGGGGGTGTTGGCGGCTTTAATTTCCTGTTTACAAGGAAATATAGGCTTATGCATTTTTTTTGTCTACAGAGCAACGTAGTAATTGAAAAGCAGCATCTAATCCAATGCTTTGTGAGGCAAGTTATTCTGTTATTATAGAAAGTAAGTACAAGACATTTCAATTCAAACTACATTTAATCAATAGAAAACAAAACCTAGCTACATATATTTTTAAATTTAAATACCTTATAACACTCGCATGTTAGCTGTAAGGTGTGGTAGCTTGTTGACTAGACGCACTCTTTCATGCCTACAGTCTGCGGGTCCCAGTCATGACTCTTCCAAATATTTTTTAATGAATGCAATTTTACTATTATTCTAGTTTGTTGCAGTTTTTTTCCATATAACATTATAAAATACACGTTTTAAATCATTAATTGTCTGCCTATTCTGTTGTGACAAGCACTCACTTCACTACACAACTAGCAGTGCATCTTAGTGTTTCTTCGATTTTCATCTATTGATCTCTAATCAACCAAACACAGACGTAGTTAGTTGAATTAGGCTTTTATAAACTAATTTTATTATTCTGGAAACTAACATTTAGAGACAGTATTCTGTCATATTCATTCATAAAAGTAATAGAAGTCTGCGATGAAAATCCGAATCTTTGGAGGTTCCTTGAAAAAAATACCGGGAACGATATCGATAAGTGAGACTAATTCTGTAAAACTACTATCCCGCATCTGCCAACAGCGCATGCCTTACAGCCCTTCCCTTAAGGGGAATCCCTAGTAATTTTAAATGCCTAAGGTCATGTCTGGCCATAAGTAAGCATTGCGATGGGCCCTCCCAAGACAACTATATGCATTCCCGTGAAGCTGAATTTCTCGCAAAATAGATACATGACAGTACAATAATATTATACATGATGTAAACCAATGGATTAACTTACAGATGCCGTCTTGTAATTTTCTCCTTTTTTTAAAGTAAACTCTACAGGATAGCCCTAAAAATGATATTGAAAACCATTTTCACCACTTAATTTCTCTTTGACTATAAATAAAACTAAGTTGCTGTAGATAATTGTTTTCTACATTTACTGTTGAAAATGTCGTATTCCCAGAACATGTATTAGCTGAGGTACGCGTATACGTGCAAAAACTAATTCCACAGACAATGTTTTGCAAGGGAGTCCCCTTAAATGCCCTTGAAGGAGATGGCATTGCTAAATGCTCTGTTTGAAGTGTGGTATATAGCCTGTTCATGGTAAAAATAGCACTTTTGAAGCCCTAGTTACTTTTTATTTCATATAATTTGTATCCTTCCGACATGTTTTAATGTAAACACTGCCATGTGAGCAATAAACACAGTGTATACATCTCACTTCCCTCAAAAGTAGACGTCTGAGACCACAGTGAAATGTATTTATTGGTTGTTATGTTTGATAATACGGCATTAAAATGTGCTCACTTTACCATGCACAGCATATAGGAAAAATATGTTTGTGCCCGAACATCTACTGGCGAAGATCCGAAATCCCACGAATGCTACATGGACTACCGCGGCAGTTCTAGTACTATGTAATCTAAAATTATATGTGAAAGGTTCACGCAAAGCGAGGAGGAACATAACATCAAATATGCTAGAATGATTGCAGATGGCATCAGTGTTTCCTACAAAAAAGAAGCTTGACTCAAGACCATACGAAGACATTACTGTCGAGAAGTTTGAATGATGGAACCACCTTTTCAGAAACTACAGAAATAAAACGGTTTGTGCAACTGAAAATGCTAAATTTGTAACTACAAATATGAAAAATATTGTCGCAGGAAAAGTCGAATAGTGAAAGTCCCTGTTGGCAGTGACAGTCAGGAAGGTAAATTTGGCCTTGTTATGTGCAATGCTATTGTTACAAACTAAAGTTGTGGTTTTTTAGGCTCTCTTTATTATATTTTTAATAAAGCTATTTTCTGATTTTCTTAAACTTTGAACTTTTATATTTATGAAACTACAAGATCGGTTTGGTCCATTTTCAGTACCAACCAAGATACTATCTCAAAGTATTTTTGTACCAAATTTCAATTTTGCTATAGAAAAAAATATTGTTACTTTTCAATTTATTTAAATTTTTCAAATTTTAACCTAATTTGATAATTTTAGAAGTTGATCCAACCATAGACTCGAAGAGTTTTTGTACGAAATGTGACTCAATCGGATAATAAATAGGCCTAATGGCAAAGGGTGATTCTGATGGGCGTATATAATGCAGTATCGCCTCTACATGAATGCAATTAACTGGCATGTAGTGTTATAGTTTAAGGCGTTTTCCTATGGGACGTTAAGTGATGACCCAATGATTTTATTTGTGGAATGTCTTTAGCAAGGTCCAATGCAGGTTTCTATAGTCGAGTGTTACACTCCCAATTAATACGTTTTCAGATATAGCAGCCTGAAGAAGCCAAATTTACCCATTTTGAGGGGCACCAAAATGGTATTCCCAACAAGCATGATATCTATTGAGATTTATAGAAATATTGTATGAAGGGTGATTTCTTTTCGTAGATAAACAGGCTGAACACTCGTTTAATAGTTTTGTCAAAAAAATGCCTTAATAAAACATGCTGAAACGCATATCATGCGAAGGTAGGATGGTCCCTTAATGTAAAATGCTAATGTAACAGTATCTTATTGTAAAATGTAATTAATTATGTATAGCTTATAAGTGTTTTTGAGGGTACTATTGTGGTTTCTATTGTGCACAGTGTAACATTTAAATGCAACCTGAAGAAAATAATATATCATTGCTATTTATGGACTGTTTCATCATCACATCTTTAGTACCACTGTTTTTGCTTTGTGTATATATACTATCTCAGGGAAGGAGAACAAACAGATGTTTACTTTTAAAATGTTATCTCTATGGCGAGAACGAAATTGATGCTGTTCTCCTAAGAAAAATTGTTTCCCTTTCGATGTTCCTTGCATCTATAAGCCATTATAAAAAAAAATCATATACCATTCATAGAATTTTTTTCATAGATAATTACTACTTATTTAGGTACACACTTATATTTGAATCATATTATTAATTGATGGAGATGCAGTTCTTAGCTAGCATTTTTTCTCGAAATAATGCTTTGAAGTTTACTATTTTACCTTGTGTGTGCGTTTGGATTTTGTGGTTACTTTGTTAATACACGCACATTTGGCAAAGAGACTAAACGGAACATGGTTCGTGCTAAGCCTCCGTCATTACTCGTGAGATAGTCGATACTATTTGGATGTGAATGTCAGTGCAATTATTTTTTATCTTATTTGAGAGTAGCCAAAAAAAACTACTTTTTAACATGAATAAACTGACAAAGTAAATACAAGATCGCTATACTTCTCCGGAATGAATAACGTAGAGTAACACTATGTAGAAACACACAGTAACTATACAATGTGCCACGATTATTGGAAGGCACAAAGCAAGAATCGGAAGGCGCAAAGCTGCAAGGTGAGACCGTTCGACAAGTGCATAAGCAGATATTGCCGGTTGGACGACACTCTTCGCACTAAAAAAATTTTGGCGAATGGGGAGGGGGAGTTGGCTTCACCCACTTCCCCTCTTCACAGGACCATCGTCTCCCTTCTGCCAGTTCCGCATCGCACTTCGAGCCACGGCAGCACCGTCATGTACCTGTGCTCCGCCGAGGAACGTTTTTCGCGCCGAATTATCATGCTACTACATACAACTCTTAAGTGGTTGACGGTAGGAATTTAACGACCGCGAGTGATCTGCAAACAAGTACCTCGTACATATTCTTACGAGCTGAATGTCCACGCGCCTGGTATTGTGCCCCTCACCTAGGGCTGGGCGTTACCGCTGTCAAGGAAATCCTCCGTCCCAGGGCGAGGAATGATGTATCAACCAAATACAAACATAAGAAACCCTATATTTAATTAGGCCATTTACATTTCTTTGGCTTAAATTTTATTTTTCAACTTATACGAAGTTTACCTATACTTTCTTAGGTCCTACAAGTCCGACAGTGCTTAATATCCCCGTATTATTTACGATACAGTATCTGTACTGACCTCCTCTATTATACTGTAAAAAAGATGGGAATAAAGCTAGGAATATACAGAAAGGAAAGCTTCATGTGTTCTGTTGGCTTATTTGATGATTGCAATATATACTTTCTGCGTACAAAATTTCATCGAAAATGATTAAACCGTACGGTAGATATTGCGTTTTCACCTAGCATATTAATATGACCGCCATTTTGGAATTAAGTGTTTTATAGATGTCGGTTTAAAACGCCTACTATAGTACTGCTTGTGTCCAAAATTTGGTTGGAGGTGTTTAATAATTTCCAGAGAGGTGACATAAAAGCTTAAAATTTTTTAATTTGGCCCTAACTTAGAAAATCGCACACCGAAGAGGCTATATATTAGCACAGTTTATGCATCCCAGGTTTGGTAAAAATAGTTAAAAAGGTTAATTAAATGGAGAAAATAGCACTCAGATACTGATATGTCCATCATTTTAAAAGTAAATGTCTGACCCACTTTTTTTCCTAACTTACCATAATTCTAAGTGAAGAGCTAGGTGGGGGGGGGGGGGGCTCAAATCATGCCAGTTTATGTGGCCACTCTACTAAAGGCCACTTGTGTACCGAATTTGGTGAGAATCGATTTCTTTTCCGAGATTTGACTTAAAAGCTTCAATTTTTATGTATCACTGTCTTGTAAAATGGCCGACAAAAGAGGCTATGTTTCTGTGTATTTTATGCTTGTAGAAACTTTCAGCCCACCAAGTTTGGTCTAATTAGGTCACGACCTTAAACATGTATATAGTTCCTATTTTGGAAAGAAGTGTCTGATACTTTTCAATTGTTTTCGTTAACATGCCCTGTTATAGCACAATTTATGTTCCAAATTTGGTTGAAATTAGTTGAATAGTTGAATACTTTTCGAGGTATGGTGAAAAATATATATATTTTTCATGTGATATCTTTCAAAGTATGGGACAATAATATGTCCCATCTAAATTCAATGTTTGCACTATGAACTGTCACAATACCAAGTTTTATTAAAATCGGTAGTATGGTTCCTGAGATATGACATAGCACCCACAATTTATAATTACTGTCATTTTGAAAGTAAACAGATGAAATGGTTGAAAACTATAAAAGTCATATGGGATACTAAGTAGACATACTCCAGGTGTCCCAAGTTTGGTGAAAATCTGTTTATGGAGTCAAAGGTTTTTAAGGGGACACATGCACACACACACAAACACACGCTTGACACACGCTTGACACACGCAGACAAAGTCCAAGGTGATCTCACAAGCCTTTCTTTCAAACGGAAAGTGTCAAAGGGTCTCTTAATGTTTCATGTGAAGTATGTTACGGCAGTAAAATTCTCTATGTGCTACATCCCAAAATGTTTATCAGTAAAGTAGCATAACTAAACTATAAGCTTTTCAATATCTTACTTATTCTAAATTACTTAGCATGCTATTGTATAAAAATATACTATTTACAGTTAAAAGTGCATCACGAAAGTCTCATAAATAGCGAGGTCGTTAGTGACGGAAAAAATGTCACCGAATGATGTTTACCATAATTGCCGACTACCTGCAATCTGCGGTTTGGTTAGCTAATGATTTTTTTTTTAATTAAATTAAATTAATCGTGGGTTTAGTGACTTTTTGAACACGAATATTTACACATGATAATATTGTATTTCACATCAGCCTATAAAAAAGCCGAAAATGTTACACAGGGAAATTTTTTTCAGGGAGCAGGGCGAAGGAATAATAAGTCTTCCATCGAATTGACTATATGCTACTTTGGTTATTTGCTCAGTAGAAGGGCTATCTCAGGGAGATGATAAATGAAGCTTTTCGGATGGTAAGTATTTTAGTAAGTTTAGTAACATACCAAAAACTAAAAACGAAAATACCAAATAAGTCATCATTATTGTTTACTTTTTCTGTTCACGTGATCTATCAGTAGCTCCTAAACAAATCTACCTATCCGAACAAGACCTAAATCTCCAGCTGATGTCTAATAAGAATCGAGTAGAACAGACACATAGCATTTTATATTCATAGATTACAAATGACGATATGTAATCCCATGTTGTGAATGTAGTTATTTTCTTCTTTGAATTGTGACAAAGGGAGTTGGATCGAAGACATGTTCGATGAAGTTATGAACATAGATGTTCACAGGAGCTGTGGTTAGCCAATAATTTTCTCTCGAGTGAAGAGAGGGATATTTATGAAGGAGATGCTGCAAACAGCTGTAGATGGTGCAGAAAGTTGTTGTAGAGATTGCAGACAGCTGTGGAGTCTGTGCTTCTATGTTTGGTGTTTACAGATGATCGTCATTGGAGGTTTAGTGCTGGCAGTTGTGGTGTAGATGGCTGGGCTGTATTTATTGCGGTGCTGAAACTAATGTTATAGGGAAAAAAGAATAAATAGTTAGATATTTGTAGTATCCCCAGGGTAAGGTCGATACTTCATCTGCTTGAATGTAGCGCTTATCGTCCAAACCTGACTACACTACCTTGGTCACATTTGGTATAGACTTCATGACCACACGAACGAAACTTAAATTGGGTCCCCCATACCCTTGTGCAGCTTTTGAGGCAATTTTGATAATCCTTGTATCGGAACTTCTGTTGGACGTTATATTTTACGCACTTTGCCTTACGTATACATTGCTCATTCCCAACAATGTATGCGTAAAGCTTGGGACGTAAACCTAAGAAATGTGTGACTATATGTCCAGCACATTCATCTTTCATAACTCTGGTATGACCTTTGTTCTCTTGGGTGAATCCTTGCAGGTTATCGAGTGCATACTTAGATGTATCGAACTATGCTCTTAAATCTGGGGCAATTACTTTATATACATCATCGCAAGCAGCTGAATAGACCAATGAATCGGTATCGCAATAAAGGAGGTGCAAGGTTGGCACAGGAAATTTGGTACCCATGGACTGATAGTGGGATTCATACAGGGTTAATTTTAAATGTCGAGAATGGCAACACCAGTTTCCAAGGTTTGTGAAACGTAACAGCACTCTTTGAAATCTCGATAAGGACTAGATTTACATCGATTATCTGCCTTGCCTGGAATGCAGGACTACCTTTAAGCTCTGTAGCCACATAGATCACGCCATACCTGGAAACGACTCTTATGTCCCTTTCCTGGCTGACATTCTGCAAAGTTTTTTTATATACAGAATGATTGATCAACTTGAGAAATGATTTCTCGATTTCATTCGCAGCCTGAGCACGCTTCTCAATGTTAAATTCGATGTACAGCTCCATCCATGCCTTCTGCTCAACGCACAGAATGCAATGAACAAAATCAAGTTTGGCCCCATATATTGAATAGTGCTTCTGTGTTTCCCCGTGTATAATATATTTATTCTGTGGTGCAATTGTCAAAATAAGTTCTCCATGCGAGCCATTCGGAGATATGGCAGATACTGGGGCCAAAGGCAGATCTGATAGAGCATTACGGCATTCGTCCACAAAAAAACACATGTCATCATCATTCACTGTGTTTGCGAAATCCCACGATAAAAACATGTCAGCCTCAACCCACTCAAAATTAACCATCAGAAGCTTGGATCACATCATGTGACTGTACATCTCGTTCATGTCGAAATTGCATATATATTTCTATGCCACACTGGGGTCTTAATCTTCACCAATGTAAATATTATTGTCTTCTGCTTGCCTTCTGTAAACCTGGGTAATGCCACCCCTAATCCCGCATTCTACAAAAATATACATGTCTGGGTTGGTCAACAATTCTAGCAGCGAACATGTCATTGACAATAAAGCATCCAATAAAAGAGCTGGAGCTGTGGCATATATGAAGGGGTCAAGAACGTAATGAGCCAAACATACGGTCCTGAAATTCTCAAAAATGTCTGCTAGCAAACAAGTGTCCACATGTAAATAGTGAATGGCATACTGCAACATGTTTACACAGTTGAACGAATCTCATGCAGTTTGAGCATGACCGTAATCCTGATCGATAATGCCTTCACTTTTCATCACATTATGAGATGCGTCCTTTGGTGGGAGTGATGTATGCATCAGACTGTCTGGCGACTTAACAAAGTCAAAGGAAAAACTCCCTTCCATTTTGACAATTCAAATTGGGTGTTGTCTGGAAACCTCGAGTAGGCGATACTCAATTGCGCAGGTTGTAAATTACCTGCCAGTGTTTCCAGGGAGATGCTCATGAACTGGAATGAATTAGTAAATTATAATTAGAAATATTGTGCCTTTCTATTGAAATCAATCCCATTGGGAATTTGTTTCGTGATGGATTTATATATCTCTAGGGCCATTCCAATAACCTGGATTTTACCTGGGTTTTCGATTACCATGGTTCCATCAGGCTGTGTTACATGATGTTCAGCCAAAAGCTTAATGAGAAAGTGAGCCTCATAATTTTGCAGGTTATGAAAGACAGCAACAAGTTGTCTTTTGGGCAGTCTGAAGTTCAAGTTGCACGTATTATGTGCACACCTCTGATTTCACACATCAGATGGTCATGATCGACCACAAAATCATATGTACCGAGTTCTTTCTTACGAATGTGACAACATTTCTGAGCCACCAACCTAGCTTCATCAGCAGGGGTTTATGACTTAATCGGAACAATCACACTGTAAATTCCTGCAATCCACTTTGTAAGTTCAACTTATTTATCAGCTAATTGGTACATACAATCAGCACCCCCAATCTCAAAATAGTTACATAAACTTTGATTGTATTATCAAACCAACAAAGTGCTGCAAGAATATGGAACATGTTGGTTGATGGTGGTGGTATTACTCATTTCATCATTAGGCAAGCAAGTGGACAAGGGTTTCAGGGTTTCAATGTCGCAATAGAAGACAAAACTGTTTGCTGATTGCTGTAATCCTTAAATTCCAAGTACTTCTTGGCCCCAGTAGGAAAAGTACTGCAAACAACTTCTTTTTGCTGGCAAAGAATAGTGTGACTTGTGAGTTTCTCCTCGCTAAAAATGTCCTGGAGGCATTGATTGCAAACATGTTTTCTATACTTTTTACTCAACTGACATCCAAACAGCTTTAACAAATCTCTTAATGTATACGAAATGCAAATGCGCAGCATTACCACTACTGAAAATGGCCAAAAATTTTACATGGCAAGCATAACATACAGGAGAAATATGCATTGGTATGATAACCCCACCCTTTCACAAGTTTTGTCAACTATATTGCTATATTTGTTCACCACATAGTAGACATTGATAGAAATAGAATTGTTCTCCTCGAACTTATGAATATCCTGTATGACTGCAGATATCGACAGACTTTCAGTATTCAAACCTCTCAAGGTTTTAGATATGAAGCAGTTCTGCAAACATTTTGTGTGGCAGGAAACAAAGATGCTATGACTCCATAGTGGAAACGCATTCCCTCCAGGCAGTCTACATCGACACAAGCTTTCCCATCAGCAATAAACTTAGGTAGTTTAGTGTGTGCAGCACCTTTGGTGAACATTCTGTATTGTGAGAAATGGTCATCCATGTACTATATCAGTTGCAAACTCCAGCATGAACCACACACACACTGAACTCCTCAAATCTGTTAGTTAAGGACGGCTTAGTTGTCTCATCATAAATTATGCCCACATCGAATGAATGCAGGAGAGGGAGGTAAATGATCTGAAAATAGAAAATTCCATAACACCTTCTATTGCTGTGAGTGATTTAAAATACTTACATGGTATGGTAATGCAAAGTTTAATAAGCTGGGGTGATGCCAATACTAAATTTAAGAAAGGGTCTTTACACCTCGAGAAAAATTGTTCAAAATCTATCGGAAACTATCTGCCCTTCACTCAATCTACCTGTGAATGCCGTGGCCAATAGCTCATATGCCATGTCTGGCAAAGACTCCACTGAAGCTGGGGAGTTGGAAAACGAATTATTTTTTGTTTCTCTAGACTAAGTCTCTAACTGACTCGAAAATTAGCTGTGAAATGGACAGTACACTTTCGGAATCACACAAATTTTCCATGTCAGATAGGTATAGATTGTCTAACAAGATATCGACTTTTCGTGGTTGTTTGGGGGAAGTGGACACGATTCGACCTTTTGTCGTTGACTGTTTTTCCATGAGGGAATCCATGCTAGCATCACTGACGTAGAAATTATCCAGCAAGAGATTGAATTGTTTCCGCTTAGGCGAAGAGACGTCTTGACAGGTTGTACTGGACTGACTTTCTGTCTGCAATTCAGACTCTGAATTGCTAAGATCTGCCAACAAACTGTCAATGCTTTGTCACTTACTTTCATTCATTTTAACTTGCTCCTAAATTTTTTTGTTTACCGATAAAACTAGAATCAACACCACAATAAATGTAAACTGCCTTGTTGTTCTGAAAAAAGAAAAGAACTTATTAGTGACTCACCATGACATATCGATGTAGCTGAAATAAATGTTCTGCTAGTAATATCCTAGCCAGAGGAAAAAAATTAATTTTTTGTATTTCAATGAATTCATTTTAAAATTAGATTTAAAAAATATAACTCTTATGAGGGGATAGGTCGTATGTGTTTAAAAAGCAGTGCGCAGGCATAGTTTTCAACAACATGCGACGTGCAAGAGCCTTGGTATTTGTTTACAAAAGATACCGGGATATGGGTAGAGCCAGGTACCGATGCAAAAGGGGAAGTTGATAGTAGACGAGACCTTTGGTCGTGTGCGACAGAATGAGATGAGAGACTGGAACATGTTTTAGAAAATTTCACAGAGGGTGCTAGCATATAGACACGTTCCTCTTCCCCGCCCACTCCCCTTCCCTGCAGAGCTCCATTGTGCATGTGCTGCAGTCGCCTGTGCAACACAGCCAACAGGGAAGCTCACTACTTCTCCTCCACTGCCCCTAAGCAGACTCCAGCCCGCACCAGACTGATTCCCTAGTCAATACTCCAGTGTACAGTACACCACACTGTGACACACTCTACCTGGACACTCTGTCTTTCCCAGTTTCAAGTTTCATCCTAGACAAGCGTACTGCATTTACAACACAACACAACATTGTATTCAAGTGAAGCCAATTTTGAACATGATTTGTTCAACAGAAAACTATAGATGTTAATTGCCATTTCTCCACTATAAAAAGTAAATATTTCATAAATTGAGGTAAATATAATTCTCAAGATTAAATTTTAAAAAATACATTTATTAATGATTTTTATTGTCTAGAAAGTTTTAGCAAAGGGGAAGACTATTTTTTGGTATTACATAGTAATTAATTATTTTAAACACACTGCTACTACTAAAAAAAGTGTTATATTTTAAAATTTTTAGAAAATTAAAACATTTTATTCTTTTACAACTAAATAAGCAAATAACATACAAATTACTTAAAACTACTTAAAAGAATAAAAAATTTAAAAACTTCCACCCATCCTACTTTCAATCATTCCACAATTGTTAGAAATACTCAGGTCCATATATTTATCAATCTGACATCCTTCTCCAAACAACATTCTGACAGACTCAGGAGCCAGTGCTATGCGCCCTCTGCTTACGCCTCGCACAAGCAGCTCAGTTCTCCATTTGTTTTAATCATTCTGTAATTCACACCCAAACACACATCTACCCTCCTGCCCAGATTGTCTTAATATTACTTAAAACTAACAAAACAAAAAACTGTAAGTTCTAAATATTTTAACAAATTAATAAAAAATTTAATGAATTTCATTCAAATTAAAAAAAAGTTTAACGATTTGCAAAGAAAGTTTAACGAATTTAATTGAAATTTTAAAAGTTTTAAGCAAATACTGGTCAATTGTAAAAATTTTAAGCAAATACTGGTAAATTGTAAAGTTTTAACAAAATGTGAAAAAGTTTAACGATTTGTGAAGAAAATGTAATTAATTTAATTCGAATTGTAAAAGTTTTTAATTTTTAGCAAAAAAAGTTTAACTTAAGAAAACTCGCAATACAAATGTTTAGCAAGTAATGAAAAAGAATTTAAAAAGACCCTTAATGTTAATCAGAATCACTTACATAAAGTCTACTACCAAAGTTGGTAGTTATAGAATGAGACCTGAACCCAGTTCATGTAGGTGAAGGGCTGATCGGACCCCGCTCAGGCAGCCAAGAGTCCGGCTGGGGACCCTAAATCCCAATCTATCACCAGGGTGGCAGTGGAACTGAAGGTCATATCTGCAGGTTCCTTGACCCCACAACACCGAGCGAGATTCTGTCAAAACCCAGGAAAGAAACGGGCTCCCCGAACATGAATGATTCATGCCCCTATCATCATGGCGAACACTCGATGACAGGTCTAGTGTACAGAAGTTGGGTGAGACCGATTCACAGAGCGGATGTGCACTGGAGAGGAGATCCTTACTCCATGCTGGCTTATTAGCAAATGAGGATGTGCGGGCAGGACCCCCTATTTATAGACTAGCCACCCTCCTTTGTTGCAACATTTATATGTTGGTATTCGCCTCAAATCAATATCAATCGAAGAATTAACGTAATTAGAAATGGTCTTAAGTAAAATTTAACCAAATTTACGAAATTAAAAGTTTTTTTTTCATAATTGAATGGATTTTTTTATCTTTTGAGTGAACACTTTAAAATTTAATGTGGAATTAATGTATTTATTCGGTTTTATGTGATTATATGTAATTTGAATTACATTATTATTTAATTATTTCATCCACCAATTAATTTCTTTTTCAACATGAGCTTTAAAACCCAGAATTTAATGCATTTTTACATACAATTCTATGTTTCGATTATCATTTAATTATGTATTAAATTCAGTATTCCTTGACAGAATTTTATGTAACTTGTAATATGTTTAACGAATAATGACTTACACACATGCCTTAGCCAGGATTCGAACCCAGAGCCTCCATACTATAGCATAATCTAATTACTGTACGGAGACTAGCGAAATAATAAACTATGTTTTGTGTAAATAAGTTATGCAGTAAAATAATAGTACGTTTTTCAACAGAGATCTTTGACAGGAGACTGTTTCAAATATCTTTAGTTGTTTTTAACCAGTATTTTGGCAAACGAATAGGTATGTTTGTTACTAGATTTATTTTCTATGACTTTTTTCATTACAATGCTTGTTCGTTTTAATGAACATAGTTTGACAAAAATCAAACATCTTTAACAACTCATTGCAAAATTTTTATTCCTTTATTTTCATAATTTTAAAGAGGTGAGGTAAACAATCTTACCAAAGGAATTCATTTTAAAACATAAATTTACTGACAAATTATTTCAAATATATACAAATATAGTTTGTTTCACAAATTAGCAAATCATTTTGACACAAGTCAGTTCAGGATGTTCCAAAACATAGCACATATTAGACAATTGCTTCAAATATATACACACACCATTAAACACGTAAGTACAGGATCACAAACATTTGAAAAACAAGTTATTAAATATTAGCAATTTCTGTAAACAATGAACTCAAACAGTTTCTTAATAGTGGATCTAAGTCCTCTTCTTGAACTCTACTTTCAAGGAGGGAATGTTTCTTACACCCTGGTTTTATCCTGTCTGTTTGAACACAAGCGTCTTTACATTTAGGGGAATGTAAAACAACACTATCAACTAAGTCTGAATACGCTTCGACATAATGCGAGTGAATATCTTCAATACTTGATGGAAGGTGTGTTGTTGTAGTCATGTAAAACACAGGACAGTTGGTCATATCACTGCATTGAATCAATTCATGGTTTTTTTCATTTCCTAGTAGAAAATAAATCACTTTAATATAAAAGACACTCTCGCAAGTTTCTGTAAACTCACAGAGAAGACTGTTACACCATAGCGCGTAACTTGTATTAGACTTTCTTGGTTTAACACTAACGTAATGGTTTCCAGGATGAAAATACGTTACTCATCTGCAATCCAATACTGAACTGAGAACAATTAGTAAGGAGCAATGTATGTATTTTGAAAAAAATCATTCTCTAACATTTAAAGTTAAATGGTGATTGTAAACTGAACTTTATTTTTGCTAATTTTATAGCTCGATGCATGTAACATTTTGAAGAAACACACCC
This sequence comes from Dryococelus australis, assembly GCA_029891345.1. NCBI lineage: Eukaryota > Metazoa > Arthropoda > Insecta > Phasmatodea > Phasmatidae > Dryococelus > Dryococelus australis. The sequence goes on from CM056994.1 coordinate 152,464,307, forward strand.
AGTATGTGATACGTAACTAAAATTTTTGCGATGATGATATAAAATATGAATATAACTATCAAATTCTTCGAATTACTGACATGGATAAACATTATGTCCTTTATAGATAAGATAGTTTAAACATTGATCTTCCCCAAAAAATGTTGTTACAATATGTTCGCCCTTAAGCTTAAGATTTCGATCTACTCTGTATGGTCTAAAGTGATTTACAAGTTATTTCGAATTGTTGTAGTTAGCTAAATTGGAATAAAAAATACATACATTCAGACCAGTATGTTCACTTAAAATGAATGTCTGCATCACACATTTCCTTAACAACAACATGTGAATATCCTATGCTATAACTTACAGAATACAAACCTTTTTTTAATATATGCATACTTGCAAATGGGCGAGAACATCATTCTGAATTAGCCCCTTCACACACATTTATGTTGCACATTGACAGGAACACTAAATCTCCTTGTCCAAAAATAAATTTGTGGATGTCTCTATCGCAGGTCTCCTTCCAATGGATGGTGATTTACTGGTGAGATCTGGTGAGTTTTAGGCAATTACTCCTTTTCCCCGTCCCTCTTCAAGCTCCTTGATAAGGCTGGCTATCATCAATTCTTCTAGCATAGATGGCAGTTCACTGTCATGGCGGAGATACGTCACAGCAAAATTGTTGCATGCTTTGCCTTCACCAAAGCGAGTGCCAAGGATGCTACTGAAAGTATAACACCAATGTTCTATATCATTGCATACTTGAACTTGTAAAATACCTTCATATGGCTTAAAGAAAACTCTTCTGCATCCTATTTGCAGAACCTTGTATATGTCTGTAGGCTTGAAGATGCTAACCATAACTGACAATTTAATACTAAACAATATCCTTTATATAGCTGTCGTGACATCATTTAAGTGTTCTTACTTAGCCACAATTTACAATTCCACATGCCACAGTGAGTAGTTAAGTCTTGGTTTCCTATGTACATAAAATGTTCCGTGTTGTTACATTGTTCGTTTCCATACTGTAGGAATAGAACAACAACATTTTTTCTGACTGATATATTTGATTTTCTTGAATGATGTATATTTCATGATGTGTGCAGCTTGAGCTTTATATGCTAGTTGGTTCTCACTGCAAGGTAACTTTCTCTCAGGATCCAAATTATACAAAGGACAAAATCTTCGCCCAAAACAAATGTCGAAAACATTAAACTATAATCAGGACTGATTAAAGAGAAATGTCAATGTTCTTCTCAATTACTCATCTGAATATGTAGTGGTCTATCTTCTTCATTTCGAAACCACACTCGCCTGTACCATACTACCTTTCATTTGCGTGATGTATTGTTTGTTATTACATGTTTCAGTCCACAAGGTACGGATGTCGTATAACTCTCTACTTAATAAATATTTTATTTGCTTAAATCCTGGTTCCTTGGTTATTTCTTCACTTATAGTTTAAAACATAAATCCGCAGAAGAATAAGGCAGGTCGCTGTCGTGTCGCATGTTAAAAACCGAGAAACCATCTTGCTCATAACAAAATACTTGTTCTTTATAGGTACTTCCAGTGAAACTATGTGTAAAGTTCCAATGTTCATCTCTGTTGCACATCTGGAATTGTATGTACACGTTGTTTAGAGACTTGAAGCAGACTTTCTTGTAGCCTGGAGTAACACTCTCGAATGTCTGCTCTCGGTTGAATTTCTCCATTTCAAAGTTTTATGCAGGTAAAAAACCTGTAATAAACCATTTTTGGAAATTATTATCTTTACATGTAGGTAGGATGTTGATATAAATACTCTCTTAAAGCTTCGCTATTGCATTGTGAACAAAACATTTTTTTCTTACAATGATTAGTGTTATAGCATTTTACTATCAAATTAATACTCGAACAGTCGTGATATCTTCTGATTTTCACGACTTCTGCATTGGTTTCAAACTTTTAAAATTCCCTTCTGTGTTTTTCCAAGTACAAATATAGTACAGTCTCGAGGCACGAATCGTTCACGTGCTGGAAACAATCTTCGTAAGCTATATCACCAGAGTCCCATTTTAAAAAGTGTATTTTGTAAGTTTGATGGCGAAACATCATTTTGATTTCTGGATTTAAAGCAAATCAAGGCATGGAAGATTTAATACTCAATACTTTGGTATCATTAGCATCAGTCATATATGAAATGGCAAGTTCTTTAATTACAAAAGATATGTCTTGATAATTTTCGAATCATTGCATACAGCACATCATTATCACATTATTTCTTACTTACACTCTTAAGTTTTACGTTGTGTACAGAAACTATCCAAACATATTAATAGATCTCAGTGGTCACCTCGGAATCCATTTAGTGAACCTTGGAATCGTCCATTACAAAATCGGGAATAATCCTAGCTTCTATTAGCTGTCCAAACCTTCATGACATACAATCCCTCCGCATATGTTGTTGATTCTCATCATTAACAAAAGCAGGCATTCTGTATGGACAGTCTTCACACAGAAGATAAGAGACAATATCCTCGTCTGCTCTTAAATCTTCTAGAAGGAATGGATAGACAAATTTTATTTTGTGAGCCGCAAAAGTGACGACAGATTCTTTAGGTAGCACCCCCAGTTGACAACAGTCTAAACTCGATAACATTTTTTTCCTTTCCATAAGCTAGAATCGCATTGAATTCTTCTATGCACTCCTCATTGCAGTTATCGCAGCAATGTCCTTTGTGCATTATATGCAGAGAGAAGTAATCCCCATAGATTATTGATGTAACTCTCTATGCTGTCGTTGACCCTGGCACCGTTCTCGGTGGATACTTGGTGTAGCTCTCAATGCTGTTGTGGGCCCTTGTGTCGTTCTTGTTGGTGTGGATGCTTGGCATAGCTCTGCTGTGGACGTCTGGCATCATTGTAGATGCTTTGGACGCCTGGCGTTTTTCTAGATATTGTGAACGTTTGGCATCATTCTCAGATGTAATGCAGACCCCTAACTCTCAGTACTGCATACTGCTAATGCAATGCACACGCACATATGCACACGATGCTGCCTTGTCAGTTGACGAGTTAACACTGAGACAAAATTTATTTATTCCTCCTTAAATAGTAAGCAGATTCAAAATTGCCACCATTTTCCTTTAAATCTACTTAAAGTTGGGGCTTTTAGAAAATTTGTTGACATATGTTGAATTTGACATATTCCAACTCTGATAGAAATAATGTTAGGCTGGATTCGTGTTATTTCATTAATATTACAACGAAAAGTAGAATTTTAAAATTAAAATAAGTATATATTTGTTCAAATATACACATTTCTGCTATATTTGATAACAGAGAATAGCCAAACAAATCTTGTATGGGAACTTTACTCTCCTAAGAAATTCTATGTTCAAAATACATTTTTTCTCTGCTATTCATAAATATTTAAATAGCCTATGTACGTTTTCTGTACTTAAAACCTTTGACTTGCGTATTGTGTAAATTGTAGTAAATTGAATGATATGTATTTGAAAATGACTTTCATTGAAAAAAAAAATAGAAATTTATTTATTGAAAATATCTCTTGACTGAAATTATACTTAGTTGTAGTTTCTTGGATTACTTTCCTCAAATTAGAATGCTATGGGATTTTGAAATTTATTTGCAGTTTGCTGGGAAATTGGATAAAGTTTAAACTTAAAATTTCTTCTAAGTTATTGGATTATTTTTAAAAAATTTTTTCTTAAACACACCGTATATTTTCATTGAACTTAGTGGATTAAAGACATTTGGAATGTAATTCTTACTGTTGATGAAATAATTTTTTTTGAGAGGAAGTTGTGAAATTTTATTTGGCTGAAAGCAAATATTCAAACAAGCTATTGTCTGGGGTTGAAGAATACAGAAAACAATTTTCTGGCCAGGTCATTGCTCTGAGAGTGTTAAAAATTCCTGGCCTGAGGGGAGGGAGGTAGACACAGGTCCGAGCTGGACGAACAAATGCTTCGAGGGTAAGTGTGGGAGGGAGCGAGGGTGCACATAGCGGTGTAACGGGATCTTTCCAACCGCAGAGCTACTTCCAATTGCTGTTCAGAATCGCCATTTTAGTTTATCGTCAATGCTCAGGCTGTATACATGGTTACCTGACTATGCTCTAAGAACTGCCACTTCAACGCAAGCATTTGGCAATCTGCCGGCCTCTCATCCGACAATGGAGGGTATCCAGACTTCGCTAATGGCCAACCTACCATACACCTGACTGCTAGTCGCAATTCTCTTTAAGCCCTTTCTTCAATTATCTGGCCGGGATTCAAACCTCGCTCCTAATATTCATGAAATACAGTGAAAAATATTTAACCTTCACTAAAAATTTTTTAAAAATAATCGTCGATTAATGTGTTAATTCCTCTATGAGTGTTAACTATGGGATTCATTAAACTTTTATTATGGTAAGTTTTCAACCAGAATTATGTTAAAATTATTCGAATTGATAAACATTGTTTCTGTAAAGACATTTTCGTGATTATTTTTCATGTGAAACATTTTGTTGTAGGTATAATTCACAACATGTATGAATAGTGTGCAAATCGTTTCCTTCATTTGGAAGTTTGCATGCGTCTATTATTTTTTTAAATAATCCGTGCAATTTTTAATCTGGTTAGGATTTTTTAAATGTGAATTTCCGAAACTGATCTCGCATGACTTAAACAAAATTGTTCAGACCGATGTAGTGCATTTATGTATTCTATTTTTTTTTTTTTAATTAATGCAGTATTTATTTCATCGCTTTTCTTCTTTAAATTGTCTGGAGCTTCAACAAAAGTTTTATTGCTTGTTAAAAGTAAATGATTTAATTTTTTAAATTTTGGAAATGGGTAAGTTTTCTTCAGTACTTATGCGTTGTTTAAAATTTATAGTGAAATATTTCGCTAGGCTTTATATAAACAAGTGTATTCTTAAACAGGACATTTTTTAATGATTTGTAAATTTTAATTTTGATAGCTGTTGAGGTGCTTAAATTTATAACACCTAGCTTGGTAGGGAAATATGATACCTTCTTGGCTTTGTTAATCACTTCGTTAATAAGTTTGCATAAATATGATTTCATTATTGACATTAAGTTAGGATATTACAGCAAGATTGCTGGGGGAGGTAAGCTCAGTTGACTGTAGGGAAATATTTTTTTCATGTAGTACATACATAGTTGACATAATTTTTATCCATTCGTCACATAGTTTTGTGTATTTGGACATAAGTCGTATTCACCTCTCTTTTCAATACCTTTTCACCTAAATGATTCCAACTTTTTGCGTATCTATAACTCAGTCGTCTACGATCAACATCCCTCCCAACACAGCTTATAAGTCGCCGCAAATCTTATACCGACATCATTCCTACAGCAACCTCCCGATCGAATGGACGTATATTAAAATAATTTAACATCTTAAGGTATGTGTTTTCAAATCCCTCATTAATGTGTTTAGGAAGACTGCCATTTTATTCAAGTCGTGTAATTTATTATGCCTTAAATTAAATATATTAGATAGGGAAATTGTACTTATAACGCGCTACTTTATTCATTTATGACACTAGGATAGCTGGGGGGTCTAACGCGTTTGAAATTTCCGATTCGATGAGTCCTATGTGTAAATCATAACACTAACATTCAGAAAAGCTTATTCGCCCCTCTTTTCGTGTCATTCATTACGTATTTACTAATATGTCATAACCTCTGTCGCCTGCCAGACGATGGTCGAAGTAAACATGTCTTAGCCCTCCCCTCTGTCGCCTGACAGATGGGAAGGCACTCAATTACATAAAAATGTAAATTTTACACAATACCTGTATACACCCCTTACACAACACATCACACCTCAGTACAATGACAGACATCCGAGAGTGAGGACGTAACATGGCACTCTCCCAAAAATTAAAACCCTCTACACATATATACCTCTTCCCTAACACATTACACTTCAGTACAGCTCCAGACTTCAGAGAGTGAGAACCTACCATGCCACTGTCCAAAAATAAATTAAAAATAAATAAAATGAAGTTCTTTAGCACACTCTTACACCAAACTATACTTTTATCAATTCACACAAAATATAAAAATTTAAAACCTGATTCATTAATATAATTAAATTAATTGTATCAATCAAAGTTATTTTATCTGATTTAAATCGGATTTAAAAATTTGATCAGATTAAGATTGGTTTAAGAATAAATCCAATCAATCAATTTGATATTACATTTGATAATCCGATTAATCAAAAGTGATCTAGGATCCCCTCGGCTCTACTAATAGACTTCGCCGTTTTCAGCGTTACTTTGCTGTTCTTGGAAAAAATCGTTCTACTTCTGCATTGACGCTCTCTACATTTTGTATAAACTGTATTTCCTTTAGTCCAAAGAAGTTGACAATAATGAAACAATAATTGTTATAAATGTACTCTAGATTATCACGTTTATCCCTTTCTAGTACACGAACCTCCTCCATACTGAACCAAGCTACTAGTGTTGTCTGTGTGAGAACTGGAATGCGTACAAACTTATGCTCTGTTGTAATAATGTTTCAAATTGTAGGTCATTAGGAGCTGTTACCGTTTATGGAAGAGTCCGACACCCTATGTTGGCAGCTGAAAGGGCTCAGGTGCAGGCCGGGATTCCTGTTTCACTGAAAACCAGTACACGTCTCTCGAGTATCCGATTTACACAGATGCGTGCAGCTGTGGCTACAATATAAGTTTTACGTAAGGCCGTTGCGGAACGTTAAAAGTTTCGCAAGTCTTTATTTTAAATCGTTTACGCCTGCCAGAAAAAATTAAAGAAGTAATTGCAGGCGAATGAAAATAGTGCTAGAAGCCATTTTGAAATAACCCATTTTTGGGCTATAAAATATAAACAATACATTTTATTAAATTTTTGGATTTGTTAAGACAAATTAAATGACTCATTAGTATTTTTGAAAGAAATAGAAATGGTGCATTTTAATAAGTTAAACCTACGTTATTAGTGGCGTTCATTTATAGGTTAGTTTCTTGTAATTACACTGGGTAACAAATTTAAGCTTTTTTTTTCATTAACATAAATGCAAAATATAATTTTTTCTATCTTCGGTGTACTGAATTATAATATGGCCATTAAAATCCTGCAGCACGTATAGTTTTTTTTTTTTTGCTATGGGACTTAACATAATATTCATATTAACAAATAACAGTTCATATTGATGCAACACTTTTTTACAATGAAATTGCAGTTATTAAATGCTTTTTCTAAACAATGATTTGAACAACTGTGAGCGCTGGCAGTCGATACATGTTACATGTTCTATGAATTCATGTAATAATGCTCGTTTTCATAGGTCATATTAATCTGCTTGAAATATCTGTATCGGTTTCTTGCAGTGCAAAACATCATTGAACTAACATGGCAAACTTGCATTCTGAATGACATGAGTTCGATTCCTGGCCCCGACCGCCCACTTGTAAAGTAACTTGGCGATTTCTGGGGACTATTCGGTTTTTTTAAATGATTTTTGAGAAATGCGCAGAAAGATATACCTAGACAAAAATAGTTGTCGTCTGGTTTAGACTGTTTACAGGTATTTCAAATTAAGGAATACTTCAGACATGGCAAACAAGCCAGTTAGTACATGTAGATTATAAATGCAATGAAATAAATTTCAAAGGAAAAATAATGCATTTTTTTTACGAGTATCAATACAAAATGATAGCTATTCGCTGGCTTCCAGGAAGGACTTTCTCAGAGTATTTCTGTTACCATCATTTCATCATTGCGCCACTCTCATCTCAACTCATCCATTCTTATAGCTGACCTTAAAGATAGGACAGTCCGGGCGCCCGGCTCCACGTTTATCCCTGAAATACCATAACGACAACAGCAATGCTCGGAAACAAAAATACGAGATTACGAAAAGCTCGATCTTAAGACATTTCTATGTGATAAGTGCGCTACAAGCAATGTTAAATTTGTTTGTACGTCCAGTGCTTTAAGTTCGGGATCAACCTACACCACAAGCATATTTTGCACTAAGGTTGCAACCAAAGGCATAATATGTACTAGCAATATAAGTACGAATAATTAATTTTGAATAAAATTATTGCCTTTCAGAACTACTGTTTTTGTTTTATTCCAAAATTAAATAAAAAAGGAATTATGATTTTACTCTCACACATGCATTGAAAGTACAACTGTCTCATCCTGGTTACAGATGCAGAGCAGCAAAGGCGCCTCCTTAAATACTACTCTGTGCGAATCGGTTATCGAAAGAGTTTTGATTTGTGCGTATAGACACCTATATGTTAATGCCTGGAATTTGACAAATTCCCGCCACACCGATATCATGAGATCTCGTGACTTCTAGATTGCACAGATGTACTCTGAAGCTCAAATAGAATTAGATTGAATGCGAAAAATACATTTTACATGTTTGGTAATATATTTTGCGTCACTTCTATCAGGGATTTCATGTCAAAATAATAATATGGTTATTGATGGGATTTTTATAGTAGATTTGATGACTGTCATATGCAGAATGATGGGAAATAAAACTACATGGTACGTGGCAGCTGGAAGATGGTACACTAGTGCTATTTATCGTAAGCAAACAGAAATTTATATATTAACGAGTAAATAGGAAGTAAACGACTTTTATCATGAAATTGATTATCCTAAATGGGAAAATAACCTCATTACCTTAAGAATTACTTGCACCATAATAGTACAAAAGATTTTAGAACGCTTTATAACAAGATTTTATGGGTAATACTTTAGGACAAACGACTTTAGGACAAACAACGTGAGGACAAATGAACTTAATTTCTTCCCTAAGTTGACTGTGTCGAAAGTCGTTTAGTCTCGAATAGTTTGTCCTAGAATAGATTTATACATATTAACTATGTCAAACATATTTTGGCTATCAAGTCGTTCGTCCTAAAGTCGTTTGTCCTAAACTCTGTTTGCACAAAAGTCGTTTGTCCTAAAGTCATTTGTCCTACAGTCGTTTGTCCTGAAAATTGTTTACACTAGAGAACTGTCGTTTGCACTAAAGGCATTTGTCCTAAAGTCGTTTGTCCTATACTGAGTTTTCCAAAAGTCATATGTCCTAAAGTCACTTGTCCTACTTTTTAGGATAAACGATTTTAGGGCAAATTACATTAATATAATTGTTTTGCTGTTTAGGACAAACGATTTTAGGACAAATTCCACACACCTGTAACACATTGCAGTCAGGAAAATCAAAACTTTCATACAAATATTTTATGTTATTACGGTATTAGTGCTGCCATCTATCATAGCGGCGGGCAAACACAATCATAGAGACACGAAATAAAGTTGTTATTTAAAAACACCGCCATTTTACATCACTGGGACGCTACTCCCTCAGCGCGGGGGTAGATCGGTCCCTTGTGAGGGACCTTGGCCACCCAGTTAGTTGTCAGTTAGCTTGCGGAGGCGAGGAGAAGCTAACCCCCTCCCCCCTCCGCACCCTTCAAACTTACTTTATGTTGCAAAGCTAGTATTCTTTTACAGGATTCCCAGGGTAGCGCCTGGGAGCTGTTTCCATAGCTGAGTTTTACTCTCTTTTTCCCTGCCTGTATGGGATAAAAGAGAGTGGTGAAGTATTATAATACCAACAGTTTTTTGTGCTATTTATGGAAAATGAACACGAACTATATTATCCAGCATGGCTCAGAATTAACATATAGTGTAGAGTAACATTAAGAAAAGACAATAAAATACAGTTTATACACTTAATACGGCGGTAAAATGAATGATTTGAACAAATTGCTAAAATGAACATAACAAAAGTATTCATTATATGTTATGGTTGCTGCCCTCTGTAGTGAGAAGCAGCAGATAACCACTGCGAAATGGAACTTGAGTGGATCAGGATGGACCTCCCTGTACGACATTTTGGAACTCTGGCTCAGTAGCTTTTCATTTGACTGCATGTCATATTACCAATCTTTAAAACGTACCTCCGCTCTCCCAACACTTTACGTCACTATAACCTCATTAGGTTTGGTAGTGCAAGTCAAAAAATGAATAAATTCACAATAACACTATAATTTGTAATATTTTGAGTAGTATGTAAAAATTACTTTGGAGCAATGGGATGGGGGATAGGAGCTGAGGAACTGCCCGTCGCCATGTTGGAATTTCGCTTTTTTCCATTTTCCCCTCAAAATTTCCATGTTTTCCTCAAAATCGATTAAATGTCCCTAGAAATTTAGATTTTTAGTAAAAGTGTCCCTTTTTCCTCTAAAAAAAATTCCCATTTTCCCAGGCAGATCAGTGACCCTAGATAGAGCAGTGAGACGAATCAACAACCCAGGGTCAAGGATCAACGATCCTGGTGACCGGGATCAGATACCCCAGGGGCAGGAGAGCAGGACCACCACCTTTGCCTTTGACCCAAAAAATCCTAAGAAGTAAAAAAAAATTCGACAAAATTCTAAAAAAATATTTTAAAAATCCCAAAAAGTGTATTATTAAAAGTACTAAAAATTTATTTCAAAAATATTAAAAAATGTATTTAAAGATAGTTGGAAATGTAATAAAGAATTTATTAAAAAATTATTTATAAAACTTAAAAAATATGTACTAAGAAATGTATTACCAAAAATGTATTCAAAAATCATTTTAAAAATCTATAAAATATTGTTATTAGAAATTAATTAAATAATTATTAAAAATCTTTCGAAATGTATTAATAAACTAACTTTCCAGGGTCACCCCTCACCCATACACATCCACCATCTTGGTAGGTGCAAGGGACAACCATCTTGGTAGGCGACCACCATAGTGGTAGATATCACCTGTCCGCCATATTGGATGCAGGTAACCATGACTTCAAACCCATGACCTTGAATGACCTTGAAAACCAAAACTCGATAAAAATACATAAAAGTTAACAAGCATAATTCATTACAAACTACCACTGCCATACTGGATTAGGTACCCTCGTCGTTGACTCGATGAACTTGAATGATCTTGAAAACCAAAACTTGATAAAAAACATAAAAGTCTACAAGCACACTAAAATACTAACAACTACCACCATAATATATACAGAATATGTTGACCTTAACCCCATGATATTGAATGACCTTGAAAACAAACACCTTAATAAAATACATAAATGTCAGCAAGCATACTACATTACACATTACGGCCACCATATTGGATGCAGGTAACCTCGACATACACCCCAATTACATTGTATGACCTTGAAAACAAAATCTCGACAAGGAATACATGAAAGTCAACAAGCAAATTACATTACTAACTACTATGACCATATTAGATGTAGGTGAAATTAACCTTGACCTCATGACTTTGAATGATATTGAAAACAAAAACTCGAGAAAAATACCTAAAAGTCAACAAAAATATAACATTACTAACAACTACCTCTTATTAGACGCAGGTGACCTGAACTGTAGCCCCATCAGCTTGAATGACTTTAAAAACAAAAACTAGAGAAAAAATACACAAAAGTCAGCAAGCATATTACATTGCAAACTACGACCATAATTTTAGATACAGACAACCTTGATCTTGGGTTCATAACCTTGAATGACCTTGAAAACAAAAATTTGAGAAGAAATACATGCTTTAGAATTCTTGTATGTATAGTTGTATGCCCTTTTCAACCCACTGAAGTTATCGCTGCCAAATTTATGACTTAGCTGCAAGTTGTTACCTCGAACAAGGCGATTTGGCCATTATACCTTACGACTTCTGGCAGGCACAGTTGCCTGCAATTTTTATATGGTGTATTTATAGCTGCCATATTCATATTTATCACTCGTGATATCGAACAAGGCGATATATATGAACTACCATACCACAAGCCTTCATTATTCCTTGCATAAACCTGTTATTGACGCCAGAATTGTTGGCAACCCTATCAGCTACTTTGTTGATCGGTATGTCTTAACACTCATACATATCTAGCTTCACGGTCATAACACCTACTCACACTTTTTTACTACTTCCCTTTTACTTCTATAAAAAGCCTTTTTATATATTCCTAAATATTCAGTGGCATCTATTGAAAACTAAATCTGCAATTAAATATGCATGTGATGGCGTAATGTTTCTAGGTCGGATGCTTCAAAGTCAGAGTCGCATACGTAGTTGTTCCAGCTCTCCCCAACAAACCCTCGCACCCACGTTCAGACAAGTACCACAGCGTCTGACGCAGACAGTAACTTGCTTCTTGAACGCTGACCCGGACCTGGTCGAGCGAGCGTACATGTCTGCTCCGTAACTAGGCCAAACAATCCAATAGGTCATTCGGAAAGCTTTAAGTCATTCTCGTACAAATATACGTGCAACTGAGCGTGCAGTGTCGTCTCATTTCGAAATATTTTCGGCGCCTAAATATTATAGATAACTTACCTGCATTTTGTTCAGTTCATGACATAGCAAAGTCATGTTTTCGGCTATTCTTTTAAAATGGTTTCTTCAGCTACATTGTTTTTATTCCTTTCAATAAAATATTCTTTAAAGTGAGCGCTTTTAGGCACACATAACCGTTTAAAACGTAGCGATATTATTAATATACGTAAAAACACTTGGCTTTAGCATGTTAATACAAATTTGTTGCTACGACATCATTGCGTATGTTCTATAATCCAATAGTGAACGCTAAGCATTCCTAGGGCCGTGGTGGTGTAATGGTTAGACAACTCTCCTCCCACCATGGAGAACCGAGTTCGATTTCGACGAGGTCACCTCCGGATTTTTGGCATGTGGGAATCGTGCAGGACGATGCCGCTGGTCGGTGGGTTTTCTCACCGATTTCCCATTTCCCCCATCCTTGCATTCCGGCGCTGCTCCATACTCATCTCACTTTACCCTCAAGGGCTCTCAATACCTCGGTGTTAAGAGCCCTTGAGGTGAAGAGATTTGGGCGGCTCGCCCAAATCTCTTCACTCGCTCATTAAGCATTCCGCATACCAGGACGTATTTTGTCCAGAAGGTCGAGACGCTGAGGACGACCCAGGCACGCGCATCACATGCGCCATCGTCTCTATGTGCAAGGTACTGAACAAGTGTGCAGTCTTTTCTTCAAAACGTGCCTCTGAGACAATTTTTAAATTAGGCCTATTTCATAAAATATTTGCTTCAATTTCTTATAACCAAACAATAAAGTAAAAACATATTTAGCTTCTAGTTTCTTCTCGTGCATTTACGTGGTAATCCTATATCCATAAACCGAGCTTTCACCCATGCACTAAAACGGTAATGCTGAATATCTGTTTACATTTGGACAGCTTCGTTTGGCGTGATCGGTGTGAATGTGAACTGAACCAGGCTTTAGTGTGAAATCATCCAACGGAAACCTTGGAGTGAGTGCAGAGATTTGGGCGCCTCTTAACAGCGAGGTCTTGAGAGCCGATGAGGTTAATTGAGGTGAGTATGGAGCGGCGCCGGAATTAAGGGGCGGGAAAACGGGAGATCCCCGAAAAAACCCGCTGACCAACGACATCGTCCGGCACGATTCCCACTTGTGAAAATCCGGTGACCCGGCCGGGGATTGAACCCGGTTTGCCTTGGTGGGAGGCAGGGAAACCTTTGAAAATGCTTTTAGTAACGAGTATAGATAATCGTGCAGTTAGTATTTTCTACCCGTTGCAGCGCCCGTCCGTGTCCATCGCATTATTGAAGGACGAGGGAGCTCAACAGTGCCACGATGTCTGGCGCGAGCAGTAGTGCGAGCTGCAAGCAGTGGCAACCGCACACAGCCAGGCGGACTATGAAGCGGTTGAATGAGGAAACCACCTACTGCCTGTTCATTTTGTCTCAGCACTAGGCACGTCTTATTTAAAAAAAAAAAAAAAGTCTACTTGGCTTATTTATTCAAACAAATTACCGCTTACAAAATAAAATCGACTTCATTTTTTGTTCGGGAAAAAATATCTTTGGAAAGCAAGGTTAGGGTGCAAACATGTTGAGATTGTTTTAAATAATGTATTATTCGTAGTTACACTTAGCGATTAGATGAACAAAAATATAGTTTGACTAAATGTAATACACTGCAAATACATGGTATTATTTCCTTTATAATTTTTCATGTCATATGTTTTCTCTCTTGCATGTTTGTTTTTGTTTGCTCACCAAACATTTAATTGTAGGGTTGGAAGTATTAACACTGACAAGGCAACTGGAGCCTCTGTGTTACAGACCACAAGATTAACTGAAGTTGAGTATTTGCGATTTTTGATAAGAAAAAAGTTTCCAACAAAGACTCGTGGTTCTGAACATAATCATAATTCAGTCGGCAAGTTGAAACATGATAGAGAAATCTGTAAGACACGTACAGAACCCGTATTTCACGCCATACCTAAGTGGTATCTCCAAGTAGTATATGATATTCATTATCCACAAAATTAACATTAACTGAGAACAGAGATGAAAAATGTATGTGATTCTTTAAACGATCACTGTAGATGTGAAATACTGTATGTAGGTGAAACACAGCTGTAAGTTAACACCAGTGACATGAGAGAGACATAAGCGGCGCTTAACAACTAAGGTCTTCAGAGCTGATATAAGCTGGTCACGGTAAATTGAGCACTTTTGAACACCCTCTCATTTTGAATAATAGTCAATAAATATATTTCATTGTAACCTTAGGGATTAAATTTCGAGTGTGGTGGAAAATATACGCTGTTTTTATTAATAACATAGCAATATTTATTTGAAAAGGTGGTTATACGATGAACAGTGGCTGAAAGGAAAAAGTAACTAGGGCCTTAAAAGTGTTCACTTCACCGTGAACAGCCTATAGTGGTGAAGAGAGGTTCAGATGGAGCTGCGACAGAAAACTGGATGTCGGGAGTACCCCGACACTACCCACTGGCCAACAGCAACGCCCGCCACGTTTCCTACACATGAAAATCCGGATGTGGTCCCGGTTTGTTGTGGTGCGAGGCGAGTAGTCTGACAGTTAAAACACCACAACACCTACAAGCGAATAATAGCTTTAAACATACACATCCCTTTTTTTTGGCGAGCTGGTATTCCCAGAGGAATAACCTTTCCAATCCTATTGTAAAAGTGACAAGATAAACGTGAGTCTCCATATTAAAGTAATTTAACTTATATTTTAGTGCTTCGTTAAGTCAGCAAGAAAGATAAATAATCTTGCTTCCTTGAATACCTCTATGTCAAATGTTGTATAGCCATTTTATGTCAAATGTTTGAACGCAGATAGTGCAAGCTGACCTGGTTGGAATTTTGGGCTGATATGCATGTTAAAAATGTTTTAAGTTCACTTACAGCGCACGAAAGCGTGAATATGGCCGTGGAAATGCCTAGTATACCCATGGTAGTCAAATATGCAGATTTCTCCCGAGTATAACTGCAGTGTTAATCGAGCGAGGAGGTGGCGTTTCAGGTCGGAAATGCATGCAGCAGCGAAACAAGCCCTGCAGCTCACATCATTATGTTTGGACTACAATATCGTAGAAGGCCACAGACAGTTCCTTCAAACCCCGCTCTCCAGTTTCTTAGAGGGCTGTGCTTTGTAAAAGTTATCGTATAAAAGCGAAGAAAATATGCACATTTTGGACGAGCAAGTGAACTAGCGTAGAAATCTTTTAAATCTGGAACTTAAACTTGTCAACGCTGTCAGAAAACAAGCGAAATGCCCCCGAGCCTCTTAGTTTTACAATATATTTAATTGCAAACTGGCTTCCAATCAAAATATTTAATATGGTTTTTAACAAACAGCTATCATATATTTTTCTGCTTGGAAAATTGTATAGAGCATAAATTAAGAGAATAAAGCGTTCTAAATTTTTTTTTAAATAATTGAGTCAATATTTTAATGATTGAGAATATTCACACAAACCCTAGGAGTCAGTATATTTGCGCATATGAGTACCCAATTTATCAACGATAAAAAGAAAGTTTAGCTGAGTTGCTTTGATAATGCCTGTATTATTTTATGTTAAACCACATTTAACGTACCAATATCGGTCCAGAAACTATTTCTTCCAAATATTTTGTAATATATAACACGTTTTGTTTAAAGCACTGATAAAGTCTCTTTTCATTCGATGGTTTATTTACAACATGCTGTGTTATTTGTATAAAATTTCCAAATTTCCGATAACATTCACTAGTACATGTGCAATATTTCAAAAGTGTATGCCTCCCCCCCCCCCCCCCATTTTTTTGTTTGATTTTTCGTTCCTTGGTTACACGGTTCTGTGGTTATAGAATAGTAATCAAAACTTCATGTCGTCACCATGTTAAAAATAAGTGACCGACCCACGTAAAACATATAAGTTTATTTGGTCAGCATGGTGAATCTTGTTTGCCAAATTAAGACGTAACAGGTTTATTTTTTCCCGACATTTGACACAATATATTTTCTTCTTGTAGCGGTATCTTACAATATTGCAGACTAAAGAGACAATGTACCAGCATGTTTAATACTTGTAGGTGATACGTTCAACACACCAAATTTGGTTGAAATTGGTCAAACAGTATGCTACATGCTGTATACCAAAGGAACCTAAAATATGTATATAGTCACCATGTCAAAATTAAGTTTCTTTCACATTTAAATCGCATGTTATCATGGCATACATAGTATATGATACAGTATACAAGGATTGCTTGAAATTGGTTACATCGTTTCATAGATACAGAATAGTTAACGAAATGTATTTTGGCCACCAATTAAAACTAAATGCCTGAACCAATTAATTCATATCAGTATACTTCTTGTTTGTCAACTTCGGTAAGAATAGGTAGATTGTTTTCCGTGTTATGATACAACTATATTTTTTCATGTGTGCGCTACATAAAAAAATGATGAATGAAAATGGTTATTTATTGGCATATTTACAGTAATGCCTTTAGTCGATACTTCCTTCATATCAAATCTAGTTGAATGATATACATATACCAAATTTAAAAACAAATATTTGTATGGCGCCGTTGTGAAAATATAGTAAGTGGCACATTAATCTTAGTTGTATATGGTACTATGGCCTACTATAGGCCTGAAAGGTACTAGTTGCCTGCAAAATGTGGCAGGAATCTATTGTGTAATTTCCGAGATATGATGTTAAAAGATTATTGTTTTCACGATGGCGAACCAATAAGAACGTACCTTCCTAGATTAAAAACGTACATAATTAACTGTGAAAATACACGATTTGGTTTTACCTAGTAAAATAATTCCCCAGATATGAAAGGCGCCCTACTGTATTAAAAAAAAATCACCCTTTTGAAATTAAGGAAACGGCTTGACAAAACATTGTAAAAATAAGATGTCCTTACTAAGTTCAATATGTGCACCAAATTTGGTGAAATTTGTTTCACAGGATCGAATGTTATTATGAGAGGACAGACAGTACATCACAGACAAACATTTGCATGGTTATATAAGCTCATTTTTCCAAGGAAGGTAGCTTAACATTGAATGGAAGTGAAAGAGAATTAAATGTTTTAAATTAATCAAGAAATTATGTAGGGATTATCCTTTATTTCGAATTATTAAACAACTGTTATCAACACCATTAGTTTTCAAAATAAACTGTTTACGACAGCAAATAAATGTCTCATAAGAATAAAATTAATAAACGGTTTAAATATTATAAGCTGTGAATAAAGTTTACTTTTTTTTCTTTTTTATTGTTGTTATTGTTGTTGTTGTTTATGTTTGAATGGACTCAGAAAGTGTTTTGTACAACTAGTGGTGTACCTTGTTAGGTTTTCTTGCATTTTTTCGTGGTTTCACAGAATTCTTTGTGAATGTCATTATTTTCGTTTTTCCTTAAATAATATAGCTTTATGATATGTACTTAAGATTATGTTGATTCAGCGATGCAATGAGGTAGGCTACTGATTAAACAAAAACGTCCAGTTTGACTCCATGCTGCAGACACTAACGCAGAAGAAAACAATGAGAATAATAAGTCTGGCGGACGAACGTTTGCTTCCACCTGAGATATAATTTAGGCAACGCCGCATACAAAAAACTCTACTGGAATCACGCTGCAAAATGTTTTGTTGCCTTCTCTAAAACATGCGGCAGAAAGTCATCTTCTTGCTTCGCATCTAGTACAACAAATATTTACTGATCTCTGGCGTGGGGATACTGTATTATGTAATCATGTTCAAATCGTATTTTTGCTTATATTCACGATGAATTTACACGTCACACTTTATGATTGTTTAGTTTTGTGTGAAGTGTATGACGTCAGGAATGCGATTCCCTAACGTAAATTATACAGGCTACGTAACATACAGTATGTGTTGCCATGATTACGTCGGTGCACGCAGCGACGTGCGCAGAGCCCAAGGCAGGTGCCAGTGCATATGCAGCCGTTAGATGGCGCATGTTAAGTTGGCCAGGCTGTTAAAGCAGCCTGCCTGTCTACGTGGGTCCGTCGCAGATCAAAGTGCCACTGCAGCTGAACTGACGCCATAAACGCTACGATAGAAGGGAAATGTGTGTAGAGAGCGAGAACATCGCAGGATTGCCAGGTGTACAAATCAGTGTGAGTCAATGTTCAGGAACTTATGACAACTCATTACTTCACGCTGTGAGGAATGTGGCGAGTGGGAAGGCGTTTTAATTGCCCCTGACCATGCGGAAAAAGAGATCAAGTTAATATCCGCCATAACAACGGCGAAAATACATATAGCGTGTAGGGAGCTGGGAAGAATACACACAAGGCCTCCTCGTCGCGATAGCCAGTATGAGATATAATCATATTATATTCAAATAGATATGTGCTGTGTATGGTATAGAATTAGCATACGCAACAATGGGACAACACATAAAACACTTGAGTGACCAGGCTGCACAGTTGAATTGCAATAAATCAGTGGGAAAGGATATGATCTTACCTAGGCTGCCTCTGTTAAATTGCACGGTGCAGTTCTGGGCCGGTAGGTGAAAAAATTCCATCCTCTAGAAACTAGCATTTGGCACGTACACCATTTATGCACGTACGTCAAAATAAGGCAGACAATTGAAAACTCTAGTAAACACAAGACCCTGGGCAAGAAATAGGCTAACTTGACACTACAGTAGAGAATACGACAAAACAGATACGTCCTTTGAATAAATTTCATTTCCTTTTGTATTGTAATTGTTTAGATCAGAAATAATTAAAAACTCTGATGCCAATATGAGAAAAACTATACAGACAACACATTATCCTAACAACGCTAAAAGTGGCCATGACTAGCCTACTTGAACCCTTTTACGGTTACGTGACATAGCTTGCCAGAGTCTGAATATACTGGTTTCAAAATCAAATTAATTAAACTATCTGTAGTAGATATTACGTTAAAATAAATTGTGCTCTCACTAAACAGT
The DNA here is from genome assembly GCA_029891345.1 of Dryococelus australis. NCBI lineage: Eukaryota > Metazoa > Arthropoda > Insecta > Phasmatodea > Phasmatidae > Dryococelus > Dryococelus australis. The sequence continues at coordinate 152,483,649 of CM056994.1, forward strand.
CTAGTTCTGGTAGCAACTACTCTTATCACAGGTTTTGCAGTGGGCGTATGTGTGCTGGAAATTTACGAACTTACAAAAGTCAAGATGGCGTTGCTTGTGTACTGATGCTAACGGACATCGAGCTGAATCAAACTAGGTCCAGATGAACATGTCAGATATTTTTGTAGGACTTATCTTTTAATCACCAAGCGGATTTAAGGTAGGATACTCTTGCAGGATTTGGCGTAGCAGGATTAAGGCGGAGATACATGGAGCTCTGCTCTACACGTACGTAGATGGCGTGTTTAAACTATCTAGCTACTGACCACTTAACCTCGCAAATGGGCGACCATAGACACAAGTTCCATTGCTGGTTACTAGTTTACTTAAAAGTTGGTTCAGGGACACGTCTACACATCCTAAAATTAATTTAAAGTCCTACCTTTCCATCCACTTCAGACGGGAGGTCCTACCCTACGTCTGACGTTGTTGGAGGCTGCTCGCGAAGAGAGCGTTAGTCTCTGCAGGCTGACGCTAGCTTAAGGGGGCCTATAGCACCAGCCAATCAACAATCAGGATTTAAACCTGCAGGTTAATGGGGATCAGAACTATTCAAACCACCCACATGAACCACTTCTAACGACCTAAATGAGGAAAAAACCCAAGAATACGTGATCTCGGAACTGATATATAATACAATAAAAAGTTGAAACACTTACAAAATTGAGATTGCACCAAAAAAAAAAGTGAATTATATAGAAATAAATACACAATGAAAAATGAACAAACCTATCAAAATTACGCATAAATATTATTGCCACCATACATCTAAGTTTTAAAATTCTTACGTGTTAAGAGAACTAAAATTAATAAAAATAAACAAAATTTACATAAGTGACACGTGCGAAAAATATTACATTAACTCTTGCATGACAATATGTGTAGCAATAAGAACAGGAAAAATAATATAAGTTAATTGTATGCATAAAAACCCTATTTTCATGGGTGTTACAAATCATAGTGTAAATTGTAGGTCTGAGAAACACGTTGAGTTTATACATACATACAAAAACATAAAATAACGTCTTAAAAAAATTATTAAACCCCAAATAATTCATACGAACCGTTACAAGTAACAGATCTTTTCAAACGCTCTAATGATTGCTGTAGTATTTCCCATCTAGGCGACTGTGCAATGTACCGTAAAATGATATAAACGTACCAACATGCTGAGACAAACTGAGGAGTGGATGGCCAAACGTACTTTCGCGTAGAGAAGAAAGTTATATTGTGAAACAAATCCATCAGAGATCATTTACCAGTCCATGCGCTATTGTAAGAGACCTACGAAATACTTTCAAGTCACTGTCACCAATGATAATGAGAAGAGTGTTCAGGAATAGTGACTATAATGCAAGAACATCACAGAAGTAATCGTACATAGGCAAATGTAATTATAAGAAGAGACTAACTTCGCGAAGGTATATTTACAGAACGATTACTGGACAGACGTGATATCTACAGATGAGAGTAAATTCAAGGTATTTGATCATGACAGTCCGCAAAAAGGGTGGAGAAAATCGAATAAAGAGATAAATTCTCAACATTCTCGTCCTACCGTCAAGCATGGTGGGGTTCAGTTACGGTGTGAGGGTGCATGAGTGCATGTGGTGTAGGTGAACTGACGTTTATATATTGACTATTGGATCAATAAAAATATATTGACCTGTTTAAACATAATTTGCCAACTAACGCCATATAACTTGATGTAGTGATGCACATTTTACCAGGATAATGGCACTAAGCGTAAATCCTGTGCAACAATAATATAGCTTCTGTATAATTGTCCTCGTGTAAAATTAACTGCACCCTAATCCTCAAACTTAAATTCAATGGGACATATTTTGGCATATTTAGACATAATGCAACGATAAAATCATATTTCAAGCACGCGGGACTTGAAGGAGAAAATCCTTAATGAGTGGAACAATATCTTTCCTAGTGTCATACAAACGGTAGTAAAGTTAATGCCAGCGCGTTTGAGAAGCGTTCTGATGCAAAAGGGAGGGCATGCTAAATATTAAATGGAGAATTTATTTTGTTTATGTTGATGTACGAAAACATTTGTTCTTCGTACGAATGTGTATTTACATTTCTGATTCGGAAAACGTGCATTTATTTACATTTGTGTAATATATTATTTTGTTTCTTTTATAAGGAATGTTGTTTAGTTGTTGTATTTGATTAAATGGAATACAAAATACAGCTGGATGCATAAGTGTGTGTCAACATAATTGCTTATTGTACAGACGTCGTGAAAGGAACAGGATGCATGAATATTTGTGGTCGTCACTGTATATACATATTAGGATCTATTCTATTTGAAAATGCTTTCCGTGGTATTCTTCAAACACAAGAATGATTTAGTTACACTCACAATTTGACCTTACTTTAATTCTCACGCAATATGAACACCTTTTAAGCCAGTAGAGACTACTGACATCAGACTTAATAGACACAGATCTGCCCATCACTGGCATCTAGAATGTTTTCAGTCTGAAAACAAAAACAACTTAAACGTCGCTTATATGCGTTCACGGGCAGAAGTATAAGGACAGTGGGGGATAGCAATCAGTGACATTCGTAGATAAGCTTAGCCTAAAGGCAGAACATAGATAATCAGCCATGTTTAATGTCACTTAGTGAAGTACAATATGACACACAAAACAAACAACATAAACTACGGTATCATTGCATAAGACTACATCATCTGTCTCCAGTTCTTATAAACGTTGGACATACATCAGCAAATTGTAGATTATTGTTGATTATTGTTCACTCCACAGTTATTTGTTAACTTCCCTTTCTACGAACTACGTCCATCAGTCTATTTAGCTCTGAATTAACCAGTTTTCTAGTAATGTCTGGCCCAATGGGTGTTATAATTTGGTAGAAACGCCTCGTTTGTGTTTTGCGGGAAAACATTTTTTTCTCACTCTTCTCTCCAATTCCTCCAGAAGATTCTCAGTGGGGTTCAGGTCAGGTGAGAGTGATTGGGTATTGTATGGCATATGGAGTGTGTTGTAGACGATCCATTTCGTAGTGTACTTCGGGTCACTGTCATGTTAGAAATAAAATACCATTAGGTTTCTGGAGTTCGATCTTGAATTTCATTCCTACTGGTTATGTTATTTTGTTTCGTTGAAATATAAAATGTTACAGTATCATCTAATGCATTTTATTTGTTAACATATATTTGCATCCATATAAAAACACATGTAACAAACAAAGGTGGTCTCGTGTGTATGGTTCTGACGCCCGCTGTTTCGGGTTCGAAACCACTTCGTACCTTTAGTTAATTATATCAATGTGGTTATTATGCCACATGGTGTGCCATTGGCTTTTTGTGTCACATTTTAACGTGAGTGTTTATTTGGCCCCGAAAAGAGCCGATGGTGTAACCTCAATAAGATAACTAGTATCCCTCATTCTGAACCACCTGCCGTAGTCGTCGTGGTAGAGAGACGACCAGAGAAGTAGCATAGCATTCGCCACTAGCTACTTCATCCCAGGCATCCGCTACTAGCTCCCAGAGAGTATATTTATTTGCTGGCTGTGGATCAGACCAGTTTACCGCCATCGTGCGCTTCGTCTCCGACCAGATATTCTCAATTGGATTCAAGTCGACACTGTAAGGTGGCCAATATACGAGCTCCAGTTGGTCTTGCATTGCGAACTATTCTTGAAACCTCTGAGAAGTGTGTATCGGAGAATGGTCCTGCTGGAAGCACAGCACCTCATTTCGATACAAAAGTCACACCGAGGGAATCATAATGTTCTTTAGAATATGTAAATACTGCCTAGCATTGAGACCGTGTGTATTCGGACCTCGATCTTCGATTCTGTGCAACACGCCTATCCTGCATGCACTCATCCATCCCCAATACACAAAGGATGAATGACCATAATGAGAGCACTCAGCCACATATTCCGAATTGTGTCGGGTCCCACAAGGTCTGAAACATGCATTGGCCCATCATTAGCCAAGGGAAACACACACTCGTAGGAGAATACATCTGACCAGTCATGGTCACTGTTTTCCTCGGCAAATGCTAGTCGATAAATTTTGTGCTCATCGGAGAGCGTTTGCTTCCTTGAAGCATGACTGGATATCAGTCCCGCCACCGTCAAGCTATTGTAATCAGGCTATTGTCCTCGGCTGCAGTCGACACCCTCCATGAACCCGTTCCTTCACGACGCGTCACGTCACCAATGTCCTGGAACTGTCGTACCCATCGACTCGCAGTACTTTCTGGAACACCGTAACGTCAGCTTGCTTCAGTGGCGGAAAAACCTGCCGCCTCAAGAAGGCCTATGACTCTCCCTAACCGACTGGCTGTAGTAAGACATCGCTCCAGAATGACGTTTCACTTCCTTGCACCATCTGGCCCTGGCGAGACATCACTACGCGATGACGTGTATTAAAACAGTTGTATACGCCTGTGGTGTATAAGGTACACATGCCCAGAGTCGAATGGGGACCAAAGGTGTGCGAAATGTGTGTGTTGTCAGAGGATATCTGTTTAAAAAGGGAGACCATAAGGCGTGTCCGAAACTGCAGTTGAGGAACTGATTACGTGACGAAGTTCAGGGCTACAAATGCATGGGCAATCAGGAAGAAACTCTGTGACTTTGGAGGGGCATGCTAAATGCCCAAACCGCCCGTCAAATCATCTGATGCTTTTTACTTTCGTTTCCAGTCGCATGACCGTGCAAACACAGAGGTAAAGTAACTCGAATATGAACAGTAAAATGCAGACATGTTATTTTGTGTGAGCGTAACCATTTTGTTTGTCAGTACATTTACTTGTATTATATTTTGATTTACTATATTAGACACCAACAAGACAGCTGATAAACGTAGTGTTATTTTAAGCTGTTAACGGTAAAGTGAGCACTTTTTAAGGCCCTTATAAATATTTCCTTTCATCCAGATCCCATCTTCCTGCTGCTTTTTATATAAACATTGCAATGTGACCAATAAACACAGTGCATACATTTCCCCACCCTCAAAATGTAATGCCTGAGGCTGCAATACAATATATTTATTATTTGTTTATGCCTGTTGGGAGGGTTTTGAAAAGTGATCACTTTACCATGAACAACCTATTGCAGGGACCAAAAAATAGTAAACGAAGAAATAGGTTTCTACAGATAAAATGGCTGCCTCCTTGGCCAATGCGCATCGGTATGTGTCAGATCCCTGAGTTACCTAATATATTTATACACATTCATATTCCTTACATTGCCTAAGTGATAAAACAACTTCGAAGGACACATTTTTGTAGTAAACAACTTTACTACGGTCAGCGTTGACACATTACTTAGAATATATCGTACATTCTGTAGGTTGTTACTTATTTCACACAAATTAAATGTATGGACATTATAAGTGAAACATAAATGTGCTGTCAGTACTGCTACATGTGCCAAGTGCAATAAAACGAGCAGTAATTATGCAACAAAGCTCTGAAAGAGGTTTGGAAGTTAGGGGAGTTTTGTGCGGAGGGCGGTTACATTCATTATTTGTTAGCTGAATGCATGGTAGGAAAGAAAAAAAGGTTAAAATATGTATGTGTGCACCACAAGTATACATTGGATGTAGTTTGAGTAAGAAGGTGTGAAACGTAGGCTTGTACGTATCTATATTCACCTTAATAATTTTGCATCCTTTGGCTTACCATAGAAGAACCTGAGGATCTCTGGGTCACTCTAAATAACATGCACAGAAGCAACTTGCATACATTCTCTGTACTTCATATACAATTAAACATACGAAATCTGAATAATTAATGTATTAATGAAATGAAAAATAAATAAAATCAGACCAAATGTGTTATGCAATTCAACAAGATGTAAAATTCAAATGTGAAATATATATTTAACTTTAAATGTGTGCGTAAGAAAAATCGCTTTACTCAAAAATCAAATTTAACTTATGTTGATGACCAAAAATGAAGTACCACCATCCAGTAAAGAATAGAGTTAAATCGATCAAGGAAATGAAAACAGATTAAAAGATAAAAAATAAAGTATTACTAGTGCTGCTGCAAAATTAAACAACTGACAACTGACTTGAAATTAAAATCAGAAATAAAAATTAGTTCATAACTGGAAGTAGCTTTCCTCAATTTCTAACTGTTTAAGAAACTGACTAAGCTCTCAAGTAATTAGTTGCATTTACAGTTCTCACGATCCAAACCTTTACTTGAAAATATAAATTTAAGTTTTATTTCAGAAGAATTACTCCTCACTTTCCCTCAAATAGTTAAACTCTGCTCAAATGAGATTACACGAAGTTCAATAGTTTTTAGATGTTAATGAGCTCCGGTGTTACTAGCTCACATGGGATCTCAGGACTACGGATTATACACAAGTTAAAGCTCAGAAAATACCTAGTTCCGAAAATTAAACTTCTTCTGAAAATACTGCAAGTTTGTAGAAATAGATTACAAGTGAAGTCTTTCACACAGGTCTGCACCCAGACTCCCAAACTCCTTGGCTTCACCTGTATTCTGATGCGGCGCTAACGTGGCTGACATAGCGCCTGGCGTCTAGAGACCGGTGTCCAGGGGGGCTAAGCTCGAACTGCACTCGTATACAAAATCTTCGAATTGCGGCTGTAACTCGCACTATTTTAGAAAACGGTAAGATCGAACCATACGAGAGCCATCGTATATGTCTCGACCATGCGAGTGATCACTCTCTCGATCATCGCCGTGCGAGATGTGGAGTCCTAGACGAGTAGCGCATCAAAACAAACACAATATTGAACATAAGATGACTGCTCACGCTGTGTGAATTCAATTTGCACCTCAGTTATGCTGTGCCGAATGTATAATCGTATGCAAATTAAGAACTTGTTGAACGGACAAGAAGTAAAATTTATGTTGAGAGCGCAAATGAGGTTTTGAGTAAAAGTGTAATTTACATAGGCCTACTACTGACGCTCATTATTGTTCAGTGACTCGTAGTTGCGTGATTAGACGTCATAAGTTATTATTTTGTCAGTCTTGCATATAAAACTCTGTAAATAACATATGTTATTATTGTTGCACAAACGTGTTGTTAATACAATAGACCACAGTCAAGTATAAGTATTTAGGTTAGCCTATAACATTCAGTAGACTAAATACTCATTTGGTAAGTAAATGAACAGTGTAACATGTGATAAGTAGCCTAAATAACATCAGTCGCATATTGCATTTATTATGGCCGAAGAATTGATTAATGTAATGGCAATAGCAGAATTGGAAAAAGTTGAACTACGTGGTAAGAGGTTAAGATTATTACACTAACAGTATCTATGGACTTCACAGTTGCTCTTACTCAAACACGACGTCTAGCAAAGTGTCATGTAGCTGCTAATACTCTCCAAAGATGGGCAACTTAACATATGCATTCACATTTCATTATTTATAATGCAATGTAAACATTATGGCAATGTATGATACACAACTGTGTTCTCTTAATTAAATTATTATTGGTGAAATCAACCCAATGCATAAGTATTATAATACTAAACCCAGTAAATCAATTCTATAAAGTAAGTGATACATTAAAAGGACTTCTTATAGTATATTATTCTGATGAGTAATTTCTCTGTTGCATTAAAAGGTTGTTAATATTTATTACCATCAAATTTTAAATCAGGTCTTTATATTAATATTGGAATACACAACCATATTCATACAATACTTTCCTGTGCAGTGTATTCAGTCCTACTGTTTCTTAATATGAAATTTAAACTGCAGTCAAACCACTCATGTTCATGAAACGTGTCCTCCCATAGTACATCATTTGTATATATTGTGGAGTCATGTTAATTGTCTTCCATAATGCGTTTCAGTTATGGCTACAAATGTTCTATCATATTATTCAGATCTGGTGACCAAGGAGGTCAACGCAAATATTACATGCCTTGTTGGTTCCGAAACCATCTCTAAACTGGTTTTCTTCTATAGAATACCATTTTCTATGTCTGCGACTATATTACTCTAACATGCTATAACATTAAAGGGCTCGATGCTTTAATACTCTGCTGGCCACTAAATTTGCAATACCATGAAGATCATGAGGCATCACAACTAGATATATTGGACAAAAGTAGCCATCGTACACAGGTGACATGTTTATACTTGCAGCCCGATAATATGTATGGATTGCAGGAAATCAGTACTTTGTGCCCCATTTCCCACCCCACTCAGATGGAATTAACCACCGCTACACTCACGTGGCTTCGATGTGTGCCCAAACTTCATACGATGCAGTGGCGGGAATCCTGTCACAATCAATTCATCGTTCGACCATGGACCACACATTTTCGATTAACGAGAGATCTGGTGAACATGCAAGCCAGGAAATCAGTGTTACATGGTGGTCATCCAGCATCCATCGGACGATGTGTGCTACATGAGATCGCGCATTGTCCTACTCGCACATGTTTCCAAGTTGGCCCTGAGGTAAGGGGACGACAACAGGTTCCTACACCTCCGCGATGTAGCAGTTGCTAGTCAGCGTACCAGCGATGTGGACCAGGCACGAACGGGACTAGAATACGATGTCACCTATGTAATTACTCCATGTGCCAGGTCGGTATGACTATGAATTATGTAGGGCTCGATCAGGTGTGCACCATGGTGCTGCGAGAGGTTAATGCGACCATAGTCATACTACAGGTAGAAGCGGAACTCGCTGTTCAAGACTATGGCAAGCCATTCGTTCGTCCATGTCTGATGTTTCACGCACCATTGCAGTCGCAGGCACCTATAGTATGTGAGCATTCAGTGGCAGCCACAGTAATGTGCGCCTGGACATGAGGCGTCGATGGTCTAGACGGCGACAACTGTGCATGAGAACACAGATTGATGTACCAGAGACCTGACATTCCGAGCGAGAGTGTTTGATGTGACTGTTTGGTTTTGCAATCGCCATACATTCGAGATGTCTGCCCTGGCATTTGTTGATGCGACTGGGCCATTATGGCTTCCTGCACATCGCTCAGCCCGTCCCTTCTCGACCACTGATCTCATATCTGCTTCATTGTAGTAACAACTCTTCCAGTCCGAGGACCAATATCGCATTAGGATAATCCACAATCTCAATAGGAAACGATTCTTCCGCGGTCAAAAGCGAAAACATGTTTGTGAGATTGCCGTGTTCTCCGAACCTTCATAATGATTCGTTTGTGCACACAAACAGCAGCGAAACATACAGTCACTACATCCTAGTTGCTCTTCAACCTCCACTTCTATACTGCTTCACAACATGGTGCCACTCGCTGAACAACTAACTATGCTATTGTTCTACCATATGCTACACAGTGTCCCAATGTCGGATCAATACATTGTGTCCTTCGTGATGAATTTCGAAAGGCCAGCAGTGTACTAAGTGTTATGTGTACTTACTAATTACCCTAGTATTCCAGTATGTAGAATTATTTTGGGAAACCTGCAGAAGGGGTAAGATGATCGGATCATCAGAGATGTTCATGCTCTGCCATTCTGGTTACCCGATGGCCATCTTAGATGTAGCTGACCTTGACCATTAACCTTGACCAAGACCTTTGACCTCGACCCTGGTGAACCCAGAAATGACTAAATATTTCAAAACCATCAAAAACAATATAAAACATTCCAAAAAAAATCCAAAATATATATAAAAACTTGTAAAATATTACTTCTACCTTTAATTATTTAAAAATCATTGGAAACATTAATTCAAAACTATTAAAAAACATTTCTGGAAGTTCACAAGCACCACCCTCAGCAGACGACTGACCCCCTCACACCGAGTGGCATGGCGCAGTAGTAACTCAATGAACTCGCATTTGGGAGGACCCAGCTTCGATTCCCAGTCTGGTCATCCTGATTTTGGTTTTCCATGGTTTCCCGAAATCACTCCAGGCGAATTCTGGGATGGTTCCATAACAAAGGCCATGGCTGATTCCTTCCTCAAACCTTCTTGTGCAACTTGCTCCATCTCTAATGACCTCGAGTCGACTATACGTTAAGCCAACTACCTACTCCCCTACCGCCCTGACACCCTTCACCTATACTCATTCTGTCGTATAAGGTCATCTTGGTTTTTCGTTTGTCTTTGTTTACACATTGCTGAAGACTGCCATCTTGCAATTTTATCTGTATTTTGTTTATACATTGCTGGAGGCCACCATATTGGATTTCATATGTTTACATTTGCATCACCCATGTGGCGCCAGTGTATAAATGATTGATTTAGCCACCAGGTGGTGGCCAAAATTAATTATGTTTTAAAGTATAGGTGGTGCTGATGGCGCCCTCCATATTGGATTCTATTTTCAATATTTAGGTAGTGCTGTGTTCTCAGTTATGCCACCAGGTGAGCTGATGGCACAGGTTCCCTCCATCCCCACCCACATTTTTCATCGGCTAATTAATCATGTGTTTTCGAAAACCTCTGTTCCTATCAATCAGCTGTCATTCAGCGCGGACTATTGTTTTCCGAAAAAAAACAACTCTTATTCCATATGAAAACATTCCCATCATATTAAATGTGTCCATAATCAGGCCATATTCTGTGTATGTGATTGGAAGATGCCAAGAGCCAGCGATTCACAATCTGTGCCCCATCGGAATAAACCTCCTTGACCTTGACAAGCAGCGCTGCTGAGCGTCGTTTCGACAGCTCGTCGAGATGTATATGCCACAAGACGTCATGCATGTAAAAATCAAAATCATTTCTGTGATCTGTGCAACTCAGAAGCCCTACGACCATGGATTTATTATAATCCATGGTATATTTAAGAAATATTATGTGTTTAATGCCATCATTGACTCAGAGATAAAACTATTTTAGAAATAGTAATTCCGTATATTGTATTTGATATGCAGAAGAAGAAGTTTATTTTGTGTGATGTGTTCATAAACAAATGTGATCTGTTTTAAAACTAAATGTTTTGTATCTCGAGTTACGTCCTGCTCACGAAAGTTTACAAAGCACTGTTAATAAAGGAAAAACATATATTTGATATATTTAGTACATCAGTTTTATTATAAGCTAAAGAAATTAAATAATATTCAATACGACTTTAGCCATCACATGTGTGTGTATATATTGTATATATTGTATCTATATGTATATATTATATACATATACACACATGCACACAAATACACACACATATGTATATATATGTATATGTATGTATATATATATATATATATATATATATATATATATATATATATATATATATATATATATATATATATATATATGAACTTAATTATTTATGAATTTAACAGATAGAAATTAAGGATTAGGGGTAACAAAAACACTGCAAGTAGAAGCTATCTAGAATATCATCATTAATGGCCTGTAGCAGCAGCAGACGGCAGGATTCATTCGGAAGACGCCAATCTTTCCACAATCCTGCGCATGTGGAGCAATTGTGGAGCATGTAGAACAATTGTGGATCATGTAGAACAATTGTGGAGCATGTGGAACAATTGTTGAGCATGTGAAACGATTGTGAAAAATGTGGAGCATGTAGAGCAATTGTGGATCATGTGGCGCTGGTTGTTGTGTGTGTGTCACAAGTTAAAACAAAATTCCCTTATGTAGTCTTCTTCCAAAGCTGAAATTTGTATTCTATATTTAGTAATCTCGCTATAAATAAATAAATAAATAATATATATCTATATATATAGGTCCCTCAGTATACTTAATAGCTAACAAAGTAAATTGTTTTCACACTTTGCAATCAAATTGCCTGGCACCATGATGGGCATCCAACGAGCTTCACCATTGGTTAAAAAAATATTTTGCACTTAGATTTTACCAGGCAGCACACACAATCGGTATCGGAGGAAGGAATACAACATGACCGATGTTAAGGAACCATCTAAATGTATTCCTGGAGTGATTTCAAGAAACCATAGAAAAAAACTCAAATCAGGATGTATGGACTGAGGACTGAACCTGGGTCCTCCGGAATGCACATACTGTGTTTTATCACGGCAGTGTCTTGTTATGTTTCATAGAAGCAGGAATGTCACCCCACTGATGCTGGGCCATACATAAATATGTATGCATTTCGCCTCACAAACATTTATGCAGATGTTATTTCTGGTCTCACTATAATCGAATTCTGCTACTGAGACATTTTATACCTAAGCATTTAAACAGAAAAATTCGGCATTAACTGCTCAACATGATCAAATTTTCCTTCATTGCACAAATAGAGCTAGCAGCTGGTAAGTCATTGCGGGTCTGGGATATGCAATAACAGATTAAGATGGCTGTTATCTTGAAAAAATGTGACCTTTTTGTCTAGATGCACCAATTTTCTCACTATGGACTACATGGATAAGCATTCGCCTGCTTTGATGTTTTTTAACAAATATTTCTTGTTAGGAGTTTTCATAAGACTGAGGATTTCTTCTGGCATTGCATCAAGGCCCATATTTGGCAATGAGCTGTATGTTAAGCATTGCTGGCAATATGGTGATGACAATGAGTCGATTAGTTGGCAAAACATATTTTTCCTCCCATTCTTCGAATTTAATACTTAAAACTTTTCCTTGTGAATAATTATGTATCTGGCAATGACTCGTGGTGTCAAACTATGCTTGATGGATAGAGAAACCAGATATTCTTCAAACTTATTGGTGTATTAAGGCATGGAGAACTGTGCTGCTGAAGTAGAGTAGGAATTTCTGCAATTTTCACTTAGCATGTTCATTGGTCATAGATACTTTAAAATGCACGATTGGGGTTATGAATATTAATGATTAACAGTTCTGGATTGATGCCTATGTTATGAATTTGGCAACTATATCTTATGTGGTTCGGATTTTACATCCACCTATGATTATAAGTAGACATAGGGTATACTTGACCCTGCGGACCTCCCTGTAGTCATGGATGTCTATGTTATGAATTTAGCAACTGAATATTATGTGGTTTGGAAATTACAGCCAACTATGCTTATAAGTAAACATAGGGTATACTTGGCCCTGCGACCCTACCCACCATCGTGGATGAGTCTAAGTTAGAAATGTGGCAATTATATCTTATATGGTTAGGAAATTACAGTAACTATGCTCATAAGTAGATATGGGGCATACTTGGCTCTGCGACCCTTCTCATCATCGGGTGTGCAGGTTGTGTTATTGATTTGACAATTATATCTTATGGGGTTCGAAAATTACAGTCAACTATGCTTATATGTTAGGCCTGGTAGAGTGTAAGCAGATGCTGGTATTCTGTACCACATTACGGTGCTAGGTCGACAGATCCCGAAAGGAATGACAGAGCATGAGACTTGGCACCCAGTCAGGATGCTAAGTGTAAGGGCCCCAACACCATGGTATCAGATTGACAGAGCTGGAAGTTGGGATCCAAGATGGCCACCATGGGTGTGAAGGAAAATAAGAGATTTTTTGGGGGAAAACTGGAAATTTTTCCTGCATAACATCATCAAAGATGGTGGTCGCCTAGTTCCCTAGTCTGCATCTCTATGCCCCTCTTAGATTGCTCATTTGTATACTACTACATGCGAAGCTTTACTTGAAGATATGCATCAAAGTGCAGTACTTAGTGGTTACTACATTAGAAATATAATTATATACAGCTTTTTAACATTCTCATTACTTTCACTGATGCCAGATCGGTTGAACAATTTATGAGAAATCCTATATAAGCATTATATTTGAGGTAGCATTGTCTTCCAAAATGGCTTCCAATATAGACTTATCTACTGGTACCGGAAAACTTTTGTGCACATGTGTCCCCTCTTACTCCCTAGACTACGGCTCGGCATGGTCCGGTCTCTAGCTGAGTGGCAAGACTACATCCCAGCAGTATTCGTGCAGACATAAAAACATTCGGTATTTAGTCTTGAGTAACAGCAAATGCAAAACCGGACACAGAGACTTTTTACTAGCGAAAACTGGTAGCAGTCCTCTTGTGACAGTGTGTGCATGAGGATTTCTTTACCTTCTGCGTGTATTGTTCGATATAATACAATTGTTTTTTTATTATTGAGTGCAATTTTTCTGTTAAAATATTAAATAGTATCGAATTTAAATCACGTTATATAAAAGTAACAATGTCGGAGGTGTAATACTTTCTGTGGTTTGATGCACCAACAGATTACTTGTACCTTTTACACATTTTCATATTATTTTTAACCATTAAAATGCAGTTGAGTGGAGGATATAAATACTTGATCTGAAGGTTTACGGCGTGGCGTACAAAATATTTCAACGGGAATGCATTACTCAAGACAACATTTTTTTACAAAATTTGCAAATATTGAAAGGCTTGAGATAGCACAATACTAAGCAAAATTGAACACATTTTACAGCATATCAGTTTTACTTCTAAAAAACATCCAAAACATGCAAATAATAACACACAAAGTCGTACATAGCTGTCATCTAATAGAACTGAGAAAAGGATAAAGATATATTTTTATTTTCAATTTTTTATTCCGAAGAAAAGAGTGATATATTAAGATTAAGCTAAACTATAAATGCTTTAAAACAATGTTCAAAACTTGGCCTGCAGTTCCTGCATTTAATTTAGCACAAATATATGCAAGCGAATACCAACCAACGTGGCAGTGAATTATAGGTACAATGTGGAACAAGTGATTAATATATTACTTAATTTGTAACTTAGAAAATATCTACAATGAAATAAGTTGCTTTTTGTTCACACTGACAGTGTTCTGGTTGACCAATTGGCTGCCCCCTGTGGCACAGTCGGTTGAGTGTTGAGCATGAGTGCTTCTGGTTTCGAATCCCAGGTAGAGCAATAGTGTTATTTATGCTTGTCCGTAGGAGTCAACCTTTCATGGGAAATGCCACTTACAATAGGAAAAATACAAGAAAAAAGTTGTCACAGAATAAAAAACATTAGTGCTGTAAATCTGGAATTGTGTGTGTATTTTATCCTACTTTTACAAGTAAAACCTTGAAAACTAGCAACCAAAATAATACTTACCTTTTCTTGTAATAAATAAATAAACCAATTAAGTGGACTTGCAATATATAGATATTTAACATTACAATCAAGCTTGTATTTCAGTTACATTTGTAAATAGAGAATCTTAATTTATATATATATCATAATTTCAAACATATATTTATTCATACCACAAATATAATACAAAGATTATTTCTTTTATATTATATTTAAATAAATATGTTCCATTTAGATATCGAACCAACAACTTCTTGAGCAAATACGAGTGGCCTTAACTTCAACACCAACAAATTAATTTACTTATTAGTATAGCCTAACGATAGCGTTAGTTTCGAATATGTTATGTAGTAATTTGACAGGCATATAATTTTAAACAGTTAATGTTTTAGTCTTTAATGAATTTCAAATAGGATTACACATTTGCACAATCATTGTTTCATAATCGAGAAAATTTTTCTCTTAATGAACATTGCATTTGGAATAACATTTATTGGCATAAATTATAGACAAACGTATATTACGGTCTGTTCAGTTAGTACAAATAACTGTATCATAAATGCTACATAAATATTTTTATATTAGTTACACCGTCTGCTGAAGCCAGTATTATTTAGAAGAACATCTCTACAGGTGGCATTAATTTTGCACATGAATCGGAATTCTATAAAAATATACTTAAGCGACAAGATACTTAACACCTTTTTATACAAACTCTTAATGTTTACTGTGATTTTTATGAGCTTTTTAATTTGAACACCTAGGCGTATGTAGATCACAATTTCATATAAACTACCCTTTAGCATGGCAAGAATGCTTACACACAGAATAATTGGGTGGAATTTGTGAAGTAGATGAACATTATGCTGCACATTATAATTTTATAATTTTATGTCTTGTTTTATAAACACTGTGTGTATGCATTGTTTATAGTGTGGGTCAGTCCACTATGAGTTAAAACACTTTGTAAAAAAATATAAAACATTTTCTATAGTTTCAAAAGAAATGCATCGGCCTGAAATTACTATTTTGTCATACTTTGATAAACTGTACGTATACATTTATTCATATGGAATTTCACCGAGTGTTAAAAAGTAAGTAGTATTCCAGTTGTATAATTTTTTTATATGGCGTTTTATATAAATAAAATGGTCAAGTGCAATTTTTAACACTTAGGATAAATGTCCTGTACCTCTGCGAACGTCCTTCGTCCTAGATTGCCTTACATATACCTGAGCCTGCCATAACTGATGTTTGTCGAATAACCGACAGTACGGCCAGACCTGCGTGCACATCTCTTCCGACCCCCCTTTTTTGGACCATTTAACATGCTCCGCCTGCTCAGACATGCACAAACGTCTGCCAGCTACAGTAAATAGTACGAAACCAACGTAAGGATTTGATTTGGCAGCATAGAAATTGGCCTGATTAGATAGGACGTGGCTTTTCATGCAGAAAGCAGCTAGTTGCAAGAGAAACATTCTTGATGCGCACATACACTAGTTAAATCTGCAACATGCACAAGTTGTTTCATTAATGTCAGTGGCTTTATTTGCTGATGAATATAGCAATATATTCTGCTAAAATGTGATATTCGATTTTTGCAAATGCGTACGACAGCAGGAAACTCATCTCGGTTTATCGATAATAAAAGACAAATATAATAACTACTTAATGTCTCACATAGAATAGGGTTTATTTTTATTATTAACAGAGAAGTTATGCATTTTTTTACAGTTATCTGTAATTATAGATATTTCACATATGTTTATTGTTTCATTGTTTGAAGCATCGAAAATCGCGTACATGCCTCGGGACACTCTATATCGCACAACACTGTACCTCAGCTCGCCTTTAAGATTGGTATTCTTTACGCTATTGTTACCTGCTTGCATGACTCGCGAACGATTAGTGTGGAGCTCATGTGAAGTAATTCCACTAAAACATTTCAAGGCACGCTATGTTGCACAACACTGTCGCTTAACACGCCTTTACGATTGGTTTTCTTTCCGCTAGCTGCTTGCATGGCTCGTGAACGTTTAGTGTGGAGCTCATATGAAGTAATTCCGCTAAAATATTTCGCAACAAGCTCTGTTGCACAACACTGTAGCTCAGCTTGCCTTTATAGTTGGTTGTTTATTCCACTAAGTGTTGCCTGTTTTTGTGTGAGACACGGACTTCCAGTGAGGAGTTTATGTGAGATATTGGGTTTTTGCATTAACTTAATAAATTGCAGGGCGAGTTGCTTCATCCAATTAAATGTGTTATATTCACTTGGATAAACCCATGTCAGGATGATGCTCCAATAGAAGCTGAAGAGATTATTGGCGCAGTTAAAACGCTGAACGATTGGCAAGATAGTTCTGTTTGTTGGTTGCTTAAGAGCCAAGGTGATACATCTTGTCAAAAACCGAAGATTGCCGAAGGGGACTAACTTTTCCCGTCGCTCATTTATTAAATGAGCACGGTCCTCAGTGTCCAATGTTCCAAACAGTATTTTGAGGATCTTTCCACCAAAATCGATGATACCTCTTTCCTGTCGAGATTCCCTTGGAAGAAGGGATGGTAAAGTACCAATCTCTGATTTGAAAGCTAATGCAGTTTCTTGCAACTGAGCAACAGAATATACAAAATTTTGGCCCAGTGATTTCCAACAAAAGGAAAACCCCAGCTGCTGGCCCCCAACATAAGCACCAAGGTGCTCCAGAGAAGGACGTGAAACGAAGTATCTCCACTCCCACGTGCAATCCTTCAGTGTATAAACAAATAAACATAGAGACAGGAAGCCCAGCCCAAAATAATTATTAAACATCTAACTCCACTCTCTTAACTTGTTCTCCATTCAGGTACATTGTTGTGGGTATCTTTTAACACCCATAAAAATGACAACACACTAGGGCTCTCCTCTACAAACAAGTTAATATATGAATCTTCACTTACAAACAAAAGGTAGCAGGTATTAGTTAATTTTTTTATAAAAATTTTTAAAAAAATGTTATCTGGTTTGTGTCTTTATTTCACCCTTTTTTCCTTCTTGCCATACACATGATAGGAAGCGATAAAATACATAATATTTAAACAACACATTAATTGATATAATGAATATTACAGTTCCTTCAAACTAGTTACAGTTAGCAGACCTGTTCTTTTTGTGTTTTATTTTCTAATTTCTCTAAAGTTCATATTTAACAAAATTATGTAGGATGCACCCAAAATTTAACATTTTAGTTACAGCTTCCTCGCTTTCTCCTTTATTTAATTTTATGACCAACAAACTTAAAACTTGTAAATAGGAAATTCTTATGGTTGTCCACACCATTTGATGTCAAGACCTCTAACAAGGTAAGTATTACATTTTTAACATGTTTTCAAGGATATTTGAGTCCAGTATAAAACATTGTGCAGCAAGTTGAAGGCAGCCACTGCCATGGTGTCATGCAGTAATAAAAAAATCACAGGCGAAAATAAAAAAAAATTCTGACCAAAAGGATGAAATGGCTGTGGTCGAGGAGTCCACACACCACTGTTGCTTAAATCATAGCGTGGATCACAGTCCTGTCACTTGAAAAGCACGAGGCTGATATCACATCACCAAAATGGCTAGGTCGTGTAGCCGGGGAACCGCACTGAAACAAAATTACGAGGGAAAAACAATAAATGAGTACCGAATGCAACAAATAATTATTGCAACCACTTACCAAAAGGTAAGTACAAATCACTCATTTAGGCAGTGAAGTATGGCTATTATGCCCTAAAAAAGTTGAAAGTCAGGTAGTAAATTTTCAAAACCAACTTTATTGTGTGGAAGTAACAATCATAGAAGACAGGGTCAGCACATTCCTTCACGTACGACAGTGACTAAATGATGTTTCAAACTCGGGACATGACCAGTCGATAACTATCGAAAAGCCATATCCCAGATTTAAATACAATAGAAAATTACATATTGCAATTAAACGTAATCAACGTAACGATGAAACAAATAAAAGGCTTGATATTAAATAAATTACAATAAAGATAGCAAACAAGCAAAACACATTACAGCCGGGAAAATCAAAACTTTGATACAAATATTTTATGTTATTACAAAGTTAGTGCTGCCACCTGTCCTAGCGTTCGTCAGACACGATCACAGAGTCTCAAATAAATGAAGGAAAAATAGAAAAATGTTTTATAATTCAGACTTTTTTGTCATGTTTTTGGCATTTGAACATGAACTATATTATCCAGAATGGCCCAGAATTAACACAAAGTGTGGAGTGACATTAAGAAAAGACAATAAAATACTGTGTACATAGTTAATACAGTGGTAAAATGAATGATTTGACATATAGCTAAAATGATCATAACGGCAGTATTAGTAATATGTTACTGGTGCTGCCCTCTGATGTGAGAAGAGCAGATAAATAAATACATAATTAGTAATTATGGCTCTATTACTTGGCAAACAAGAGTGATATAAAAATAAAGGGCCTTATTCATAGTCAGAGCTTCGTCCAAGGATGATCCAGAGATGATCTTCCTCGAAGTTAGTCTGGGGTTAGTCCGGACTAAGGGTGGATTAACAATATTATATTCATAATCCCCGATTAGAGTGAGACTAACTTTAGTCGATGGAACATTGAAATTCACTGTTTCCAAGTTTATTACGCATGCGCATTACACATAATTCCTCTCAAAATAGCTTTAATTTCCACTCATGACAATATAAGTATTAGAGAGCGCTAAACTTAACATGTCATTTAAAATAAAAATGTTTTTCCTTTTCAAATTGAACAGTAATTTACAATAAACGTTAATCTACGTAAGAACAAGTAAAATATAATATGTTGTATTGTGTGCTTAATTGAAAATAAAGGGAAGTTTTGTGAATGTACTTATATCCTACAAAGTAATTTTGGAAGCAGAAGGTTAAATGGAAGGTCTCAATTCTTACATGGTTTTACGAGCTAAGCTGTCGTAAGAAGAACATCGTGCTCGTGGCTGCTCGCTCGCTGGGAACTGCCCGCGACTTGAGGACCAGCGAAAGCGAGGTGCATCTACGAGTGCGATGGGACCATCCGCATCACACCGCAATTCGAGTGCGATGGGACCATGGCAGGTTGGGTGCGGTGACTATCCGCACCACACCGCAACTCGTCGCGTCCCCAGGTGATGGATAGGGAATCCCCAGGTTCTGGGGTGGCTGGAAATAATAAAATACCAGCCCACGAACAAATTGTCCGCGAACCAACTGACCGGTGCGAGAGCACCCTCATACCGTCGTCATGGACGTCGGGAACCTGGGCAGCTCAGTACGAGATGGCGAAGCGCATCTGCTGTGGGTGGCCCAACGATCAAGGCAGGGAGGAGGATCTCGAGGTGCTGAAAAATGCGAAGTGTAGCGATCCTCACTGCTGGATTTTGCGGGCTGCCGACTGCGGGTGCGTGATAAACAGATTGGAATGCATCAGACCTTGTAATCACCCCGATGTCGGACTTCACTCCTGGACTAGCGGATTCGCCACCACCACTGGTAGGCCCCGGATGTCTAGCTCTTCCCAGACAGACGGGTTACTTTGTTGGAGGGGGAGGGGGTACCTACCCGAAAGAACTCTCCCCACCTTCACCATGGGTTGGAGATCTTGACATCGGTGCGGAAGGGCGAAGATGGAGTCGGTGTCATGACTGAGATGTCCAGTTTTCCGACGTACTCGACGAGAAGCAGGGGACCCTGCATCCTCAGTTACTGTCGGTACTGCAGTTCTGGTTCGCTTACATGGCAGTATTGACAGTGGCTCAACTTTAAGGGTGCCTGCGCCCACACGATGGCTGTCATCGGTGCGGGGGCTGTTCTGCCACCCGCAAAACACGCCAGCTGCGATCTCATTTCATTTCACCCCGCATCAAACCAACAGAAGACTTTCTTCCCTAACTAACAAATACCCTACTTTATCCAGCCCTAATCCAGTTAAAAGGAATTATTTTATCCTCCGCGATTGTCGCATAGATTTTCCACGGCCCTCTCCGTTTTACCTGGTTTGCTATGCTCTTACATCTAGACCCTTCTTCTTTCGAGGTGTGCACCTGGCTACAATTGCGGCCATGATACTATAACTCTGCTTAGCCACGATGCATGCACACATTATTATAACTAAACCCGACCTAAGGCGTAAAGTCCTTGCCCTGAGACGCATCCCATTCTCCAACCATCTTATCTACTACCATGCATGCCGGAGGGCACACAGAACTGTGAAGGGGCTCACGATGGTGTAGCGGGATTTGGGGGCTCGCCAGAAAATAAAAAAATTCATGGTTTTGACCTTCCAAAAGTGACGTTCTCGATAATATGCAGAGTATTATCTGCCTAGCTCGTGTAAACCAATCACATTATTCATACAGTTATATTTACTATCTCTTTTTACACTCGTCCACAATATTTTGCTAAGTGAGAATAGCAATTTCGTTATTTTCTACTACATTAATATCACTTTATTCGTTTTAACCTTGTTTTTATGACTCCTTATATATTGTAACATGGGCTGGTTTTATTTGATTACGCCAATATTATTTTTATAATGATATTAAATGAGCATTGTAATGCTAAAAACATTACAAAAAGGTATCTAATAATGGTCAAAATCCTACCACCTAGACAAGATTCGACCTCACATTCTTCGGCATATCAACCCATGATGATACCGCTGTGCTACTGCTACATTCCATTTATGAGTAAATACTTCACTATTTTTCCAGAGATAGATTTGTATGAAAATTCTCTTTGAGTGTATTAATATCACATCTCCTAAGAAAAGAATATGTATTCAGAGAAGGCATTTAATTGACACAAAAACAAAAAGGCATTGCTGTAGCTATAAACTCATGTTTTATTAAGCTTATAAGGTATATTTACTTTGAACTATTATTCATGGAACATTAGTTAATTAGGTCGGCATATTTTTGCGTATAGATTGACAGAATCGGCTTTAAACGTAAGTTCTATGTATTGTAAACTTTATTTAGCTTTCAGTGGCATGTAATATTTACGAAACTTTCGTATTTCATGTTAGCCATGTTTCTTTTTGACCTTAATAGCTCGTTAATCCTACCCTCAGTCCGGACTAAAAGTTAGGCCGTACTAAAACAAGATGATCCTCGAACTAGAAATAAGAATGCTCTCTGAATATGAAAAATATTGGTCGGAGGATGATATTTCCTTAGTCCAGACTAAAAAGTTTATGAATAAGGCCCAAAATTTTTATCGTCAGTGATAAAGGTGATAAATGCCAATAACCTTAACACTTTTTTTTTTTAGTTGGCACAATGAAAATAATTTAAAAAATACCCTTTGTTTCACATTAACACAAATGTGGTATTCCGACAGGAAACAAGAAAAGATAATAAATAAAGAAGAAAATGAAATGGGCGTTTCGAAAACGCGTATTGCTAGAAAAGCAATAGGAAATATAAATATGTTAGGTGAGATTTTGCCGTAGCATGGCTCAACTCACACGACACTGAAACTACTCGCCGATGATCAATCGTCGAAAGTGCATTTGTACTGCGCTTGGGAGCGGCCGGCATGACAAACGACCTTGTGTGAGGAGAAACACATGTCAAAAGCCCCCCCCCCCTTACTATCAGCGGCCATTTGTTGGCTGACGCAGCTACCTGCAGCACTCGGGTGTCCTCAGTGTCCTCCGAAGGTGTAGGTTGTAGCTCCTTTATTGCTGAGTCGTATGCTGTAAACTGTGACATGGGTGGCTGAAGCACACCCACACTGGCAGCACTGCTGGGGCTGTGAACCCGTTGTGACGTCCTGTGGAAGTAGAATGAGGCAACATACCCATTACTTTCATTCCTGCTGTCGCTGCTGCTGTTACTTGTGTCCCTTCATCTGCTCCTGCCGTTCCTCCTCTTCTTGCTGTCTTCTTCTACACTTGCGCCATGCTGCCGTTCTCGGGTGTGACCTGGATGGTCTCCTTCCTCCTGTTCACTTACGGTGTTTTGTTTTCGCTTGCTCTTTCCTCGTCTCTTACAGCATCCTCCTTCAAACTTGCTGGTGCATCTGCTGCTGGCATTCCATTTGGGGTACCACCACCGGAATGGCTCCTGTATCCTCAACGACATTGTAGTTAGAAGTCTAAGTGTTTTGTTTTCCCTGATAAAGATGACATTGCTTATGTTGTGATTTGTGATATGCTCAAACTTCCCAAACCAACTGAACTTAGTGGAATTGACAGAGTGGCATCAAAATTGGTATTTACATTCAATTTTTCAAAGTATGTAATTCGTTAAAACTCTAAAGATGTCCCACATATTAATCATATAGAGCTAAATATTCTAATACATGCATGCTGCACATTTTATATTTGCTTGTTCTCTTGTTTGTTTGATTTTTGTGTAATAGGGTCATGGGTCCAACCCATGCCCCATTTTTACTATGACAACGACTTTTGTAATAACTACAATACAATATATGGATATAAACATTTTTTCATCTCTGTAATATGTAATTTATAATGTAAATGAACAGATACTGTATTTGAATGAAAGAAATTGATCTAATAATTTTCCTATGAAAAGTGGGTCAAACCTCCTCAGTTTCCTCTACTATTAAATTTTAGTTACATATAAAATCATTCAAAAATATTACACACTGAAGTGTAATATTATTATATTATGGAAGCACCTACTGCGAGTGAATAAGTTAATAGGATGTTAAATTATGGAAGAGCCAATTAAATTTAAAACAAACATGTCTAAACAATAATGCTGAAAAAAATATGTACGAAAATATGTACGAACTTACAGTTTATCCAATAAAATTATATGAAACAATAAAGTCCTTGCTGAAAATAAAACACAATGCCCTTTGAAAATACAAATACCTACATAGTTATTAGATAAAATATATCATATTTGTAGTTGTTAAAAGTTAACTCCTGGACAACCGACCCCTGGATGGGGACGAGGCAGCCATCTTGGATAAGAAATTCCTGCTCTGTCAATCTGTTTTGATGATGCAATTTTCGCACAAAAGGGGAAAGTTGGAACTGGCTAGCAAAATGTTGGCCAATACAGAACATCCTGCTCTGTTAATCTGGTCCACCATCTTGGAAGTGGAGCTATCTAGCAAAACGGCTGTCAATGCACTACCTAGCTAAATGGTTGTCAATATGAAACTAGCTACTCTGAAAATTAGGTATACCATCTTGGAAGTGGCACTGTCTAGCGCAATGGCTGCCGATGCACTACCCTTCAAAATGGTTACTTATACCGAAATTCCTGCTCTATAAATATTATACGCCATCTTGTAAGTCGAGGGTTTTACCACTGGCGACCATTTTGGTGGCCAGTAACATGGCAGTGGCCATTTTGTCTACCAGTATGCTGATGACAGCTTTTCTGTTAGCCTGGCCAGTCAAAAATGCCTGGGAACTTCCATCCTTCTTGCTCTAGCATTCAGTAACACTACCCCTGTTCAAGTCTGGTCCTGAGATGAGAAGAAAACTTCCTGAGCCTGCCAATATGGTCCACCATCTTGGAAGTCGAACTGCCTAGCAAGATGATGTCTAGCAAAAATTATGACTATGAGGAAGTTCCTGCTATATCAATCCAGTCTGCCATCTTGGAAGTCATACTGACTAGCAAAATGATGGCACTGTCTAGCAAAATGATGGCCAATGCAGAATTTTCTGCTTGTCAATCTGGCCTGCCTTCTTGGAAATCGCACTGTCTAGCAAAATTGTGGCACTACCTAGACAATACGGAAGTTGCACTGCCTAGCAAATATGCTGTCACCTCCAGCAAAATCACTGACCAACAAATGAAGTCAAAAGACTTCAACCACTAACAAACAAAATGGCGGCCATGCCAAAGCCCTTCAACCACTAACCATCAAAATGGGGGATCGCATCCTTAGCTTGAAGCCACCCAGCACTGCCAAAATGGTGGCACTGTCTAGCAAAATGGTGGCACTGCCTAGCAATAAATGGAGTGTTCGAACAGACTTGAAGAGGGGCAGTGTTACGACCATGTCCCCAGCCCAAAGCCACCCAAAACTGGCAAAATGGTGGCACCATATGACAAAATGGTGGCACAGCCAAGCAGAAAATTAGTAAAGTGTTCAAACAGACTTGTGGAGGGGGCAGTGTTATGACCATATCCCCAGCCGGAAGCCATCCAGCGCTGACAAAATGGCAGCATTGTCTAGTAAAAATGGTGGAGTGTTCGACCAGACTTGAGGAGGGGGCAGTGTCGCGACCACGTCCCCATTATGAAGTCACCCAAAACTGACTGGTGGCTGCATCACCAGCCCGAAGCCATCCAGCACTGGCAAAATGGTAGCACTGCCTAGCCAAAATGGAGAAGTGTTCGACCAGACTTGAGGAGGGGGCAGTTATACTACCACATCCCCAGTCCGAAGCCACACAACACTGACTATCAGTTGCATCCTCACCCTGAAGTCACCCAGAACTGGTAACATTGTGGCTCTGTATAGCAAAAGGTGGCACAACCAAGCAGAAAATTAGTAAAAAGTTCTGACAGGCTTGTGGAGGTGGGAGTGTTACTACCGCCTCCCCAGGCTGGTGCCACCCAGCACTGACAAAATGGCGCAGCACTGCCTAACAAAAAATGGTGGAGTGTTCGAACAGACTTGGGGAGGGGGCAGTGTAACGACCATGACCCCAGCACAAAGCCACCCAAAACTGACCGGCATATGCATCCCCAGCCCGAAACCAGATAGCACTGGCGAATTGGATGCACTGCCTAGCAAAAAAGGTAGAGTGTTCGAACAGACTTGAGGAGAGGGGAGTTTTACAATCATGTCCCCAGCCTGAAACCGCCCAACACTGACCGATGGTGAAGGCGCACACAGAACAACCTGCTCCATCAATATGGCCTGCTCTCTTGTAAATCATGCTGACTAGCAAAATGGCAGCACTGCCTGGTGGAGTATTCAAACAGACTTGAGGAGACGGCAGCGCTACAGTCATATTCCCAGCCTGAAACCACACCAGGACAAGTGGCACCTAATGACAGACTTGGAAGGGGGCAGCGTTATGGTTATGTCACAGCACATAGCCACATCAGGACAAGTTGCATCTGGTGGGGGATGAGTCAGCCATCAAGGAACAGAACTTCCCCCTCTGTCAATTCAGTCCTCCATCAATGCTTTGTCTAGCAAAATTGCAGTGCTGTCTAGCAAATAATGGGACTGCCTAGGAATAAAATGGCAGTGTGTTCAAACAAACTTGGGCAGGGGGCAGTGTTACAGTCGTGTCCCCAGCCCAAAACCATGTAACACTGACTGACAAAATGGTGGCTCTGTCCCCAGCCCGAAGCCACCCAGCACTTACAAAATGGCAGCACTGTCTTGCAAAAAAATGGTGGAATTCTGAACAGACTTGTAGATGGGGCAGTGTTACAGTCGTATCGTCAGCTCGAAGCCACCCAGAACTGGGGTCTGCATCACTAGCCTGAGCCACTCATCACTGGCAAAGTGACGTCCAATGCACTTTATAGCAAAATGGCTGTTGATGTTATGCCTAGCAACAAAATGAAGTATGACTTATGCTTACAAATAAGCATAGTTGTCTCTATTTCCGAACCATTAGATATACAACTACCATATTCATAACAAAGGCATCACACATGGCGACAAAAAGAGAAGGGCCAAGTAGACCATATGTCTACTTGTAAGCATAGTTGGCCTTAATTTACAAAACATTTAAGATATAGATGTCAAATTTATAACATGGGCATCAAACAAGACGACAAGAAATGCTGTAGGGTCAAGTATAGCCTGTCTACTTATAAGCATAGTTGGCCAGAATTTCGAACCATTTGAGGTACAACTCTCAAATTCATAACATATGCATCACCCCAGCAGCAAGAAGGGTCATAAGGTCAAATATACCCTATGTCTACTTATAAGCATAGTTGCCCATAATTCCCGAACCATTGAAGATATGAATCAAGTACAAGCACGTGCAAGAGAACATACATATTTAAATCATTGGTTATAAGCATTTAACAACATGTGCATGAACATCGAGCATTGTATTTTATGTTAGGTGACAAAAAAGTTTCAATGGGAAGTGGGGGATTGATAATGACAACACTGCTACACACAATTGCAAACTGATATAAAAAAAGTTATAAGCACGTACCAGACAATGCAATCACATGTGAGAGGTGCTTTATGCCACTTTCAGATGATGCTCGACAAGACAGGACTAACCTAGACAGAACAACTTCCATACAAATTGAGTGAAAAAAAACTAAACCGACCAACACTAGAAGTGTTGTGCAGGTTGTAACCAATCAAAGGGATGGTTCATAACACTGGGCAAGAGAGAGAGAGAGAGAGAGAGAGAGAGAGAGAGAGAGAGAGAGGAGCGAAATCTGGGTGTCAGACCTCTCTTTAGGAGAGGATTTTAGTTATACAGTACCTAGTGCTAGAAACGCATGCACATACGAAACGACGTACATTAGTCGTGCTAGCAGAGAATGCGATCGCAGTGGTAACATTGATTCCGCACTACTTGTAGCGACTCTTCAGGGCTTCTTGCTGTTCCTGATGCTGACGGTGTTACAGTTGGTGAGTCTTCAACCAATGATGCTATCTTCGTATTGTAGAAAAGTACATGTCCGTAATAGATGAATGTAGTCTTAAAGATCCACTTTCCACAATGCTCGCCGACGAACTGACGTCTGTTTTTACATGATATATGCTTATATACTGTTTATACTGTATCCTGATTTGCATTGCTCGTCTCGGGTTGTCTCAGTAGATGAGTGTTGGGCTGAAATATCTTACCTTATCCATTCGTTCACTGCCTAGCCTTCAAAGTTTGTAACTCGAACTCTCAACTTCTTTATACTTGTTCATCTTTCTGTGTTGGATATTCCGTGTTTTTTTTCTCTTTTTCTGTTGTCTGCTCACTCCTGTTGTGTCTTACACCAGCTCCTGGTGTGCCTGTTAGGGTAGCACTGCCTTGACAGCCAAGAATCTCTTTGTCCTGTTGCAGGTAGGTGTTTGTAGATGGATTTTGTGCGAGAAAGTATTCTTTAGGCATACTATCACTATACATGATGTCATGCACTATAGCATTTACTAAAGTTATTTCCACACTGGTAATGTTGATACTGTAATTCTTCTCAGGGCTCCTTGCTGTTGTCGATATCGGTGGTGTCAGTCTTCAACTGATGATTCCATTTGTAAGTGAATGTAATGGTCTTCTATCCATCACACTCGACAACAAAGTGCTTTTATCCCTACATGATGACGGTTCATGTCTCGGGTTGTTACAGCGTGTGACCTGCTTGTCATATATGAATAATAATTTTTTGTTGGTTCATTGCATGATGTGTTCGATACTTAAATATATAAAACAGAAACACACAACCATTTCATTTATAACTATTTTCCTTTCGTGAAACAAGAAGGCGACTGGAGAAACTCAGTTGGTGAGTGTAAGCAGCTGTTGGTAGGGACCTGAGTTCGAGACTTGCTGCACTATATAAGTTATCACTGTGAGTAAACACAGCATAGTAGTTATCACAGTGGAAAGGCTGGGCTGAACATAGAATGCTGGCTGCACGGTTACTGGACAGAAATTTCCTGTATGCACATTTATTGAAGGTTAGAGTATAGGCAGGGTTCTGAAAACAGAGTACGGCTCTCTGAAATTGCAAAGGCTTGGTATGTGATGTAAGTAAACGCATTGAAGTTTGCATTGCTCATCTCGGGCTGCATCGCTTGACTGTTGGCTGTGAATTTGAACTCTCAACTTCTCTAAACTCGTGTATGACAGGCATACACTTATTTCGCTCGCACCATGTGGGTAGGTCTGATAGTTGATGGCCCTTCATGACGTTTGGCAGTGGTACCTTACTTTCCGCCGGACTATTATCTATTCACCACAGGGAAACATACAATGACTACTTTCATGACGGCATGCATAACCACGATTTTTTTTATTTTACCTGTGAAATGATTGGACTCACTATAGGAATTGAACCTGCGATAGATTATTTCTAAATGATGGTGCACTGTCCCCACTGCCATCGGGCTACATGTATTAGTTATTATATAATTTCAATACCAAAAAATGTAACAAGTATGTTTCTTCAAGGGGTGGTGATTTACTTGCAGGTGTCGAGTTACTTTCTTGATCGTTGATGTATACCATTAACAGAAAGATGGAATGGTCATTGTAGTCTCTGCTTCAATAGAGTTCGGGTCGACGAGATATGCTCACGACCCCAGTTAAGGTAAACCTCTTATCTTTATGTTTTGCATCTTCTAAAAGCAGAGATCATAAATAGTTCTTGTGTGTGTGCTGCGATACGTCTTTACTTGCTTATAGCTATTCATGGGCAATTCATTTCGCAATGAGCTTCTAGACTTATAAATGTCATACCTTTCTGTCTTTCTCTCTTTCGCTCACACACGACATACGTAATTTCGCATGTGCGTACGGTTCTGGCACTAGGTACTGTATACAAATTCCTCTCCTAAAGAGACATGCACTCGACAGGTCTCCCACCCTGACATCTCTCTCTCGCCCAGTGTTATATACCACCCCTTTGACTTGGCGATATCTACATGACACTTGTGTTGGATAATTTAGTTTTTTCACTCGATTCGTACGGAAGGTGTTCTTTCCACATTAGTCCAGTCTTGTCGAGTATCATCTAAAGCGGCATACAGCACCACTCGCATGTGATTACAATGGTTGGTTCATGCTTATAACTTTTTTTATATCAATTTACAACTGTTTGTAGCAGTGTTGCCCTTATTATTTGCACACTTCCCAATGGAACTTTTTTTGTCACCTTATATAAAATACAGTGCTCGATGATCGCGCACATGTTGTTAATTGATTATAGCCGATGGTTTAAATATATGATATTTTGTATGTGCTTATCATGCTATCATATCTTCAATGGTTCGGAAATTACAGTCAACTATGCTTACAAGAAGACATAATGTATTCTTGACACTACGACTCATCTCGCCATTGGGGGTTATGCCTATGTTATGAATGTGACAGATGTATCTCCAATGGTTTAGAAGTTATGGCCAACTATATGTATAAATAGACATAAAGTATATTTGACCTACGACCCTTCTCTTCATCCTGGGTGATACCTATGTTATGAATTTGACAGTTGTATCTCAAATGTTTTGAAATTCTGACCAACTATGCTTATAAGTATAAAGGGAATACTTGACCCTACAACCTTTATCGTCGCCCTGTTTGGAACCTATCTTATATATTTGACAACTATAACTCTAATGGTTAGGAAACTACAGCCAACTATGCTTATATGTAAGCATGGGTCATACTTAAATTTTTTGCTATGCAGTGCATCAACATCTATTTTACTATGCAGTGTATTGGACGTCACTTTGCCAGTGTTTGGTGGCTCAGGCTATGGATGCAGCCATCCAGTTCTGGGTGTCTTCGGGTTGGTGACATGACGACCGTAACATTGCCTCCTCCACAAGTCTGTTCAAGCACTATGAAAGTTTTTTGCTAGACAGTGGTACAATTTTGTAAGTGCTAGGTGGTTCTGGGCTGAGGATGCAGCCACCATTTTGTTGGTCAGTGTTGCATGGCTTCAGGCTGTGGATGCCACTGCCATTTTGTCAGTCAGTGTAGGGTAGCTTCATGCTGAGGACATGGCCATAACACTGCTCCCTGCCCAAGTCTGTCTGAAAACTCTGCCATTTTTTTCCTGGGCAGTGCTTTCATTGGCTAGGCAGCATTGGCATTTTGCTATACAGTGTATTGATGGTAGGTCGAGTTGACAGAGAGGGAATTTATAGTCCCAGGTGGCTGCCTCGTCCCTCGCCAGGTGCCACTTGTCCTGGGGTGGCTTCAGGTTGGAAACAGGACTACAACACTGCCCCGCCTCAAGTCTGTTCGAGATATTCACCAGGCAGTGCCACCATTTTGCTAATCAGCATGACTTCCAAGATGGCAGGCCAGATTGCTAGGTCAGGAAGTTCTGCTAGAGCTGAAACTTGTTGATGGACTCAAGAAGACAAGAGGGGAGAGGCACTCGCATTTATACACTACAATTTCGCAATGTAGAGTGGAACAAAGTAGGTGTATTTCTAGCGTGTATATGATTTTGGAACTATTTTCCTTGTATAGCTCCACATACAATCTGTACTGACTGAGTCCTACAGATTGAATGCTAAAAAAAAACTGCCCCCTCCTCCTGTAGCTGGGTCGTTGTAGATATGTATGCATTTCGCTTCGGAAATATTTATGTGAATGGTGTTCCTGGCCACTTTACCAGTTTCATAATGTGTTATCAGTCTTACCTGCACATTCTACTATTTCGGTCAATGTGTGTGTGCATGTGTGTAGGTGTTTGTAGGTATGTGTGCATGTGTGTGTTTGGCATATTAGTGAGTGGAGTATGGCTGTTTTGTCCCCCATAAGGCGCCACTTGTCCTGGTGTGGCATCAGACTGGGGACATGAATGTAACATTGCCCTCTCCTCATGTATGTTCGAACACTCCACCAGGCAGTACTGCCATTTTGCTAGTCAGCCTTTCTTTCATGATGGCGGACCATATTGATATAGCAAGAAGTTCTGCATGCACTACCACTGCCGATCAGTGTTGGGTGGCTTCGGGCTGAGGACATGACTGTAACACTCGCTCCTCCTCAAGTCTGTTTGAACACTCCACCATTTTTTGCTAGGCATTGCAGCAATTTTTGCTAGACTGTGTCCCATTTTTCCAGTGGTGCGTGACTTCGTGCTGGAGATGTGGTCGTAACACTGCCCCCAATACAAGTCTGTTAGAACACTTTACAATTTTTGTGCTTGGCTGTGCCACCATTTTGCTATATAGTGTCACCATTTTGCAAGTTCTGGGTGGCTTCAGGCTGGAGGTGCAACTGCCGGTCAGTTTTGTGTGACTTCGGGCTGAAGATGTGGTCTAAACACTGCCCCCTCATGTGTGTTAGAACACGCCATTTTTGCTAGGCAGTGCCGCCATTTTGCAAATGCTTGGTAGGCTTCCGACAAGGCATGCGATCCTCGATTTTGCTGGTTAGTGGTCGGAGGGCTTTGGCATGGCCGCCATTTTGTTGGTCAGTGGTTGAAGGGCTTTGGCGTCATTTGTTGGTCACTGGTTTTGCTGGAGGGGCCAGAATTTTTGCTAGGCAGTGCGACTTCCGATTTGGCTAGGTAGTGCCACACTTTTGCTAAACAGTGTCACTTCCAAGCTGGTAGACCAGGTTGATAGAGCAAGAAGTTCTGCATTGGCCACCATTTTGATAGACAGAGCAGGAAGTTCTGCATTAATCATAATTTTTGCTAGATGCCATTTTGCTAGGCAGTGCGACTTCCAAGATGGTGGACCATATTTACACAGCAGGAAGTTTTTATCTCAGGAATAGACTTTAACAAGGGACAGTTTTACAGAATACTAGAGCAGAAAGTAGAGGCATTCAGAAGGTTGGAAGCTACCAGATATTTTTTACTGGCCTGGCCAACAGAATGGCCAACATCACCATACTGGTCGACAAAATGTCCACCACCAACATAATGGTCAACAAAATGGCTACAGCCATCTTACTGGCCACCAAAATGATCATCGGTGGTAAAATCCCCGACTTACAAGATGGCGGACCACATTGACAGAGCGGGAAGTTCTGTATTAGTAACCATTTTGCAGTGTAGTGCATTGATAGCCATTTTGCTAGACAGTGCCACTTCCAATATGGTAGGCCCGATTGCCAGAGCAGGAATTTCCGTATTGGAAGCCATTTTGTTAGGTAGTACATTGGCAGCCATTTTGCTAGATAGCACCACTTCCAAAATGGTGAACCAGATTAACAGAGCAGGAAGTTTGAAATAGGCACCATTTTTCTAGCTAGTGCTAATTTGCCCGGTTTTTGCGAATTTGTGCAAAAATCACATCATCGAACCAGATTGACAGAGCAGAAAGTTCTGGTCAAAGATGTCTACCACGTCTCCATCCAGGAATCGGCTGTCCTGGAGTCTACTTTTAATAACTACTAATATAATAAATGTCATCTTACAGCAATGTAGGTAATTGTATTTTGAAAGGGTGTTGTGTTTTCTTTTTATCCAGGACTTCATTGTTTCATGTAACTCGGTTGGATAAACTGTAAGTTGGTTATTTTTCAGTATTATTGTTTACACATGTTTGCTTTAAATTTAATTTGCGCTTCCATAATTTAATGTACCTATTAATTATTGACTCACAGGAGGGGCATTCTGTAAAATAATAATATTACAATTCAATATGTGCAGCTTACTATTTTTTATATGATTTTTTGCAGAACTTATGTTTAATAGTACATGTTGTAATTTAGTCTATAAAATTAATTTATTCTTCATTTTTGTAAGATAAGACTTGCAATCTTCCTAACAAAAAAAAACAAACATAATATTACCAAACTCCCAATTGATAGTTTAGACGATCAGCAGTTAAACTCAAAAACCATGTGCTTAAAGGATTCGATGGCCTACTGACTGAAAACCAACTGAGGTCGCAAAAAATCTGATATACCACTGCAAAGAGCACTTAACAATTAACAAAAATATCTGTATTCAAGTACTCAGTACAATTTGACATGTTCAAGGGAAAATTTTTAACCAGTCCAGTGTCACTGAACTTGGGCACCACTCCGAGGTCGGGAAACTAAATTCACAAAATAAAACGCCTCCACAGTAAATCTATTGATTAAAAATACACAGCAATTAATTTTTAACAGAAAATCTATGTTCAAGTTTACAAAATTTGCAAGAAAATATTACATTTGGGAAGTGTAATCGCCCTTTTAGAAATGACTGCAATTTCGGTGCCCTGCTGTTTGAAAACCAAATGACGTCCCCATGAATCTGATATACCACTGCAAAGAGCACTTAATAGTTAACAAAATATCTCTATCCAAGTATGCAGTATCATTTGTCATGTTCAAGGGAACAAGAATTTTTCTGTGTTGTGCGACTGAACTACGGCACCACTCCAAGTTCGGGTAACTACTTTTCCAAAAACAAACGCCTGCGCACTAAATATATGGATTCTTAGTAAAAAGAGTTGAACGTGTAACAGAAAATCTTAGGTAAATTATGCAAAACTTGCAAGAATATATTATACTTTTGCATTATACTCACCCTTTCTAAAATGACTCCAATTTCTGTGACCTACTGACTGAAAACCAAACGAGGTAGCAATTATTCTGATATACCTCTGCAAAGAGCATACATTAGTTAAAATATCTCTATTCAAGTATGCAGTACAGTCGCAATGAATCAGATATACCTCTGCAAAGAGCATTCATTAGTTAATAAAATTACTCCGTTCAAGTATGCAGCAGAGTTTTTCATTTCCAAGGAAATAAATATTTTTTTGTCCAGTGTCACTGAACTATGGCACAACTCCAAGTTCGGGGAACCATCTTTCCAAAACCAAACGCCTCCACATTGAATCCATTAATTCTTAATACAAAGAGTTGTATGTGTTACAGAAAATCTAAGTTCAATTATTGAAAACTTACAAGAAAATATTATATTTCTGCATTGTACTCGCCCTTTCATAAATGACTCCGATTTCGGTAACCTACTGCCCGAAAACCAAATGAAGTCTCAATGAATATGATATAGGGGGAAGTAGGGAAAGACTAGATACCAAAGCTGTGGTGGCTTTCCGAAGCCAAGATTTCATAGCAAATTTGATGAAAACTGATGTAGCTACTCTGCAATTATTATTCCTTGTGTTAAGGGCTGTAATAATGCTATTTGTTAATTAGTGAATTAATTTCTTTTTTCAAAAACGACCAAGCACCAAGTTTTACCCAACCCATGGGGTAAAACCGGATGAACATGTTAACCGTATGGGCAATGAGTGAATGCCAAATTTTTGTTGTATGACAATTATATTTACATGCTACACGAGTACATATCTGTTTTTAAAACCATAAAGAAAATCTTTAAATTAATTTTAAGGGAGGAAACACAAAATATAGGAATTTAAATATAAATGCAAAAATTTGTCTTTGTGGGCTATGCCTAAAATGATATGATCAATGTTTGTAGTCACATCAGGCCTAGATAGAGCAAAAACCACAGACGAAATTGTATTCTTCTTCATGGCCACTGCATTCATCATGGGCCCATTGCTGGCACATGGAACACTGAATCCAGTCTTCACCAACAGCACATTCGCAGTACAGACAGTTTCAAAATATGCATGCAACAACTGAGGAACTTTTATCTTCTGAGGAACTGTTATTGTCCATGACACAAGTGTTCTTACGTTCCTTTCGTGTTTTCTGCTGTGACTTTTCACAACATTTTTGTTTTTGTGATGTCTTTAGCTTGTGTCGTTCATCTTCTGATTGGTCTTTGTAGGGTGAAGACATAAGAATGGCTGTTTTTCCTCTCGTTTTGCTCGGTGGTTTTTGGCACTGCTCTTTTCCTTTTCGAGGTGGCATAATCATATGGGCGAAATATTAAAAATACAGATTCAGGACTGATTGTGTCACTCTTTGATGTAGATGGTATGGAATCATTAATGTTTGATGTTGGTGGGATGGCTCCATATCCCATTGGTGTGCAAGACTAAGCTGGTGTACTCTATTTGTGACTACACATTATTGTCAACGTTCTCATCCAAGGGTTCAGAAGTGGATAACACCTCCCTTGAATCAGCTGGAAAGGGTAGGCCTACTTCACTTTGCAGCAAAATGTCTTGTGCCTGGACACGTACGGTTAGAGGCCGTTCAGTCACTTCCGCTAGAGCAAACAAATGATCAGGAATTGCATCTCTTTTAAAAGGAAATATTTCCGTATTTTTAAAACCGCTTATTGCAGTTCCCATCACAGAAACTTTCGTGAATGCATTGCCAAACAGCTTGGCAACTTGATAGATAATCACATGTCTCCCTCGATGAGCAGCTAATCATTTTCTGACCTCTTACTCGCAATATTTGCTTAGGGGAGCCATGAATGACACATCAAGGGGTTGAAGTCTGTGTGCAATGGGACGGAAAACATAAAATGATGACATTTCATGTCCTAGCTAACATGATAAGTAGAAGGCTTTTTGTATGGGACATGTGTCCGTCTGGTAGCAGAAGAACTGGTTATTCAGGCGAAGGCTTTGAAAATTCAGTAAATTTTTCGTAACAGAAAGGAAACTGTCTTTATTAATCCAACCACTTTCATGATAGACAACACATGACCCTGAGTGAGCATCATCCATTAGCATGGGGTTGGCCATCTTGAGAGGAAATATGAACATGGGAGCCATATGATTACCCGCAACATTCATCCATGTTTCTACTGTAACTAAAGTGCCCTTCTCAGCAGACGATGTTGCCCCAACTTGTTTTTTCCCCTCGAAGAGATAATATTTTAGAGGGTTTGTTTGGCACTGTCATTATCCCCGTTTCATCCATATTGTATATATTGTTTGGCGAAAATGAGTGTTCCTCCAAAACGGACTCATATAAATCATAAAACACTTTAACAGCCATCCGGTTAAATACTTTTGCACGAGCGATGGATGTTTTCTTTGGTTTTCTAAGATATAGATTAGGATGTCTTTCAAGAAACCTGTACAACCAGTCCTTTTCTGCTTTTTTTCTTTTCCTTATTAAAGCTATGTGTGATTCCGTTTGTTTCAGCTAAATTAAAGACGAGTAACCGCACATATGTTAGAGTGAGCCCAAATAATCCCTCTTCGAGGAAAATGACATATTCTACAAGTTCTTTTTCTCGGTAACTTGTGAACACTCATGTAAAACGTCCTATTTTTTTTTTGCTGCTGTATATGGAGAAAGACTCTCATTACGAGCTTTTCTTACCGTGTCTTCCAATGTAGACTAAGGCACATATATGCCTTATAAGCCCTTTTGTACCCCATTGTGCCATCCAAGACTTCTCTTATGGCTCCTGTGCCATGCTCTCTTCGGACCAACGCTGCCTTGAAGACGTTCTATGGTAATCGCGAGGCATAATGGCAGCCTGCAAACAATTAAAATTATTTCAATTAATTATTCAAAAAGTTTATTCGACATTTCATTCTGATAGTTATCATATTCCAAATTCTATTCAATATGTTATATATATATTTATTTATTTAGTTATCTTGTATATATCGTATACATTTATATATATTGCGCAACAATGTATTAAAACAATAAGGATGGGTAAAACCGGGTACTACCCGATTTTTCCCCACCAATGGGTATCCGGGTTTGCCCCAATAAGCAATTAAAAATAAAAATTGCAACACATCTATACCACACTACCTACAAAATTAAACGTGGTGTACAAATAGTATCTGAAAGATGACAAGAATATTGCTGTTCTTACCGATATCTTATCTCATTGCGGAGATTTAAAAAATGAAAGTACAAAGTAGATATAAGTCGAACATTTTACAGCGATTTTCTTCCCATTGACCGAGATAAAACGGACGCCACTTTACACGACTGCTACTCAAATCACAATGCTCGCTGACCGTCCAGGATGAAGTTCACGTCGCCACACACAGATCGCAGCACTAGTTGCTGAGAAAAGGAGGTACCCGGTTTGACCCGCCTACCCGATTTTACCCTACTTTCTCCTACCTCTGCAAAGAGTATTCATTAGTTTAAAAAATATCTCTATTCAAGTATGCAGTACAGTTTTTCATTTTCAAGGAAATAAATATTTTTCTGTCCAGTGTCACTTAACTATGGCACCACTCCAAGTTCGGGAAAATACTTTTCCAATACCAAACACCTCCACACTGAATCCACCAATTCTTAATACAAATAGTTGAATGTGTAACAGTAAATTTGAGTTCAATAATGCAAAAGTTAACAAGAAAATGTTATATTTGTTCTTTATACTCGCCCTTTATAAATGACTCCGATTTCTGTGACCTACTCGCTGAAAACCAAACATGGTCGCAATAAATCTGATATACCTCTGCAAAGAGCATTCATTAGTTAGCAAAATATCTCTACCCAAGTATGCAGTACTCTTTGTCATTTCCAAGGAAAAAAATAATTTTCTCTCCAGTGTCACTGAACTATGGAACCTCTTCAAGTTCGGGGAACTACTGTGTAACGGAGTCTTAGGACAAGTATGTAAAATGTAAGAAATATATAGAGAAGTTTGCATACTCGACTGTTGTCAAGTTATACACTAGGTTTTGAAGTGTACTTGTTTAAGTGTAACAAAAATCGTAACATAGTAAGTAATTAAAAAAAAAAAAAAAAAGAGAAGTATACATACACACAGTATAGCCTACATGAGGTTTTCAAGTTTACTTGTGGAAGTATAACATAAAATGTTGGCAAAAATGTGCAAATTTTTTTAGTGTAGCACTCTTTTAAAGTGTTCTTGCAGAAGTGAAGCAAAGTCTAAGTACAAGTATGCGAGATGGAAAAAAGTACGGGAAGTATGCATACTTGACTAGCAATGTAGTATACACTAGGTTTTGAAGTGTAATTTTGGAGCACTAAGTTTTCAAAAAAATTCGGGAAGTGTGCATACTTGACTAGTGAAGGTATTATACATTAGGTTTTGAAGTGTAATTGTGGTCACTACATTTTCGAAAAAAATTAGGGAAGTATGCATACTTGATTAGTGAAGGTCGTACACTAGGTTTTGATGTGTAATTGTGGAGCAGTAAGTTTTCAAAAAATTGTTTAGTATGCATACTTGACTAATGAAGGTAATATACACTAGGTTTTTTGTTAACTTGTGCACTATGTTTTCAAAAAAATCGGGAAGTATGCATAGTTGACTAGTGATGGTAGTATACACTAGGTTTTGAAATGTGTGTGTGGATCACTACATTTTCAAAAAATGTCGGGAAGTATACATACTTTACTAGTGAAGGTAGTATACACTAGGATTTGAAATGTAATTCTGGATTACTTCATTTTAAAAAATGCAAGTATGCATATTTGACTAGTAAGGTAGTATACACTAGGTTTTTAAGTGTGCTTGTTGATCACTATGTTTTCAAAAATATTCTGGAAGTATGCATAGTTGACTAGTGAAGGTTTTGCAGTGTAACTGTGGATCATTAAGTTATGTTTTATAAAAATTGAAAGTATGGATACTTGATTAGGTAAGGAAGTGTACAGTAGGTTTTGAAGTGTAATTGTGTATCGCTACGTTTAAAAAATTGGAAGTATGCATATGTGATTAGTGAAGGTAGTATACACTAGGTTTTTAAGTGTGCTTGTGGATCACTACGTTTTCAAGTGTACTTGGGATATGAATCTGAGATCCAAGTTAGTAAACACTTGGTTTTAAAGTGTACTTGGGAAATAAATCTGAGATTCGATTTTTTTTTTTGGCAAGCCCCCAAATCCCGCTACGCCAGCGTGAGTACCTTCACAGTTCTGTGTGCCCTCCGGCATGCATGTTAGTAGCAGCTAAGCTGGTTGGAGAATGGGATGCGTCTCAGGGCAAGTCCTACACGCCTTCAGACGGTTTTAATTAATAAATTGGGCACATGCATTGCGGCTGAGCAGGGTTGTCTTATGCCATGGCCGCAATTGTAGCCATGGACACACCCCGAAAGAATAAGTGTCAAGTAAGGGGCATAGAAATTCAGGCAAAGCAAAGAGGGCCTAGGAGAAACTATGCGACAGTCCCGGAGCATAAAAATATTTTTTTTTAAATTAGGGATGGAGAAAGTAGTTCGCGAATGTAGACTTTGTGAGGTTAATGAGGGTGATATGAAATGGGTTGAGCCGCTAATGGAATGTATTCAGGGTCGTACCACAGTAACACGGCCCTGGAGGTGGGGGACAGATTTACGCCACCCGCTCGCAGATGCCAGTCATCTCTCTGGAAGCAGAAAATGTATTAGTTTCCAGACATAAAAAATAGGAGTTATTAGGAAGAGGAAAGGGGGTGGTGGAGCAGTGCAATGAAATGGCATTACCTGCGGCATTATTTCGATTGCAGAAATTTATGTGTTATATGTGTTGTGTGGTTTAGTGTGAGTGTGCCACTTCACAAACTCCACCAGCTGCTGCAGAGAGCACACTACGTCACAGCATCCTCAGTTTTTGCTGGTAAACTGACCAAAGACCGCCTTGGAATCGGCAGTGGTGACGGACCATATATACAAACAGCTGTCGGATGAGAGAGGTGTTGCAGCACAAGTTTGTGTGATGGGGCAGGTGTATGCAATGTAATTCGCAGGGCCGATGCCAGCTAGGGTCTTAATGACGTATGTTTTGCCTTGTTCTGCGATCACATATTGCTTCGCTTCGATTTAATATTTAATATATTTTTGGTAATTAATATAAGTGTGGGAATTATCACGCATAGCTGATGGCGAAATTGGTTGATTAGGGTAGTTATGGCGGTCTGTGTGCTTATATTTTTGTGTTCCGCAGGGTCATAATCCCCGATGCTCAATATTTTCGCATTTGCACTGTTTGCAAAATCAGTGTAAAATTTTTGTGCTAATTTGACGAAGTGCTCATCCAGTTTTTCAAATTTTAATTCGCGATGCAGATCTGCGATAAGGCAGTATCGGGGCGCATCTGCTGCTATTCGCAGACATTTGTTTTGAATTATTTGGAGGCTCCTTGTGAGCATTTTAACTCCATGTACCCAGGTGGGCGCAGCATTTGTTATAATTGGGCGTATTAGCTCTTATACAGTAACACAGCCTTGTTTCAGGTTAGGGTGCTTCGTGGGTTTAATATAGGATAGAGTGTGGATATCCGGGCTTGGGTGCTGGCACATTTAGCATCTATATGCATGTTCCAAGTAAGCTTTTGGTCCACATGGACACCTAAGTATTTCACCACATCTTTATGGGGACTTTGTTCGTCAAACACAGTTAATTCAGGGTGATTACTCGCCTGGGGTAATTTTCTGCGAGTAAAGACTTTAGTGTCACTTTTACCGACATTAATTTTAATCCGCCATTTTGTGTAAAAATTTTCAAAAATCTAAGACATTTTGTAACGTTTGGGTTGCTAGTTTGAGATTGTGAGTGTCAGATATTGATGTCATAAGTTGCCAGTCCTGCAGACGAGCTGGTGTAACAAGATGGCGACTGCTATACATGCCATGTCGTATGTACAAGCAAGCAACAGAGAAGAAAGTTGTAGTAACCTCGGAACTGTCTATTATTTTTGTTAGACATAACATGGCGTCAGGTATGGGGCATATTTTCCTGCGTTGAATGTTTAACGCTGTGTGTTCCATCGCAGAATTAAGATGGATAAGTTCGCGAAACTGCCAGATCAACTCATCGTTGAAGGTAACCTAGGCCAGAACTGGACACTGTGGAAGCAAAACTGCAAGTTGTATTTACAGGTCTTAAAAATAAAAGATGTTACAGAAATCCCTCGAGTTACATTGCTAGTTAATGCTATTGGTGATAAAGGGTTAGACATATACAACTCCTTTAACTTCTTCGAGACGGACTCGCAGAAATTCGCAACTGTTGTCTCAAGATTTGATCAGTATTGTTCGCCGTGGAAGAATCTTCTCTACCATAGGTTCCAGTTTCTTACGTTAAGACGGTCGAAGGGGATGCCTGTTGAGCAATTTGTAAAGCCGGCCTTACATGATACCCATTTCCATAGCAGTTTTATTACCCATTTTCTGCTAGTGGTTCTGCTCCCATGTAGGTCACAATGCAGCCCCCTCCAGAGGGGTCTGGCTCCGGTTATAACAGTTTTCGTAC
This sequence comes from Dryococelus australis, assembly GCA_029891345.1. NCBI lineage: Eukaryota > Metazoa > Arthropoda > Insecta > Phasmatodea > Phasmatidae > Dryococelus > Dryococelus australis. Next base: position 152,525,368 of record CM056994.1, read on the forward strand.
TCATGGGCATGACTGAAATGGTAATAGAACGTGTTCTAAATTTCTGTTATGCCCACGGAGATGAGACAGACAAGATGGCGGACAGAAGTAACAACCTCGAGGTGTATATATTCGTTTACAAAAAATTACGGGTGCTGTAAAATGTATTTATGTACAAAATGAAACTTAATGTAAGCGTACGTAATGGGAAAAATTTCAATTAACTGCCATTGTCATAATAAAACAATAAACACAACTTTAAAAATACGGGATAACTAGGAAATATTATCCTATATATGACCGTTTGGACAAGTCGTTTTAGAAGATGTGTGTTTAGCACAGAGGGTTGGTGCATGGGTTCGTGCTTCTTGGTTTCGGTCTTTAGAGTTCAAATCTCCACCGTATAATGAAATTTTTTTAGTTATTTTATGTGATACATTATTACGTTTTGTAATCTAAGTTATTGGCAAAAAACGCTTATTTATAGAATATATTTGACTAAAAACAATATTACAAACCAAAGTTAAATAAAGAGAACCACTTGTAGCCAATTTTACTGTACAGTTATTTGCGTATTATAGCTTTTATACAAAGAAATTCTTGAAATAAATGTACTAACAAAAAACATAAATTATAAACAACAGTGATGTATCACAAAAATGAATAAAAAATTTCCTTTTGCGGTGGAGATTTGAACTCTAAAACCAAAAAATATCCGACAGAAACCCGTGCACCAACCAACTGTGCTAGACACACATCATGCAAACTAGCAGTGTAAAAGCACAATTTAGTATTTGTATTGTGATATTTTGCCAACTTTTAGTTTCCTAACCGTATAAACTCGTTTGGTTACGGAAAGCACAAGATTGATTATTATGCCTGTTAAAGATAAATTTTTAATAATTAAATAATGTTTTAATTAGTCACATAAAGTCCATTGTAGATACATCTGAATACAGTCCCTGGTTTTTTATACATAAGCAGTGCTATTTACTAATATTTTCCTTATATTTATAGTCACGTATTTTACTTTGTACTTTTTCGATGTACCACAAAGCAAATACATATAATATTTGTTTGCATTTGTAGCCCTGCCAATTGCAGAATATCTGCCATTTGCGAGTTGTTTTTGACTGCCATTAACGATTTTCTGTTAGCACTTTAGGTAATGTGTGGGTATGAACTGATATATTGTTTCTTCTTTTCTGCTACAGAAACCTTTATGTCTTCTGTTGTGCCATGAGTATAACAGAGGGTAGCAGAAATTGGGTATCATGTAAGGACAGCTTAACAGACCTCAAAAATCTGTCGCGAGTTTGTGAATTTGGTGCCCACGAAAGTTTGTTATGTCGGGACATTTTAGTTGCGGGTATCAGTGATACTGTCATGCAGGAAAAACTCCTTCAGGCGGGAGATGAGGTAATACTCGAAAAGGCAATCGAAGTGTGTCGGTCAATTGAAGCCAGCCGTGTTCAGCTGAATGCTATGCAAAGTGTGTCGGCTAATGTAGAAGCAAGCACGTCAATAAATACGCTCGCAGTTCGAGTGAAACAACATGTTGACAGAAACAGTTTTAGAAGACCTGAACTCAAGCGGAAGTGTGGCTTTTGTGGTTGCGAGCATGGGCGAGATAAAACATGTTCAGCATTAAACAAATATGTGCTAGATGTCGTCTTAAGAATCATTTCGCAGCAGTGTGTAAGAGTTCACCAGTCAATGTGCCGCTCCTGGGTTTTGAAGTATGCCGGGACCTGCAATTAGTGCAGTGTGTTTGCACCCTGGATCATCAGGCAGTATCCAGTAGGGAGGAGTTACAGCAAGAGTTTCAAGATGTGTTTTCAGAGTTGGAAAAATTTCCTGATGTGCCACTTTATATTCATATTGACCCTGTGGTGACCCCTGTAGCCAACTCTTAACGCAGGGTTCCTTGTAGTCTGTTTACGAGACTGAAATAAGCTTTAATAGCATTAGAAATGTCAGGGGTACTTTCCGAAGTAACCAAACCTACTCCCTGGGTCAGTAATATAGTTATTGTAGAGAAACCAAGTGGTGGCCTAAGACTGTGTTTAGATCTGGATAATCTTAACAAGGCCATACAGCATAAAATGCACCCAATTCCTTCACCAGAGGATCTCGCATCTAAGCTATGAAGGTACAAATACTATGCTATATGTGACCTGTCTAATGGCTTTTTACAGGTTCCTCTTGATAAAGCTATCTCTGAGCTTTGTTGTTTTGTTTCTCCATTTGGTAGGTACAAATTAAATTGTCTACCATTTGATGTCAGTTATGCACCTGAAATTTTTCAGAGGAAGACAGCTGAGATTTTTGGTGATATTGAAAGGGTAGAAATCTATTTTGATGACATCATAATGAGAGCAAATTCTCAGCCAGAGCTGTAGACTGTAGTCCGTAAGGTGTTATGTAGAGCAAGAGAGTGTAATGTGAAATTAAATAAACCTAAATTTCAATACCAGATTTCTTGTGTTAGCTACATGGGTAATGTAATTTCTGCAGACAGGAAGCATGTTGAAGCTATTTTGCGAATGCCAAGGCCCATAAATAAGATAGAGTTATAATGTATGCTGGGGTTAGTCAAATAATAAGGCCGGTTCATTCATAATCTGGCTAAGGTATCTGCTCCCCTGAAGATCCTCACACACAGCAATGAGCCGTGGCAGTGATTACACGAACAGGAATTAGCAATTAAAGAGTCTTACATCTAGTGCTCCTGTTCTAGGTGTCTATGACCTTAACCTTGAACTTGTCATCCAAACTGATGCCTCATCTCTCGGACTCGGGTGTTATGCATTACAAAATGGTAGGCCGATTGAACTTGCTTCTGGAAGCTTAACAAGTACTGAACAAAAGTGGGCACCTATTGAACAAGAGTTTTTAGCTGTCAAGTGGGCATGTGAAAGGTTCCATGAGTTTAGTTATGGGAGGCCAGTTACGGTTCACAGTGACCATAAGCCATTGGTTGGCATCATGAAAAAGGATCTGAATTATCTCTCATCTCGTCTTCAGAATATTCTGTTAAAGTTACTGCAGTATGTTGTGACCTTAGTCCACAGGCCGGGGTGTGATATGTGCATTGCAGATACTCTGCCGCGAACATCCTTAGAGAATATGGAAATTTCAGATGACTTACAGTTTGCTGTACACTCCCTTGTAACCAACTTACCCATGTCTGAGAAAAAAGCGGAGTTTAAGGAAGCCACATCCAGGGATCCCCAACTATCTGCTCTTGTAAAAGTGTTGCATGGCGACTGCTAAAGGCGCCACGTTGTGTGTACAAGAAAGCGACAGAGAATAAAGTTGTAGTAACCTTGAACTGCCTATTATTCTTACTAGACATAGCAGTGGGAGCAACTGAAATTACTGTGTCGTCCGCATAGCACCCAAATTACACCAGTTGGTGATCAGGTTTCAGTAGGTTTTTATGTATATATTAAATAATACTGGGCCCAAAATGCTGCCTTGTGGAACTCCGGCACAAATAGTTTTTGCGCCAGATTTAGCACCCTCGCATGAAACAGTGGGAATTCTATACGCCACATAGCCTCTTATCAATTTGACATAGCAGTCAGGGAGTTTTATTTCATATAATTTATATATTAGCCCTGCATGATAAACATGGTCAAAGGCTTTTTCGATATCAAGGAATACTGCAACTTCATAATCTTTGAAGTTAACAGCATTCGTAATGTATTCCGATACTAGTACAAGCTGGTGTGTTATCGAGTGTTTCGATCGGAAGCAAAATTGCTCCTCTTGTAATAAGTTATTACTATCCAGGTGAGAATTCATCCGCCTTAATACAATATATTCAACTACTTTTGAAAGTGTATTGAGTAAGCTGATTGGACTATAATTTTGTCGCATGCTCTTGTCTTTTCCTGGTTTGTAAAAAATAATTACATTCGCTTTTCTCCGTATATTCGGGAAAATATTCGAACTTGTGCACTGAATTCATACAGAAATACTAAATGCACAAGAGCTAAATCTGGGAGTTTATTTAATACAATCGCTTGTATACCATCCTCGCCAGGTGGCTTTTAAGGCTTCATAAGGCGAATGGCAAGTTTAATTTCTTGCAATTGTGTATATTCGGGTTCGTGTTATGTGGGCTGCCATTGTTTAATACTTACTTCCTGGAGAATATGGGCGGTGGAAATTCTATCACTGGGATACTGATTTGTCTGGAAAATGTTTTCCAGCACATTGGCGAAGGCCTGTGCCTTCGATTAAAGGGTGAAAGCTACCCCAGTGGTAGTGGTTAAGGGCAGAACTTAATCAGTTTTATTTAATAGGCTGACGTGTGTCGCTCCACACCCTAGACCGTTTGTCACGCCGGCCGCAACCAAGTGTAGCACACATGTGCTCTCGATGATTTATCACCTGCGAGTAGTGTCAGTGTCGTGTGAGTGCAGGAGTGGGCAATATCGGGCAAATGCAGTGCAGTCCAGAAGAGTGTAGCACCACGTGCACCTACCAGCCCGGGAGAGCAGGTGGAGTAATGCATGAACACATGTATAATGTGTATTACATTCAAAAGGGTTGTAACAATTCTGCAAGCACATTTCCCGCCATGCGATAAGGACATGTGACCCGCAAACAAAGTGTAATATGTTTAGAAACCCTTATGCTCCAGTGTTGTTGTTTTGGAATGTTATTGGTTTTTTCACAAATGTTTATTTTCACCACCACCAGTGTTATGTCCACCCCATTTCATCCCAGTCGCAAGGTAAGCTTCAGAGATAATTGTTGATTTGTGTTTTCGCAGTGTTTAAGGTAGTTATAACATGTAATGGTAAATGGGTTTATCCGCGTGCGTAATTATATCCCTCTGTGGCGCACTGGCTTGCCACCATTAGCCCTCGCGCCACGGTGGGAAATCAGTCAGCAAGACGCACCCCAATGGGGAGGACCATGTGAAATAGCGCTTGTGCTTTTCCCACCCGGATGGTATCAATCTTCATTACCGGTCATTTTCTGCAATAGTTTATGTATATAAAAAAAAATCTTCACTTTTACTGTCCGGGATACTCCCCCTTGCTTCCCTAGGAATTGCATCTACTAGGGAGTTTATAAGTTTTATCAGCACACTTAACTTCATGCAAGCATAGTGCTTTATATAACGCATAGCTTTAGCCGCAGGTTTAAAGTGTTCAATTGTGTAAGCTGTTCTCCTGGAGGGAACATTAGATTCTCCAATAAATAGCATGAACTGATGAGTGCTTTTTATTTGTTTGCTGAAGGGCATTTAAGGGCACAGGCCCCTTAATACCAGCCGTTTTCTTATGCAAGCGTTTATGTGAATTCAAGGGTAAATATGAATTTTTATGTGTGCTGCAAGCTAATCAAAGCAACGCGAGTTGTATTTATGGGCGTGTGGTTTGGCCCTAACAATCGATGCCTAGTGAGTTTGATTACGGTGATGTCGTATTTAATTTGCAATACAAAGAGGTGATTGGGCTGCTTGAAGAGCCCCTCATTTAGAAAACAATGAAGCCTCCACATCAGGTGAATAACTGCAAGATCTATGCGGGAATGTGGTCCGGGTGATCGGCCCACAGCACCCCGAGGTTACAAGGACTCAGCTCTACTGCAAAAATATCAGTGATGCCACCACGGCGATATCTGGCTCCTACCGGGTATATAATTCCAATCACCTTTTTCCATATTCTGTACACCGCTTTTATAAATCCCAATCAACCCCTTTCCAAACTATGACAACCGTCAATGGTCGCCCTTCCGTGTTGCCAAAATTTCCCGCCAAAATCCATGTATGATCTTTCGACCAACCTTTCAGAAATTTTCTCACCTCATGTTGTTTATCCAAGCTAACCTAACCCTGTTCAACCACCTACCGCAATGAGAGGAAGCAGAGAACATCTACAGTGCAGTGGTGCCTTCCAGATGCCCGGGAGACGTTAGAAAAGGGACCACATGCTCTGCAGGAAAGAGGGCGTGCAAATGCTGGTTCATCGCCATTGTGGGGAAAGTGGTGAAGAAGAGTAAGAAAGGCAGCCATCTTTGTGCAGCACATGAGGTCACGGTACATGCCACCAGACAGGATATAGGACAAACGAAGGGGAGGGAGCATGCACCCATGCCACCCCTCTGCCACCAGCAGCAGCACCCAGCTCGACAGGAGGGAGGAATGAAGGGAGAAGTTACCCTCCTTCCCCGTGCCCATTGCTCATGCCACCCGCCGGCGGTCAGTTCAGCGGGAACAGGTTCATTTACCCCTACGCCCACATGCGCCCGAGCAGGGCTGCTGCGTTGTGACCACCGCACCATGCACGTGGACTTGAACTGTCATCTGTGCCACACATGTGACTGTGAACTGTTAACATGGCCAGCTACACCACATCCACCGTGACATCAACACCATTGTGCTTGGAGTGCCTCAAAGCACTCCCATTGGACTTTGTTGGCAAATTCGGGAGAGGCATGCAGTGTTGTCGTTGCGGCCGAAGACCGAACTCAACACCGAACAGCCGCGAACCACGCACAAAGGAAACAGTGGTTTCATGGAGAAATTCTCAAAGAGAAACAGTTTAATCGCAAGTAATCAAGATGGAATCAGACTGTCAAACACTGCATTATTGTGACAATCTCATTTGAGATGGGCAAGGGGCAATTATCTTAGAGCGCCAGAGCTGTCAAATCATATTCCACCAGAAATGTCTCAGCAATAAAGAATAAACAATTGCAAGCAGGTTAGTGTTTACATGCGGTAACTGCCACATTAATGATGGGTATTGCAACGTACAACAACCAATTTAGAACCTAAAGTCAAGATGTCAGATTCAAGTAAGCAGTAGTGAGAGGAATATTCAGAATTTTAATTGGCAAGCGGAGGTAACAATCAAGAGCGAGTACAAGTAGGAAAGCATTGCACAAGTCGCAAGAAGGGCAGAACACCTCGCATACACGGCGGGAATGCAAGCAGGGGATCAACAACCAAATGTCAACAGCACTCATGTGGTGAGCAGAGGAGTACGGCCATTGTTGATGTCAGCATTGTTACCTCTACCCCATTCGAATGCAACTCCATTACCATACTTACCTATCAGTATCTATATAATGCCAATGCCTACCATGTACCCAACACCGTTGTACCTGTCAATCCTACCACCACTAACCATGCCTTACCCAACCATTACGTATATGACACCACAAAAAGAAGTAGTACAGTCATCAACAAATACCGCAATGGAACCGGATAGAGAGACAGGGATCGCTGAGCCAAACTTCAACGCAACTCTGCCAGAATAAACACACGCAAGGACTCCTAGCAGATGTCAGATTTTACCCACATTTGCGGGAACATCGTCGGAGGACCCCACGGCCTTCCTGGAAGACTGCGCCCACAGGCTCACTAAGTATGGTGTCAGTCAGGAGGAATAGGCTAGCTGTGTTGGAGTGCAGCTCCAAGGAGACACACAGCCTTGGTGGAAATCATTGAACCATTATGGGCTACAGTGGCAAGATTTTTACAGTGCCTTCCTGAGCGGTTTCAGGGATTTGTTCAGCTCTATTGATGCACAGAGTCGACTCACACTGGAAGAACAGCAGCCAAATGAACTTTTAACTGCATTCGTCACACGCAAGATGCACCTAATCTGCCAGATTCACCCGCAGTTGCTGGAATGTGACATCTTAGAAAATATTGCGGAAACAGCTAGGCCAGAATTCAGGGCAGCACTGATACCACTATTGAATGGGACCATTGAAGACATCATACACACAGCGATCTAACTGAAACATAACTGCGTACAATCACACCACGATCTGGGTATAGTTTGATTGCGTAATGAGCAGAGAGACACTTAGGGACATGCCGTCCCACCACTGGTACAGCAGGAGCAAAATAAACAGTTCGGCCAAACTAAACTAAATTTCTGGTGTACCAGAACAGGAGGAGGCAGGAGGTGCAAGGTACAACACACAGTGCGGGAGTGCAGCCGCGTTGTTGGGATCAAAATCAGCCACCGCGAAATCCGTGTCGGTATTGCCCTATATACCACTGGCATAGCAATGCCCCAACAATCCTCACCTACCACTCAGTTAGAAAGCAGCAAGTAAAAAGCAGGGAAACAGGATGCAGGGGTGAGGAGGCCGGACATCTCTTCCACCCCTGATCTGCATCAGAAACCACAGGACCAGACACCACAACAAGCATTGTTACAACAGGTCAGTAATGGCGAACAACAATTTATCGGGAACCTTGTAAATGTGAATGGGTGTCAATGTCAAGCTCTAGTTGATACAGGAGCATCACACCACTTAATAAGGCCGGAATTTGTAAAATCACGAGACATAGAACCTGTTAATTTTGTCATTTGGTTAGCCACCAAAAATGAGAACATTACTGAATTCGATCAAGCAAAAATTACAGTTAACATACGTGACATTAGCATCATAGCAGCAGCTATTGTTATGCAGGAAATCTGGAAGAACGTCATCTTAGGAATCTTGTGGTTATCCTAACAAAACCCAACTGTGGAACCAGCTGCTTGCAGAATATATTTTGGGGAGAAAGAAAGACATACAGCTTATAATTTGTACAGGAAACCGACAGTTAATTTACATCACATCATATTGAGCGATCTTGACCACAACATATCACCTGAACACCAGGCAGTTTTCCAATGTTTGTTAAACGAACGTGAGGATGTATTCATAATATGAGACGCTTTACGCCGAACCACAATTGCAGAACATGAAATTTCGTTAGAAGCATAACCCATACGGACACTGCCACACATTTACTTACCGCAGCAGGCGAGAATCATTAAACAGCTGATCCAGGAAGTGCTAAATTATGGGGTTATTGAGCAAACAGACAGTATGTACAACTCTGCAATAACATTCGTGCCTAAAAAAGATAGCCCATGGCATTTTTGTGTCGACTTTAGTTACCAAAAATTCATTACCACTGTACGTAAGTGTAAAAGATGCCCCCAGTTCATTAGGAGAGGCGAACATTATGTCATCCCTTGACTTAAAAGTAGTTATTCGCAAGAACCAGTTGAGATGGAAGACCATTAGAAAACAGCATTCACTGTGCCGGATGAGCGCCGCTTCCAGTTCTGCACTATGCCCTTTGGGCTTAAGTGCACCCCAGCCAACTTTCAATCCATGATGGGGTGCGTGTTGGATGGCTTAATAGGCGACTACACCATGGCCTACCTGGATGACGTGACTGTATGGTCCAACATGTGGGAGGAGCACCTGCAACATATGTCCATAGTTTTAGAGAGATTAGCTATTAATGGGCTGACATGTGTGCTGGAAAAATGCCACATAGGAAAAACCAGTATTGACTTTTAGGGCATGTCATAGATGCAGAGGGAAATAAACCAAATCCAGTATAGTTGGATCTAATAGCAAACTACCAACAGCCAAAAACCAGGAAGCAGTTCCGAATGTTTTTGGTTTAATAAATTGGTTAAGAGAACACATTGAAGATTTTTCAGTCATAACACCACCACTGACAAATTAATTTTCACCACAAAACATATTTCAATGGTCAGAAGCAGCAGAACTGTCTTTTCAGAAAATTAAGGAGAAATTTCAGACATGTCCAACACTGGTAAGATACGGTGCCAGGCAAGCACTTGTATTTACCAACCGACTCGAGCCAGGAATGAGTAGGAGCACTGCTTTACCAACTAGCAGATAATGGTGAAAGAAACGTAATTGACTTCGCTAGCACTAAGCTAGACCCTACCAAGCGCCTCTACGATGTCAATGAACGTGAATGTCTTGCTGTAATCTGGGCAATAAAAATTTACCTGGCTTACTTAGAGTATCAACGCTTTATGTTACGCACAAACAACAAATGCCTGCTCTGCCTTCATAACATGTATGAGGCCGGCAGTAATTTAACCATATGGGCATTGCACCTGCAAATGTTCGATTTCTCTGTGGAACACGTAGCGGGAAAGGAGAACTAGTTATTGAACATGTTATCACGTGCACCGGACCCGCAAGTAATATGGCAAGACAAAGTGGAATGGGAGGAGATCCTTCTGCCAGGTGATGGGATTATTTCCGAACTTAGCATAGAGCAAGTGAGTGCTGTGGAATATGACATTTGGATTTCGGAGCTGTTTGAGCAAGTAAAGTAAACACAGCAAGGTTGCCAATTTTCGCAAGACAAGACGTGGCAGTGCGAACAAGGATTGGTAGAGAACTGGCGAGTCGTGAATGGCAGGTTAGAAACATGCTCGCTGGGTAACCCGAGGAAGTGGAGAGTGTGTGTCCCTACACGTGCACAGGATCAGTGTGTTCGCCCATGCATGCATACAGTGGCAGTGTAGCTGGACACCCCGGGGTGTCCCAGACAGTTCGAAACATAATGGAGCATTTCTTTTGGCCAGGACTCGCGAAACATGCACACAGTTTAGTGCAAAAGTGTCAAAAGTGCAATTTGTTAGGAACCATACCCTAGGTCAGTTAACAGGAAACGATTTCAAGTGGTAGTCACAATTTTTCAAAGTAGGTTGAGGCGTTAGCCCGTCAGTAGTGCCTGTACAAATGACATCACAAGAGTGCTCAGTGATGACTTTTTCCCACTCTGGGGTTTTCCTAAAAACCTATTGACTGATAACAGGACCCAGCTTACTGGGAAACAGTAGCGTGAATTATGCACGAAGTGGGAGTGAGGCACATAACATCAGCAATTTACCACCCCAGGGCCAACCCAACAGAAAGGCAGAACCAGGAGTTAGAAGTTAAGCTTCTCCTCCATGTGGGTGTCCAGCACAGAAAATGGCCGGAACATCTAGCAGCCGCATTATACACATTCCATCGACGAGTCAACGCAGCCACCTGCAAAACACCTGCCAAAGTATTGCTGGGAAGAAACCTACACCTACCAGGCGAGGGAAAATGTGGGAGACCGGACAGCAGTGATGCACCAAGCAGTACTACCAACCGGCAAGCATGTAGGGAACGAGAGCAGCAGGTACTAGAGCAATACATGCGATATGCTGCAAGATGTCAAGGCTACAAATGCCAACAATCTGACACAATGGAACTCGTTTGAGGAAATTACCTGAGAATGTTATCCCGCACTTCAGTTAAAATCCTTCACTAACGGTGGACCTTTATGCACAATATCAATGCATTTCAAGGCCACATAGGACAATTTAATCGATTTCTTACAAATCAAACTTAATTATCCAGACGCAAACTTCAAATCCTGATTAATAGTTATCCGATAACAAAAATACCAGATCCTTGAAAAATTGATGCCTTTTTCTGGCGAATGGATTCTGAGTGATAAGTTCGGTTCGCGAAACTGGAAAGGCACCGTTTAATGTTACTCATACGATTCGCATTACATCCTTGTCATCTTTGAGCATGATTACCTGCTCAACAATAATGCTCGATTACCGAATGAATTCGTTATAGTTTAAGATTCAAAATATTCCCTGTTGGTCAGCGAAACACACAGTCAAAAAAGATATTTCTTACAAACCTCTAATTAGTTATGCTTTCAAAGTTGAAGTGAATAACCCATTGATTGATTGATTTAGAGATTTTAAGAATTCCTAGTTATCGTTTTGCCACCACGACCAGAACCTTATCGTCGCTAGTATTTTTCTACCATGTTCTAACAGAAGAACCCAACTATCCACTCATCGACAAATCGCCTAAAATCGTGTATGTAAGACCTATATCGGTGCACTACGAATACAATGATTTAGTCAATACAATTGTACCCAATATTAAGAGATCCCATTTTGCATTTTGTGGCATACTGCCATTTAGAACCCAAAAAATTACTAAATGGAGTGAAATTATTCATACATTAAATTCTCAAGACCTCGATTACCTTTATTGGGAAAATTTATCTCAATATTACAATAATCGTATTGAGCAATTTGACAAAGAATATACCAACCAAAGTAAATTCAAACCATATTACATACCCCCGATATTGATATGCCTCGATTGAAACAATCGTCTAACATCACAAATGCTCAATCCGAAAACTACAGGTGTATTTATTCAAGACCTGGCTAAAAATATTGCCTACCCAATATCTTTGGTTGATAATCTCGTTAACAAGTATGGTGAATGACTTCCTCAATTCGCTCTCGAAAGATTTCAGTTCCAATACACTCCCGACATATATCTCAATTGCGAAGTTGCCTACAATGATATAGTATAGTTCGATGAAGGATATTCCCGGGATATCAATGCACAATGTGATTTATTGGCTTTGACTGAAAAACCCCAATTCAACCCTTATGAAATCGTATCCCACAACAAGGTCGAGTACCAGATAAATTTCCGTTTTTAATAAACCAACTGTTCCAGTTATAGACACTGAAAATTCGCTCCTGTATGTATTTTTAAACTTGCAAAAAAATGATATCATCGATGCCTTTGGGTACTTTAAAAAATGACAACTGTTATTATGTTGTGCCAAAACATTCTCTAGATTTCCGTCAACCGCGAAAGAACAAAATTTTTTACATAATCACATTGTATTTAAAAACTGAAAAAAAAAAAAAAAAACAAACACTGCTTGCATCAATTTCCACACAATTCATGACCACATATTCAAAAAACGAAATCAATAAAACAATCATGTTGTCAGCATCTCAAGACTAACTTTACGTAAATCAAGTATACACCTTGAATCCCTTGATCAATTCATTGAGACATATATGTAGGAAAAATGAACTAGATGACAATTACAACTATAGACTATTTGCTACAAATATGTATACTCGAAGTGGTTTGGATTTTCTAATGCCTTGCGTTCGAGAACTCGATGCCGAAACAAACTGGAGGTTGAAGCGAAAATCTTATTTTAATCAGTTTGCATACGTGGTAAATTATAGCTTTTTAATTTTATTTAAAGATGTTTATTTTTGTTCGTTTGTAGAGAAAAGGAATCCTACCAGAGTAGAGTCTGATTTGCAAAGATTGTTTCTGGTCGAAATTGAAAATAACGAAGATGACCGCAAACTATCATCAACCTCCAAAGAGTTTCTATCCGATTCAATCAAACGCGAGTCGTTTTGGCAGTATTTTGCATATCCGAAACATAAACCAAGAGACATTAATTCCGCCATTTAGAGTGAGCGATACCCGAGCTTGGTTTGCGAACTATAGATAAAATATCGCGCCAATCGAAAACACATTGGTTTATTAGAAAACAATGAAAGCTTTGTTTATCATACACTTTTCTCTCTATCGGGTTACTTGAGTGAATTCCATCCTTACTTTCTAATTATTTAATGTCCTTTTACCGACATTCACTTGTCTCAAGTCAAACAATCGGTGATGACAAAGGGATATATTTCCTTAACGAAGGTGTTTTGTTAGTGCAAAAAGAGGTAATAAACCACGAGAAAATGGAACTTTGGTAATATTTATAACACCGATGCATATATCGTGTTGCGAGCAGGAACCTTTGAAACCCAATTTAGAAGATTTTTTTACTAAATGCCAAAGCAAAAAAACAATGATGGTGAAGTTGGGGATGGTGGTGACAAAAGAATACTACGTGTTGAGTAATAATAAAATGTTATTAGACCTACGATTGGGCTACATGTTTGCAAACGTGAATTTATGATATAGAAAATGACGTGGAAAATGCTCTCGAACATACCATTAGCTCGTCCATCAAGTTGTTGAAAATCAATGTGATGTGAAACAATATTTGAAAAAAATATTAAACATCGAAGTAGTAAAACTACACGTTTTATTTCGCACAAAACTACACAATATGATAGTCGCATCGACACTGTATTATTTCCCAATTAAAATAGGTATGTTGATTGGCCAAGACTTAAAGTTGGAAAACAAACATGAACTATTGTTGGTTTTGTTTGATAATTAGCAATCCTGATTGAATCCCCTTATTTGAGCACTAGTTCATTTGTGAATATAGTAGGTAAAAAAAAATACAAACATTTAAAAATCATTTTATTAGAATTACATTTTATCACCACAAGGAATTCCAAAAATCGAAAAGTCAGTACACCTGACACGATGAATGTTATAATGTGACTTTTCAGCCCTGTCTCAACAATACAATTCCCAAATGCAAACTGATTGGCATCTTCAGTATTCCATCGTGCTCTCGTTTCAATCACGTTTATTTAGACTTGTGCCAGTATCACAACTTGAACTATACGACTTGTATAACCATGGAGGATCGTCATATCTGCAACACATTCCCTGTGATGTTGGAATCTGATTTGGATTTGAGATTACTCCGTCATTATCACGGTTATTGCGATGGCATCGAAATGGCATCATCACCCTCATTTTCATCTTCACCACCACAACCACCAACGTTGTGAGAATGCGTGATCGAATACTGTATGGTGAAAGATTCTAACGAGAGGAAATAAAATACGGTATATTGTTTGACGACACGTTCCCAAATTCATGGTTATTTCGTAGAAAACAGTCGTTTGTTCCATATATATTGATGAAAAATTGGTAATTATCGCACATTCGAGTGAGCCGAACACAGCCATCGATTTTACATTAACAAATACATTTACACCAAAAAAAAAATAAAGCACATTGTTTCGAACTTGTTTTGCAAGTGGGTAAAGAACCATGTGTGTTTGTTCACCATACTCCCGAAGTCGAAAACTTTGAAAATGATTTCGATTCGAGAATGTCACACACTTTTGAAGTGGAAGATAAATACATTGTCTACAATTATCTACTTTTCGGGTACGTATTGAAACGATTTGTCGGTCATATCCGCCCCATTGATAGTGTCTCCAATAAAATAATTTTCTCCCCATCAATTTTGTTGATTCTACTGGTCTTGTATGCAACTACAAGCAAAAAATATTGTTGCGACCAGCTCTTTTCCATGAAGAATACGTACAAAACAAAAAAAGAACAAACATTTCAAACTTCAATTGTAAACCGTTGACTTCTCAGGTGGAGATTTCTTTGGGCTCGTCATCAAACCCGTACCAAACGACATTGACACATACACGATACCTACTGATTATATTGGATTTTTGTGTCTTTTCGAAAAAAAATGTCGCCTTCGATTCATTCAATTGTGTTTACTCCCAAGTCTCGGATGTGAACCTGGCCATGAGCACTGATTCGTGTAGGATCGACAAGCTGATTTCGAAACTTATTGTTAAAGGTTACTGGTTGCCGCTGGATGAATGCGATATCGCGGATATGAGAAACAACACTTTTATCGGTCACTTGTGCATGTTCAACTCGATATTTTCCTTGAATTACATGTTGAATCCTATAGTGAAATTGCACAAATTACGCTCAAATATTCGACGAAGGTTTGGTTTCATCGAGGTGCTTGTGTTTGAAGGTATATTCAACTTGAATCATTTCCAAGGTATGCCATTCAAGACATTTGTGGGCAAGGTGACGGGAAGAATATTCACCATATCTGTGTTCGAATTGACAGTGAACGGCGATTCGCAGTATGTTTTGTCTCTGGATAATTGTTTCGGACCGCACATCACTGAGCAAATACGATCCACTTTCCAATTTGGGATAATGGCCAAGCTGTTAACCGCAATAAACTACTTGAAGACGAAACTAATCACAAAACCCCTTGTTCGTTTTTTCGAGCTCGGTATAGAAAACGTGGGTATTTTGCTGAATGCTGCGGAATGGAAATCATGAGATTTCGAAGGAGAATGTTTAGAGGCAAAGAGTGTCGACGTGAGGTTCCTGAAATGAAAAACGGTCTTTACCAGTCACCCGCAACTCACCGAAGACGGGTATGCAATCATCGCCAATAAAGACTTTTCGACCATACACTGTCGTCGTTTCCGGATGATTTTCAACCACAGTTTCAAAACCAGTTTCGCATTCGCTTTAGCAAGGACTCGGCGCCCGTGTTTCTACCATTCAATAAATCCGAGATGGTCTTTGTCCAAATGTATGTGTACTGTAGCGAGGTTCATTGGACCGAGCGGCTGTAATATGTCAGTAGCCCACATTTCAACATATGTGTGTCGACAAACACATACAAAATATCGTTGGCAGTAGACGATAACAACATTCTATCTCCGTGTACGAAAATTGAACGAGTAAAGTCGAACGTGTATTTCGTGCATAATGATCTGCTCATGTTGAGGTTGTTGTAGAGTCTTGGCATCGATTCTACGATGGTTTAAAATCGAGTAATACATCATCGCAAAAGGGAATAGCTATGCATATGCTCATGAATGATGATTAGATCGATTGCTATGCTTCGATCTAATCAGTTTTTGGCCGATGCAGTTGAAAAAATTAATATTACTCGATAAAAAAAATCCCAACAAATATATTTTGCGGCAAATCGTCGACTGCGGTGTTGAAAAACATTGCATCTGATTGTCAGAGCATCGGATTTATGAAATTCGACAATTTGTCGATAAACAACTTGCATATGTACGGGTGCAATGCGGCCATTTACAATATTCTCCAGATAATCTATTCGTCAACAAAACAGACAAGTGTTTGCTGACAGCAAACCAGCAGCTACTTTAACTGTTTCTGATGGTGAAAAAGAATGTGGAATTTACCACTACAAAGATGCTTCTGGTAATGTCAAGTTTTATTTATACAATAATGATTTGACTTGTGCCAACATGAAAATATTGGACGAGCTGATCTCATTTTCAAAAACCAATAAAAACATTATTTTGTAGGATGTATTTTTTTATTATTATTTTTTACGAAATTACAAAAATTTTGGGATGTAATCGGAAAATTGGTATTTTTCGTTTGACGATTTGTATTTTTAGTCCCTTAACTCCACTGTAGTTTAAACGTAAAACATCAATGTTTTGATAGAGTGGTTTGGAATTGATGATGGCCTGGACGTCTTTTGGATACAGATTGTCCAACTCGACATTTTCCATGTTGCCTAAATCATGTCAGAGTCCAAATCCCATACCATAAATGAAATTTGAGTTGAAAATTTCTATGTTTGCCACATATCCGAGTGCATTGACACAAATATCGCATGAGAAGAGGTAGCTTACAATTGTTAAATTGTCGAAAATGGGAAACTGTACCAAATTAACTACGTACTGTCTCATTTTTTGCCATACTACATAGATTGATAAAGAAATTGTAATATCACGGATCCATTAATTTTGTTTGACCATGCCCATGTCTAGATATTCCTGGTCGAAAAACATATTCACTTTGGTCTTCTCGATACACGCTAGATCTAAAACAGAAGCCCACGTTAGTCCGTGATCGACCATGTGTTTGGTAAAAAGTGTGAAATTATCGGTACTAGCAGTGTTTTCGGGATATGTAGAGTACTCGAATAAAGTAGCCAATTCCGACTAATCGATAAATTTGTGGTTGTTGTTGGAGAATAGATTCATGAACTTTTAGCCGAGGTTTTTAGTAATTGTCCGACAAGGATGGAATACAAGGGACATTGGTCGACTGAAATGCTCGTTTATTATATGGGGCTTAATACCTTCTTATTGTATTTTCGAAATAAATTATGATCGATATTGCAGGAAACTGACTTGTGAGTCTCGCACAATTCACCAATCAACAATTGTTCGCTAGCAGGTGTGTTTGCACCACAGAGTTCGTTATTCAAGAAACAAATGGGCGTCAATTCCATGTTGACGGGACTGTTACAACCAGTACTGAGGTTAAGTTTTTGATGGGTATTAATGAGTGGATAGTATCGATTAATTTCATTTGATTGATTGAGATTAATTGTATGATTTGTTGACTGCGCACTGAGATTCGAAAATATGTTCGAACTACCATGAGGTTGATTTTGACCATGTGATTGCAGTGCGTTATTTACTTATACATACACATATTGTTCCCTAAAAAAATACATAAGATGTCCGTATTCATCAGACCAACATACTTGGATTATTCAAATGCTTTGCGAAATGTTTTCGAAAGACAGAAAATACTAACTTATAACGAATACTTGCTGTGAATACTGCAAATATATTCTTATGTACATGTAGAAATTCGTCAAGATGTAGAGTTTCAACAGGCAAACAGTGATTTTTTTTATTATTGGTAACAGGTTCGTCTTAAAGGTGGATAGCAATTCTGTGATGCTTTCGATGCAATCTGCATTATCCACGAGGAAAACATGCACACATCGAGATGTCCCTAAAATTTTCAAGTGTGGTGATTCAGATGTGATTGCATGCCAGGGAGCATTTTTTACAACCAAAGATCTCGAATTGAAATATCATGGATCAAATAACTATTGGAACGACAGCTGTGATGCGTGTATGTTGGTCCATCAAGAAGCCTACCTGTTGCGAATAGATAATTATTGGCACTCAAAAGAAGGCACAATTGCTCCGCACATAAACACGACAGGAACTTGTTTAATGTCGATCCTTCGCCGTACGTGGCAGAGACAGGTGATGAAACAATACACTTTCATCTAAACTCGCATTATTGCAACAATTTTATCATGTCTCTGGCGGGTAATGAAAGCACAGACCATTTAGATAATAAAATTATAGGGTTTTTCATTGGGAATTATTTGTACAAGATTATCTAATACAGCTTCGCAGAATTGTCTCACGGAATCGATCAGTACGATGTGAAGAGGCCACAACTACCAACAACGGAACAAATACCCGATTACGTCGCGGAATGGTATAACATCGTAAATCACGAGGCATTCAGCATAAATCCAGACATCAAACTCAGCGAAATAGGCATCACGAAATATACACCAAGACATTTATTTTGGACCACAGAGTTTGGGGAAGGAGGTAGGCTTGTGGAGCCCTTGATACTGACCCGCGATGTCGAATCCATAGTTTCTAATATAGATATTCGGGTTCGAATTGGGCCACAAGCAGATTCGGTTCCTCACCACTTGAAATATGCAGATAGCGGTAAGCGTCAAATGGACTAATATAAAATACTCGGTTTCATGGGTGGCTTTTCGACCAGATATCCCGATGATTTATACAATGCAAATTATATTTCATACATAATTGTCGATATTATAGTCTCTTGCATCCAAGGACCGTGTAATCACTTGTTCCTACTGCAATTATTCGGTGAAGTCGGTCTGAATATGGTTCTCAAGACCCTAATCAAACACATCGGACCAGCAATTATCGAAACGCGTGCAAATATCTTGAATCGTCAGTTGGGAATTTATATATTCAGAGTAGTAATGGATAGTTCATGAACTACCAGTTCATTTTGAACTGGTCTTGAAAAAGAACTAGGTGCATAGTTCACCGCGACATAAAAGAACTAGTCTCTTGTGATACCGGTCAGTCATTCTCTCAGTACCAATACCAACACCAGGTGCGCCACAGTGCACCACTGAGCATGCTCAGATAATCCATCCTTCGTCGCTCCCTGCAGCTTTCCCCCCTCCAGCTATCCCTCCTTCCGGCTATCCCTCCCTCCATGAGGCGACATCGTAACATGCATACTTCTTATCTATCTGCCTCTGTCTATCTGTATCTTTGTTTTAGCTCGTTCAGCACTGCCTCAAACTGTACGGATCGCAGACCTACCTAGTTCAATAGTGACATGAGTCGCAAATTGGTCGGGAACTGCACGACACACAGCGTGAGACAGTTGGCAGGCCAATGGCCATGCAGCGATCTCTATCACTTTCTCATGCCAACCCCAGTTGCGTAGTTGGTTGCACGCCGGTCTGCGGTGCAATGGCTCCAGGCTCGAAACCCAATCAGGGTATGGATGTTTGTGTCGTCCATTTAACTTGCTTCTTCCTCATCGGCACCAAAGACCTTACTGTTACGGTGTCGTAAAACCCTTTCACTCACTCTTACTATAATAACGATGTTTCCAGATATACG
The DNA here is from genome assembly GCA_029891345.1 of Dryococelus australis. Classification (NCBI taxonomy): domain Eukaryota; kingdom Metazoa; phylum Arthropoda; class Insecta; order Phasmatodea; family Phasmatidae; genus Dryococelus; species Dryococelus australis. Next base: position 152,545,176 of record CM056994.1, read on the forward strand.
GAAATTCCCGTATCTGTAAGAAAATACATCTGATAGCCACACTAACACGAGTATAGCAATGACAGTAAAATGTGTAAAAATGCTCTTTAATGTAATATCAAGTTTTGCACACTCACAATAAAGAAGTGAAAAACTGCTTTTGTTCTAGTATATTCACTCAATACTTCGGGCATAGCTTTTTGACATTATTTGCATCATATTAAAATTAATTAATTTTTGTAATTAAATTTTTGTTAAAATGTTTCTAATACTGGTACGAATAAATCCAGTGTATCGGAACCATTTTTGTTGAGTTTGTACACGCCTGACTTAGAAAAATTAACTTTACACCTGCCTCTCTCTCGCAACACAACCTATTATAATATTGTTGTGGTCGTTATTGTCAGTGTCACAAGTAATTTGGTGCTATGTTACACAACATAGGCGTGGATAACACAGTGCAATGATATTTTCACTATTCATCTATCTTACTTCTATATAAAAAAGTAATTTCATCTACACACAATAATGCACTCTTACTTTAACAATTAATTTACAAACATCACTTATTTGCTTTTCTTTCCGTTTCAAACATGCTTGGATTCTTCTGGGGAGGGGAAATGGAACTGTGAAAGAGGAAACAGAGAAAGACCTATCTAGTTCTTGGGCCGAGGTACAGATAAAGACCTATCTAGTTCTCGGACCGAGGTTACACTTGTGCTCTGCAGTTTGCCAGTACACGTGATCATTCGGCTGTAACCTATATAGTTCAAAAGAAAGATTCCCAATGATCTGTTCTCAAATGTGAGTAGTTCGGAACGACCTAGTTCATTCTAGTGAACTACATTTCCCATCACTAATTCAGAGCCTTGACGATAGACTTTGTTTCGAGAGCGGTGATATCGACTGGTTTGAAAATGGTGGGATTCGCCATTAGAGCGTTCGCTGCACTTTCTCTTTCTTGGCTGCCTATAATTAATGTCATATTGATCACGACTACAGTCTCTTAAGTGGTGTTGAGAATATACGATCCACTCAACTTAAAAAAACCTACCAGATCAAAATTACATATATGATATATCAAAACTGGAGTTGGAATTGAAACGAAATATTAGGGGTTTTCGAACGATGGAATATTCACCGATCATGTTCGTGATGATGTGGAAGAGAGCGCACGAAGCAAATTGTGATTTAGCGAACCATGTCTCCATCCAACCACCCTCTACAGATAACGATGCCGACAAAAACACCGGTAAATTAGCGGCCTTTTCAATAAAATATGCCACATTTAAACCGCCATCTAGTATTGGTATTCGTCTTTCTAAAGTAGTAAAATATAACTATTTTAAAACATTGTTTCTATTTCGTTTACAATACCTATTTGGTCTCAAAGTCAACTCGAATGGATCTCGTATCGATTGGAATAAAACAAGCTTCAATAATAATACGATGTTGTCAAATCAAATTAAAACTTTTAACGCACGAAATCCAGATCACGTTTTGGATTTTACACTCTTCATATCTAAAATGAACTTTCGAATAAACATGATCGATAGAGGATTGTATTTGTTCGTGGATTTGACCCTAGTCTCGGGAATAGCTGTATTTTTTACCAATAAAACAATACATTTATTTACTATATAATTAATTTTATTATTAATGGCGACTTTTATACAAATATCTACCTTTTATCAAAATTTATAATAGTTAAATTGAGAGGCTTTCTTAATCCGTTGTCCTTCGTCCCACGTGGGTAGAAATAACAAGTCATAGAGTTCATCAGGTGAGTACTTTGTATGATGTAATAGTCGATCCTTGGCTAATTTGAAAATTTCACAAACTGTGTTTACACATACCTTTTTAGTTTTTTCTATACCTCTCTTGATGAAGGTAAAGAAATATCCATCTTATTTTCACGATAAAACATTCTTCGTCAGCTTATCGACGAAAAGTGCAATTGATTCATCGCTATCCCTATTTCCGACTTTGTTATAAGTCATTTCGGTCGATTGTGCGATAACGTTGACGTTTGTTTTCGTAGCCATCTAGAGCGCTTTGGTGTGTTCCTTTACTTACATCAATTACAAGTTTGCTACAACACCTTGAATACTACACTATTTATACCGAGAGAGAGAGAGAGAGAGAGAGAGAGAGAGAGAGAGAGAGAGAGAGGGAGGGAGAGAGAGAGAGAGAGAGAGAGAGTGTGTGTGTGTGTGTGTGTGTGTGTGTGTGTACGAAAAAATGTAAGATATGCCTTTTATTCAATAATGACTTATATAAAAGAATGCAATTGTGTTTTAAAAATATCAATATTATTATGATTTTTATAATCGTCATTTTGTGTTAGTTGCATAAACACGATAGTCATGAAGTTAGGCGTAATCATATGTTCAAAAACATTTTGCCAATTGAAGGTGTGGTTTTGTAAATTTTCTATTCCCAATTGCAGCTTCTCTTTACGATCATCTTTAGTGTTTAAAGTAGCAGTAGTAGTTTTAGTTTTCGAAACATTTGCATTTTCAATCAAATTGTTGAAAAAACTATACTTTTTTTTTTAGCACAGGTAATATCTTGGCAGCAGCAATGCCTTACTCTTATTGAGTGCCTTCGAGCCAAATATAACTTACCACCTTTTCGCAAATGTCAAAATGGTCAAAATTAACATTTTCTTTTAGCTCAAAATTTTTTTATTGTAAAATTTGTTATTTGAAATATGTAAAACATCTTTTTATTTAATACTTTTCGTCATCACACACGTATAATTTGATGTGTAGCGGGTGGTCGTAATGTATCGTTCTCCTAGGTCGGTGGATAAAAATTTTGTAGTAAAATTCATTTCCTTTATCTACGAACTCTATACGAGGCGCTAAAATGCCATATTTACCCTAATATATCAAATAGAAAAAAGGGCATGTTTCTTTAAGTTCTTCTATTTGAGTTTCCTCTTCTATTATGTGTATTGGATTTTTTTATTTCAAATTAAAGTATAAGTTAGGGCGAATATTTTTACTGGCGTATTTCGATTTAGAAAACACACACTCTGTAGAACTTGAGTATTTTGCACAAATATTTACCCAAAGAATTCCTAAAGGGAGAGCATATTCCGTAGACTCCCAGCATATAACCACAATATATGGCCTATAATGCACGAGATTAAAATTGGGGAAGGAATGGAAGGAATTGTAACAAACACACATCTGATATTTTTTTTTTGCCGCCATGATCAACTCTTGGTAGGATGTGTCGAGATTAGTAGTTGTATATAAATTCTAAGAATATTTTATTGTATATGTTATGGTTAAAATAATATATCCACTTAAAAACGTGAGCCTATCTGTACTGCATAATTCTGCATGCGAAATAAAAATAACATTTTCACCGGTAGGTCGTATGGGATTCCTTGTCGAATCCACATACACAATAATTATATAATTTATACCATAAAAACATACGTTGTAAATGCTATCTGAACTACCTCCTCTTTTAATATCTTTAATTATTATACGTGGAGTAGAAATGCATTAATAATTCAACATTCCAATATGCATTTAATTTATACTTCTTCAGATCGGCAATGCTGGCAATTATGACCTTGTTACAGAAAGTGGTTGTATAATTTTTCATAAATCGCAATATGGTATTGAAGGAAGTTATCGAAATTTTGTTTATAAAGTAAATCATAATCGTTCTTGTCTCATTGTCCAAATTTGTATTCAACTGTAAATTAAATCGGTTCAAATTTTATTGATCACCACAATAAACATACGCTACATCGCAGATATTATGGTTTTGGGTGTTTGAGGTTTTAAATTTTAACAACTCACAATTCTCTTCGATATATTGTAAATTATCCACATACGAATCAGCAGTAAATTTCAAGTTTTTGGTATCTAAAACCAATTTTTCATTGGACGTGATAGAGTTTTTGTGGAATAAAATGTTTGGATTTGCACCATACTTGAAATGCAAACGACTGTCTAAAAATTCAGGGGAGCATTTGATATGATGACGAGGTTCCTCTGAATATTTTCAACGATTTGAAAACCATTAATTTCGTTAAATTAATTGGTTAGATCTTCTTTGAAAACGATATCGCTATCTCTCATGAATGAATCGATAAAATTCACCACTAGTGTGTGTTTTTCATCGGGCACGACTTCCAAGTACCTGCTCAAATAATACAAATCAGATAAAATTACTCTGAATAGTACTATTTGATGGAAATTGTGCCAGCGAAAGTCACGTGTGTTGTTAATGGTTATTGCTCCCTGTTCTTTATCCTCGTAAATGGCAGAAATCCCTGGAATACCAACAAAGGATGAGAGGTTTACGACATAATGTCGACCATCAATCGCACTATACATATATTCAGCATTTGATGGAAATTGTTCGTTCACAGAAGGTTTGTATGAAGATGACACGACCATAAAATCATCATTGTTGTTAGCATTCACATAACTTTCAGGGTTTTCACTAATGACAAATCGTAGTATTTTATTCGACCTGGTCGTTTGGACAATCGCTTCATTTTTGTTTCTGTCATAGAGCAGGGATTTGTTTTGATCTCCTATACAAATGTATTGATACATGGAACTACTGGATGTAGTGCGCATTGTTTATGAAACCCATGTAATTTGTTTATTTAGTTTGATTTCCTGATAATTGTCATTTAGCCCAGCCATCATAACAAAAATAGGCACGTATTTGGTCAATTGGCTTTTAAATATGTCTAAATTCGTCACCAAAAAGAGGACAATTTTTTCGGAAAGATTACGAAAAAAGATGAAAATTAGAGAACGCGTAAGTGTCGCAAAGGAATGTATTAACCCATTATTCAAGTTTAACGGATTTCGCATTTTATTGATAGCTATTACGTGAACATTCCTATGATGCACCAATTTTAATTCGTGGTTGTTTACTATGTGCCAATTCAAATCTACTGGTGAATAAACAGCTTCCCCCTAGGATTCAAACACTCCCTCTTGACTATTTTGCTCGTAGTTATTTGGTTCGAACGAAAAGATACACTAACCATACTTACATCCAAATGCAAAATTTTAGCCATGATTAAGATTAATTTGGAAAAACCTATCACGAATGTATCAGTGGAAGGGAGTAGTGGAAGACGAGGAGGACGAGGAAACTTTGATCGTCATCTCGTCGCTTAGTAACATGCATATTTTGTGAATGGCATATCATAAAATGATATGTGTTTGGAAGAACAAACATTTCGTGCTGATATTGCACATTTGAAATGTACTTATTGATCCTGGAATTGTCCATCAGATATACTGAATTGCCTTCGACTTGAAAAAAAAAAAGGTAATGCTGTACTTGTTGATAAATTCAATCGCATCTCCTATTAAAAACTCTGAAGCGGATCGAATGAGTGCAAAATGCTGATATTTATTAATATTCAAATTAGTATATTCAACCTCGTAATTCACCATGATAGTTTTTATATTTAATATTCGATTGTAATTTTGGTATTTCAAAGAAGAATCTATTGTATAACTATGAGAAGGATAAATGTACAAATTGTTACTGAATGGAACATAAACACGTATTCCTCTTTTAAATAATCGGGAACGGGAATCTGAACTGTACTGAGTGCTAGCGTGTAGAACTATCAATCACTACTTTGACCAAATCGTTATTTTGTGTCACAGCTACACTTTTCTTTGAGTTATTCGCCACGACGAAAACCAAATTATTTTGTAGTTCGAAATATGCTATGGAAGGTTTTTTAAATTAGCAATGGAATTATAAAATTGAGATGAGAATTTAAAAAAACAAGTGATTGTTTGATTTGTGTTGCAAATTATAAATGATTTGTGCCGCCGACCAATCATTGTCTTCATCGAGAACGGAAATTGACAATTTTCCTAATTCAATATTGGGTTGTAAACGAATCACTTTATCCGTGTACTCAAACATTTCCGGCACGATAGCTTCGTTAGTAAATTTTATGAGATTTAGTGTACGAATTTGACGTTTACCACGTACTCCTACCTTTAGGCCGTTATGCACATCCCGTCATGTCAGCATTCACAACCCTGCACAGCTACAAGAGAGACGTCAGCACAGCAGCCACCATTCCCGTGTGTGTGTGCAGTGTGCAGTGTGCTCTTGCAGAGCATTAATGATTGTTGACGTTGTGTAGATTAATTTACTTCTTCGTCAGGGTTATGTCATGTTTTGATACGGCAGGAAGTATAACAAAGGTGTTTGTTATTTTGATTCCGAGTGTTAAGTGTCGTTTGTTCGTTTTGCAAGAAGTGTCACTGTGTATTTATATCATGTGACCAATGTTAAAAGTCACGTGACATACAGGTTGGTGATGTATTTATTGTTGTTATTATTCTCAAGAGTATTGTGACTGTGGAGTAGTAAATTCTGTAGGTGGAAAATCTTATTCATTGTTAAATAATCTGTGTAGTGTTTGATTACCTTTTTGTAATGTTGATTTAGTGCAATGTTTTAATCATCCATGTATAATAAAGTTCGTATCATCATTAAGGTTAGTAGTGTCCACAGTCGTGTACACTAATAATAATTATGAGGGTAATTTTCTACAGTGCTAAGTTCGTTAATTATAAGAGAGTTATTGATTTGTTAGTTCACCAGTGACCATGTGCTGTTGTGGTAGGGAGTGCATAACCTAAAAGACTGGCTACAGGTCCAAGTGGCGGAGGCCACGTAAAGACTGCAGGGCAAGGGACAGTGTCCGCATACAATAACAAACCAGCTCAAATTACTTATATTTATTGTAATGCATTCATAAGAGTTTTCGTGTAGTATTGTGATACTTGGAATGATACAAAATAACAAAAATGTATGCTGTGAAAGGCATAGCCTGAGAAAGACATACCCGCATATGAAAATAATGTGTAATGCAAGGTAGGACATGGACAACAGACATGTGGACATAAACAAACCATGCCAGTTCAGAATTAGGTTTTGTTTTTCATTGCAGAAATGTTATGTTTTAATTTATTTACAGAGTTGTTTTTATCATTTGTATTCATTGCCATCACCATCCACACTTCACATAATAGAATATATTTTAATAAAGGCACTTTGATGTGTCGGGCGGGAAGCTGGTGTTTAGGCGCCAAGCTCCCGTGGCCATGATGGCCAGTTGCGATCTCAGCACTCAGTATGGCAGACACCATGTCGGACCTCTCCGGGCCTACATCAGATTTACCGGTCATGTAGCATGTAATAATTAAACTTGAATTACTAGAACATTTATTATTATTTTTTTTTAGCCTGGAGAAAGCGCCGTCTCGCACCCCGGTGTATTGTACACACTGGGGATGTAACGTACAGTGATTTCATTGTATGGCCACGTGCTATTTTATCGCATTGGAGCTCGCTGAGCCTAGTGGGGACATAACCATGTAAGTGCCCTGTTTGGGATTTATATAAATAAAACATAATGTGAGTCAGAATTAACAGTGTATGTATTTGTTTACTGGCCCGTCGGACCAGGTACCAGAAAGCAAGACTTTCACGAAAGAATGTGTTTATGTGTAGGGTGGCCAGAATAAACCCCGCTGTTTTAGTGGTGTATATAGGTGGCCGACAACCCGTACTAGACCAGGAACAAAAGGATTATAGAGGAACTTCATCATCATAAACACCAGCAGACGGCTGATACAGGATGTGCAGCCACTTTGGGCGATTGGCCGTATGTACCCAACATGAAGAGTAATCATGTTCGCTGCTGAGCAAACTGGCATCCTGGGTAATATTTTCATAAAGAAAGATAACCTTTTCTACATAACCTCAACTTCCCTCCTGGACCGACCAGAGAACTGAGACCCATCAAATTTTACCCCTGATATACTACTTGACCATCGCCATAGTTTGGCAATCCAACCCATAGGTAAAATCACTATCGATTTGGTTGATGGTGGACATCAATAATTGTAAAGTGACCACGTTCTTAAATTTAATAATTGAAGTATTTACGCCCATGTAGTTCATTGCGAAAACTATATATCCAGTAAATTGTATTCTATACAAATACCCGATCTAAAGCCAACATATTTCATCAACCTGGTTAAATATAGGCCTACATTCTCGCAAGCTTGTAGTTTTTCGCAAGTATCACGAATCCAGTTTTACTTGTATCGGGTAATTTGTCAAAACTATTAATTATTTTGGCGAGGTTTTAAAACGAATTTGATTCGAAGACATTTATGTAACTCTTGTATTTATCCAGTATATCGGCATTTTTAAACCACGATGTTGAGAAACTTTAAGTAACTTGAATTCGGGTAGATTTACAAATATGTGTCTATTTTCTGATTCGATTTCCTTCAGGTCGATAGTATGCTCGAAAGAAACTGTATCTACATTATATAAAAAATCAAATGGTTGAGAGCAATTTTGGTTTAATGCACAAATAACGCGATGTGGGTCGTTTACCAATAGGCCAATGTGCGAATATTTAAAAGTCGAATAATTTGTTTCCAAATTCTGTAAACATTGTGCTATAATTAAAAATATTGTTTAATAAGTTAAATATCATATACTATTTTTCCCGCCTCGTCTTGATATACATTGCATTGTGAAGGTAACGGAATACGGCCTTTGAATGCAGGCTCAGGTAGTAGCAGGTCTCGTGGAAGCTATGACACGTTAGCTAACCTCCATCCAGGAATCAATGCAGGGTATTAAAGCTCGGTTGACATTCCAACATGTTTTATTTATTTTTTTTGGGATTTCTATTTTTTATATTTCGGGAGGAAAATTGTTGGTAGGAAAAAAGGGGGGAGGGTCTTTAGTATAACATTTTTCGTGAGATGGCATTGATTTGCAGTTCTTACGAATGTGTGACTTTTTGAGTTACATATTGTTTTGATGAAGCAGTAGAAAATTTTGATCGTATTGAAATAGCATTCAAATTACTGTAACTTCGAAAATGTTAACTTTGTACAGATGCAGCAACACACACACACACACACACACACACACACACACACACTTTGGCCTAAGTTAACCATACACTGGTTGAATCCACAATATAGGCAAATAAACAAATATTATTTCCACACTACAAAAGTATTAAAAGTGCGACTTTTACAGACCATGTGCATGTCATATAGTATTGGTTTACTGATACATTATTTATAAAACATGCAAACTTACGAGTGTGTCATGTTGAATTGCACAGTGATACAGTAATAAATACAGTTTTATCTAACTCAACCTGGCACTCGTTGGCTGTACAACACATGCACAGTAAATAAATATTAATTTTATAAGACAAAATATTTTAAAGTTCTGCCTTTTTAGAGCTCGTGCATTTCAAACATAGCTATTTCGAAACTCATTATTTACAAACACACCAACTTACTTGCTGTTAGTAATTCACAATAATTTTGTTTTCTGGCGAGCCCCCAAGTCTTGCTATGCCAGTGTCAGCACCTTCAGAGTTCTGTGTACTCTCCAGCATGCATGTTAGTAGATACGATGGTTGGAGAATACGATGTGTTTCAGGGCAAGCCCTATGTGCCTTAGGACGGGTTTAATTAATAAAATGGGCACATTTGTCGCGACTGAGGAGGATTGTTTGGTGCCATGGCCGCAATTGTAGCCATGGACACACCCCGAAATAAGAAGGGCCTAGATAAGGGGCCTAGAAAACCAGGCAAAGCGGACAGGCACTGGGAAAAACTATGCCCCAGTAGCAGAGGATAAATGTACGTCCTTATTGGACTAGAACTGGAAAAAATAGGGTGTTTGTTAGTTCACGAAGTCAGATTTTGTGTGGTTAATGAGTGGTGTTATGAAATGTGTCGAGCCACTGCTCAAATTTATCCAAGGTTGTACCACAGAAGCACGACCCTGGAGGAAGGGGACAGTACTGCGCCATCCACCCAGATGCCAGTCAGCTCTCTGGAAACAGAAAAATGTATTAGTTTCCAGGCATAAAACACAGGAGTAATTATTAAGAGGGTTATTTACAACCCCTTGAACATGTGTTTTACATGGAAATCCTTGCAGGATAATGTGCGCCCTTCTCAGGAATGATGTGGATCACCCTGCCTCTTAGCCAAGGCAGGGGCGAAGTGATGTGTGCCCGGCACCAGCTTGATAGAGCAATGATGTGGGGTCGTAGGCTGATGGCCAACAAGGATTCCTGGAGGTCGCTGTAGTGCTGACTGCTGTGTTCGTCAAGCACTTACCGGCACTGATGCTACAATAGTGGTTTCTACCACTATGCAAGCACGGTGAGGGAAACCCCCTCATACGGCCATTTACAAAACACTGCAGCTACCCTGCATATGGAGGGCAGAATCCATAGTACTTACACAAACATTGATATTATACTTCGGCTTTACAGATGCTGTGCCCTAAATTATCTGAGATAAATGCAATAAAAAGCGGGAATTAAACGCACACTCTTGTATTGCTTCTAAATGTATAGAACACTGACCTTGTACACAACAAAAACTATATGCGGGTTCGAACTATGGTATGCCGATAGCCTATGCTGCCTTACAAAATGTGCATGCTGCACTAAAGTTCGTATGGTAATTTGACGGTCAGTAGACCTCTCGATATTAAATTGAAAGGAAAGGTTCCAGAAGTTAACACTATTGAAGAATTACATGATTCGCATACCGAGGGGCGACACTAAGGAGCACGTTTCCCGAGCAGTGTGCAGGCTGATGATGGAGGTTAGACTCCGAACGACACTCAGTTTCGCGTGGGCGAAAGCTGAGGGTGCAATCAGAATGGTGCTTAGCTAGCTCATTACGCTATTGCCCTTATTCTCAAACAAAGCTTAAATACTACTTTCGTATGCCCTCTTAATTCTTAATTGTTAAGCTAAACACATTGGCGACATTCCCGGTGCTCTAAATGCTAAATTAATGGGCTTTGTAATGATGTCATGGGAATGCCACAACCCTTACAAATGTTTTATAAAACATGAATATGTGGGATGACAATTGCGTGAAAGATGTCATATGTTGATGAATTAAAACCCTTTACATTTTCAATATTAAAAACTCTGCATAATTATTTGTGCTGGTGAGAGTGTTGCACTAATGCATTCACAGGTCGTCCATTGCATAAAGTAACATCCCGTGAACAAGGGTTTCCTGTGAATTGACACCTATGACATTCCTCTACTAACTCGTGTTCCAATGTGAGTGGCATTTTGACATAACTAATGGGATGCTAATGCTGCCCTTCAGAAACACCTTATTTGATCACTGCACTTATACTTCGGCCTACAGGCTCGCCAGCAGACAACAAACTGGCAGCATGTGCTGCACTGTTGTACCGACAGCCCTCACGTTACCTCCAATAGTACTGTCGTCGGATGGCCATGGCTTTACAGGGACACAATGCCAGACCGCTAACTCATTGCTCGCAAGATTTACCTCCTGTGAGAAATAGGTTTAACATCCAATTTGAATTTATGTCATTTGGGTCAATAGGAAAGTTACTTGCTATACCCGAATGCCCGCACCATTGTGCCCCAGGCTGTTTGACTCGCCCTAGCATGCACTAATGCAGTAGCTGATGTCTGTGGCACTAATGGTAATAGGAGTACACGGGAGTTCTTGGTTCACATCAAACTTCCCCCTCTCTGGTGACAATTTGGTCCCCGCAGACTCCCAGAACTCTACCACGCTATCAGGTGCAGCAGGATGCTGGTGCTCTCAGGAGTTGGCGAGACTGTAGGTGGTATGGCCCAGGCCTTTCCGTGCTGTCTTAAATCCTGTTACTAGGGTCCTTCTGTTGGTCCATGTGCTGGTGCCATGTTGTGATATTTGTGTGCAGGCGGGCGCAACTGTCGCACGCCGTGCTGGCGAAGCGCCGAAGTCTCTTGGGTCGTCGTGGAGGTATCGATACCCATTCTGCAGACAACGCATCTCCACTGCTGTGGAGGCTTCTCCTGCTGTCACTACTACTGCTGCTACTCCTGTCAATGCTCTTGCCGATCCTCCCTCCGATCCTCCTGCCGATGCTACTTCCGATGCTTTGCTAATGTTGGCGCACCCCGGTTGCGGGCGGGGGTAGGAGGTGGTGGCCCTGATGGGGGCCATGCAAGCCAGTTGCAATCCCCCCATTGCCGTGGCCATCGTCCATCTCCGTCCTGTATGTTGCTGTAGTCAACACTGGGGTTATAGTGGTATGAGAATTCCTGTTTGGGATATCACTCCCACAGGTGCCTCTGGCTCTCTTCCCTTGGCGATCATCCTTGGTCGTTCTGTTTCGGCCTCTCTGGCCTCAATGCTACATCCACCATCTGCCTGCTCCTGTACACTGTCGGCACTTCTTTCTGCTTGGGTCGATAGTTGTGTGTCTACCACAGACAGAACTGTGTCCTCCATGTCCCTGTAGGGCATGTCAATGCTGGGCATCGTGGCTATGTGTGCTCTTGTTTCTTGTTGGAGTCAGTGCCTCCGGCAGATGAACTTGCCTGCTACCCTGTGTCTGTGTCAGGGCTTTTGGTGCCATGACACTGGGGGCCTCTACTGCCAGGCAGAGGTCGTTGTGGGGGATGGCCTCTCTCCACCTGCCGCTCACCTCACAAGTTACATGGCGAATGCCAATGATTAAATGATGGTGTGTGGCACACTCCATTTTGGTGCTAACGCTGCAAATAACTTTTCGTGTTCTTTGAAATCCGGTGCTCTTTCACATATACTATCTGCCCCGCTGTCAGCCTATGAGGGGCTTGGATAGTAGTGGGTACCTACGAGGCTGTGTATAGCTCTTGCACCTCTCGAGCTGCTGCCAGTTCAGCTTCTCTGTGCTGCTGCCTTTCTGCCCCATCCTCCTGTACAGTGCCTTCCTCATCACATTGGATCTCGAATTATTCTGGAGCTGGCAATTCTCTACCCTGCAGTATTGCAGCTGGTGTATGCCCCTTTGCCAAATCTACCTGCTACCTGATTGTGAAGAGTGCAGCAGGCAAATGCTCTGCACACAATTCATGGTTTTCCCCGACTTTGAGATGCAACGCGGTCTTGAGGTCTTGGTTATGCCTCTCTGTCAGGTGTGCCCTTGGGTGGTATACGGCTGTGGTGAGGTGGGATATTCGCAACCGAGTGCACAGATCCTTCCACAACCGATCTATGAACTGCGACCTGTTGTCGGTCAGCACATTCTTCGGGTATCCCCAGTATGAGAATAACTCAGTCTCCAGTGTCCATGCAATGGTGCGCGCACATGAGCTGGAAACAGGATATGTTTCCGTTCACCGAGAGAATGTGTCACTCACCATCAGTATGAACTGTTTGCCATTGCGTGTGCGGCAGTATGGGCCCCTCAGATCCATGGAAACAGTTTCGAAGGGTTCCTTGGTAACCCTAGGCGGCTGTTTGGTGACCCCATCTGCTTGTCTCCTCTTATATTGATTGCAGGTAAAATGCCTAACCAACCATCTCATGTCTCGAGTGGTCTCTGGCAAGTGGAAAAATTTCGCTAGGTTTGGCCCCTGGATGCCCTGTAAATTTACTGGTATGTATGTGATGCAGTACTTATTCTTGTCACATCTTAGGGAAGAATGTTCTCCATTTCGCTTCTGGGTGGTGGGGTCTGAACTCAATATTGCCATTCCACACACGCCACCAGCCCTTCTCTCCTTACCCTTGCGTGTTCGCTCCCTCTGCACGACTCCTACAAGCTCTTGAACCTCGTCTACATGGAGCTCCATCTGTATTGCGTAGCACCTTACGACTCCTGCATTGTCTGCTGTGGGTGTTCTGTTTATGAGTGGTAGCAGATCTTCCCACTCTGCCCCATCTATATCTACTGTATGACCTGGTGCCCGTGAGAGCTAATCTGCAAGCTGGTTCTCAGCACCTGAGACATGCTGGACCTCAAAATCATATGCTTGGAGCATCATGGCCCAGTGCACAAGTTCTCTTCTGGTTTCTCACATTGTGTGAAACCAGAGCAGGCACCAGCTGTTGGTCCTCAGAATTAATTGCTGATACTCCAAGTATACGCGGTAGCGATTTACTGCGCACATGAATGCTAGGTACTCTCTCTCGTTTAGATCGTATCGAGATTTGGTTGGGCAAGATTTGGAGCTCCCGTACTCGACGAATTGCCTCGCATTGTTTTCTCCAAATTGGTAAAGTACCATGCCCAGACCCTTCTTCTAGCGTCTGTCTGCAAATACAGGTGCATACTGGGGTCGTGACGTACTAGGACTGTTCACTGCCAGAACTGCTGTTTCTGTTCCCGAAAGCTTGCCTCCTGTTCTGCGGACAATTTAACTTGCATGCAGGTGAAAATGTGTCAGTCAGCAGCACTGTAATTGTTGCGAATCCAGGAATATGATCCCTGAGCCAATTGACCAAACCGAAAATCCTTCTCATCTGCTTGTGAGTTTTCAGAGGTTCGTACAAGTCAATCAGCTCAAGTTGCTCCAATGTTGGATGACTGCCTTTCTCATTTACCAGGTGCCCAAAATACTCGATGTGTGTCGTGCCGATGTGGCACTTTCTGTTCGCACACATTAGTTGGTTGACTGCGAGTCTTTTGAAGACTACTGACAAGTGGTGCAGATTTTGTTCCTGATTTCTCAGGCCAGATGATCACATCGTCCAGATACGCAAGTGTGAATTTACCCATGTACCCTTCGAGCACTCGGTACATCATGGCCTGGGGCCTGGAACATCCCTGGCACACACTTCAGCCCAAATGGCATGGCCCAAAACTGGTACCTTCGCCCATCAGGGGCGGTGATTGCCATCTTGTGTCTGTCCTTCGGTCGAATCGGTACCTCCAGTACCCACGGTGTAGATCTAGTGAGGTCATGACTGTAGCCTTCCCCAGGAGGTGGGTAAGGCATCCTTCACAAATATGTAGGGTGGAGGTGCGCTCTGTGTGATTTTGTTCAGGGTCGAAAGTCCACACAAAAACGCTACATACCTTCCTTTGTTTGTGCGAGCGTAATGGCCCTACTGTAGTGGCTGGTTATAGGTTATATGACACTGTCCACCAAAATTTCTCTGATTTGCTCATTGATGACAGCACTTTTGTGTGTGTGTGTGTGTGTGTGTGTGTGTGGTAACTACGTGGCCCAGCAAATAACAGTTCGCCATGCTTTAATGGAATGGCATGTTCGGCAATTGTTGTCCTTCGTATTGGGTGGCGACCGCAAATACATTCCTCTGCTCGTGGAGTATTCTCTGCACTATGTCTAGGTACTCCTTCAGTACTTTGTGGTCTAGTTATTCAAGGCTGCCTTCTGGTGCGCTGTTGTTGTTGCGAGGTTCCAGTTCGTACACCGTGGCCGCTCCTTGCGTCCAAAATTGATCCTGGGAGTTGCTGGTTACACAGTTGCTTGTTGCTCGGTGAGCCATGTAATACCCAGGATAGCATCTTCCCTCAGGTCCTCTGATACCAGGACTGTCGTTTTCATTTCGGCTGCCCGGATGTGGATTGAACCTGCTGCTTCTTTGTTCATCTACCCTATATGGGTTTGTGTTGCAAGGTGTACTGTCTGGTTAGCGGGGTTCAGATTCTGTCCCTTCATGAACTCCCTACTGATTAAATTTAGGGATGCTGCTGTGTCCACTAATGCCAAACATCTAATGCTGTTAATGAGTACCAGATTGCTTAACATCCGATGTATTGCTTCTTCATTTTGCTGAAGTATAATCTGTTATAGTGTTTCTGCATTCTGCCCGAACGTCTGGGGTTTCATTGTTGCTTGGGTTATCTGTTGTTCTGTGGGATAGTTGGCGTGTGATTCTCCCACCCCAGTTGCTAAATTCCCATCTGCTTCCCTTTGATGTTTTTTACTCAATCTTGGCACTTAGGACTGGGCACTCGTTACGCCAGTTCTTCTCAGGAGAGTATCAGCATTGGAGTGGGAGGTTTTGTCCTCTACTTTTCTCCCTTGTTGCTCCTGCGCTTGATCCACTCAATCTTGGTGATGGTGGACCAAAGTCGGGCCCCCATCCTTGGTCTCTGCGAGGTAGGAAGTAACTTCCCCTTTTCGTTACCAGGGAATGCAAGATGATGCCTGGGTCCATTGCCTTGCATTGGGCCTGAACCAGGGTTGGCCAGTCCGTTCCCTCTCCCTCTCCTTCCTGCCCAGTGTCCCCTGCAGCCTGATCCAATAGGGCTGCTGAATATATAAAAGCATCTACACTGCCGTGTATCAATGCTGTCATTGCCTATTTGCAATACGGCCTTACTGCGGTGGCCTCTACCTCCAGAATTTCTGTGTCACTCATGTGTGGGGGAAATTGCCTAATCATATTAACCATGCATGTGGCATAGGCAGTTAGGCTCTCTTCGGAACCCTGGGCGTCCAAAACTGCTCTGCTTTGCACCTGTAGTGAAGAAAAGGTATTTACAAAGCAATATTCGAATTCTGCCAGGAACTCCTCCCATGCCATGTTGTAGTACTTGATGGACTTTCAACATGTGCATGCTTCCTCTTGCAATTGTTCGTCGACATGTTTCGCCCATTCCTCTTGAAAAACTACATATCTCGCTATGCGGTCCTTGCAGTCTCTCAAAAATGCTTGAGGGTCTTCAATGCTTAATCCAGAGAATATCGCTAACATTTGAAAGTTGTTTGAGGTTAGGTGATGTATCTGAGTTATGTAAGACCGATTATTGACCCTTGCTCTTTGTGTTACCAAAGGTCACCGATCACTCTCCTCGCATCTGTCTCCGGTGGTTCGGTTTCTATGTACTCCTATTACTTCGATACCCATAGGGCTTGTTACTGTGCTTGGCACTTCGTAGCCGCCTTCTCGACACTCCCAGAATATCCATTGCAGTTGTTCCTGCGATTTGTGGATGCATTGTTCGCAGCGAAAACATCGGGTAATGGTGTTGACCATGTCGTGTTCTGTAGTGCACTGCCATTGTGACAATTTTCCACATCGCTCGCGTTTAGCTGTTTCGCCTTGTTCCTCTGTGCATATATCTTGACGACATCGGTGTGTCAGTACCAAACTCTCTGTAACTAAGTCTAACTGTCTGCGGAGGTTTGGGATGGATGTACTCCTGCAACTATTACATAATATTCGGCCCTGCTAGTCTGCTGTTGCATGCTCGTCTTTTTTAAGGCACCCTGCATGGAAGCCCTTTCTACATTTTGCGCATTAAATTTCGTCTTTGCCTATACCGGAACTCAAGATTGGTTTTTTGCACCATTCATTCCGATAATTTTGGTCATGTTCACTGCCAAAATTAATTTGAAGATTACTCTTGTGTGTATATTTGCAGGTGTGCTTCTGTATGGGTCCTAAATTGCTTTGGACCGCTCGCGATCTATTACACTCCTTGCATAATGACATTCAAGTGCTGGCAGAGGTCACTCTCCATGCCTACCAGATTCGGCTATTGTTTTCCTTTAGGATTTCACTCTCTAATCATTTCGTGGCATCCGGTTCCCTAAATGGGCAACTGATGCCCTGGACTTCATCTGTTTCAACTACCAATGTGGCATGTGCACTTTAGGCATAATGTTCTTAATTTCCTGCCACTTGTGTATCTGGAATCGGGATATGTACCGCGCGACTGCCCAGGGTTGTTTTGCGTCGCATATGCCATCATGACAGCTGCTGTACAGTCGTGGTGATTGATCCACTTTTCCTGCATGCGAGTCGAGAAAAGTTCCTTGCTGTTCAGGGGGGAGGGGGATACCCATTGCTCGGCACGACCCCCGGTGACACGTCCCCTGCAACCCCGGCTCAATGTGAGGGGTGGTGGGTGGCGTGTTGTCATGCGACCATGTCTCAAAATGGCAGCCTTGTGTGCACTTTCCCTCCTTCCCTCACAAAAATGGTGTTTGCTTGCCAAAAATTTCTCCATATGAACCAAAACTGTTCATTTAAATTTTGCTACGTTAATCTGGCCTAAAATGAAAAATGTAATAATATTTCCAACTCCCAGTGTTGCACATGCTTCTCCTATGTGTGCGATGCTATGCAAATGCTATTCTTCTACTACTCGTTCGTTAATTGGGTTATTGCAGGGTTTCGTTACACTTTACTTACTGTAGGCACTTGCAGACACGTGGTTTCCTCTACATTAGGCAATTACACCACAAACAAAACCATGACATAACATAACATGACATAACATAACAATGTTCTCTTATGTACTGGGGCTGGAATTATCTCTGCAGCATACCATGTGTTTATCCATGGGGTAATGTACGTGCATACTAGTTGGTATTTGCAAGTGTCTTATTTCTAAGTGTCACAGTTACTTGTACCTGTAATGCGGGATTATATTAACTGAAAATTCTTATGTGTGTTTGATACACAAATATTGAAAACACTCATTACACACACTAAAATTTTTTGGGCCATCACTGAATGGATACATACCCAAAATTTATGTGTGCACTTATCAACAACATTTGAATGCATTCAAATTTCATAGTAATTCTTAAATGGTCATAACCTAGCAACTCAGGATGAAAACAGATGCCCTTAAAAAGTACATGCTTATCATAGCACTTGAAATATGCACGACTGCTTGCATACCCAACTATCTATGTGTAAACACAAGACACCATTTACATTAAATTCCTCTTCGATTTTTTACTCGCCAGTCTCGTTACTAGTGTTCTCAAATCATCGCCTGCATTTTATGTCACTACCCATGACCCTGAAACCCATAAATTTTTACACGCATTTCAAGACGCACCTGTTTATGCTAAATGAAGCCTTTCATTTTAATTTTTGCAGTGCACTATCTACTCACACTACATCGTATTTTGGCATGACTTGCGTGTGCATGTTACTGTCGCATGCTTCTCAAGTTGGACGAGCTATTTATGATATAGGTCATAAATGGCTAAATGTTGCTCCTTGCTAATAATCGCCCCACGAGTCGCTTAAGCCATTTCTGATGTGCGCTCCTCTCAGGAATGATGTGGATCGCCCTGCCTCTTTCCTAAAGCAGGGGCGAAGTGATGTGTGCCTAACACCAGCTCGATAGAGCAATGATGTGGGGTCGTAGGCCGACAGCCAATGGGGATTCCTGGAGGTCGCTGTGGTGCTGACTGCTGTGTTCATCAAGCACTTACAGGCACTGATGCTACAAAAGTGGTTTCTACCACTATACAAGCACAAGGGTGAAGGCCCCCTTACACTGACGTTTACAAAACACTGCAGCTACTCTGCCTATGGTGGGCAGGATGCATACTAGTTACACAAACACTGATAACAGACTTCAGGCTTATGGATGACATGGTCTAAATTGCCAGAGGCAAACACAATAAAAATCAAGCATTAAATGCACACTCTTTTATTGCTGCTAACTGTATACAACACTGACCTTGTACACTACAAAACTATTTGCTGGCTTGGCACTATGGCCTGCCAATAGCCAATGCTGCTATACAAAATGTACATGATGCACTGAAGTTCTTATGCTAAATTGACTGCCAGTCGAACCCTCGGTATTAGAGTGAAAGGAAAGGTTCCAGAAGCTCACACTATTACAGAGTTACATGATTAGTGCCCAAAGATGATATACCGAGGCGAGGCACTGAGGAGCGCGTTTCCCGAGCTAGTGTGCAGGCTGATAGTGGAGGTTAGACTGTGAACGGCGCTCAGTTTCGCGTGGGCGAAATCTGAAGGTGCATTCAGAATGGTGCTTAGCTCATTATGCTATTGCCCTTATTCTAAAAAAAAAAGTTTAATAATTATTTTCACATGCCCTCTTAATTCTTAATTGTTAAGCTCAACATATTGGCAACATTCACATAGCTCTAAATGCTAAGTTAAGGGGCTTTTTATTGACGTAATGGGAATGCCACCGCCCTTACAAATGTTTTATAAAAACATGAATATGTGTAATGACAATTTCGATAAAGATGTTACATGTTGATAATTTAAAACCCTTTACATTTTAAATATTACAAACTCCGCCCAAGTATTTGTGCTGTTGAGAGTGCTGCACTGTGCCATTCAGAGGCCATCCATTGCATAAAGTAACATCCTGTGAAGACGTGTTTCTGTGATGTCACATCTCTGACATTTCTCTATGAGGTACTGTTGTATGCTGAAGTGAGTTAATTTTAGCTTCATTTTGCATGCATACAAAGGAATGTATACTAACATGTGTGGCCCTACAAGTAGTATCTTGGCACAACTAAGGGGATGCTAATGCTACCCTTCAGAAATACTTCATTTGATTACTGCACTTAGAATTCGGCTTCAGGCCCGCCGACATGTACCAAACTGGAGATATGTGCTACACTGTTGTACCGAAAGCCACCACGTTCCCTCCAATGGTATTGTCGTCGGACGGTCGTGGCTTTACAGGGACGCAATGACAGACTGGTAACTAATTGCTTGCAAGAGTTACTTCTTGTGAGAAATAGGTTAAATTGCCGATTTGATGTTACACATTTTGGGTCACCAGGAAAGTTACTCGCTGTTCCCGGCGGCCCGCAACATCGTACTACGGGCTGTTCCACTCACCCCTGGCATACACTAATACGTTAGCTGACTGCAGCTACACAAAAGGTCATAGGAGCACACATGAGCACTTGGTTCACGTCAAGGAACACTTTACTTCAATGTTTGCCCATCGCTGACATTATGAAATAATTTATTTTAGGGATGGCCATATACGATTCGATTAGTTGATGAATCGATTATTTTATTTAGATTACATGACTTAGTCAGATAGATTTATGCGAATCGATTAGTCAAATGAATTGGTTGTTTTTTTTTTTTTTTTGCGATTATTCGTTTCGATTTGCATCTCTTATCAGAGAAGAAATTGTTATGTCTTAGATAAATGTTGAAAAATTTTGGCCGAAAATGGCAATTGCTTAAATTTAACAAAGTACAGAATATGTAGTATGGAGAAAGAAATTTTTTATTGGAAAAAAAGAAAAGTTAGTTTTGGCAAAGTTACCTACAATTAAAGATTTGCACTTGGAAAGACCAAAACTCTACTCCCACCATGGAGTTAGGAGTATACAGGAGACGGCATGATGTGACATAGGCGCAGCTGCTGGAGATAGGCAGTTTTACAATGGATGCTCTATCCGCCATCTTGACCATAACCCAAAACATTGTGTTTACTTTAGAATGACGTTGAGAGTAAGGTTACATTAGTAGCATTTCGCGTTGAACAAAGAGGATGATGAATATATAAATAGGCCTATATATTACCATTCATGGCTGAAGTTTCAATAGTTTATTATAGGCTTATGTTTGTTGTGCAATCATATAATTTCCTCATAAAAATACCTATAGTTACTCATGAGTGTGTGATACCGCAGCCCAGTATTCGGGTAAGGGTGACAATAAGCACGTGTTTTAGATATAGTGCTGATATATCAGGTCTTGTGGAAAACTATTTTTTGAATAAATGATTAAATAAAGTATAACACGCATGCTACTGTACAGTTGTACTGTAATGCAGTGCAGGTTGCCTTAAAGAGTGCAACAAACCATCGACCAGCAGTGTAGCTGAAATTCTGTAAGGCAAAGTTCAGATGTTTTTGAGTCACAAAAAAATTATTATTTGCTGTCATTTATATCTAAATTCCTAACAGTGACAAGGCCAGAGTTTTGTTTCCAATATGACTTCATCTCTTTTATAAATATTTGTCAATATAGATTATGGTTTCTGCTAGATACATTTAAATCCGATTTCAGTAATTCCTAATTTTTAAATTACATTTGTTCTCTGTTCTGACATAGTTTTATATTTATTTATCCCTTATTGTAGGGAACAGTTTTATTTATTGCATCTACAATATTGGAAAGGGTTACGATACTTGTGCTACATAAGTAAAAAACAGAAATTAAGGTTTTTTACTGCATTATCTGAACTGGACATTAAGTATTTTAACAACTTTTCAGAAGAAAAAAGGGGGTAGGGAACAGGAGACATTTCTGTAAAATTTTATACCCTATATCTAAAAAAAATTGTTTCATCTTTCTCCGAAAGTGCAATTTAGTACCAAGGGCTTAGTCAGTCAGTAGACACAATTTTAATCCAGCCCACACATTCTAAAGCATTTCATATTGAGAGGGAAAACTACAAAAGGATATTATTTCTACAAATATACTTCGGGATGATAAAGTACCATAACCACCCTATGGTTAGGTTAATGTATAAAAACTTATTCGCCAGCTTTTTAGGTTACTTTGGGTAGTTTAATTACATTAGGATACATTGTTGAACTACATTGGGTGAAAGAGGCATGCACCGCAATGATATCGACAACAAGTGCACATGTACTAACCATTGCCAAAGTGGTCCACAAACACACTTGTGACAAAATTTCTATGTTGTTACCTACCAACTTGTACAATTATTATTTTTAGTCTAAAATCTTACTCTGGATAAATTAAAAAATATTCAGTTTCAATATCTAAGAATTACACTGCAGAAACTTGACAAAAACCCCTCTAAGAAAAAGCATTGTCGCTAGCAGCAGTTTATTAAGCTGAACCTGCAATTCTTGCAAATAGATTTCCCTTGAGTAAAAATGTCTTACACTTTATAATTCATGGTGGCCTATATGAATATTATATATTAAATTAAAAATTGTGTTGGGCACTTGCCTTTTCAGAAGAGCGCGCATCGCATGAAACTAGAATTACACATAAGAACTTACAGACACAGAAAACCAACCAATAATAGTTGCCAATAGGTAGGCCTGCATTAAGAACATAGAGAGAACTCTGTAGAAGGAACTCAGTTAGTAAGTAGCAAATCAACAAAACAAAAAACTAATGATGGACAACAACAAAAACAAACACAGTTGCATTCTTGCAACTAAATGATTCCTTCTGCAGAATTCAGTATGATCATGTACCTGTTGACAAATATTCCTGTTTGTTTTTGTGTTTTTGTATGTGTGATTATAGTTTTCTGCAACATAAACACTGCTACAACAGTGTAATTCTAAACCAATTTATTATTTATTTCATATGCCACTACTGCAGACCCTGCGAATAGTCGTAACTGTGGGTGGTATTTATGCTACTATTGTAAACATTACCATTAGCATGTCACAATACTTACAAATGTTTTGAAATCAAGTAGGTCTACTGCGAAGGTTTTCAAATGCCACTTCCAAGAATACATGATTTCTCTATCATTTCCTTTAATTAAATTTTCTTTTGTTTATTTTGGTCTGTAAATCCCATCTCTTAATGCTGTATTTATAGATGTATGTAGGTACATTGCAACCTATTTATTATATTTGACAACCTTCCAGTATGTATTGGTGCCTAAGAAAGAAAAAAGTAAGTATAAGTATTAAAAAATGCAGATTGCAAAACACTGTCCCTCCTATTCAGATACCAGATCTATGTTAAGCTGGTGGATAATTATATTAATTATTACAACAATTTTTTTTTAGTTCAATTTTGTAATTGACTTTACCCATTGAAGAAATGAGTTTCCCCTCCTCCCTTCCTATGGGGAGGGGGCTGTAGTGGGTGTAATGGTAGGGTGTTTGCTTTCCACCAAAGTAATTCATGTTGGTTTCCCTGTGAGGTTAATCACAGATTTTCACATATAGGAATTGTGCTGAGTGATGCTGCTGGCTGGCATGTTTTCTCCAGGTTATCCCATTTTCGCCACCCTTGTATTTCAATACTGCTCTATATCCGCCATACTTCACCCTCATTGGCTCTTAACACCTTGGTTGTTACACACCACCTAAACATTTCTCAACTCCTCCCTTCTTAAGATGATGGAGGCCATGGTGGTGTAGCAACTAGAGTATTCGCTGTTCACGAAGCACACTTAATTATAAATACCCATGTAGCATCCTCAACATTAAAATAAACGTATGTTTAATTAGTTGCCCTCAAAATTACAATTTCAAAAATCTATAAGAAGGGTGAAATAGAGTTTAAAGAAAATCACACAATGTTTATCAATTTAGCAAATGGTGGAGTTACAGGAAAAATATTGGCTTTATCTAACTTTTATTTATTTTGACTACTTTTGGAAAACGATAAAATGTATAATCCCTAAACATTTGTCATTTACTGTAATGATTACAGCCTACCGTTAAATACATAACCATCTAAACACACAAGTAAATATTATTTATTTAACTTAACATCTTGTCGACAGCAGGTTCATTAGAGAATGGTACACCAAGAACACAATGAAGCGAATACAAGGAAGGAATTGGTCAAATTGTCTTTATTGTGTCACCCGAGAATGAGTTCGAGAAACCATGGAAATTGCAAATAAGGAAGACTTCATTCAATAGTAATTTCAAATATATGAAATGATTTGGTCGTAGACCTATATTCTTGTGTTGATAAACAGCTGATTTCTTGTTTGTCACTGCAACTCTGCTGACTTGGGGAGAAAAATATGAAAGAGTGGAGTTTTTATAAGGTGTAGCCTTGTATTGATTTACGAGCTGATTTTCCATTAATGCCCGCAAACAGCTATTTTATCACGAGGAAAACTAAAGGTTATGTTTGGAAAATGCTTGGATCAGTTGTTCATGTTTCTTTTTTAGGTACCTTCACTCTATAAACTTTCACAGACTTAGCTTCTAATAAATTAATTCAATAAACTCCTACACTGAAATAGCAAATCAGCATTTAGAAAAATATGTATCTACAGTTTTATGAAGGTGCCTGTACCTATAATGAGTCTACAACTTTCAGGTAGGACCTTAAATTCTGATGTGAACTGGACAGCACCAGCTTGTTCTTCCCGCCACCAGCATACCTGCCAGAGCATTCATCGACCACATGCTATGTCAGTGTCACAGTATGCGTTCAGTGCACAAGTGCGTTCAGCTGCTCCAGAGCTGTGACCTTCCCTGCCGGGAGAATTCCACAGTGGGACGAGGGAGCACACCACTGGCCACACTGGAGGGGAGAGTAAAGAACAGCCGAGAGAGAGGGAGATATACGGGAGGCGCAAGAACAACAGAGGTGCTACCTGACAACGTGGGTCAACCTCTGCTCGCCCCCCACCCCTCCTAGAGTCCGATCAACGAATATATGCGCAAACACATCCAGTGTCTGCCAGACACAAAAATTTCTGAACTGGTTTCGCAGCTAAATGGATGGGACAACACACAATCATCTAAGGCAATGGCGAATTATACTATGATACCTGATCGAACAATCGCTGCACCACTACATTTCACCGCGATGCTTTGCGCCTCGTGAGGGACAACACCGTACCACCCAGCGTCCAGATGCCTGAGGCGGAAAATCCCGCGGCAAATGAGACACTGTCCACGCCACTTACTGAGGTGGAATATTCCGTCAGTAACAACATCGCCATGCCGAGTACAACAGACACAGCGATGCTCCCGCGTTCACAAGAGCTCAGGCAGAAGACACACTTACGTCTGGCATATATCAGAACCATGTGGTAATCGAGATGCCAGAGGACAGTGACATCGCTGACAGCGAGGCAGGGGAACTACCTAAAGGCGGCCAGGATCGCAATGTGAGGGTTTCGCCTGATTGTGTCGCGATACTACTAGGACACTACCATCACACAACAGAAGAGAGGAGTAGCGACGAGTTGGGGATGGAGGAACTCTCTTCATCACCCTGCTGCTCAATACATGCTCACCTAGCTTGCCGTGCCACATCTGCGAGGTGAGGCCACGCCCCTGCGACTGCAACAACCTGCACATCACCATCGCCTGCTCCGAGGCAACGACCACACCCACTTCCAGCACCACAACAACAACACGGCGGCTACAACCTGCAGCCACATAGGATTTTGAAGCCGTCAATTTGTTACTGCCAGAGTCTGCAGTCGGCGAGACAACAATCTCCAAAAGGGGGGACATTTGGTGTGAACCATTCAGCGCCAGCTCATTCTTCCCACCACCAACATATCTGTCAGAGCATTCCTCATCCACGTGCTACGTCAGTGCCACAGCTTGCATTCTGTGCACCTGTGTTAGTGAACTACTGCCGTGCAATCTACATTTATGCATTTGTGTATATTTTTGAAATGGCCTTTTTAATAATAATATATTGGTTCAGTGTCTCAGTATGTTGCCACGTGTGCGCCATAGCACCCTTGTGTAACGTCACATTTGTTTATGTTTGAGAGAGTAGTGTTTTATTGTGTCTTTGTGTAATATTATGATCCTAAAGTGTATACATGTTGTTAAGGTGAGTGACATGCACGTAAGCAGTGTATATGTAATATTCATGCAATAATAACCAGGGTAAATCTGATGTGTTGTTGACAATTGTGTTCTTATTTATTTATCAGTGTTATGTCACATTATGTTTTGTTGTCATCCAAGTGTGTAATTAAGTCCTCATGTAATAGATTAAGGTAAGTAACGTGTACACAAGTTGTGTACATGGAGTATTGAATAGGAATATCATATATTAGTGTTATGTATTTTTCTGACAGTTGTAGTGTTATTGTTTTAAAGAGTTGTGACAAGTGGAAGAACGAAAAAGCTCTGTCGAAAATAATACTACGTATTGACACTATCAAGTTTTCTCATGTGAAGATTGCAAAGATGGCTTGGGACTTACCAGAAGAGTAGGCCTACTTAAGTCTTTGGCTACCTCAAAACTGGAAAACTGTAAAGGTGTGGATGAGTATGTGTATAAAACAATGTCCACTGCTCACAAACTGAATGAAACTGGTTTTGAAGTGAAGGACGGGTGGGTAGGTACACTATTACTTGCCGGATTGCCAAATGAATACCGCCCCATTATAATGGGCATTGAGAGTTCGGGAATAAGCATAACTGCAGATGCTATCAAAGTAAAACTACTTCAAGATATAAAAAAGGTAATTAAGATAATTCATTCAAGTCTTCAGATAGTGATTCAACCTTATTTGCATGTAGAATAAAAGGATTTCCCATCATAAGGTTTTCCACTCAAAACAACCGGTGGTGTGCTACAATTTAAATAAAACCGATAATTTTGCCAGGAATTGCCGACAGAAGATGAAGACGAGGCCAAATCAAGGTAGTACCCAAAAGCAATTTAACTCTGGCTCAAGTGATCGTATTTTTTTGCAGCTTCTGAAAATTTGCTTCAGGGTAATTGGTATGTTGACTCATGTGCATCACCACACATAACAAATAGTGAGAAGCAGTTGAAAAACTCTGTACCTAGTAACACTGAAATAACAGCTGCAAATAATTCAAGCCTGGGAGGTACACTTGTATGGAGTGTGGACATTGAAGTTTACAATTATACAACAAGGAGAGCACATCAGTAAAGGTCAGTGATGCCATGCATGTACCAGAAGTGTCAGTCAACCTATTGTATGTAAGCAGAATAGTAGAAAAGAGAAACAAAGTGTAATTTGACAAGTTTGGCGGTCAGATTGTTGGCTCAGATGATGGACGTATTGCCACAATGCCCATGGAGAAAGGAATTTATAAGTTGGACATGCCTTTGCAGACATGTTATTTATCGACTTCTGACAGTTTCCTGTGGCATTGGAATCTTGGGCACTTAAACAGAAGAGGGATGTCAACAATGAAGTCTTTTTCAACAGGTGCACCCTGTTCGGTAACTTGTGGTAACCTGTGCGAAACTTGTGTAAAAGGGAAACATGCAAGAAAACAGTTCAAGCCTTCTAAGAGCTGTGCCAAAAGACCTCTTGAATTGGTGCATTCAGACCTTTGTGGTCCAAAGGAGCATAAATCCATGGGTGGAAGCAGGTACTTTCTCACCTTCATAGATGACTACTCAAGATTTTCTTTTGTGTACTTCCTAAAGGAGTAGAGTGAAGTGCCAGAAGTGTTCTCTGAATTTAAGGGCATGGTTGAAAACCAGAGTAGCCACAAAATAAAGATCTTACTTACTGACAACAGGACAGAATATATTAATTATACTGGAATATAACCTATGGAATCAGACATCAAGAAATGGTGAGGTACACACCAATCCAAAATGGACATGCAGAAAGAGAAAATCGTACAATCGTTGAAAAGGCACATGCCATGTTAATAGATACTGACATCCCAAAAACGTTCCGGGCAGAAGGTGCATCAACAGCGATGTACTTAATCAACTACACCCCATCAAGATCTATCGGTGACATAACCCCATTTCAGCCGTGGTATGGTATAAAACCAGACATCTCTCATCTAAAGGTCATTGGGTACAAAGCAATAGTTCGCGTTCCTAAAGAAATTCGAAAAAAATGGGATGCAAAATAGGAGGAAATGATTTTAGTTGGTTATGGCATAAACAAGAAGGGTTATAGGTTGGTTATATGCGAAACGAGGAAGATAGTTCACAGCAGGTATTTCATATTCTTTGAAGAAAGAATAGTACAAGAGGAAAAAGAAAGTGCATATTCAAATTTGACAGAACTCATTCAGAACTCATTACCATCTGAAGTTATCAGTGCAGACCAAAAACCAGAAGAAGGAAAGGAAGAAGATTTTCATGGTTTCTCACCAATGCAAGATCCACTCAAGCCACCTCAAAATGACATGGGTAACCTTAGACGATGATCCTGTACCCCCAAACCAAAGAAGCAAGACGAATTTATTTATTAATACAGTGCAGAAAATATTGTTCAAAATAGTTCTGATGGCAAACCTCAGTCTCCTGCAGAAGCATTAGGAGGGCCACAGGCCAGTGAGTGGTCAAGGCCATGGAAGAGGAACACCACTCCTTAATCAGGAATAACGCATACAAGTTAGTGTAACATGCAGACGGGATAAAAGTCCTTAGTGCAAAGTGGGTTTTCAAAACAAAGGAATCATAAGCTGGAAAACTGAAGTATAATGCAAGGCTTGTAATAAGAGGTTGCTCCCAGACAGCTGGAATAGATTACCAGAAAACATATTCGCCTGTAGTAAGATACTCCACCATCAGGTTTATGTTATCCCTCGCTGCAAAATAAAATTTGAAGGTTGACCACATGGATGTTACAGCTGCTCACTTGAGTGGAGATTTGGATGAAACCACTTACCTCAAACCTTGAAGAACTCTTAAGGCCAGGTGAAGAAAACAAGTTGTGGTTGCTGAAATAGGCAGTGCGTGGCTTTAAGCAAGGTGGGAGATGCTGGAACAGAAAACTTACAGAGGTTCTAAAGGAAAATGACTTCACCCAATCACAAGCAGACCCATGTGTGTATTATAAACTCAGTGATCTGCAGTAGCGAAGCGTCAATGGAAGCTTTGGAAGTGGCGCTTCCCTTATATAATGCGGAACTAAATAAAATATATTATTTGAATATCGTCTGGAAAATGTAACCTTAAGCTACAAAAACCGGCACGGTATAATGTTATTTTTTTTGTTATGAAGTCTGCGACAGCCTTCGACAGTGCGGAATCGTGTCGTACGAAATGAAATAAATAACGAGCAGCACACCCAGGCCCGCCCGTGCCCATACAAAGCCACTTTGTCGACTGGAAGCTGCTACCCTAGCAGCATCCAGCAGTAATTTTGTATCTGTGTGTGTACCCTCAGGCTCTGATGGACTGGACTGGTGCCTCACTCTAGGAAGTAGAAAAGGAACTAGAACTCTGCCCATGGAGACGGTGGAAGCGGATTTTGCCTGCAGCTTCCAGTATTGCAAAAACGAGTTATAAACCATGGGCGGCGAGCATCTACAGAAGTGACCATATTTGTTATTTGTTTAACAGTATTGAGTTAATATTATTTGGTTTTATACCCTGCTTATTTGTTCGTTTCATTAAGTTAAACTGTATTGTTTTACTAAACTGTAAACTATTTTTGTGATAGTGTGTGAGCAATGCTTTTGTAGTGTACCTAGTACCGGGTTATATCGCAGGTGGGACGCTGCTGTGAAAACGCTTCTATGCAAGGAAAATGTTTCACGTCCTGGAACTTCAGATAACTATGCGTCTTCAATCTAAGAGGACTCGTGTGTTAGTAATTGTAATTGTATTGTAGAAAAACGAAAAAAAAAAACACTCCATTTAGTGCTCATAGTTTTGACCAAAAAATTAAATAATTCTCACTGGCAGGCATTCACGCGGCATTTCCATTCACGCATTTACGAAAACATTTCTTGGTTGCGTGGCTGCAAGAAAATGATGAACCTTCTTTGTTGGCCTTGCTTACTTTTCTCAAAAGAAAAATCAGTGTAGAATGCTTCTAGTTTTTGTGATTTAAATAATCTACAGAACACAGAAAAGCGGTACAAGTTGTCTTAAAGCCGTGTGTTCAAAAGAGCTGAAACAGTTTGGTAAAATACGCATTGAATTTGCAGTTAGAAGTCAGTATCGGCTAAGCATCGAGATGCATAACGATAAAGTTCGAAAGAACAGACGGATCGTGAGCCATCTAATTAGGGCGACTTGCTTTTTGGCAAAACAAGAACTAGCTTTTCGCGGTCATAATGAGTTTACTTCATCGCTTAACAAAGGGAATGATATCCAATTCCTTAATGAATTAGCTAACTATGACAATGAACTTAAATTCACCTTGAAAACTCAACAATATCCACAGGTTTATCCTGTGACATCCAGACCGATATTCTGTTTTCCTTGTCTGATTTATTGCTACGGGAAATAAAGATAGAAATATTGGAATCAAGTTTCGTGGCACTGATTTTTGACGAGATAACCGACATAGCAGTTAAATCACAGTTATCGCCTGTATTGCATTATGTTAGAAGATATGAAAATGTCAAGGAAAGATTTTTTAAATTCATTGATGTCAGCGATTACAGGTCCGCTAACGGTCTTTATCAACATGCTATACAAATCTTAGAAGACTTTAAATGTTTTGATAAGTTAGTAGCACAGACTTATGACAGAGCTGCAGTGATGACTGGAGAGCATGGTGGACTGCAGACAAAAATTAGAGCAGTCTGTGATCAAGCTATTTTTGTGCACTGTTACGCCCACAAGTTAAATCTGGTTCTTTCGCAGTCTGCAAGTTACATCAAACAGTGCAAAATTTTCTTCACCTTACTAACAGCATTTGGCAGTTTTTTTTTTTTTAATCAGCAAATAGGATGCAGGCTTTAGATGCAGAGGTGCAAAAAGATTTCCCACACTTGCCCAAATCGTTGGAATCACAGTAGTAAGCTAGTGGAAACTGTGTGCGAACACAAGAAAATATTGGAGAACTCCTTAGAGCTATGGTAGAAAATGCTGACAAGTTGAATTTTGAAACACTCTGGTCTGCCTGTGGTCTTTTATCACATTTAAAAGACTTCGACTTTAATTTCTTTCTTGTCATATTTTCATACATTTTCCCTCATTCAGATTCTTCCAAATTCTCCAAGCGAAAATCAGTGTCATCAATTTCTGTTTGAAGAAGATTGAAAACTTCAAAAGCTTTTTGAACAATTTAAGGAACGATTTTGAACGATTGTGGAAAAAAGTTTGTTTCAGTTGTAAATGTGTTTTTCATACAGAAAAATGCGATCGCATAGATTCGTCAGCAGGCGAAGATAGGAAGGTTGTTTACAAAATACTATTTTATCACATTGTTGATGCCACTATTGTCCATGTAACACAGAGGTTTTCTGAAGTGCCTAAGCTAAAATTTTTCAGCTGGTTTTCTTCAGCATGCACAGAATTTCCGAGAAGAAGCTTTTGCATCTCTAAAGGAAAGCTACGAAAAATATTCTTATATGCCGAACTTAAGAAGTGAGCTGCACGTTTTATTCATGGACAGTGACATGTACAAAAGTATTGTTTCAGATCTTCACATCTATTTAACAGCATCGGAACTAGGTGACGTATTTCCAGAAATACAGAAACTTTCCAAGCTCATCATGACAAAACCAGCTACGAGTGCCTCAGTTGAGATACAATTCTCAGCTTTAAAGCCGATAAAGAACTACTTGCGTAACAGACAGCGCCAGGAAAAATTGCCTGCCCTTGCACTGCTCAGTGTTGAAAAAAAAATTGTTGCAGAAATTGCGTCATAGGCCATCCTTCAATGATGATGTGATCGACATCTGTGCATCTAGAAACAGAAGAATTGAGCTGACATATAAAATTTAAGGTAATAATTGACACTTACTTTTTTTATTAGTTCCTTGTTTCATTGTAAAGTGATTTACCATGTGCTGCGTGTAAATGTGGTGTGTACCGGTGCCAGATACAGGACCACAACTTAGTAGCTTGTACGGACTGGCTATTCACGGCCAGTGCTCTAAATGCCACTACAGATGGATACAGTTATGAACAGGTGAACATTACTCTTTTTTGTTTCATATATAACATTCCCACTTGTCAGATGAAATGCATACACAAGTAATTCAAAATCTGGTCCGTTCTGTATGTAGTTATTAATAAAAGTGTGCATTAACAATATCTGTAAATAATGAGAGGCGATAAAATAGGCTGCTAGCATGATAAGTCAATATATAAACGAGACAGGAACAAAAGTACTGGTTGGTTATGGTAGAAGAAGAGATGTTTGTTTTCCTGTATCGTTGATATATTGTTATTAATTGCATAGCGACATATTTTCACACTTCTAGTTGTTTACGATAAATGTTATTATGCAGCAGTTTTGTGTCCGTCCTCTGTGTATTTTTATACTCTTGCTTATCCCAGCACATAGCACAACTTATATTGTAAGTTCCTGCGACTGCAACAATTTACCGACGCCATTAATGTTACGTTTCTGCCTAACATCTAAGCATGCGACATGCAACACGAGACAGGAACGAGTCCAGTAACCTAAATAAGACCATGTGCGACATGTACGTAGACAAATGTGTCTTGAAAAAGTTATGCATCATGCCGAAAAACTTCCGCCAAAAAACCAATGAATACTAGTGTTCCTTTCCTGCCTCATTTATATATTGTAATTGGTAACTTCAATTGATTATGGTAAATGTAACATTTATTTTTTAAATCTAGTATGTTGATCAATGATCATAATAATGTAGAACATAGCTGAGACGGTGTCGGACATAGCAATAATAATGATATTGTCATTAGATGTAGTGGCGTAGCTACATGCAGGTTACTTGGGGTCATTTCGTAACAAAATTTGTTATGATTTGGTTCCAACAAAAATCTGAAAAAGAAAGTTAGGTCCATTCCTATGAAATTTAGGTACAAATTATTATATTTTTGTGTTAAGACAATGTAGTGATTCTTCAATATCAATATTCTGTTGCTTTGAAAAAATTATTTTCCAAATTTCTGTAAAATCACCGATGTCATGACCTTAATGCTAGTTATACAATCATTTGTAATGGCACGATATAGTTGTAGCTGAAAGTAAACATTTCTTCGAATTGCACTATAACTGATTGTTTTTTTTAACTGTAAGAAACAGACATTTTTAAATTAACAGTATAGTATGTCTTTAATAATGGACTGTTTACTGCCTGTACGGCATCTCTGAAAATTGTGTCATTTTGTAAAATTGTTATATCAAATTTTGAATTGGCATACATGTTTGTTACATACCTAATTTTATTTACAGTTTACTTTGTGCAAGCACTTGCAATTATGTATAATAATATTGTCAAATTATATATTTATGGAGTGTGATGACAGCAAAAATGTTACATCAGTGTTAGTAGCGTAATTATTTTGATCATTTGTGAAACACAGCTATCAGTAAAATTAGAAATTTGGGAATTTAAATGTTTAAATGATACAGTGAATATAACAAAACAAGTAAAATAAAGTACTGATTTGATATCATCATCTTGCCAGTTTTAGGACATAATCCTACATGTACTGTTCTTTAGCTGAAAACTTTTTTTAAAGTGCTGTTCAACCTATAAAGAAACGCCCCCACCCCCTTTTCCTAAAAATTCTGTCTACACCACTGCCGGAAACCACTACGATGCACTTTTAAGATACATCCCTTGGGTTAAATAATCTGTTAGGTAGCATTCAGAACCAGCCTTTGTTAAATTCTTCACTCAAACATTTTTCATCTTAAAAAAAAATGTTAATATTACTACCAGTGGTATATTCAATGTTTAGATACTAAAACTGCTTAAATAGCACCATTCTGCACCTTGAAATCCAAATTTTCCCAGGGGAGGACCCCCGGACCCCCATCCCCTCCAATTACGGGGATCGGTGTTCCTTTATAAAATTTCCAATTTGAACACTCCCTCGTCCACCAAACACCTGGTTACGCCGCTGAGATGTACCATCTTGGACACACAAAAATTGTGTAGCTTCCCTTAATACAAATGTTATGCTTCGCCACTGCTGATCAGGGAAACGGTTTTTTTGCTGTGTACATTGACGATTTGCTTGTCATATCAAACAATTAAATTCTGAAGTTTGAAGTGAAGAGGAAGCTCAGAGAGAATTTTGACATGCAAGACATTGTACCGGTAAAAAAATGCCTTGGAATGAGCCTCAACCAGACTGAGGGACAGATCACTGTTAGCCAAGCAGACAATGTACGAAGAATTCTCCACAAGTTCAACATGCATGACTGCAAACCATTGGCAACTACCATGGAAACAGGTGTGAAGTTGGATGAAAACAAAGAAGATTTACCTCAGAGTGTTCCTTACCAAGAGTCTTCTGTACCTAATGCAGATCAGTAGGCCGGCCATCTCGTTCGCAGTTAGAGTTTTGAGTAGGTTCAATAAAAACCCAAAAATATGTCATTAGGTGGCGATGAAAAGAATTTTTAGGTACTTGCAGGGAACCATTGATTTGAAGTTAAAATAATTCTCTACGAAATGTGACAGCTGTTTGGTAGGGTTCAGTAACTCAGATTGGGGGAATGAGCTAAATTATAGGCATTATGTTAGCGGAAGTTGCTTCAAATACCAAGGAACTGCAATTTCCTGGCACAGCAAAAGGCAATGCACTGTTGCCTTATCTACCATTGAGGGTGAGTATAAGACCCTTTCTTTCAGCACACAAGAAGCCTTGTGGGTCAGAGAACTTGTCAAGGAACTAGACCCAGAGTGTGAAAGCAAGTGCACGAAGGTATTTTGGGACAAGGGCCATCCAACTTACTAAAAATCCCATGACTAGCTTTAAAAGCAAACATATTGATATACGACATCATTTTCTTAGAAACCGTGTGGAAAATAATGTAATTTCTGTTGAGTTTTTAGCCAATGAGGAAATGGTATCTGACATCCTCATAAAACTATTGCAAAGAGCCAGACACATGTCCTTGTTAAAGGAAATCGGTCTATGTATAGAATATTTTGAACATTTATTTTGAACTTTTAAGTCGGCTACTAATTTTCTATCTGTTTAATTATGTGTACCGTCATATATTTGTGTTAACTAGTGTAGTAGCCTCGGTTCAACATGGCGACTTTGAAGTAAATGTCACTAACTAGTGAATAATCTATGTTGTTATTATTAAAGTCAGTTTTCACCTAAAATTCCAACATAAATTAATAGGCATAATAATAAATAATCTAAATGTTGTGTGGGTGGATCTATAGAGAGTGTAATAGTAGCACCCACTTTGTTTTATTTATTTGTCATATTGCATGCTAGCGTGGAAATTGAAGGGCTTGCATACTGCTGGCACCTGCCTAACTGTGTGAAATGCAGAGGACCCAACCAAGCTAATCATAAGTTAATTAAAGGGAGTATGTGTG
Source organism: Dryococelus australis (assembly GCA_029891345.1). Taxonomy (NCBI): domain Eukaryota; kingdom Metazoa; phylum Arthropoda; class Insecta; order Phasmatodea; family Phasmatidae; genus Dryococelus; species Dryococelus australis. The sequence continues at coordinate 152,580,637 of CM056994.1, forward strand.
CCGATGCTCTTATCACATTTCGGGAAAATAATAATGAATAACAGGAATAAATGACTAATTAAATTGTGTTATTTATCTGTATTATATCTACTAAGACCTAACCTAACTAAATATTTCACTATAGGTGAATCATAAAGTGTGTCTGAGCAGATGCACTATTGTGCATCGGAATATGGACAATAAGGACTCGCAGAATGAAATTTTATTTTGTGACAATTTAATTACTGTGTCTTTCCTGTTAGTCCTTATTGTACTTGTGAAATGCGTGGTAGTACATCAGCATACCCAACCCCTTAAGTTCACCTGTCATGACATAAGGTTAGCTAAACTCTTCATGAGATTAATGTCCTTTAACAACACAATTTGGGAAATGAAAATAGTTTTAAATAAAAAGAAAGTCTTTCTTTATGCATTTATTTCTAGAGATACAGTAAGTTGTTAGTTACTGTTAATTTTATCAGGCATGGTGTAAACCTTATAGGAGTTTCGTGGCAATGGTGCAAGTAAATTCTCATTTTATATACAAATTAAATAACTCGAATACAAAAATAGAAAAATACATGTTAACACCTACAGCCATTCCTATTATGAAAGAAGTGCAATAATTTTACTATCAATCATGTTGTTCTCCAGCATTATTGTTGCATGGTAACCCTCATACACGATAGGTACACAAATCTGAGAATGCAGCTTTGAGTATAAATTAAATTCTCAGGGGAAAAAGTAACAAAGTAATAAAATATGTGTTATTAAAGCACCGTAAGTAATAACAGATTGAAGCTTGGAGATACAAAATTCAAATTAAACAACGCAAATTGACAAACAGCCCATTTGCTGTACTTCTTCCATAGCAACTGCGTAGCAACGAGTTGTTTGCGTCCAATATGGCGGCGCATAGGTATATCCATTACAGACGACTTCAACAGCATATAGGACACACCTTGACTTTCCATTAGAGATAAGTAAATAGGACAAATGGAACACAAGGCCCAGCATAACATCAGTATATTGAAGTCAACATCTCTGATAGCTGATTGTGGGCTGCTGTGGTGTGTTTTGAAAGTAATCGTGTAGGAATACGTTGTAATTCTTTAAAGAAATTGTCAAGAAATGTGTTGCTTATGACTACAATGAAAATCCATGAAAGAAAAATCTTTGGACATCTTTCAGGTAAGATTGTTTTCCAATTTTATTGCATATATATATATGTGTATATATATATATATATACATACATTCAATAAAACATTTGTTGATGTTAGGATGATGTGTCAGTAAAACATAATTTTGCTTGCATTTATGTCTTTAATTTATTTTAAAGTCAACCTTCCCTCGCTACAAAAATATTTCTTTCTTTTTAGTTTATTGGCGAGTGAAGAACTGAGAAAGAAGTGGACTGTAGCTATCAAGTGCGAAGATTTCACACCATCCAGGCTTGCTCTAACCACTTTACCCAGGATTGATTTGACAAATGTGTTTTCGGCGGTGAAAGAAAATGTTGATAAAAATATAGTGCCATCAGCATTCGATTTTTCTCAAATTTACAACTAAAAAATGTAGAAAGCACCAGCCGAGTGAGTTTTGCAAACTACGTCTCGTCGTCGCTAAACGATTGTCAGCCCAGAGTCATATGTAATTGACGACTTGCTGGATTGAACGAACTTACGTAATTTTTTTAAAACATACAGAATGACACAGATTAGATACAACGAAGAAATTGCACACAAGACTATAATGTAGAGAACCGATGCGACATCTACAGGATGGGTGGAAAGTCCATCTAACAGTGTTGACTCGACTAATATTCCAATATACTTCTTATTTGGCGAGTCCCTGTTGATGTATACAATTATTGAATTTGTCACAGTTGAGCGCCTTCATCAAGGAATCGGCAACCATATATTTTGTGGACACATACTTGAAATCAATTTGCTTGCTGAGAACTTTTTCACAGAGGAAGTGGTTCCTAACATCAGCATGTTTGGTTCTAGCTTGATAAGTCACATTCATTGCAAGATTTCGAGCTCCTTGGTTGTCCACAAAGACGATTGTAGGAGTCTCGCCAGTGGATGGAATTATTTATTGAGATAGTCCTCTCAACCATACTGCTACATGAGTTTGCAGCAGACATGGACATGAACTCAGCCTCAGTTGTTGAGAGGGCAATGGTTGGTTGTCTTTTCGTGCACCAAAATATAGGAGCTTTACACTTTAAAAATATGTAGCCGGGCACAGACCTTCGCTCATCAAGGTCGCTGGCCCAATCAGCATCACAAAATCCTGAGATGGTTCCTTTCTCATTTCCATCTCTAGCGTCCACTGTGAAATCCCTTTTATGTATCTAATAACACATTTGACAGCACCCTAGTGTTCCATGCCCGGGTTGCCATTAAATCTGCTAAAACAACTGATCGCATGTGCTATGTCGGGTCTGGAGACCTGTGCAGAAAATAGCAAACTGCCAATTGCTACCTGGTATGGAAAATTCCACATTTCAGCCACTTCCTCTTCTGATCTTGGCACTTGAGACGTCATATTTTTTTCATTGGCTCCCATAGGGGTCGAAACAGGTTTGCATTGATCCGTATTTTCCTTTCTTTGCGGACACGAGTGAATTGGAATCCAAGGACGAATTTTGCTTCTCCGAGATCAGTCATATTGAATATCTCCGAAAGTTGCAATTTCACACATCTCTTCAGCTTTCCATCATTTGTGAAGATAAAAAGACCAGTAAAATCAACTTTGATCGGCATTTCATATTGCGTTTTGGATCAGTATCCGTACCTGTAACACAATCCCAAAGATCTTCCAGGTATGCCTGAACAGCAAACTTCCATGTGTCGTAATTTTCTCTCCCTTTGAGACACTTAATGGGAAGCATGGCTGGTTGACTGGGCATAGTGGATGGAGTTTCGTATTCACATACTTGAGATCGCGAATATACCTTCAAAAATATTCCGCACATCCCATAACCTGTACGAAAGGGAATTCTATGGGACTTGCATAGATTATTGATGTATATACACGACTTGCTGAATTGAACGAAGTGACATAATTTTCTTAACATACAGTATGACACAGATTAGATACAACGACGACATTGCACACAAGACCACAATGTAGAGAACTGATGCGACATCTACAGGGTAGTTGGAAAGTCCATCTAACAGTGTTGACTCAACTAATATTCCAACAAGTTTGGCATAGAAAAGGGAAGGTAGGAGTTTTGTAGGAACATTATCAAGCTGTTAAACTCAGTCCTAGGTATTTTTTACAGTTTGAAATATTTTTGCTAAAATTATTTTGCTGAGGGCACAATTTTCTAGGTTTACAATATTGTATAATGTATGTAGTCACATAAAGTATGGATATTTTATAATAGTTATGACCAACAGGAAATCATACCAGGGGAGAGGACTATTGTTATAATAGTGTGCAAACAAAAGGTTTAGGCCTAATATTAATACTGATTTGTAACCACCTTTAGGAAGTGCATAACTGAACCAGACAGGATTTATTACAAATTCTGGTTACTATTTTAGGACAGCACTTAAGGCCCGGCTACATCCACGTTGACACAAAACATTAAATGCTAAACGTTGCCATAAGAAAACTGGCATGGCTACAATCGATGTTAACAGGAATAAAAATAAAAAGTATGTAGGTGTAAATTATTTACAAATATTTTTCTTTGTGTTTGAAATTTAAAAAGAACCTTTTGTTAAAAAGGATTTTCTGTGAACATAAAAGCTACACTCGATTATTTTTTAATGGCTTTTGATTTTTTTGTATATTGATTTCGCATAACATTATTAAATTTAATACATACTGCGATAGTGTTGCTATCTGTTACTAATAGTCTGAAACATTTGTTTTTACTTGTTTGTGGTCTTGAATTCTGATTGGCTGGCGTAAAATGCAAAACACAAAGACTTGAAAGTTGGCCAACTTTTACTGCGTTGTGTTTTACGTTTAGCGCCATGGCAAAATTTTACGTATGTTGTAGCCAGAGCGTATATGATTCACGGATTCATGTCTTATTGTAATGTCAATGCGATTGTAACCTGGCCTTTAGTATGCACTGTTCCAGTACTCACACTAGGTGCATAGTATGGAACCATATCCTGAATGCAAACAGTGCAAAATTTAAATGTTATATGTTTCCTTTCTCCGCTTCGAATACAGTGATCCTGATTACATTATTATAAAAAAAATGTTGCTCATGATCACAACTATTATGCAACAACAAAGCCTTTAATATATAGAAGGGTATATCTACTTTGTTAGAAGAAAATTTAATTTTAAAAGTTGACATGTGCCATGGCCCCCGGCCTAAGACCATTTGTCCATCCGTACCCTGTCATGTCACCGCAGCGGGGCTGCACACTCTACTCTAAGTTTGCGCCTGGTCACCGGAGCGACGAAGGGTAGTACAAGAGCAGAGAACACCGGTGCAAGTACAGCCGGTGTTTGCTATGTCAACAGATGATGCCATGGAGAAAATAATTAGGCCCCTGTATTAAACCGAAACATTTTAAGCCTAATTAAGAGACGTTATTTTATTATTCATTAAAGATGTTTGTGATTTGTTTTGCTGGTTTCCTTGAATTTTTATTGTGTTGCACGGTAGCATGTAATTATTTATTTTCATCTTCCACAGAGTGTTTTGTCCATCTCATTTCACCGGGATTAATATTGTAGGAATATTTACATTGTTTTCACATATTTAATTATTGTCTTTTATTAACGCAAGGGTAAATGTGCAAGTCATCTCAGAAAGTAGTCCCGTTTCGGCGCGAGGGTATACTGAGGCGAGTTCGCATCGTCGAGGGGGAAGTCAGTCAGCTAGCAGCCAGTCACGGAGGTGGAGTGTGTGTGTTCGGCTTCGGCATTTCCCGCACATGCCAGGCGACCATCAACCTTTTTGCAACCGGACATGTAACTGCAATAGACTAAGTATTTCTGGAACATTATTCTGTCTCATCGCCTGGTAAGCCACCTCCACTCCCCATTGATTAGCATCGCCCAGGGAGCTTAATGTGCACGTAATTATTTTATTGTCATCAGACATTTTTCCGCTTCACCACACGGCCAGTTAAAATAGTTGAGTGTGTTTTGTGTAAAGTTCCCTCAGAGAAGGGGTGTAGATTTAACGTAATAATAAACTTTTTGCAAGTCAGTTACTTATTTACGACTATGTAAGAGTTTAAGGGGATGTGCCCTAATACTCCTGCTCAATCAGCACATAAGTCTCATTTTCAGTGTAATCAGTTTTGTTTCGATCTGTATGGGCATGTGGGAGGTCCTGACAGCCCATGCACACAAGTGTTATGGTTAAGAGGTTTTCCCGCCAAAAGAAACAATGATGCATAACCGACCGACGGGCTATCATTTTCGAAACAACCTACATCTGGAGCAATAACATACAGGCGGACTCCTTGCCACCACAGCGAGGAGTTTGGTCCCGGGCCAATGGCCCGCAACCCTGAGGTTAAGAGGAGCAGCATAATCTTTGTTGTCGCCTGACAGTGTCTGGTGCCCTGGGTCTATTGATTAAATTTCTTTCACCATCACCACTCCAGAAAAAGCCAGATCCAACCTTTACCGGCATCGGCCGTGCGTCAAAGTGAAAATTATCGCGATGCTCGTTGCAGTGCATTCGTTGCAAATAAAACAGATCTGAAGTGTCTGAACTGGAAAATGATTTAGAGTTTAGCTTTCAAACCCTTTTTTTCATCACTTGTGTACATAGCAGTATGTTATGTAAAATAATGAGATCTGTATACTCATTATTATTTCCTGAGCTAAATGAATTCTCTCATGCCAGCAGTGCTTGCATAATCACAGGGTACAATTATCAAATTTGTTTCTTTCAAAATATCAGAATTTTATACTTGGTTATACTTCTCTTGAATGAGGCAGAGGAATACTGTAGCATGCCAGTAGAACTTTAGTAGTAAAGTTATCCAATTTCCAGGAAGTAGGTTAAATGTGAATGGTCTATAGTGATGTATACACAAAGTTAATGTGTCCATATTTTTTTGCTTGGTTAATGGTGCAACTCAATATCCTTATTTAGGCTTATATTTTGTTACTGAAATTGATCATAATTATTGTTTTGGAAATTATCTAATGAATTTGTGTGATTAAATATGACCAATACTTGATTAATTTTATTTCAATTTTATGTAAGCCTGTACTATTTTGCTTTGGATTTGTACACGTATTTTTAGTGCTTTGGCATTTTCTGAATGCATTATCGTTAAAAAATATTAATACTTTTTGTTCCAGTTCGGGTTACATGTCATACTAACTAGGCATGGCGATTGTCACTAGTAATTTTCAGTTGGTATGGAACAAGGACAGTACAGTTTCTGGGACCATAGGCTGTATCGAGAGGCCCGAAAAATGCTCAATAGTTAAAAATATTTTTGGAGCATTCAAGTGTAAAACATAACATTATCGTTGGAGCCTGCATCACTTATGGTAGTGATTTATTTTTATTTAATTTTTTCTTTTTCTACATACTGTGAACTTTACAGTGGACATGTTTATGCCCCTATTAGGTGACAGTGTCCAATTTTTGCTAACTCAACACAGTGAAATGTAATTTGTATCTTAAACTGAACTTTGATATAGTTTCTTGCAAAGACTTTTCAAATATACAGCTGATCTTATCGAAGCACTGAACCACAAGTGTATTTTGTTACCTTGCACCTGCAGTGACTGTAATGCTGGAATCACAATAGTGCAACAGACACGACGGGACGGGCACGATGCGACAAGAAAAATTCGCTTTGTTGTTAATACTAGTTTTATCGCCTCGCGACAACAAATACAAAAATATTATCCGTAATTTTTTTTTTGCCACTAGCTGCTAGTTTCTTGTACGACAGCCATCAATGTTTACATTTGTTTAAATGTGTTGTTGGACAACACTTTAATTTAATGCTTACTGATTTTGCATAAAATATAAAAATATGGTAGCATTAACGTAAACAATATATCATAAATACTTATGCCCCAAAAATTAAATGCTTTAATGAAACAAATAAACACAACAGAGGTGTTACCAATTAACCAGTACCGCCATCATTCAAGCACAAATTCTTACAGGATTTTCCAGTTTTTCGCGCCGACGACGCGACAAAATTAGAAATGTTTTCTATTCTGAATACCTGTCGTGTCCGCAATTTTTGTCGCATTGAGATCACAGATGTCTCAATGACTTTTATTTGTGTCGTACCTGTCGCTCTATTGTGATTTCAGCATTACTTGGAAGCATAAAGTAAAATGTGGTTCTAGCACATTGCTTCATTAACAACAGTAAGGTAAACCATATAATATTTATAATATCATGTGATAATTTATTAATTAAAAAAAAGTAATTTGTAAATTATATGGTTTTCATTTAGTAGTAGTGTGCCCTGTATTGCCTAAATTTGATAAAGTTTGATTTGTAGTGTAATAGTTTTCTCTTTTTCTCACTAAAGGTGAAATTTTGTGTATGTATGGAGTATATAGAATCCATTATTCAGACAACTAATTCTACTGTGATATATCTTACTATTCATGTCACTCAGTATGGAAGGTTATACAGTGCAAATTAACACTTGCCATTTAAGATGCAGAATTACAAAATCACTCCAGTAATGCATTTTATAATATTTAGGTACTGCCTTGTATGTAAATTTCTTCTTTTCTCTGCATATTGCATTAATCAATGGTGCTCTATAACATTCAGCATTTGAGTATCTCTTTAATGATTTATTTTGTAATGCTTATGTAAAATGCTATGTATGTGAACAAAAGGCCATTATACTTGTATTTGTATATAGACATAAGTATCATCAGACAGCCTAGCATAAGTCATTAGCTTTGCATTTCCCTTGCATAAGGTTACCATCTTGCCTGGAGAAGCATAATTCTCATGTAATAAGTATTTAACTGCCTTTGTGCCATTCTTCGCACTGTCTGTAAGTTAAGTCCGACAACACTGTTATTGACTTCCTGGGTGAGCAGTGTAATTTAAAGACGAATAACACCGCATTGTATTGGAATTCACATATTTTAATTCCATCTGGTCTTCTGGCATTTAAGGACACGAACCCTCATCATTCCTGCCACAAACTCAAATGTCTTTATCCAACTGTCGATGTGTTTCTTTCAGTGTTTCAATGTTCTTGCACCATAATTACAGTAATTTGGAGCATGTGTGCCAGTCCGAAACAGGCTACCACGTCTCAAGAAAGAAAGTGTTACAATGGTAAAAATTCATGGAAAGGAGTAAATTCCACACAGAGGATTAGGCCTTTTTTATTCGGCCCAATGATCCAAAGATCTACAGAGTCAGCTCTACCAGAACTTCACGGCAATCCCAGTGACGATGCCTGGCGTCTGCTGGGCAATATCACAAATTCCCACAAGATTTCCTTAACCTGAAATGTTACCGTTCCAAAAATCTCGTCTCACCTGCAATCACCCCGTCATGTGCCATCGCAGGGTTTATATTAAAATAACTGTAATAAATTAAAAGTTTAACCTTCTTGCAGTTGAAATGATTTTGAATACTGCTGTAAAGGTTAGCATAAAAATCGGCGAGTCTATACAAACAGGTCACGTTTCTTGCTATAGGCCATTAACGGTAAAATGAGAACTTTTGAAAGCCCTGCTTATGATCTAATAGTTTTATCCGTTGTGTATTCCTTCACCTTATGTAAAATTAACATTGCTATGGGCCTCATCACTTTATACATTCGTCGGTCAAATGAAACTGTGAAATTATTAAGATAGTAAATTCTTTACTAACCTGCTCATTTTTACGCTTGGGTGCATCACAAAAAAGTGAAAGAAATAATATTTAAGTTTTCACAAATGGTTATCTAAGAATTTTTTCTACGTTAAAATATGGTACTATTTTCTATCCATCATTACCAACTTTACTGGGCGAATGACTCTCAGTGCTCCCATTAAAATATATGCAAGATGGGGCAGTGACATTTTATAGGATTAATTTCTAAAGCGCTCACTTTATCAGGAACAGTCTTTACTACCATTACTGCAGGTGCAAAATTAGTTGATATATGTTATCTGTAGCTTCTTACGATCACACAGTGTTGTTTATGTAGACTAGGGGCGAGGTAAGCAAAATATTTCTTCCAATCAATTATGTTGTATTTTACTTCTACTAGGTGTGGGGTTAGTGCATAAATAATTCTTAATGGTCCCCAGTGACATAACGTATTATTTATATAAAATGCCATGAAGTGTGTTGAGTGTGTGTTCCTTTGATGTAAGTATACTTACCACAATTATAAAGTATGTGTTTCTGAAAAATGTTGAGTGTTTTATGAAGAAACAAATTAAGCGACGAAGTGGTTCCTACCCATCCTTAATTCCACAAGCCACCACTAAGCTAAAATAACCTAAGTGGGGAACATTTCCAGTGCATAGCAGACAAATCAATACAATTCTACAAGAAGTACAATAAATTGTACACAGTAATTACACTAAGCAGGAAATGTTTACATGCAAATTATATAAGTTATATTTTAGCCAGGTGACTCACAAGGAAGGTTACAAATTTAACCTCAAACTTTGCTAGATTCTTTGTATTACAACTGGGTAGATATTAAATATACAAACAGGTTGAAATCATCACTGTAATGTAAATTATGAACATTAAAAGATAAATCTGATAGAGGGAAGGTGTATGATGACTGTGTGTTGTAAATTACATTAAATAAAATGCAAAAAGAATAAAACACTTCTTAATAGTTACATTAAAAATGGCCACATAACTGTGAATTAATGTAAAAACCTCAGTCATTCTACTTCCCACAGCATGAACCCAAAGGGCTAACCAAATTGTATGTCGAAATATATGCGACAGTTTTGGGAACAGTATGAAGTGGGCATCCCTAGGCCCTCACTAATGATTGCATTCAGGAAGCAGAATGGGGTAGATGTTTGCATGAAATTGCAGTTGTAAGACTGAATTGTGGGGTGTGAGTAGGGCAGGAACTTATGGAAAATAACATTTGTAAGCCAAAGAAATAATTTAAGTAATATCAAATGTTTCCTAACACTTTTAATCCAACGCTAAGACATGGAACTGCCATTCCCTCCCTCGTAACCAGTTGATATCCAAATGTTCAAATAACCATGAAACAGCCTCTACTTACCCAGCTACATACAAATTGTTAAGTATCTGGGTAATGCTCTCTGTATAGCTGACTCAAATCCCTCAGGGTACCCAAGCATTAATGCTTCATTTGCGAATTCCAATTTTTCAAACTGTAAAATTAGGGAAATGCATATAATGAATGCAACTAAACTCTTCTCACCGTGTACCTCACTTCTTTTGATCGAGAAGCTACCTGACCTGAAATTTTCCATGCTGATTCTGATTAGCCATTACCACAGTGTCAAAGGTAACAACATGGAGGCTTGTGGAAACAAGGATGGGTAGAAACCACTTCGTCGCTTAATTTGTTTCTTCACAAAACCCACAGTGTATTCCAGAAACATGTACTTTATAATTGTGGTAAGTATGCATACATCAAAAGAACACACACTCAAACACACTTCATGGCATTACATATAAATAATATCTTATGTCACCAGGGACCATTAAAAATTGTTTATGACCTAATCATACACCATTTAATGCTACCATATACAGTATTTGCAACTCAGGAAGCCTAGTAAAAGTAAAATACAACATAATTAATGGGATAAACATTTTGTTTACATGAACCCTAGTCTAGATCATTAACACTGTGACTTTAACAAGCTACAGCAAACATATATAAACTAATTTTGCACCTATAGTAATGGTAGTAGAAAGATACATGACCTGTTTGTATAGACGTGCCGATTTCTATGCTCAACTTTATAACAGTAGGATATTTTGGGAGCGGTAACATTTCAGGTTAAGGAAATATTTTGGGAATTTGATATGAACCAGTAGATGCCAGTCATCGTCACTGCGATGCTGTAAAGTTCGGGTAGAGCTGACTCTGTAGATCTTTGGATCGTTGGGCCGAATCAAAAAGGCCTAATCCTCTGTGTGGAATTTACTCCTTGGTATGAATTTAACCATTTTAACACTTACTTGCTTGAGACGCAGTGGCCTATTTCGGCTGGCACACATGCCACAAATCACTGTAATTGCGGTACAAGAACATTGAAACACTGAAAGAAACGCATGGACACTTGGATAAAGACATGTGATGTTATAGCAGGAATCCAAAGCAAATAAGTATAGGCTTACATTAATAAAAATAAAAACCATTAATCACACAAACTCAATAAATAATGTTCAAAATAATGATATGATCAATTCCAGTAACAAAATATAGGACTAAATAAATTGAATTTCACCATTAACAAAGCAACAAATTATGGTGGGCACATTAACCTTGTGCATACATTCCTATGGTCCATTCACATTTAGCCTACTTCCTGGACGTAAGATATCTTTACTGTTAAAGTTCATGCTACAGTATTCCTCTGCCTCATGCAAGAAAAGTTTAACCAAGTTTAATTTTCTGATATTTTGAAAGAACAAATTTGATAATGGTAGGTACATTATGATAATGCAAGCACTGCTGGTCCAAGAGAATTCATTTTGCTCATGAAATAATAATGAGTCTACAGATCTCATATATCTTCATAATCTTCATATATTGCGAAAGGAACATTCATTGTATGTTTATAATTTTCGAGAAATATTTGCTCTCCTTTTAAAGGTAAGGTGATTATTACTGATTCATGTTTAGTGCAGTCTTCTGTATGTTTATTTAATTTCTCTTGAGATGTAAAATACTAAAGGCACATTTCACATATATATCTTTTGCAGTGCTTATAATTTTTTTTTCTTCATAGAAAGCAGGCTTGATGAATCTTTAATCCGACAATATTGTGGGTTTATCGTCTTTGGAATAAGAAGATTTATGTACTTATGCTTTTTATTTTTGGTGAGTTTTAGTTGACATACTGGAACATGCCTTAAATAGAGTATACATTTATAGATAAGCCAATTTGATTTTCTATTTTTGGTATATCATCAATTTGTATAGGATATTCATAATGATCAAATACTTCATCAATATTAAGCCCCACATTTTTATGTTTAGATACTCCATCTAAATGATTGTCTGCTAGAAATAATTCAGAATTTATTATCCAAAGAAAACATTTTTGACCTTAATTTTTAACATTTATGCATGCTTTTTTGTTCTTAATAAATTATTTAGTTTAATATATAACTATAAATTTAATGTAATATTGTTATTTATAGCTAATTATATTAAAATTGTTCTTTCTATAGTCCATCCTGAACCTCTTCTTCGAAATTAAGATACTTGTGTAATTATTTCTTGGTTTATGAATTTATAAATCATTTAAATATCTCCTTCATTCAATATTGTATAATTGGAAGAATGAAATGCAAATAATTCCATTTGATTATTCTTTTGCCTACAACAAATGGTATATCATTTAATACCCGGTTTTAAGCCTATAAATGTCCTAAGATTATTGTGTATTACCTCATATACCTTATATTTTACTAAAGTTAAAAATCATTAGTTTGTACTAAATTAAAGGAGTTGTCAGTGTTATGTGTTGATATCCTACTATAAAATGCTTAATTTAGTAACTTGTATTGGTTCTTATATTTCTTTTGTTGACGAAAACATTAGTAGAATAAGGAAATATTTATCTCAATTCGTTTTCATCTTGTTATGTAAGTCATTCATATTAACATCATATAAAGGTACATTTGTAAAATTATTCTTTTTTGTCCATTCTTTTACCCACTTACTTTTATTTCTAGGTTGTACAAATATATTATTAGAGAATGGAAATATTTTTTAAAATGTTTTTGAAGTTTTTCTATTTTTATATTGTAATTTGAAAAGAGTAGATTTCTAAGATTACTTTGGTTCATTCATTTAATATTCTTGGTACAATAAATGAAATTAAATCTTTCCTTAGAGTATACCAATTTTTAATTTTTAAATATTTTCCTATAACTCTCAACTCACTCTCTTTTTACCCAACTGAACTGTTAGATTGTTTGTCGACATAATTATTTATTTATAAAAAATACAAATTTATGAATCTTTCAAAAAATTTGAATACATATTTGAAAAAAAAAAAACAATATTTTTGAAAGTTTTTAACTATTTTGAAGGTTTTTTTTAAATAATTGAATATAATGGAATGAAATTGGTAAGGTGTTTAAATTACTATAAACATTTAAATATTTACCTTTTTATGGATATTTTACTCAATACAGCATTTTTGCATATTTTCGAATGCTTGTCTTTAGTATATTTATTGATAAAAAATAAATTTAAAGATTTATTCTCATTAGAAAATGTGAACGTTTTTGTTGGATAACTATCATTTAGAATATCTTATAATGTATTGTGTGATTTAGTTTTTTTATGCTCTTCGAGATATCAAATACAAATATATTTTCCACATTCACATAGTATTCTCCTATAACAACAATTTTGTAATTTTGCTGTATGTTTGTCCATAGTTTCTTTATGAGGATAAATGATTCTATATATTAATCTCATTACATTCTACACATGTCTCAGTTGAATAATCTTGTCGAATTTCATTTGTATTGTGCAATTTACTATTTTAATACTTTTTGAGACATAGTTTAGAAACATATTTTCCACTTTCGCATAATGATTTCTCTTTTTTTAACTCATTGATTTTTGGCATAATCAGCAGAAATTTTTTATGTGTGTTAAAAAATTTATTCTTTGTGTGTTTATGTAATGCAAAACTTTCCATATTTATTACTTCGCCACAATTTTTACATTGCTGGAAATGGAATAATTTTCATTTCAAACACAGTTTCCATTTTATTTATTAAGAAATTAAAATTATTAAGAGAATGAAAAAACTTATTTTATTTAATAATTTGTTACTTTATAAGTAACACAAAAATGAAGCTGCTGCTCTACAAGTGGAATAATTAATATGAATTCACTTAACTACTGGATCTAGAAATTGATAAATGTTATGAAGCCAGTGACTTTCGATTTTATGAATCTAATTTTGGTAAAAAAAAAAAAAAAAAAAAAAAAAAAAAGATTGCATTCTAAATAGAAAGTATGAAATCTTTTTACCAGAACGCTTTGCAAAGATAATTCTTACAAAATTATTTAAAATTAATGAATGATAAACAAGTTTTTGTTGCATATAAAGTTTTAAAAGACACATGATATTGTATTCATTGAATACATTAAATTATATTAATTAGTATAATTTTTTTATTTTTAGCTTAATTTGCTTGTTTTCGACATAAACTTGCTTGATTTAGATTGCTTGCTTGCAAAACTGGCATTTATAGAAAATGTGAAAAAAAGTTACTTGAAAATGAGAAATTTAATTGATTTTAGCATAAATTTGATGCTTTTTAAATTATGACAAATACTGCATTTGCCATTATTTGGAAAAGTTGTAAATTTGCTTGATTTTGGGTAAAAATGTTTTATATTTGTTGAAAATTGGTGTCAAATGAGGTTTGTAGAAAGTGAAAAAGTAGCTTGAAAATGATATAATTTCTTAATTTTTTACATAAATTTACTTGTTTTTGAGAATTGAAAATTGAGACCAAATGAGGATTCTAGAAGGTAGAAAAAGTAGTTTGAAAATGATGAAATTACTTGATTTTTGTATTAAATAGCATGTTTTTTAAAATGAAAATAGCTTGATTTTGATGAAAACTGATGAGAAATGGAGCATCTATAAACAAGAAAAAGTGTCTTAAAATCGATAAAATAGCTTGAATTTTGGTTTAAAAAGCTTGACTTTTGGATGAAGATACGAGGTGGTCCAGAACTTCCCTTTAGCAAAATACTGTACGTAATTATTTTATTCAAAATCAATACAGTACCTTAGGGAAACTGACAATGGGGAGTACTGCGAAAATAAGAGGCCAATGATATTATATCATTAATGTCCTTTTAGCTAAAAAAGCTAAGTGGTGAACATTTACAGTACATAGTAATCAAATCAGTGAAAATCTACATGAAGGTCATTAAATTGTACACAGTAATTACATTAAACAGATAATCTTTACATGTAAATTATGTAAGTTATATTTTAGCTAGGTGATTCGCAAGGAAGGTTACAAGTTTGGCCCCTAACTTTGTTCAATTATTTTGTATTACAACTGGGCAAATATTAAATATACAAACAAATAAACATCCACACTCCAATGTAAATTATGAGCATTAAAAGATCAATGTGATGGAGGGGGAGAGCAATGATGACTGTGTTGAAAATTACATTAAAAATAATGAAAAAAATCAAAATGAAAAAAACACTTCTTTATAGGTAAATTAAAAAGGGCCATATTACCGCGAATTTCTGGAAAAACTTCATTCATTCTATTTCCCAGAGCACGAGCACAAAGAGCTTCATATTTTGCCCAAATTGTACTTCGAAACATATGCAACCGTTTGGGGGAAAAGTATGAAGTGGGCTTCCCTAGGCCATCGCCAATGATTGCATTCAGAAAGCAGAATGGTGTAAATATTTGCATGAAATTGCAGTTGTAGGACTAAATTGTGGGGTGAAGATAGGGCAGGAAATTATAGAAAATAACACTTGTAAACGTCAGTGATGTTACTGTAACCACTAATGTTAATGGTGCGTATACTTATTTGTCGTTAGCAGAAAATGGTGCATGTGCATTCTTTCATTGGGAAACTGAAGATGAAACATTAATTCCGCTAAAGGGTCTTCACTTTAAAGTGAGCACTGTTGTACTGGTACTGTTGTTGTGCATCGAAGTGGTCGCTGCAATAGTTATTTGATCCGTGATATTTCGATTCGGAATCTTTGGTTGGAAAACATTCTCCTTGGAATGCAATCACATCTGAATTACCATACTTGAATATTTTAGGGACATCTCGAGGTGTGCATGTTTTTCCCCGCGGATAATGCAGATTGCATCGAGATGCATCGCAGAATCGTTTTCCACTTTTAAGATGAACCTGATAACAATAATAAAACAAACCCAAGTTTGCCTTTTGTAACTCTACATCTTGCCGAATTTCTATGTATACATGAGAAAATATTTGCGGCACTCGCACCAAGTTTTCGTTATAAGTTAATATTTTTTGTCTTTCAAAAACATTTCTCAAAGAAGTCGAATAATCCGTTTGTTGGTCCGGTGAATATGGACATCTTATGTATTTTTTTTAGGTATATATATTCGTAAATAACAAAAAATGCAATCACAGAGTCAACTTCAAGCTTAGGGTAGTTCGAATATATATTTCCGAATCTCAGTACACATTCATCAAATCATACTATTAATCTCAATCAATCAAATTAAATCAATCGATATTATCCACTCATTTACGTTCATCAAAAACTTAACCTCAGTAATGGTTGTAACAGTTCCGTCGATATGAAATTGATGCCTATTTGTTTCCTGAATAACGAACGATGTGGTGCAAACACACCAGCTAGCGAACAGTTGTTGATTGGTGGATTGTGCGAGACTCACAAGACAGATTCCTGGAACATCGATTATAATTTATTTCGAAAATACAACAAAGCAATATAAAGGCCCATCTCAAAGACGAGCATTTCGGTCGGCCAATGCCCCTTGTATCCCATCCTTGTCGGACAACCATTCAAAACCTCGGCTAAAATGTTCATGAATATATTCTCCAACAACAACCATAAATTTACTTATTCGTCGAAATTGGCCACTTTATTCGAGCATACTACATATTCCGAAAACATCGCTAGTACCGATAAACTGAAACTTTTTACCGAATATATGATCGATCATGGATTAACGTTGGCTTCTGTTTTGAATCTAGCATGTATCTAGAAGGCTAAAGTGAATAGGAATATCTAGATATGGAGATGGTCAAACAAGATAAATGGATCCATGACATAACGACCTCTTTGCCAAACACAGAAGTCGCTATAGAGGATGGCAAGAAAAGTGGTGCCTTTGGCACAGTTTCCCATATTTGACATTTTAACAATCCTAAGTTATCTCCCCTCATGTGATTTCAACGTCAATGCACTCGGATACATGGCAAACATCGAAATTTTCAACTCAAACTTGGTTTACGGTACTGGATTTGGAATCAGGCATGATTTGGGCAACATGGAAAACATCGAGTTGGACAATCGGTAGCCAAAAGACATACAGGCCATCATCAATTCCAAACCACTCCATCAAAATGTTGATGTTTTGCATTTGAACTACATGTGGGTGGAGGGGCTAAAAATACCAATCGTCAAAAGAAAAATCAACCAATGTTCCGAATACATTCCAACACTTTTGTAATTTCTTAAAAAAAAAAAAAAAAAAAAAAAAAAAAAATTGAAAATGAAATGAACTCTTCCAATTTTTTCATGTTGGCACAAGTTAAATCTTTTTCGTATAAATCAAACTTGACATTACCAGAAACATCTTTTGTAGTGGTAAATTTCACATTCTTTTTCAACATTGGAAACAGTTGAAGCAGTTGCTTGTTTGCTGTTGGCAAACACTTGTACCGTTCTGTTAACGAATAGGCTCGCTGGATAATATTGTAAATGGCAGCATTACACCCATTCTTCTGCAAATTGTTTATTGACAAATGATCGAATTTGATCAAACAGGTGCTCTTACAATCAGATGCAATGTTTTTCAACACCGCCATAGACGATTTGCCACAAAATATATTTGTTGGGAATTTTTTTCTCGATTAATACTCATTTCTTTCAACTGCATCAACGGGGATCGACCGATAACCGAGTATATCGAAGCCATGCAATTGATATAATCATCTTTTATGGGCATAGGCATGGCTATTCCCTTTTGCGATGATGATTGCTCTTTTTTAAACCATCGTAGAATCTATGCAGGGACTCTACAACAATCTCGTAAATGTGACGATTATTATGCACGAAATACACATTCGTCTTTACTCTTTCGATTTCCATACATGGGGATAGAATGCCATTGTCGTCAACCACCAACGATATCATGTACATGTTTGGCGACACACTTATGTCAAAGTGTGGGTTATTGAAATATTCCAGTGGCTCGGTCGAATGAACCTCGCCACAATACACATGCATTTGGACAAAGACCGTCTCGGATTTATTAAATGGTATAAATACGGGCACAGAGTCATTACTGAAGCAAATGTGAAATCTGGTTTTGGAATTCTGGTTGAGAATCATCCAGAAACGACGACAGTGTATGGTCGGAATGTATTTATTGGCATCGATCGCATACCCGTCTTCTGTGAGTTGCGGATGACTGGTAAAGACAGATTTTAATTTCAGGAACCTCGCATCGTCACGCTCCACCTCTAAATGTTTGCCTTCGCCGTCCCATGATTTCCATTCCACAATGTCCAGGTAAAAACCCACGTTTTCTATACCGAGCTCGAAAAAACGAACAAGAGGTTTTGTGTGTAATTATGTCTTTAAGTAGTTTATCACGGTGAACAGCTTGGCCATTTTCCCATATTGGAATGTGGATCGTATTTCCTGTGTGATGTGTGGTCCGAAATAAATTATCCAGAATCAAAACACGCTCCGAATCGCAGTCCATGGTCAATTCGAACGCATATTTGGTGCATATTCTTCCCGTCACCTCGTCCACAAATGTACAGAATGGCATAGATTGGAAATGATTCAAGTTGAATATACTTCAAACACAAGAACCTCGATTAAAAACCAAAAAAGCATCTAATCTTTGAGCGTAGTTTATTCAATTTCACATTAGGATTCAACTTGTAATTCAAGGGAGATATCGAGTTGAACGTGCACAAGTGACCAGTAAAAGTACTGTTTTTCATATCCGCGATATCGCGTTCGTCCAGCGGCAACCAGTACCCTTTAGCAATCAGTTTGGAAATCAGTTTGTCGATCCTACACAAATCAGTGCTCATGGCCGGGTTCACATCCAAGACTAGGGAGTAAATATGATTGAACGAATCGATGACAACATTTTTTCGAAAAGACACAAAAATCCCAAATAATCTGTGTGTATTGTGGATGTGTCAATGTTCTTCAGAACAGGTCTGACTACGAGCCCAAATAAATCTCGATCGCCGATCTGAGTAGTGAATGGTTTACGGTTCAAGTTTGAAATATTTGTTCTTTTTTTCGTTTTGTACATATTCGTCACAGAAACAAGCTCGAACCAATTGCCAGTCGCAACAATCTTTTTTGCCTGTTCTTCATTATTGTCGAATGAATACAAGACCAGCCAAATCAACAACATTGATGGGGAGAAAGTTAGTTTATTGGAAAAACTATCAATGGGCTGGATATGGCCGACAAATCGTTTTAATACGTACCCAAAAAGTTGATGATTATAGACAATGTATTTATCATTCACTTCAAAAGAGTGTAAAGTACACAAATAAAAATCGTTTTCAAAGTTTTCACCTTCAAGATTATGGTGAAGAAACTCATATGGTTCTTTACCCACAGGCAAAATCAGTTCGAAACAACATCCTTAATTTTTTTGGTTGTAACTGTATTTGTTGATGCAAAAGCGATGACTGTGTGTTCGATTCACTCGAATGTGTGGTAATTCGCGATTATTCGTCAATATATATAGGGAACCCAACACAAACTACCATTTTCGACGAAACAACCGTGAATTCGGGAATTTATCATCGAATAATCATCCATGTCTAATCTCCTCTTTTTAAAATCTTTCACCATACAGTATTCCATCACACATTCGCACAGCAATGGTGGTGATGAATATGTTGATGAAGGCGATGCTCTCATTTTGATGCCATCACAATAACCGTGATAATGATGGAGTAATCTCAAATACAAATCAGATCCCAGTATCATGGGGAATATATTGCCGATACGACGATCCTTCATGGTTATACAATTCGTATAGTTCAAGTTGTGATAATGGCACAGGTCCAAATAAACATGATCGAAACGATAACACGATGGAATACCACAGATGCCAATTAGTTTGCATTTGAAGAATTGTATTTTTGAGACAAGGTTGAAAAGTCACATCATGTTTACGAGCCAAGTATTCTACACAATCGTTGAACAGATTCAAGTAACAGCAAAAGAATAATTCGCCATGCATGGTCGTAGAAGAACAGAAATATTTTAAAAGGGAGGTGTTGTATTTATATAAAGAGAGTTTTTATATTTCATGTCTTTTTGAAGAGTGAAATAAAATAAATATTTTATCTAGTAATTTTTTCGTTTTTTTTTTTCAAGAGTAAAATAAAATAAAACCTTTTGCATATAATATATATATATATATATAAGTATATATATATATATATAATATATATAGTATATATATATATATATATATATATATATATATATATATATATATATATATATATATATATATACACACATATATACCGACTGTTTTTGTTGTATCATTCGGTGCCGACAACAATGGATTCCAATAGCACTTTCTTAGTGGGTTCTGAGGCGGTGGACGCCTACAAATCTCAGTCTGCATACATTAGCATTTACCACAGGAAGCAAAGCAAGTTTCCCAAACTCACTTTTAAATTTATGGCTGATGAAGGTTACGGCGATGCTCACTTGATGATTTACGTACTGATGAAGGGTATACCAAGAAATAACTGTGTTCACGACAAAGTAGATGAATATGTGGATGAATATGTTAACGTCCTTCGGTTCTATGTCTTCGATGATAGTATTGGAAACGAGATGGAAGAACTGCATGGAAATTGCACCTTGGATCTCGAATCTATTGTGACAAAAAATTGCAACACCATCAAAACTCCTTGTTTTTGTTCGCAACATAAATTGGTGTTATCCCATTTCGAAAAAGGATGTCCAATTTGCACCAGAAGAATAAAAGGAAGAAATTGAACCTTCTTGTATATTCGAAGCTCATTACGATTCAGCCCAGCAACTATTACCAGGACAATATGAAAAAAAAAAACCACATGTACTGAAGATTATAACATTCATCCCGTCAAGATGTTCACTTGCTCTCAGATTTTTGGGATTCCTTTGTGAATCTTATGTAAAAAAAATATGATTATAATAAAATTAATTTAAACTTTTGTATTTTTTACCTACTATATTCACAAATGAACTAGTTCTGAGATTTGTGTATTCTACCAGGATTGGTAATTATCGTACAAAACCTTCTGCGATGCATCTCGATGCAATCTGCATTATCAGCGGGGAAAAACATGCACACCTCGAGATGTCCCTAAAATATTCACGTATGGTAATTCAGATGTGATTGCGTTCCAAGGAGCATGTTTTCCAACCAAAGATTCCGAATCGAAATATCACGGATAAAATAACTATTGGAGCGACCACTTCGATGCATGTATGTTGGTTCATCAAGAAGCCTACCTGTTGGGAATAGATGATTATTGGCGCGTAAAAGAAGGCATGATTATTCCGCAAGTAAACACGATAGGAACTGGTTTCGATGTCGATTCTTTGCCATATGTGACAGAGATGGGAAATGAAACAATACACTTTCACCTTAACTTGTATTATTGCGATAATTTTATCATGTCTCTGGCGGGTGACGAATGCACAGACCACTTAGATAATAAAATTATAGGCTTTATCATCGGACATTACTTATACAAGATTATCGAATACAGTTTCGTGGAGTTGGCTAATGGATTTGATCAGCGCGATGTAAAGAGCCCGCAGGTACCACCAACAGGACAAATGCTCGATTATGTCGTGGAATGGAATAACTTCGTCAATCACGAGGCATTCTGCATAAATCCAGACATTAAACTCAGTGACCTGGGCATCACAGAAATAACACCGAGACATAAATTTTGGACCACAGAGCATGGGGGAGGCGGCAGGCTTGTGGAGTCTTTGATATTGACCCGCGATGTCGAATCTAAAGTTTCCTATAAAGATATTCGGGTTCGAATCGGTCCGCAAGCCAGTTCGGTGCCATACCATTTGAAATATATAGATAATGGTAAACGTCAAATCGACGAATATCAAATGCTCGGTTTAATGGGTGGTTTTCCGACCAAATATCCCGATGACTTATCCAATACAGAAGACATTTTCGGCATAATTGCCGATATTATAACCTCTTGCATCTAAGGATTGGGTAGTAACGAGTTCCTACTGCAATTATTAGGTGAGGTAGGTCTGAATATGGTTCTCAAGACCTTAGTCAAACACATCGGACCTACAATGATCGAAACGGGTGCAAGGACCTTGAATCGTCAGCTGGGAATTTATTTATTCAGAGCCTTGACGATAGAATTTGTTACGAGAGCTGTGATATCGACTACTTTGAAAATGGTGGGATTCGCAGTTAGAGCAATTGCTGCAGTTTCTGTTTCTTGGGTGCCCATACTTGATGTTGTATTGATCATGACTGCAGTCGCCGATGTGTTTTTGACCATATTCGATTCATTCAACTTGCAAAACCTACATGGTCAATATTACATATATGATATATCAAAGCTGGAATTGGAATTAAAACAAAAGTTTTGGGGGTTTTCGAACGATGGAATACACACCGATCATGTTCGTGATGATGTGGAAGAATATGCACGAAGGAGTTGTCGATTTAACGAATCATGTTTCCATTCAACCATCTTCTATCGATAATGATGCCGACACCAGTAAATTAGCGGCCTTTTCAAAAAAAGATGTCATATTTAACCAACCTTTTACAGGTATACATCCTACTAAAGTAGTAAATGATGAAGATTTTAAAACATTATTGCAATTTCGCTTACAATACCTACTGGCCCTCAAAGTCAACTCGAATGAATCTCGTATCGATTGGAACAATATGGGCGGTAATGATGATGATACGATATTTTCAAATCAATTGAAAACTTTTAGTGCACAAAATCCAGATCAAGTTTTGGACTTTACACTCTCCACATCTAAAATGAATTCTCGAATAAACATGATCGATAGAGGATTGTATTTGCTGGGGGTTTTGATACCTATCTCGGGAATAACTGCATTTTTCACTAATAAAACAATACATTTATTTGTTGTATCAGTTATTTTATCAGCAATGGCGACTTTTATACAAATGTCTACATTTTATCCAAATTTATAATAGCTAAATTCAGAGACTCTCTTTGTCGGCAGTTGTTCTTCGTAACACGTGGGTAGAAGTAACAAGTCATAGAGCTCATCAGGAGAGTACTTTGTGTGATGTAACTGTCGATCCTTGGCTAATTTGAAAATCTCGCAAACTGTATTTACATATATCTTTTTAGTTATTTTCGTACCTTTCTTGATGAAGGTAAAGAAATATACATCTTCTTTCTATGATAAAACATTTTTCGTCATCCTATCAATGAAAAGGGCAATTGATTCATCGTCATCCTTATTTCCGACTTTGTTGTAAGTCATTTCGGTCGACTCTGCGATAATGTTGACGTTTATTTTCGTAGCCATCTGGAACATTTTGATGTGTTTCTTTTCTTACACCAACTACAAGTTTGCTTCAACACTCTAAATACCACACTATGTATACCAAGAAAGAGAGAGAGAAAAATGAGGAAAAAATAAATAAATTAGAAAGACCATTTTAAATTCAATAATGGCTTACATAAATGAATGCAATATGTGCTAAAAATATCAATACTATCATGATTTTATAATCGTCGTTATCAGAATTATTTGCATAAATATGATAGTCACGAGGATTGGCAAAATCATATATTTTAAAAAATTTTGCCAATTGAAGGTGTTGTTTTGTAAATTTTCGTTTCCCAATTGCAGCTTCTCTTTACGATCATCTTTAGTGTTTAAAGTAGCAGTAGTAGTTTTAGTTTTCGCAACATTTGCATTTTCAGTCAAATTGTTGAAAAATGTATAACATATTTCAGAAGCTGCTAACATCTCGGCAGCCGCCATGTCTTACTGTGCCTTCGAGCACAACACAATATACCACCTCATCAAAAAGGTCA
Source organism: Dryococelus australis (assembly GCA_029891345.1). Classification (NCBI taxonomy): domain Eukaryota; kingdom Metazoa; phylum Arthropoda; class Insecta; order Phasmatodea; family Phasmatidae; genus Dryococelus; species Dryococelus australis. The sequence continues at coordinate 152,604,611 of CM056994.1, forward strand.
AAATTACGGTTTTCTTTCACCCAAAAATTGTTTTTAAAGTGAAAGGTGTTATTTGTAATACACAAAATATCTTTAAAATTTTTGTCGTTTTCATACACGCAAAATTTTATGTGTAGCGGTTAGTCTTAATGTTTTTCTTCCCGGGTTGATGGATAAAAATTTTGTAGTAAAATTTATTTTCATTGTCTACATACTCTATACGGGGTACTAAAATACCCTTTTTACCCGAATGTACCAACTAGATAAAAGGGGATTGTTTTTTAAGTTTTTGTATTTGATTTTCCTTTTATATTGTTTGTATTGGATTTATTTCTTTGAAATTAAAACATGCTTTCGGGCGAATATTGTTATTGTGTATTTCGATTTAGAAAACACACACACTATAGAATTGTTATATTTTGCACAAATGCCGAAGAATTCCTAAAGGTGGTTCATATTCCTCAGACTCCCAACGTATAACCACAATGGATGGTCTATCAGCTACGATTTTAAAATTGGGAAAGGGATTGAAGGAATTGTAACAATCACACATCTGACTCGTTTTCGCCGTCCTGATCAACTCTTGGTAGAATGTGTCGAGATTAATAGTTGCGTATAAATTCGAAGGATATTTGATCATATATTGCGTGGTTAAAAAAGTATATCCTTTTAAACATGCAAGCTTATCTATATCGCAAAATTTTGTATGCGAAATAGAAATAACATTTTCACCAGTAGGTAGTAGTGGTTCCTTGTCGAATCCACATACGCCATATTTTTATCATTTATACCATGAAAACCATTGGTGTAAATGCTATCTGAACTATTCCCTCTCTCAATATCTTCAATTATTTTACTCGAACTAGATACGCGTAAATAATTTAACATTTTTTCATAATGAAGGATTTCGTCGTAATATGCGTTTAATTTATATTTTATTCAGATATGTAATGCTGGCAATTACAGCATTACATATCTGTAACAAGTTATAGAAAGCAGTAGGATAACATTTCATAAATCGCAATATGGTATTGAAGGAAACTATAGAAATATCATGTATAAAGTAAATCATAATCGTTAGTATCTCATTGTCCAAATGTGTATTCAGCTGTAAATTACACTGGTTCGAACTTTGTTAATCACCACAATATACATATGCGACATCCACACGGTTATTGTTATGGGTATTTGAGGTATTAAACTTGAACAACTCGCAGTTCTCTTCGATAAATTGTAAATTATCTACATACGATTCAGCAGTAAATTTCAAGTTTTCGGTATCTAAAACGAAATTGCCTTCTTCGGACGTGCTAGAGTTTTTGTGGAATAAAATTTTTGTGTTTGTACCATCCTCGAATAGCAAACAATCGTTTAGAACGTTGGAGAAAACATTTGAAATGATGAGGAGGTTCCTTTGATTATTTTCAACGACTTGGAAACCGTTACTTTCGTTAAATAAATTGGCTAGATCTTTTTTGAAAACGATACCAATATCTCCCGTGAATTAATCGATAATCTTCACCACTAGTGTGTATTTTCCATCAGGTATGGCTTCCAAGTACTTGCTCAAATAATACAAATCAGATAAAATTGCTTTGAACAGTACTATTCGATGGAAATAGTGTTCGTTATTGTCATGCGTGTTGTCAATGGTTATTTCTCCCGGATCTTTATCCTCGTAAATGGCAGAAATCCCTGGAATACCAACAAAGGATGAGAGGTTTACGACATAATGTCGACCATTAATCGCACTATACGTATATTCGGCATTTGATGGACATTTTTCGTTCACCGAAGGTTTGTATAAACATGCCGTGACCATAAAATCATCACTGTTTTTGGCATTCACATATTTTTTAGGGTTTTCACTAATGACAAATCGTAGTATTTTATTCGACCTGGTCGTTTGGACAATCGCTTCGTTTTTGTTTCTGTCGTAGAGCAGGGATGTTTAGATCTCCTATACAAATGTATTGATACATGGAACTATTGGATGTGGTGCGCATTTTATGCGAAACACCGGAAAGTTGTGTATTTAGTTGGTTTTCCTGAAAATTATCGTTTAGCCCAGCCGTTATAACAAATATGGACGTGTATTTGTCCCATTGGCTTTTAAATGTGCACAAATTTCTTCACCAAAATGCGGACAAATTGTTCGGAAACATTACGAAAAAAGATGAAAATTAGAGAACGCGTAAGTGTCGCAAAGTAATTGATTAATGCATCATTCGAGTTTAACCAGTTTCCCATTTTATTGATAGCTATTACATGAAATTTCCTACGATGTACCAACTTTAATTCGTGGTTGTTTACTATGTGCCAGTTCGAATCTACTGGTGAATAAACAGCTTCCCCCGAGGATTCAAGCACCCCATCTTGACTATTTTGCTCGTAGTTATTTGGTTCGAATGAAAATATAACATTAGCCGTACTTACATCCAAATCCAAAATTTTTGCCTTGTCTAAAATTAATTTGGAAAAACCAATTACTAATGTATTCATGGAAAGAGTGTATAAAGAAGAGGAGGAGGGGGATGACGGGTAGGAAAACTGGAAACTTTGGTCGTCGTTTAGTCGCTTAGTAACAGACATATTTTTTGGATGGCATGTAATAAAATAATGTGTGTTTGGAAAAAAATAACATTTCGTGCTGATATTGCGCATTTGAAATTGACTTTTTGATCCTGGGATTGTCCATCAGAGATACTGAATGTGCTTTCGACTTAAAACAAAAAGGTAATGCTGTACTTGTTGATAAATTCCATCGCCTCTCCTATCAAAAGCTCTGAAGCGGAACGAACGAGTGCAAAATACTGGTATTTATTAGTATTCAAATCAGTATATTTAATTTCGTCATTCACCATGATAGGTTTTGTATTTGATATTCGATTGTAATTTTCGAATTTCAAAGAAGAATCTATAGTATAACTATGAGAGGGATATTTTTACGAATTGTTACCAGATGGAGCATAAACAATGACGTGTTCTTTTAACTTATCGAGAACGGCAATCTGAGTGGCGCTGAGTGCTAGTGATGTAGTAGAACTATCGATCACTACTTTGACCCATTCGTTATTCGGTGCCAGCGGCTACAGTTTAATTTTCCACACTGAAACGAATTTTTCTTAGAACATTTTACACATGTTTGTAGAAATTTTATTTTGGGTGATTTACTTGATATAGACTTGAACTTATTTAATGATTCCAACGTACGAAAAATCACATTCCATTTGTGTAGTGTTACTAATAATTTAATCCGCGTTTTTAGAAATTTATTTTTTATAATCGAATTACTCATATACGTTTACGATGTAGTAAATCACATCCATTGTGTAAATTTAAGTGGTCCGTTACGTATCGTTAAATTTACATCAACGTACTATATACATTGTGTAGTGATATAATCCTTAAAAGTTGTAGAACATACCTGATCAACTTGGTTAAATTAATTCAGTCTCACGATGTTGTCCGTTTTTCGCAAGTATCGCGAATCCAGTTGTACTAGTATCGAGTACTTTGTCAAAACTATTAATTATTTTGGCAAGGTCTTTAAACGAATTCGATTCTGCAATCATTATGTAATTATTGTAGCTATCCAATATATCAGTTTTTTATTAAATCTCAAACGATGTTGAGAAACTTTAAGCGATTTGAATTCGAAAGCTGTGGAAACAACGACAAATTTTACGTCGACGAAGTTAACTCTTTCAATGGAACAAGAACTTGTTAAAACAACTTTATTCTCTTGGCTCAATGATAATGATGGTGAATTGACTACACTTAAATACACAACGTTAAATGGTCCTGCCGGCAGTGGGAAATCTACATAATTGCATATTTTTCTCGAAGAAAAAAATACAGAGTTTTGTCACCCGACCCCGCAACACATTCTATTGGGAAATATTTGTCCACAGATGAAACTAGCAAATGGTTTGACGTTATCAAGTCTCCTAATTCGGTTGACTAAATTTGGTTACTACGAATATTTTTTAATGCATGCTGTTCTTGCCACTGATTGATTTTGACAAAATATCTACAGTGGTACAAGAATTGAGCAAGTTTTGCGATATCATATACAATACGACTTCGTTTTTTGTGGAATGCAACAACGACTTTTCAATTTCCTTCGATGCATCCATTGTTTTATTTGTTGACGAATACAGTATGTTCAGCGCATATCTAGCAAAATTTATAGTTGAATTTTCCCAAATGGTGAAGCACACTTTAAGTAAACTATTGATTGTATTTTGTGGCGATCAGTATCAGCTAAAGCCATTTGTTACAAATAAACCCAATGACATATCGCTTATTCGCGAACTATGCGGTGATAATTTTTTCCTTACCACGCAGTTTAGGATCATGGATTCGACATACCAGGAATTTCCGACAACTTTAAATACCGCTCCGAATTAGAATAAACTACTTACACGTCATTTCGGCGTACACAATCGTAAGATGAGTTGTCTCACTCTGGATTTTGAATATCTGGTAGAGTTGTTGGCAACTGTGATTGAGCCGAAAATCAAAACGGCTTCACGTTTGGTACTCAACGCAAAAGAGATTATGAACTGGGCGCAGGAAAACTTGGTAAAGTTTCCCGGATTTCTGTTCTTTGCCTTTACAAATATCGAATCACACTATTTCAATTTAAATGTGTCGATTGCTAATCTCGCTCAGATAAAAATTTTTTTTAATGAATGTAGCTGCCGGCTTGACGTGACTGAGATGGACAAACAGAGTATTTTCAAAAATCGTCCCCGGTTCACTCCGATTTTCTTTTCAAACGATAAAAAAACATTGATAACAGAGAAGACTGAAAAACCTCAAATCCGCCTACTTGCCGCTAATATCTGGTGTTCCCTGCCGCAGCTTAATTCATGGTAATGGAGTATGCATCAGTGAAGTTTTATATTATTTGGGACATGTTTGAGACGAAATACTCATGTGTGACGAGGAAAAACAACCTCTTTCTGATACCAAAATGTTTCTTCAAGATGAATCTCTATACGATAGGTAAATTTGCCTTTCGACACACACGTGAAGCTACTAAAAACAGTAAACTTTTGTTATATGGTTTCCCGCTTCAAATGACGTATGAAAATACAGTTCAGAGCAGTATAGGACTAACAATGGATGATGACATCGATGCAAATTTGACGGGATGTACGATAGAAGAAATTTATGTAGTCTTATCCAGAACAACAAACAAGAATAAACTGAAATTTATTCAGGCGCAAATACTTTTTTGTTACTAATGTAAATACATCAATGAATAAAAAAATATTTTTTCCTAACATGTTGCGATTTTCTGTCTTTATCCTCTATTTTATCCTACTTTTCCCAATCCTATGTAAACATTTTTATACATGATATATTTGTATATAATACAATGAATACAGAACAGTAAATATACGCATTTACCATTCTAGGATCTATTTTATTAATTTGAATTTTAGGGTTTGTTTTATGGAAATTTAAAAGTAAAATCAAAGGCTCGGTTAATACACTATTTGGTGCGAGTACGTCTTTCGGAGGTGCTACTAATTCAGGAGCTGCAGCTGCCGATAATTAAGTAAATTAATATTACTCTGTGAAAAAAACAATACCTTGTGATTTTATCTTTGCGATTAGAGAGTTTCTAAAGTTAAAGCGCGGAGAAAATTAAATAAAAACATGATTCATTCTGAAATTATAGAATCGGTTACTCGCGAAAATTATAAAATATTTTTGAGAGACGAACAACAGGCAGAAAACGAAAATATTAAACAGTTGACAAAATTACTATACAAAGATAATTCCCTATCATTTCAAGTTGAGGAGTTTAGGAATAAAGTTGGTTCTGTCAGTAAAATACGATGAAAACGCCATTCAAACATCGGTGCTGCAAGTATTTTATGGTTTGCCCACAATCATTAGCGATCCGTGCTCGGTCGTCATTGTACCCGATGGACAGCTATACAGCCGACAATCGCTCTATGTAGTTTTGAGTTTTTTACTATCGTTTGCCAATATATAGATAATAACTATGAATAAAGGAAATGAACAACTATACGTGGAATCGGGTCTACTTATAGTTAATTTAATTATTGTAATTCCCCTCGGTATATACATTTGGAAAAAACGCTACAATTCTGACACCTCTGTAATAGAATTGGACGACGAGGGTGGTGGGGTGGAAAGAAAAAACTACATCTCCACCACGACCGCATCTCTGGAAAATGAATTTAATACCGAATCCAATGATTTTACAAATACCAGCGAATCTAGTTTAACCGACGCAAAAATATCATCTATACAGTCATCAATCATCAAGCCGGGAGAGGCGAATATGATTCGTTTTAAAACGGCAAAGAGATACAATATTAATATTTCCAGAGGTGTATTTACTCGGTTAATGTTTAAGAATTTAAGCGGTTAAATTTCGGAGCATTTAATATAATTTCCAACCTTTTAGACGAACATTCGCAAACTACATTCACGGTTCGTCTAAACGATAATGAAGACTGCCAAGTCAAGGGTTCGTTGGATGCCAATGAAATAAATTACGAAACTTTATTCGACCAACCGCTAATTATAAACAATTTTACATTGAATGGACTTTAAAAGTGGAGTCGAATTAGTTTATGGGTCCGATAGCAAACGAATCATGATTGTATCTCCCGAGGCATCCAGAAACCTCAAAGTGTTTTCAATCAGTTGAGTCACTAATGCCAAAACTATTCTGAAATTTGAAAAGAAATAAGCGAATGTTAAAATGAAATATGTTTCATCAGTGGTCGCTGCGCTATTTGGTAACTTTGATAAACAAAAACTAACTCTGATTACCCAACGGCTGAGGTCGAGAGCGCGAATCAAACTGTTCACTAATGAGTCCATCTGTCGTTTACCTGAAAATATTTTGAAAGTTAAAAAGTATAAATAAGTTTGCAATGAAACTTGTGTAATGATTGCAGGAACACAACAAGCGGCGTTACATTTTAATATTTCGCATAAATCTAAGCTTAATTTTTTAACACTTAACTCATTTAACTGACAAGATCGTGCTTATATATCCTAGTCATTTTATTGCATCTGAAATTAATCGTGTATGGGAAAGTCAAATAAAAAAAAATCTTTTATTCGATCTACCAAGGTCGGTAAAACTTACAATACCATATAAAGAAAATTACATTCCTTCTCAGCGAAGAAAAAAAATTAAAAAAATTACATTCCTTCTCAGCAAATAAAAAAATAACAAATCTCGCACAGTGCGTGCATAAAAACGAGATGATTGAACCAAGGGATCACACTCGCTCTCTGCAAACTACAGAGTGAAGACACCATGAGAGCCAGCAAAGACACCACGAGAGCCAGTGAACACACCATGGGAACCAGTGAAGACATTGAGAGAGCCAGTGAAGACAACATGCGAGCCAGTGAAGACACCATGAGAGCCAGCTGAGAGGACTATCGCCGGTGAGTTTAGCTGCTTATCGTGGTTGGCTAGATGAACTTGTACGCATGAAGGAGATGAAATTGAATTTTGAAGAAAAGGATTTTGGTGGTAAATTTACAATTCAGCGAGCAGCAGCAGCGGGGAATTTGTAAATTGTAAAATTCCTAATAGAAGAAGGAGTCAACGTTTTAGCCAAAGATTCAGCGGTTATAACCGTATTGGGGTATGCCAATAATTATTTTGAAAAATGGTCCGCACTTGTGTATTTTGTGCAAACAATAGACGTGGTAGTGAAAGGGATTCACAAAGACTGGAAATTGTTGGTGAAAGCGGCTAATGCTGTTCGTGAAAACATTGTGCGTTACCTAATTGAAAAAAGTTTGGGTGAACCGGTTTTCTTAGAAAAGGATATGTTACTGCATTTCGCTGCCCAAGACGACATCGTGGAAGTGGTAGATTATCTGCTAGAAAACGGAGCAAATGTTTTATTAATGGGACGTAATAACATTAGAGTATTAGACTAAGCTGTATCTAGCAAAAATAAATGTACAGTTTTGTGTGTTTTGGACAATATGAAAAAGGCATTGAATAACGACAAGGAAAAAAACTGAAGACTTTCTCAATATTGAGAATTTGAATGGCGAAACTGCAATTATGTGGGATACTACAAATGAAATTTGTGAAATTTTAATTGAACATGGGGCAAAACCCTAAACAAGACAAAATAAAGCCAATGTCTTATTTATGGGTATGCCAGTAGGTATGTATGTATATATTTTTTGAATGAAAATTGCCAAATTTTAACAAAAATGTAAATAATATGTAAAAAATTATGTCTATATATATATATATATATAAAATATATAAAATATATATAAAATTTGTTAAAATTTATTTATATATATATATATAATAAAATAAAACTATAAAAAAATATTAAATCCTGTTTTATTTTTTTCTAAATAAGCTACATATACAGATCAATTATAATACAAAATCAGAACTATATTTCTGATATGTTTTTTGACATATTTTTCTAAGATTATGTCGAGTCTTTCGGGCTGTTTCTCGCTGTAATTCACGACAAGAAATATCAGTCATCTTGGTTCGTTTAGGATACTTTCTTCGATGGTGGGAGACGTCTGTTGTTGGTATTTGTCTTGAACGCTTACTCGGTGCTTGTTTTTGCTTCGCACGAGTGATGTCGGGTGCTGATTTGCACTTTGTGCCTCTCTGTTAATGGACGTCAGAAGTTGTTTGAGGTCTCGAGTGGTGGGAAACGACTGTACATCTGTGCCTTTGCGATCTTCGAACAGTACTGTTGCCAAAAAAAAAAAAAAAAAAAAAAAAAGGATTATTCTCAAATATAATAATTACAAACACGTTAGAAAAAATAATTACAATAAATGCCAATCATAATTACATCGATTAGTTCAAAGATGTTGGTCCAGGGAAAGAAACGGCCGATGTTCCCGGGGCTGAAGAAGTTGATGGGCCAGGGACTGACGAGGTTGATGACTCATTATCTGTAGCCGAAAGCGTCTCGTCCATTTCTTCCACATCCTCCGTGTCTATTTCATCCTCTATTTGGCTGGAACTCGAGAGATTCACCAGGGATCTGTGGGTGAAAAATTCAAAAGACAGGTGATTGTTCAGTATTGCTTATCTAAATAGCTCAAACACTACTGTATTAAATATCCAATGATACAAACAGAGGAGGCAAAAAAACTGCCAATTACGTATCCAACCACAACCGGGAAAAAGCCCAAATAAAATACAAAATTTCCCCCTGTGTATCCAGCGCACCTTGAAAAAGCTGGTTTTTACCAAAAGTTTCCCTATGCGTATCCAGGTGACAAAACGTGCAGGACCGAAAAGGACGACATTGCGTATCCTAGCAGGCAGGGGAAAAATTGGTGCCCCACCCCACTTGTTTCGAATTGCGTATCCAGCCAAGTTGGGGGAGAAATTTTGACCTACACCAAATTATTTCCTATAGCGTACCCAAACCTAAAACGGAATATAGGGTAAAAGACCCCATTTGTTTCCAGTGGCGTATCCAGGTGCCAAAAGTAACTATTCTTAAAAGTTTCCTATCGCATTTACAAAAAAAAAAAAAAAAAATTCGCCCTTTTCTCGTCCCTTTTTAAAAATACGCGATTCGTGATGCATAATTTTTCTATTTATTTTAAAGAGAATATTTAATCAATATTAACATTTTTTAAAATGTAACCATTTATTATACAAAGATTCACATGTACACAATCACTGAAAAGGTACGGTAAAAGAATGTACAGTTAAAAATTCAACTTTTTATAAATTTTACCATATAGATTTTGAAGTTTTATATATACGTCATCACTTTTTTTTATAACTTACCTCAACGCTCGAAACTGGCAGGTCCTAAGTCCGCGAAAGCAACAGCGTATGCAATTGCATCCGTCGCCGGCCTAACCGGTCATGGCAGACACGACCGCGCTATGCCTTTTCGGGATCACGAGGGGATGTAATTTTTTTAAAAATCAATTCACCTCAATAGTTGAAATTGGCAGATCCAAGTTTTGCGGATGCAACAGATGGAATTACACCCGTCGTCGCCAGGCGGACCCATCACGTCCCACTGGATAGTTTTAGGCTTTTTCCCAGATCGCGAATGAATGTTTACAAAAACAGTATACCAATCACACTTTTTTTTAAACCGAAACAAAAGGCATGACAATCAAACTTTTTTTACCAAAACAAACCGCACGTCAATCAAACAGCAAACTTGAATCGAACGGCAACTCAATAAAACATTAGTTTTAATTTGAATCAAACAGCAACTAAATTAAACATTAATTTTAACTTGAAACAAGCAGCAACTCAATTAAACGTTAATTTAAACGAATCAAACAGCTACACTGTCTCGTTCGCACCTGTAACTTGATTCAAACAACAACTGGATGAAACATTAATTGAAACTTGAATCAAACAGCTACTCAATTAAACATTAATTTAAACTTGATTCAAACAACAACTCAATTAAACATTAATGTAAACTTGAATCAATCAGCTACTCAATTAAACATTAATTTATACTTGATTCAAACAACAACTCTATTAAACATTAATTTAAACTTGAATCAAACAGCACTTGAATCAAATAGCAAGTCAATTAAACATTAATTTAAACTTGAATCAAACAGCAACTTCATAAAAAATTAATTTCAAATTTAATCAAACAGCAACTTAATTAAACATTAGTTTTTTTTGACAGAATCAAACAACTCAATTAAGTAGTAGTTTTAATTTGAAGCAAACAGCAATTCAATTAAACATTAATTTAAACTTGAATCAAACAGCTACTCAATTAAACATTAATTTAAAGTTGAATCAAACAGCAACTCAATTAAACATTAATTTAAATTTGAATCCACCAGCAACTCAATTAAACCTTTATAAACTTTAAACAAACAACTACACTGTCTCATTCGCATCTGAAAATTAACTCAAACAAAAACTCAATTAAACGTTAGTTTTAATTTGAATCAAACAACAAGTGAATCACACTTTAAACTGAAATAAACAGCAATAACACTTTAATTTTATACTGCAATGGCAATAGCAACTCAATCTTACTCGTGTCTGCAAATTAAAAACAACCGTAACAAACAGATACCTGTCGAAATTGGGATAGTCTTCGCTACAATTTACTCTGCACCGATTACGATGATGGTGGATGTCGGCGGCGTGAATCAGTAAAACGTGCAGTCATTCCTCGTACCGATGATTCTTTTTCTAGACGTACTAGGCCAGGTAGCCGACCGAAGATTTTTTCCGTTGGTTAAAGCAGGGAACGCTGTATCGCACAGAACACCAGCTTCGCTCGATGTTTAGAATGTGCACCCTCAACGTCTCGCCCCTCTTCATCTCTAGCGTGATTCGAGTGTTTACCATTCCGCTCTTTTCGCTGCACACGAATACCCGCCTGTGATTCACATGCATGTGACGGTAGCCGTGGATGTCCAAGTTGCTGTAACCACGCCAGCAGTCTGAAATTATCGTCGTATCCCGGAGCGATACACTCGCGAATGAATTTGGCCAGGGTCGCCGCGTTCCTCTTTTCCACCGGCAACAGGAAGAATTTCGTCGGATCGTCCCTCTGCACTCCACCGCAAAACCCATTGGCCGTGAACTTTATGCCCTTTGCGGTTCTTGCGTTTGCCCAATTTCGACTCTTCGATCTCAACCACTTTGCCAGGTCCCCCGATGCATTTCCTGTACATCAATACCCAGTCTATGCACACTTGGTGGCAGAAAATCGACCAGGTGACGACCGTCTTTCCGGAGCATAAAAGTTCGATCACTATATTCTACTGTCGAGGGTATTTGATCAGGCACTAGAGTAAACACAACTCGACTATCTTGCCCAGAAACAAGTTTGAATCTTCCACGAAACTGCCCTGGCTCGCCGAAACTTTAAAGTTGCATTTGGTAGCATACTACATTCGCTGTCGGCACCAGTAAAACAAGTCCCTGTTTTCCACAAATTTCGCTTCGCCTTCCCCACATTTTTCGCACCGCATCGTCGATTTGAGAATGTCGTGCTTCATGAGAAATGTGTTTATGTCCAGCGAGGAATGAATAACTTGCCTGGCGTTCAACATTGTGATTTTACATCCTGCACACACCATCTTGCGATTCGCGAGAGAAAATTTGCGAAAAAAATTGCTTGGATACGCGATATGGAACAATAGTTGCCGAATTTAGACATGCTAAACAGTACTTGGCCAAATACGTGATACGACACTAGACTGCAAAACAAATAATTGGGATGTATACTTCATAGTACACACTGAATGTTTGTATGGTTTTCCCATTACGATACGCAATATGGAACAATTACCATAAAGTTTTGCATAATAATTCAAGTGCATAGTCTACGCAAGTCGCACACATTAATATTAAATATAAAAGGGTAATTTGCTGTGCTATGTTGTTACTTGTAGTGTTTATTTATTTGTATGATTTTCCTGTGACCACATGTTGTTGTTGTGGTAAGAAAGGTTGACATAACCTACAGACTGGCCAACAGAGTCAAGTGGCGAATGCCACTCATGGACAGCAGGACAGTGTCAGCACACAACAACAAATTGTGTCCGAATAGCTTTTATTTCTTGTGCAGTGTTTTCAGACATTTCTACATACGATACGGCACTACAAAGCCTAGTAAAAAAAGTGAACGTGAGAATGACTGTGGCATAAAAGGCTGCTTATAAGAGACATACATTGCATGTGTAAAACTCCCAAAATCACGTTAGAACATGGACAGTCCGTCATGTCAATTGTAAACAGACCACGTCTGTTCACAACTAATTTTATTTTCCCAGTGGATGTTTTTATATGATAGTTGTAAGTGATTAACAGTTTATTTTGTCATCTTTGTATAAGTTTCACGCTCATCCTCATTTCAATTAACAAAATATATTGAAATGGGATTTGTGTGTCACCCGGAAGCGGGTGGTCAGGTGCCAATTCCCGGGTGGCCATTTTCCCAATAGCATTTTCGGCACACAGTGAGATGATCTTTGTACCAGGTCTCTCCGGGCCTACATTATTTTGACCGGCCATGTAGTGTGCAATAGCTAAGTTTTTAATCACTGGAACATTTTCATTTCTTCTTACACCCGGAGAGAGCACCATCTTACAACCCCGGTGTTTTGTATAAACCAGGGACGTAAGATACCGTAACTATTGTGTAGCCATGTGCTATTTTTAGAATTTAGGAGCTCGCAGAGCCGAGTGGCGAACAATTCTATGTAAATGCCCTGTTGGGGATTATTTAAATAAATAATGTGGGAATGTTTTCCCCATGTTTATTTATGGCTGCTTCTCGGCCTTATAAATTTAAGATGCATATGGAAAGTACATGTGGCATATTTTCGTGCATGAGGGTACCATAACACCCGCCGAGAGTGAGCTGTGCGTCGTAGGAGGCTGACAGCACTCGCTACCCCACGTCTCAGGATTTTCATCACCAAAAACTTCGCCGTTCGCAACATCATCTGCATTAACACAGCAGACAGTGTTACAGGAGATGTAGCCACTTCGCGTGATCGGCTGTATGCCCTGGGATTAAGATCATCAAGTTCGCTGCTGAGTGGACATGCGCCCAACCGGCAATGTTTTCATTTCAAACATCAAACCATTCCATATAACCTCGTCATCTCTCTTGGACCAGAAAGAGACCCCCTTCAATATCAAAATGTTCAAATAACTGTTAAACAGCCTCTGTGTACCCAGCTATATACAAATTGTTAAATATCCAGGTAATGATCTCTGTTCAGCTGATTCAAATCCCACAAGCATTCACTCTTCATTTGTGAATTCCATATATATACAGTAAAATTATGGAAATGCAGATATTGAATGCGACCAAACTCTTCTCACAGTGTACCTTGCTTTTTTTGATCAAGAAGCTACCAGATCTGAAATTTTCCATGCTGATTGTGATTAGCAGTTACTGCAATGTCTAAGGTAACAACATGGTGGCTTGTGGAAATAAGGATGGGTAGCAAGCCATTTCGTCGCTTAATTTGTTTCTTTGCGAAATACACGTCGTATTTCAGAAACACGTATTTTAATTGTGGTAAGTATGCATACATCAATAGAGCACACACTCTACACACTTCATGGCATTTTATATTAATAAAATGGTCACTGGGGACCACTAAAAATTATTTTTAAACTAATCATACAATATTAAATGCTTCCACATACAGTATTTACAACACATAAGAACAAGTAGAAATAAAAAACAACATAACTAATTGGAATAAATCTTTTGTTTGCATGTTTCCTGGTGTAGATAATTAACACTGTGTGTCTTAAACAAGCTACAGCATGCATATATAAACCAATTTAGCCCCTGCAATAATGGGTGAGAGGAGATATTTTGGAGTTTATTTCAGGCTAAGGAAACCTTGTGGGAATTTGTGATATTACCCAGTAGATGCCAGGCATCGTCATTGCCATGTGAAGTTCTGTTAGATCTGACTCAGTAGATCTTTGGATTGTGTGGAATTTACTCCTCTGAATGAATTTTTACCATTCTAACACTTTTTTTCTTGAGACACGGTGGCCTATTTCGGGCTGGCACACATGCCCCACATTACAGTAATTACGGCGCAAGAACATTCTAACGCTGGAAGAAACACACTGCTTCTTGGATAAACACATTTGAGATTTTGGCAGGAATGGCGAGGGCTCAAGCCCTTAAATGCCAGAAGGCCAGACAGAATAAAAATATGTGAATTCCAATTCAATGTAATTTGATTCGTCTTTAAACTACACTGCTTCCCCAGGAAGCCAATTACACTGTTTTCTGGCTTAACTTACAGACAAGGGTTTGACGTGCGGCACATGTCCTAGCACTAGACCATTTACCACGACTGGAGGAGCGACCCACCAAGCCAGCTAACCACCACAGTCCGCACCATGTACAGCCAGTGTGATGATGTGTGCGTGGTCCAGTTTGATTAAACAGACATGCTGTAGAAAGAATATATTCAGTTTGTTTATATCTGTTTCCATGGCCCTATAGTGTTTTTTAAATTGTTTTATTATCTTTCAATTATAATAAGTTTTAAATATGTCAACATAATTTCCAGGCCAATTTTCAGAGTTATTACTTTTTGTCATGTGACCACATGGTCGAATCATGCCGCGCTATGTGCAGTAGTGTGACGCCTGTGCGACCACATGTTCCATATGTGTGTATTGTGTACATCGCCCTTGCAATAAAGTACCTAGGTATTATTATTAATTTTAAAGGGCTTTGTAGTGTTTTTACTGGGTTGCATGTTCTTATTTAATGAGGCATATTGACGTGTACAACACATGAAAACATAAACAACCATGCAGGTATGTGGTAAGACTCCACGCATGTGGAGTATTAGTATGTAATTTTCGGTGGCCTTTAGTTTACTTCCATCAGTTAATTTTATTGTTATACATATATTTCGTAAAGATTATAGTACTAACCAGTACCAATACTGGACAGCCAGTGATTTGTGTTACTTTGGTTGCAAGCCATTGGACACAATGCCGTAACGTAACACATGTGTGACAAAATGCAGCCAATAATTTAAGTGTTCCTTTTAATTATTTTTGCAATTAAAGCATTGTGTCATTATGTTGTGTACATTAAATTAATAAAGGGCAAATTAATGTAGAGGAATCCCAGCATGTGCAGGGCCGTGAACTGGGAAAACGTATGGCGCTAATTTGAAGTTAGGGTGCCTTGCACATTATGATTAAGTATATGTTTATATATTCTATATTTCTCTTATTATTGAAGTGTGATTTGTCATGTAAGGTTTTAAGTGTTTCATATTCATTTAGGGCCACGTACATCCATTCCATTGCATTTACATATTTTTCACTTAATTTATGATCATGTGATACGGCACTGGAGTTTGTGCTGGGAAGGCAGCAGCCTGTCGCCATATTTCAGTAGTCGCTTCTTGGTTACCGCATGGGACGTTTCGGCCAGGCGCCCTCCCCGGGCACTTCATCGCTTCTGTACTAATCATGTAACTTAGAATAGTTTTAAATCACTTAACTAGAACCTCTTGTTATTTCTAGCCCAGGGAGTGCACCGGTCCATTTTACATGGCCGGGACGTGATCACCAATTAATTTTCACGTACGCATTTCGCCAACTTTTCCGCATCAGTGTGTACCCCACTTTAGTGGGGCAAGTTATAAGTGCTTCTATTGAAGGTATAAGGAAATAAATATCCATTCTGTGAATTGTCGAACTATATTTATTTCTTTGATCACCTCTTGATCGCGAAATTCTTTGAATATATTTTCACAAGGCGTAAGGCGGCCTATAACAGCCCGGGAGTAAGCATGGAGGTATGGGAATATCCCTAATAATTCCCACTATACGAGACATTGGATATGGATATTGGGATAACTGTTACACCTTCTACAACTACAAGATTGAGACGACGGACTTCAAGAACCCCGTTCAGGCCATCGACTACACGCCCGAACTGAACTCTTGCTCTCTACTGAGATGCTGGCATCCCCGGACAACATGGTGGTAATTTTTGCATCCTTTCTACATAATCTATTTTCCTCCTTGATGGTCCAGTCTAAGATCCAGAGACACATCAAATGGCATTTCTAAATGACGAAATGTCTCTGGGGACTAGCGGGGCATTTCCTGTACCAGTTACCCCTAGTACTGTCTATCCTTCCTGCCAGAAAGTTCACAAATTTTCCACCAATTTGCTTTTTCAAAAATCTCTTTGTGCGCCATGTACAACCATGTGTGCCCACAAATCTCTCTTTTCCTTTCACCGTAACTGTCCCAATAATCGCTACTGATGATCTTCTTATATAACCACCATGCAAGACCTGCGAGGAATGGAGGAAAATGATCCACGACAACTGCTAGGGAAGAATTTGGTGCCAAATCGCCATTGGGGTGAAAGTGTGGGGAAGTCCTCCATTATGGAGCATGTCTTCTTCAAGTGTGCGACCGTGACATCAGCCAATCACCATCTTGGACACGTGGCCAGCCGAGGGAAGCACGCCACCTGTGCCACCCCTCATTCTATGCTGCGTGTATCGAAGGAACCACCCCTACCGTGCTGCATGCATGGGTGTTTCCGCGAACCGAACCACGTGGCCCAGCGAAGCAGACGCCATGGACCCTTCGTGTCATACACGCCGCACTAACAACTGTGTGTGCTTAGACTTCCCCACAACGAATGACCAACCAACAATTTTGTGCCGGAAATGCCTGCGAGCTGTGCCAAAATCCGACCCATTTTCTCTTGTGGACTTGCGTGTGGACACTTGTATCTGTCAGGATGTGGCATCTGTTCGAAGGCTGTGGGCTACAGTAGGCGAGGTGAATAATGAGTTGTAATTCGAGGCACTGTCATGCACTGTGCGGTACAAACAGAGGACTTCTGCACAAACTGTTTCCGACCATGGAAAACGAAAGGTTTTGTAAATCCAGTTTGCATACATAGCCTATGTAAGTGTGATGCCGCACAACTAAGTCCGATATTGTCAATATCGAATTTCCAAAGAAACATGGAAATGTGCTAAATTCACATTTTGTGATGGAATAGGATGGAGCAGGTCTCTCGCCTGCATGGGGTGTAGGCGTTTATACCACGAGCAGTGTATTACGCGACAGGAAATGCCAACGAAACATGATGAGTTCTACATAAACTGTTTGAGATGCCAACCAGTGATAATGGAGCAGCCACAGCCAGTGGAGTAGACAAACTTCATGTTGTCGGCTCGCCAGCTACTGAGGGTGGAGCCGACAGGAACAGGAGGAATATGAGCACAACATGTGCCACTGCTCGTGCTGCCACACCTGCCAACTGGTACAGCGCATGCAGGGATGGCACAGCTTGTCATGCCCCCTGCCTGTTCCACACCACTAATCCGGATGGTGCCACCCTGGCAACCAGAATTATTGTCAGCTCCTGAGTTCATGGAGAACCGGACAAGGAGGAGAACTCGTTTGCCAACTACACCGACGAGGTTTCAATCCTTTCCGGGATACACCGGGTGTGCAAGCAAAGATCTCGCTGCATTCCTCTGGGATTGTGAAAATCGGCTGGCCAGATATAGGGTTCACACGGAAGACTGGCAAAATTTAATCGGCGACCAATTTGATGGAGATGCTCGACTGTGGTGGAGAGGAGTGAACCGCTACGAGCTCACATGGGCTGAGTTCAGTCAGTAGTTCCTGAGCCGATTTGCCAACATGTTCGCCTTTCTGGGAGCCCACAGTCGGATGGTGTTAGAAGAACAGAAGGAGACATTGTGCAATTTTGTAACACAGAAAATTAGTACCATCCTAATATACCACCCGAAACTCAGCACACAGGAGGTCTTGTAGGTAGTCGCAAGTACCGCACATCAAGAATATCGAGCAGCCTTCGCACCTGTCATCCACTCAACAGAATGTGAGTTTTTACAAACTGTCATGTTGGGGGCGAGCATCCCGCCGAGCCGTTATGCAACCACATCTCGAGATGGAACACTCAAAACTGCTACAGGACCAGGAAGAGAACGGAAGAGGGAACAGTGGACAAAACATGTCGAACAGTTCAAGACAGGAAGTGATGGCTTTACGTCTTCTGCATCACACGGCAATGGGGCACATTAACTACGCCAATCAACAGAGCCGAGGCATCTGGCACGTCAATGCCGCTGGTGTGATGGGCCACATTTCGATAATCGTTGCCCGCAGTGCGCCAGGGCACCGCCTGCAGCTGGAAGATGCATACCGGTGCTGGAAAATATGAGGTCGGGGTAGAGTGGCCTGACGTTACTCAACCTCAGGCCAAAACATGCTCCACTGACCCGACACCACAACAAGTTTTTCTTGCGCAAATCAATGCTGACTTAACTAGTTTCATTCGCATTTCGGTCACTATAAATGATCATTCTTGCTGCGCACTAATTGATACAGCTGCGTCGCATAACTTTCTGAGGAGTATCTTTGTCAACAGTGCCAACATCAAACCTGTCAAAAAAAGTCAAGCTGGTGACACACCAACACACCAGAGAAATTAAGGGAGAAGATAGCATCACTGTTCGCATCCGCAACGAAGAAACTGTGATAGTCGCCTTCGTATCGGCAGAGATAAGGGAAGAGGCTATTCTTGGCATACCTTGGCTGACCAAGCAGAATACAGTAGTAGAAATTGCTGCAAGAAGAATACACTTCGGAAGAGACGAGGAAAGGAGAACAGTTTATAGCATAGGAGCAATTGTGGCAAAGGTAAACATGCTGGCTGGCACATCAGAACACTGTGCAAACCTGTCAGTGTTACCAACTGTGTCGACACTGAACACACTGCGAGAGGAGGTTGCACGAGCACAAGGGAGCTGACCCACCACAAATAAGTGGAGAGAAGAGTGTGGCCAAAGAAATGTAGAGAAGTGGTGAGTTGTAAATGGCTGTGTTGAATCCCGCGCGAGTACGGACAGCGAGAAGAGGAGAGTTTACATGCCCACTGCTTCCCGCGATGATATAGTATACTACGCCCACGCCACTCATATCTCTGGACACCCAAGAGTAGCTCAAACAAAATGGAACTTCCTAAGGTATTTCTACAGGCCGGGGATGTCAGTGAATGTAAGAAGCTTCGTACACCAATGTGTCAATTGAAACCGCTTCAAGAGCCGATGCAGTAATGGCATGCAGAAGCAACAGCCACGCGAGCCACGGGAACCGTGTGAAACTGCATCTCTCGACCTGATGGGCCCTTACCCCACGACACCGACAGGGAAGTGGTTCGTACTCATCATGACGGACATGTTTTCGAGATGGATGGGGGCCTATCCCCTCTCCAGCACACGAGCATGTGGCATCGGCAAGGTCACAGAGAACGAATTTTTCTGCCACTGGGGATATCCTCAAACTATGTTGAGCAACAACGGCACACAATTCACGGGCTGTGCATGGCATGATTTGTGTACAAGATGGGGCGTCCAACACCACACCACAGCGATTTACCACCTACGTGTCAACCCTACTGAATGATGCAATCAGGATATCAAGACTCAGCTGCATCTGTGTGTGGGGGAAAACCATGCCTCATGGGCTGAGCATCTGCCTGCCGCATTGTTCACGCTGCGGACTTGTAAGAATCAGGCCACAGGGAAGATGCCAGCCCAGCTATTGCAAATCCGTGACCTTACCCTCCCCAGGGAATTTGCTGGCAGGGTGAGGGAAAACAACAGAACAGCGGAGGAAGAGGATGGTAGGGAGGATAGAAAAGAGAGGGAGAGAGAGAGAGGTGAGAGAAGCACACACTAATCAGCACTGTTATGTCTCGCAGTGGGCACCAGATGCCACCCGCCTGCCACCATGCTTACAACCTTGCCAACTCGTGTAGTATGCGAGAACGCATCTGCAATCAGCTGGACAGCGGAATTTCCTCTCAAGTTTCGCAGCAATATGGAGCGGACCACACAAAATCATATAGCATGCAAGAGAAATCTGCTGCAAAGTTTGCCTGAGCAGATGCTGTTCAGCGGTCTTTCATCGAGATGTACTCAGGCTTGGTGATATCGGCATAACATCACCGGACACCACTACCTGACGTGGGAGTGGATACGGGTGAGCTGGAAATACCCTGAGATTTCACGCCCACGTCTGAGAGAGAAGAGGGAGCATGTGAGGAAATTCCAATGCGTACAGCTGCGATCCCTGGTGCCAAGATGCCTACACAGGGTCCGGTGGGGGGAAGAAATTGGAAACTACATGGGAAGTGAAGGAAGCCTGTCTGCAGCGGTTTCCCCTCCCATCCCGCGAGACACACCACAAAGGCAGCATGTGTCAGATATCCTTTGGAAGGTACGGGACCAATCTGGTGGCATCGTGACACCAAGGAGGAAACAGAATGTGACAACATCTAGGCTGGTATTGTTTGTGTTTGGGGATGCCCAGGACAATAATCTGTGATGGTCACGGGTAAGTGTTAGCAGTGACAGAAAGGATGAAGAGAGTGGCAGCAATGAGTCAGGAGGTAAGGCGATTTCTTCCCCTCGCCCCGATCGAAGAGGACCCGTCTCTCCTGGCGTGTCGAGTGGACAGCCTGCAGGTGTTATGACACACTCACCACGGCTGTCACAACATGGCCGGTCACATGAGAGCACCAGAACCACATGCTAACAAAAGGTAGACAACACGGCAGCCACTACAATCTGCGGCCACGACAAGGACTACGCTTGCCTCTCAGGTGTTGCACATGAGCTGAGCCTGCAAGCAGCGAGTGAACAATCTCCAGAGGGGGGTGGGGTAATGTGACGTGTACCATATGTCCCAGCCCTAGACCGTTCACCACATCTGGAGGAGCAACCCGCCAAATCAGCTGACTACCACTGTCCGCACCATGTACAGCCAGCGTGATGTATGTTCGGTTCAGCTTGATTAAATAGGCATGCTGTAGGAATGAATATATGTAGTTTGTTTACAATATGTTTCTGTGTCCCTATAATGTTTGTTTTTAAATTGTTTTATTTTATTTCAGTGTTAATAAGTGTTAAATATATTAAATTAATTTGCAGGCCAATTTTCAGAGTTAATATTATTTGTTTTCATGTGACCACGTGGTCCGAATCACACTACACTATTTGCACTAGTGTGACGCCTGCACGACCACATGTTCCATATGTGTGTATTGTTATATCGCCCATGTGATAGGGTTCCTAGGTATTATTATTAATTTTAAAGGGTTTTATAGAGTTTTTATTGTGTCGCATGTTCTTATTGTATGAGGCATAATGATTTACACAATGCTCGTAAACATAAACAACCACTCAGTCATGTGGTAAAACTCCAGGCATCTGGAATATTAGTATTTAATTATCAGTGCCCTTTAATTTACTTGCGTCTGTTTATTTTATTGTTTTATATACATATATTTCGTAACGAGGACAGTACTAATCAGTACGAATACTCAACAGCCAGTATTTTATGTTACGTTGGTTGCAAGCTATTGGACACAATGCCGTAACGTAACACACACATAACAAAATGCGGCCAAAATATTAAGTGTTCCTTTTAATTAGTTTTGCATTTAAAGTGTTGTGTCATTATGTTGTGTACAATAAATTAATAAAGGGCAAATGGTGTAGAGGAATTCTGGTGCGTTCAGGGCCATGCACCGGGAAAACATATGACACCAAGTTGAGGTTAGGGTGCCTTACGCGTTATGATTAAGTATATTATTTGGTATATTTTTATTATCATTATTATTCAAGTGTGATTTGTCATGGAAGGTTTTAAGTGTTTCATATTCATTTAGGGCCATGTTCATCCACTATATTTCATTTGTTATGTATTTTTATGTAATTTATTATCATGTGATACGGCATGGGATTTTGTGCCGGGAAGGCGGCAGCCCGCTGCCATGTTTCAGTAGTCACCTCTTGGTTCCCTCGCTACCAAAATATTTCATTTCTTTTTGGTATTTTGACGAATGAAGAACTGAAAAAAAAGTGGACTCTAGCTATCAAGTGCGATGATTTCACGCCATCCAGGCTTGCTCTAACCACTTTACCCAGGATTGTTTTGACAAATGTATTTCGGCAGTGGAAGAAAATGTGGATAAAAATATAGTGCCAACAGCATTCGAGTTTTCTCACATTTACAGCTGAAAAATGTTGAGAAAACCAGCCAAGTAATTTTTGCAAACTATATCTTGTCACTAAACCTTTGTCAGCCCAGATTCACAAATCTCCAGGTAAGTACAGTGCAGAGGCAGTATTATTAAGGTGATATGTACTTTGAGGAATACGTTTGCACAGAAAAGGGAAGGTAAGAGTTTTGTAGGTACCTAGATTATCAAGCTGTTGAACCCAGTCCAAGGTAATTTTTACAGTTAGAATTATTTTTGCTAAAATTGTTATACTGAGAACACATTTTTTTAAGGTTTAAATATTGTATAATATATGTAGCCCCATGGACAATAAATATTGTGTAATAGTTATGAAAGAATGAAAGACAGGAAACCATGCCAGGGGTGATGGCGTTTGTTATAACAGTGTTCAAACAATAATTTTAGGCCTAACATTATTACTGGTTTGTAACCACCGTTAGGAAATCCGTAAATGAACCAGACAGAATTTATTACAAATTCCGATTATTGTTTTAAGACAGAATTTAGTATGCACTTTTCCAGTACTCACACTGAATGTATAGCATTGAACCAAATCCTGAATGCAAACAGAGAAAAAATAAAATGTTAGTCACATATGATTCCTTTCTCCGCTTAGAATACAGTGATCCTTATTATAATATTGTCAAAAGTGTTATTATCACATCACAACTACTATGCAACAGCAAATCCTTCAAGATGTAGTAGGGTATATCTTCTTTGTTAAAAGAAAATTCTGTTGAAAAGTGAAAATTATTGCGATGCTCGCTGCAGTGCATTTGTTGCAGATAAAACAGATTTAAAGCATCTGTCCTGGAAAAAATAAAGTGGCTTGGTTAGTCGTGTAGAAGTTGTATCATTTAGCAGAAATATGATTTAGAGTTGTGCTTACAAACACTTTATTTCAGAACTTGTGTGCATAGTAGTATGTTGTGTAAAATAATGAGATTTTTAGACTCGTCATTATTTCCTGAACAAAGTGAATTCTCTTGTACCAGCAGTGCTTGCATAATCATAATGTGCATACCATTATCAAATTTGTTCTTTCAAAATATCAAGAAATTAAACTTTGTTAAACTCTTATTGAATATGGCAGAGGAATACTGTAGCATTATAATAGAACTTTAGCAGTAAAGTGACGTCGACAGTGCCTAGGCTTCAGGCCATTCACCAGGTCATGCCAGCAGAGATGCCAAGAATGCAACACAACAGCACAATGGAGCACCTGAGTCAACGAACCAGTGCCATGTGGGTGTTAGTGTCAAGTGCAAGGGCGTGTAGAGTTGTAGTTATGGTTATGTCAGTTGCTAGTGAGTGTGCAGTGTATGTGAATTTTTGTATGCGTACGTCATCATCATACAATGCCACAAATGTTAGTGTAAATATCAAATGTTCCTATGCCACAAGTGTTAGTGTTCCGCATCGTGCATCAGTATGCACAAGTATGCAATATTAGATAATGACACTGCCATGTACATACTGATACGAATACCATTGTCTCTTTGTCAGGCCGAATGCAAAGTGTGTTTCTTTACATTTAGTGTTCACATTTTGAGAATTAATGTTTATGTAGTGCCATATAATATGTCTGTTTTATTTTCCCATGTTACCCATATCACGTAAGTACGAGACAACTTGTGTCTTTGTATTTTATTATTATTTTTAAAAATGTGTTTTTGCGTAAACTTGCATTTGTATTTCGAAAACGATAAATTATTTCTCGAGGACGTGAATGTAAACAAAGTATCGATCAGTGTGAAATCTGAGACTACTCTATCAGTTTTGGAATTTTATGGCCAGATGATTAGGCGAAAGTGTGGCATTGGTGCGAAAATCGTAAAAGGAATTTATTCGGAGAGAAAATATTTTACATCCACTTTGTACATGACACTAAATGCGAAATTTGTAAATATAAAGATTAACTCATGGATAAAATAATACAATAGGGGCAATTATGCTTCAGTACGAAATTGCTCGTTTACTCAGACAACTTCGATAAGTTCTAATCAACACGACACGACTTCAAAATTTCTACTCAACATGTAAATTGGCCTTTATCGCAAAAAGAAAACCTTTACCTCGCCGACGAAATAGAGAGTGAATATGTTGATGTAAAATATGATAAAAGCGTGGCTGAAATTCCACTGAAAACCATTAAAACATTTACTTAATTGACCAGTATGAGTACATTCTTAATCAAATCGTTTGGTTACAGTTTCAAGTAAAAATGAAACCCCTGTTACGCCGATTATTTGAATATAAATGTAATTTTTTCACACGAAGAAATAAAAAAATAATTTCAAACACGTTTCTCTTGCCAGTCTCTCGTACTTTTCAATACTTGAATTTGTGCAAAGTTTATGGATTTCCTTTTTCCGTCACTTTTACGATGCATCAGTTGTACAGTAGTAATAATCAATTGATGATGGATTACAAAGGTGAAGACGGCAATGTCTGATTTACTACAGTAATCCCGTACATAATGGTATATAAGAAGATAAATAATAAAAACAAAATATATATGTGGAAGGGTATTGGCACCATTTTAATATTAGGGGTCTTTGTGATTTGGAGATTTAGAAATAAACACAAAACCTCCATGACTATGCATTTTGGTACTAGTGGCACATCGTTAAAAAGAACTACCACTGTGAGAATTGCTAAGGCACTACAGAGTTCAATTGGCGAAAACAAAATGTAAAATGAGAATTTGGCATGGGGCTCATCATTTTGGGGTGATGTTGATTACAATTAAAATATATTATGGTTTTTATTTCGATATTTATATTCGAATATATAATCGAAATATTATATATGGTGTGTACATTATCGACTGCACATGAATTGTGTGAGAAAAAAAGAACACTAGGGACACAGGAAAAAAAGTGTAATCATTTTTCTGGTGAATGTTATTTGTGGCGATATTTGTATAGATATTATTTGTAAACCACTTGCAAATGGACCACCTTAGGAGAGCTATAAACATGCATACCTTTTTACCTCGAACAAAAACACCTTTGCCAAAACATTTACCAACATCTCTACCATGGGAAACCACGCTCAAAACTGACGAATATACACATAATTTGGATTTTTACATGAAAGGTGTGTCGATTGATAATGTGGAGATATGGATGCTAGAAAAAACAACCAAAGTAGAATAAACTTACTAACGTTTTCTTTTACCAAATCGAGATTTATGCTGTAAAACAGTAACTCGTAGATATGTGATTTTTTGAAAGGGGAATTATATAATAATTTTTTTTTTTAAATAATCAATAATGTTTTCTTTAAATTATTTGTTAGACCCGAGATATAATAATAATAAACAGCCAATAAAATGTACATCTGTAGTAATACTATTCATCAAGATACTCTTGTTTATAGCAAGTATTAACACTTGCATGGAACCAATAACCAAGGTTATTGATTATTTTTAATTTTATCTTGGCAGTTTATCTTACTATCATCTCTGTCAAACTTCCCAAACCTTTACCTCGTGATATTTTAAAACATAAGTATAACCACATATCAATGTTAAAGGCTCTCGTTACATTTGCTGGTAACGTCGACAAGGCAGGTGAACTTGCAACGATTCGACACTCGCTCGTCATGAATTTACCAAACAATTCAGTTTTCAAAAATATTTTTAATAATCAACCTTTGTTAAGCTTGAAAATGATTGAAAATGGAAAAAAAAAAAAAAATTACGAATTGCCAACACCACAATTGGTGAATTTATGAGTAAGATCAAGAAAGGACAGTTTGACGCTGCTTTCGGTCAAATCGATCCAAAAATTAGTCTCGACGAAAATATGCGTAGAGTTTTATCGTATGAAATAAAAAAATTACTGGGTGAAGTGCTGCATAAAATTTAGCTCGGATCCAAATGACTAAACTTATCGAATCCAGCATTGAATAAAACCACTAATGCTAACGATGTTGTAAAACTAGTTATGATCAATACCAACCTCAACAAAGTAAAAAAACTTTTTCTCTCAGAAAAAACTCGTTGGTTTCATCTTTCTTTCAGTCGTCGGATTTTCGGGCCTGGCTGCGTACATCGAAAGGTACAGGAAGGCGATAAGCGGATGCATTCGCTACGAAAAAGATAATGGAAAACTCAAAGTGTGCAAAGTCAATCATTTCAGTTGTCTGACATCTTCCAGAATAGTCACTTGAGTTCATGCGAAGTTAAAGTTTTATGCAATCAGATAAAAAAATGCCTGGTGTTTGGAAGCTGATGGGACGGATGGTGACATGTGCATTTATTGTGATAGTGCTCGAAATTATCCTCCCGTGACCGACATCAATGTGGAATATCGTTGTGTCAATGCCTCGTGGACGGATGCGATCCCCGATATATTGAGCAAAGACGTGGAATATGTTGTGGCTTTTGGTGGCGATGTATTCAACTATACAAACAACATTTTGGTATTTGTATTATGGATTAATTTTTGTGAATGGGATCATTATTTTGGGTTTGCCGCCTCCCTAGTACATTTTTCTCGGTTGTGGTTAAAGGGCAAAGAAAGATAAGTGGAAATGACGAGCGAGGATAATGGGAACCTCATACTCAAGCTGTTTGAAGTGTACGAAATATTGTCGCAGATACCCAATTTAACCGATCGGCAATTCAAATTACTTGCAAATATTTTGGCAACTGATCGTAAAATTGATCGCCCATTAAATTCCCTCACCGACTTTTCATTAACTCACTATTTAACCACCTCTTTTGCAAAATCACTTTCCACACGATTTAAAACACAAAAAAAAAAAAAATTTACAATCGATGCGCAAAACCAATCTCGAGTGGTTGCAGCTGCCATGAACAAAAAAATTATTCATTCCACATTAATCGAACAGTTGGATCTTATCTTGCAAGTGTATCGCTGGTATCATAATATTCAGTTAAATTTTGTGCACCCCATCTAGTCTTTCGAATTGAACTCTGAGTTGGATTCTCTGCTCAGAGGAATCGATTATTTCAATGAGCGGTTAGCATGCATAATGCCAAATGATGAACCTATAATCTCGCCCTTCACCAAGCTGGATCGCGGGATATAAAATCCCATTCATGTAAATTTATTGACCGATCTCGAACTAAACACACAAGACTTTTAACACATTGTTGATATCGCACACTCAATTCCTGTTGACTATTTTGCATATTCCAGTCTTTTTGTCTGTGAATTCGTCCCTAAGATGCATCATCAATGTTTCCTCGAATTAAAAAAACTCGTGGAGTTTATCGCCAAAGTAATCGTTACTAATCTCATCGAATCTCTGAAGATAAAAGCTCATCAATTTCAATTTTGATAAATATCCCCATAAACTAACAAAATATTATTCCCAAACTTGCTCCTGGGAACAGGGCCAACCAAATCAATAAAGAGTATTTGCATAGATTTTTCCGCAATGTTTGAAGAGAGAAGACCAAGGTGTGTGTTTTGAGCAGACTTACTCAGAGCACACAATTTACTGCATTTAACATGCTCGGCAATTACTGCATTCGTGCCCTTCCAGATAAAGTTTTTTCGAATAGCCCGAATAGTCTTATATGTTCCTAAGTGGGAACCAAGGGCGATGAATGAAAATAATCAAAAATCGTAGCCCAATATGAGTTGGCAGCACTACAAGTTTCACTATTTCACTGGATTTACAATAAAAACAGACCTTTAGACAGAAAATTGGGCTTTACTTCAATACCAGATTTCGATTTTTTACAATATCTTTCAGATCAGGATACCTTTTTTTATGATCCAGAATATCAGTAAAGGTCAAAGGAAAATATGCTAAAAGATTGCAAATATGGAAGTCTCAGCATGATTATTATATTTAACCTGATCAAACATACATGAAAGAGTATCAGCTACTATATTTTGGGAACCTCTAATGTGCTGTACTCTAAATTTCAAACATGAAATTCGGATGATCCAATGGCCAATTTCGCCAAGTTGTCGTGGATTCGCCAAAATCCACGACAATGCCTGATTGTCGGTCTCCAGGAGGAATTCAGCATGCTGAAGGTATTGTCGGAACTTATCCACACCAAAAACCACCGCCAAACACTCAACCTCATAAATAGACACTTTTCTCTCCTGGGGTGTAAGAGTGCGGGTTGCAAAGGAAATGGGTTGCCGAAACCCATCAAATTCCTGGTAAAGGACTGCTCCCACAATCAAACTGGAAGCATCGGTTTGGAAATAAATTCATTTTAAAAGTCAGATATATAAAGAACGGAAGTGTCCATGATATATTTTTGAGGGTATCGAAAGCCTTTTGTCGATCCTCTCCCCACACAAATGGGACAGATTTCTTATGGAGCTGATTAAGTGGTGCAGCTTTCTCAACCAGATTTGGAATAAATTAAACAAAGAATAGCACTATTCCAATAAAGCGAGCAATGCCTTTAACATCCCGAGGCAAGGGAAACTCTCTGATACACTTAGTGCGCTCGGGATCAATAGAATGAGGAAATTTTATGCCCCAAAAATTAAATTTCGTGGGCAGCAAACTTGAATTTATTTGTGTTAATGGTTAAACCAACATTTTGCAAACGAAACAGCACTTCCTCCAAGAGCTCCAAATGTTGATCGAAAGATGCAGAATAAATCACTAAGTCATCCAAATAGTTGTAAACATAATTAAATTTGATATCATAAAAAATTTGTTTAAAAGGTGTGAGCACCTGCGCTCCAGTGGCTAAACCGAAAGGCATGCGAGTGAATTTGTACAAATTCCAAGGATTCATCAGATAATGGAATTCGGTAAAAAGCTGCAATTTAATCAATTGTGGTGAAAAATTTTGCTTTTCCAATCCAATTAAAGGTCGAATGAAGGTAAGGAAGTGGGACAGACTCTATTTCAATCTTTCTATTAATTCTGTGGTAGTTAATTACCATTCTATGCTTATCATTAGGGGTTGCTAACCTATATGGATGGCTAGTGACATATTCTTTGTCCACAAGTTTAATGTTATATTTTAGCAAATCAGTTAGGCCAGATTCAGATGTGAGAACATTGGGGAACGCATTACACATTTCTTGGATAGCCACACATTGCTGTGGTCCTAAGTGAGCAAAAGGTTCTACTGTAGATTTTGGTTCAGCACTAATCTCTGATGATAGTGGTTGACTTAAATCAGTATTAACAAAATAAAATATTTCTAAAGAGGAAAATTTAAAAAAAATATATATTTTGAGCTTGCATATCTAACGAAAGACCCGTTTAAGCCATGAAATCAGCTCCTAAAATGAAAGGTAGACCTAGTTTTTCAGCAACCAAACAATTATGTATCCATGTAAAATATACAATTTTCAATTTCAATTTGGCAGAACACAAAATGGGTAAAGCATCGCTAGAGGCAGTATGACATTTAACTTCACATGGCTCATTACTCTTTACTAACTTTTAATATTTTAACTGGTGGAAAAGATCACCAGAAATAATTGTGCAGGTAGATCCTGAATCTACCAATGCCGAAACTGACAATGGTCCCATGTTCACTTCAATGCAATGTGTGGACCCTTTTTTGGATACCCACCACATTGGGAAAGTTGACTTGCAAAACACCAAACGGATTTGTTATTTCAGAATGGTCATAAGCCACAAAAAGACATTGAAAGCGACGTCTTAGGTTAGTTGACTGCACAAGGTGAGCATTAAACTGCGAATTGGGAAAACTGCCAGAAAAGCAGGAATTAATGCTCACTTCTTGTCCCCTTGGGACATGTTTTTTGTTAAAAGTTTGGGACAGCAAGCTGTGAGATGACCAACCTCCTTACTTTTAATTTAATCAAGCACGACCATCACTGGTTGACGTACTGGGAACACAATTTTTCTTATCAATAACATTAGCTGATATTTCAGTTTTTACTAAGTTATTACCTGAATGGGGTGCCGTAAATATTTTGTCAGGGGCAGCTTCTGAGGTTCTAACATGCCTGCTTTACGTTGAAAAACTTTGACGCTTTTGATCCGCATAACAGATATTTTGGGAATGAATCGAAAGACGATCCAGCTCAGCAAAAGTAGTTACTTTGCAGATGAATACGAGATGGGAACGTTCTTGGGGCTCCAAACTCTCTAATATGTTGTTGACTCGTTCAGCTCCAGGAAGGACTAAATGCAAAATGGCAGCTGACTCTTTAATACTACTAACATACACTGGCAAAATTTCATTAACTTCCTGGAGCCTGTGACACATCCTAAACTGTAACTGGGATAGCAATCTGGCAGGAATTAAATATTGAAGTATATCAGCATGGACATTATCAAAAGTGAAACCCTGTGTGAAAAAATAAATGATGTCAAGTAGCTGGTTTCCCAGAACAGTATTACTTTGGTGTAATTTTATTATTATTTCTAGAAATTCCTAAAATTTAGTAACGTGTAAACCATTGATGGATGGGAAAACTCTCAACATTCGTTCCAAAGGATGTGTTAGTTTGCCAAAGGAAGTGGGCACACAGTTTGTGGGGTATGTACCACCGCATACGCCATGAGGGCGGTGGCAGGCAAAACAGAGCTAACCAAGGTACTTGATGATGTGGTTGTGAGATGGGCTGAAATGGGGCGTGACATACACTGAAAAGCATATTCACACGGTTGGGAAACAGAAGGGAAACTAACAAGGTTGGCTTGGGACAACTGGGATGGTAGTGGTACTTGTACTGATGCTGAGGGTGGAGATCTGTTCCTCAACAGTGGCAACCTGGGCTTCAGTGGGAGTATTTTGAGATTCAGATAATTCTAAATTATGCACAGCTACAAATAGGGATTGTGTTTGAGCAAAAACATTTTTTATTGACTGGGTCTGAGGTTCAGTAAGTTGGTCTGCACAAAAAGTAAGCAAATAATGGGCACACCATTTTAAATAGGCAAGTATATTTTTAAATCTCAAGTATTTTGCAGGACAAAGGTAATCGTCAATATTCTCCCAGATTTCCTGAAGGGAAATAATTTTTGATGCACGTAGCTTGTACTCATTCACACAATTCATGGAAGCAACAATTTCAGGGTTTACATGAGTGTCGGTATTAAGTGCGGCACACAGGCCACTTCTCCCTGCCATGACCGTCTTTTCTGGGATTTCAACCCCTCTGATGGCACACTCGTAAAATATTTCATCCCTCACTAAATATTCGGGGATGAAAGTGGCCATGTTGAACAAATATTACACAAAAACAAACAAAACACACAAAGGAAAACACTAACACATGAGTCAAAAGTTACACACTAACAGGTAAGTGTAAAACACAAAAAATAATTATAAACCTAACCTATGTCCAGGCCCACAATATCACAAAAGGTGTGCGAGGGTTTGTCAGAACAATGGGACCACACATGCAAATCCCACACCTCGATCAATGCAAAGTGAAACATGCGAAAAACATGCACAAGTATATGTGAGTATACATAAGTATGTATACCAGAACACAACCACCGCCACTGCTACCACTTTTTTGTGCCGATAGCAAGCGTAGAATTAAAGGGCTCACAAGAACCAAATGCCCCCGATAATACCGACACAAGAACCTGCACATTGTCCTTCGAGCATCTATACACTGTGATATTTTGTGTGTGTGTGTGTGTGTATATATATATATATATTATATATATATATATATATATCACACTTCAAAGGACATAATAGTGTTTCCGAAGCATGGTGGTTGTTTTTAAATTTACTAATAAATTATGAGTAGTAAAAAAAACTCTGTATCAAAGATTCATATGCAGGTGAGTGAAAGGTTATAAAACACAATACAAGCTATATCGGGGCATGACAATTTTAACATTTATTTACCTCACAAAAAAAAACTTACATAATAAAAGATTTAAAAAAAATATTACTTGATACAAGGTAACAATCATTAAATCTCAGACTTTCAACAGACAAAGTAATCTCATTAGTTGCATTAGTAATTCTTTTCTTTTTTTATTTTACTTCACAAAACTTTAATAATAAAGAGAATTAATTACTGGGGATCCCCTGCAAAATGACATGTGATAATACTTGAATCTTGCCAGGAGCTGAGATCAAAATTTTACTAGGCCAACATGGACACATTAGTTAGGGGAGCATTTTCAAAATTATATTGCAGGATAAAAAAAACTATTATTTTTAAGTTCACGGATATGATGTTATTGTCCAGTAACCAGGCTGATCTGACAAAAATGAATAACTCAATTTTCAGGTTCGTTTTCACCAAATAGTTCCCAGCTCATGCGTAAGCAAATGCAGAAAAAAAAAATTATAATTCTGGGCCAGTAAACGAGGCGTGGCTAGTAGTCAGGGCATCACGAGATGGGAATATCTCAGATGTTCGAATCAGACTGGAAAGTAACTTCATGCCAGGACCAAATTGGTCGCTCTCCTGCTAGGACGACTACATACTCATACTAATAAAGTGGTGAAAGGGACACCGAACTCGGGCAAACGCCACGAGAGCCACTAAACGAGAAAACAATACATAAAACATAAGTTGTGGGTCAAGAAATATTATACAAAACGCATGGGGGGAAGTAATCTAACAGAAACACTTACCCGCAGCAGTCTGAAATATACTTTAACATCAAAAGAAGAGAAGTCTCGCTGAGTATCAAAATATAGCAGTTGATCGCACCATTAGAAAGGTTGAGAAGAAAGCCACACTGTTTTTTCAAGGTCACTGCCAGACAGTATCGATACTGGACAGCCACGCACAATCGATATACATAATATTGCGATATTTTTACAAACAACAAATATGAACTTCAAAATGTTTCTTGGTTGAATTACTTTATTAAACATAATTATGATTAATAAAATTGTATTTCTGTGAAATAAATAACTCAAGCGTAATTTGATAATTGCTTTTTAATGTAGGGAATAATATTTATTCCAAACTTGCCATCAGCAATGTCAAAAATTAAAACCAATACACAAAAGTGTATAACAGATAAAAGTGAACAGAAATGTTTCATTAAAATAATTTATATGCATAGTAACAATATTTCTATTTACGAGAGTAAAATAGTACACACCAAAATTTATTTTATATTTTGTCACTTGTAAAAGTACTTTAGGAAAGCACATAGATAACTCGGATAAAAAGTATTTTTCATATGTAAATAGATGAGCAAATAACCTTCATACATACAAACGTGAAACAGTGACGAAAAATAACATAATTATGGTAACAGTAAATGACAATGTTATTGATAACCAAATTAGATGCTGTAAACAATACGAGGGTTTTGCAAAATTATTACACGAGGAGTATGTTTACAAGGGAACACTAAAATAGCACACGCCATGAAAGGCGGCACAATCGAATAGTTAAATCTGTAGCATTTGCTTTATAAACACGCTGTTTAGTAAAAAAAAGTGTGGCCGAGCGTAGGGTGGTCGTTTAGTTGAAGAGTCGTTTTAGTTTTTAGAGAGATATTCTAACACGAATCCCGTATGGAGACCATTCCACCACCATAGTCGAAAAAAATAAATTGGGAACATGCAGTAACCACATCTGAATTATTTTTCTAACGAATGGCGGGTCATCTCGCATCTGCCGGCATTGAATTGTTTGCTACACAATTCAGTTCGAGATTGGTGGTTGTAGCATAATACGAATTTGTAATGACCACATACCAACCGAATATTCCCCAATTAGCACAATTGAACTATCTTTCAACCACCCAGTAATAATAATTTACTGTCGTTGATGACTCATTTACCAGAGAAGTTTTAAAAAATTCACTTACAGAAACACGCCACAGTGACAGTGATACATGAAGAAAGAATTCATATTTGTAGAGTTAGTTATAGCATATTTCTCACACATTGGGGTTAGCTGCTTATTAGTGGTTGACTGATTAATGTCTTCTTTCTGAGGGCTAATCAACAAGCTCCTAGATCACATGTTACGGGTTTATACTTGATGACAGCTACTTGTAACAAGTCTTTCTTCACTGGTTACACACGTTTACTACCTTGTAATTGATAGCCTAATGTGTCTGGAAGCAGTAATGTATAGCACTACTCTCACTGTTATTAACTGATGGATATCACTAAATTAAGGCTTACAGATTTAGGGCTACAATTAGTCCTAAAAGTCACTGTGGGGAGGTAGCTAAGTTATGGCTATCAACACAAGCCTCTATTTACGGAGCACTGACTTACATGTAGGCAGTCTTGTTCTTTGCCAGTCTTCTCTTCTTCCGCAGCTCTGTATGAATCGTATATGGCCTCATGAAATGGGATGTGGGCCTCCACAGAGACTCCTTGTACCGGCCAGTCACTGCAACTGCTTTGGCAGCACGAGGGGGCATCACTCTCTGTGGCTCAGCATGTTGTGCTGAGGCATCATCTTCAGCTGCAACTGTTGGGGAGGACAGGTTACGTTCCAAGGATAAAGCAGTGCGAGGGAGCAGCAAGGTAGAGTCCTCGACCTCATTTACTCGGGTTCCTACCCGGAATGTAGGTAATTTGTGGACATCGATGGTCTCGGTGTCCTCCTAGCCCAAGGGAACCCACTAACTCCTTGGGGTACCACTGGGTAACTTCTGTACAGAGGTTAGCTAATATGGGAAACACTCAGATGTTCCCTATGTCTTGTTTACTAAAAGATGTAACTGCCTACCATGATAAACTTGACTCATGGGCAATCATGATGGTGGTTCATGCTGGAGGGCAAGTCGATTCCTTTACAGCCAGAGGGGCCCAAAAGCTGAATTTTAATATGAAGAAATTCGAGACTTGGAAATGGACCATTTTCAGGTTGGGGTATTAGCTCAGATTAAGGATGGACTCGTGCTGACAGTGGGGAGTGCCTGGGCTATTTGCCCAGGTATCCACGATGAGAGTAGATTTATTCCTAACACAGGAGAATTATAGGCCAGGTGACAGATGGCTGTCAATGAGAATGTTTCTGAGAGGCAAAAGGGGGCGTCCGACTCCATGGACCTTGGTTCAAGGGGAATCGTGCTGCTGGAAGCTGCAAAATGGACTACTTTGAGAATCCAAGAACCCTGGGATGGCCAATGGCTAAGAGAGACCAAGTGTTGCAATTTGTGTTGTATTTGCCAATGCCAAGAAACAACTATGTTTAATGTCAATTCCAACTATGCCAATCCATCAACTGTACAAAGCCGAGAAACAATAATGTTTCTGTTTTCACTTAAAACAAGGTATATAACTACAACCACATACCACAGATACTATATAAAGCAAAGATTCAGCAATTTCTCTTACCAGTGTTACTATTAGCGCTCGGTGAAAGGGCGACGGAACTACAAGCGCACAGGCGGGGAAGTTTCAATTGATACAACCAAATGCCACTCAAAATTAATTTTGTAATTTAAATGTATGTTAATGCGGTATGCAGTGCAAAATCGGTGTGAATATATGTTAAACGCGATATTAAATGTGTTCGGAATATATTTTAATATTGTAATGGTATAATACTTGTAACTAAAATTACTTAAACACTGTAGCGGATCCTGAGCGAGCCCCCTGTTTATTCAACAAGCCCGGCTGACCCACTACCGCGAGGGTATAAATGATCTGAGTGAATACTCCCACCTCCCCAGGTGGCAGCGAGAGCTTATATAGTTACAATGTCAGTGCCGGAGTGGCATGAAGCAGAAGACTACAAGGACTAGGGGTCTAGGGGAACTCTAGCCCGAACAGCACTCTGCACTTCTATATTGGTGAGCATAACTCTGGCTAGGCAGTAGGGTGTCAGTCCCTATCTCGAGGTCCCGTTATAAAGTCTTAATAATTGCATGACAAGGATAGGAGCAGATGTGTAATTATAAGCTTGATATTCTTGTAATTAACTAGTCATCCCAAGTAATTTAAAGTCATTGCATTCCTTGTCGTAGTTAACAAGTAACATAAAGCATTTGTACTAATTGTTGTAATTAATGTAATATATTGTTCAGAGCTGAGTTCATGTTATAAATATGTTTTGTAGTAATCGCTCCATTATTGACTAGCCAACTGCAGTTATCTACACCACCACATAGGCCCCCTATACTACCGAGTGATATCAAGCTGAATAGCAGCAGTCAAGCTTTAGGAGTAGCAGTGAATAGTTTAATTAGAGTTAAGTATAGGGACTACTCCTACACTGGTGAAGCGCCTGCCGATCTACCTCGAGCTTAAGCGAGTTGCCTCAGTCTAGTTAGAAATTTTAATTGTGCTTCATGTAAGTTCCTTGTACGCAGCTGGAAAGACACATGACCGCACAGCCAGCTACGATGTGTGTAAATATAATATATTCCTACATGTTCACGTTCCTGTATTTTTCTATTAGTTTTATGTATTTTCAGTTTAATATTAACTTCCTTTCACAGTGTTACCGTGTTGTCAGCCATGGTAGCCAGTATATGTGTAGAACACAGCAAACCACCACGGGTGCGTAGCAGCTGTTAACATCCCTGCAGCATTGAGATGGGTCGATACGCAACAGCGCGAGTCAGCAGTACGCACGCATATGCAACCTTGCCAGCCATGCGGTACGATGTCACAATGCCTGTTTCACTCCCACTAAAAACGCGCAGCAGTCCTTGCCACAGCACAGCCACATTATTTGTCCCCCCACTATTGCCAGTTACAGCTTGTGATTATATGCTTAATATGAAATGCCTGTTGCTTACTTGTAAATACATGTCGGGAAATCTGATCCTTTTATTAGCAAGAAACACTCCACTTGTGTTTATGTGTGTTTTAGGAATGAATTCAAAACTCTTCTTTTCCTTCTAGCTTAAAAAAATAATTATAAGTTACATTAAGTGTGCGGCACCACTTACAAACATAGAACACACCACACCCAGTACTTTTCACAATACGAGCCAATCTCGCAATGATGAAAATGTGTTGGGAAAAACACACTGAGTGAGCTAATGCCTCAAAACACACACACCACAGAAGTACGGGAATATATATATATATATATATATATAAATATGAGAGAGCCTCACTAAAATGAAAACCGTGCCGAGTGGCAGAATACCACCACCCCCACCTATAACAGATGAACCCCTCCCATGCATGCTAAATTGAATTAAAGTAGCAATACCATGTAGGTCTCACATTAAGGGCACTTCGGGGCATTACTTCTCAAGTTGGCAGCCACTGCGTACAAAGGGCATAAATATATAGTTAAGACGCTGAATAGTCTGCAATAAGGGGCAGAATGTAATTTTGTGCTCATACATGGGCGAAGTTGGATTGGAATAGTAAACAGCATGGTGTTCAGGTACGCCATATGGTAGGTTTGCACATAGCCACGTGAAGTCGTCGATAACGTAACAAGTCCGTGTCGCGCAGGCATTTGCCAGGTGTCATGCGCCACTTAGTTCATTATAAATAGTAACCACTCACTTCACGGGACACCTACGGACGTATCAGGCAGAACCCGACAGTAATTGTATCTCGCCTGAGCATAGAAACATGCACACGCAGGGTGCCTGAAATTATATACACTGATGGCATGGAGAGTTCCAGCCAGCATAAGGGTGTTATGGAAGTAGAGACTTCCATTGTAAGACCCATGAAAGTGCCTTTTAGAGCCCTAGAAGAGGAGCAACATGAAGAGTGAAATTAGGGCCTTATTAATGTAAAGAAATATTTCCTTTAAAAATGTGTTAGGTAAGACAGATTACTAGTAAGTAAGGAGTATATGTGGCCACAATACTATTAAGAATTAAATAAAATATTTAGAATAAGAATTGTTTAAGTCAAGGATTAGTGTTAGACTGAAGATGTGTATACATAATTGCAGAGCGCAAATGTTCATCAGTAAATAGGTTAGTAAAGTTAAACATGAATGTATTTAGAATATAAGAAAACCAAACCAGGGGCCCCATAAACAATTGCAAACATTTATGTCTTAAAAAATATAAATATAGAAGGAAGCGTGTATCATTTATAATATCACAAGGTACAGGAGATTCAAGTGTGTAAGTGCCTGAAAATGTTAGGATAATATATTTTGGCATGAATGCTAGTGAGGAGTAATAATATATAATTTTAAATTGCGAAATGTCATGAATTAGGAGTTAACATATAGCTAACACATATTCATTACAGAGAGGTATCAGTATGCACTACGAAAGCCTAAAATAAAATAAAAGGTGCCATATGAGACCAGAAGCAGAATACATTTTAATTGTAATATGTTGAATAAGTATGGGTTGCAGTTTGAAGTTTGGTATTATATAGTGTAAATTGAGGCGTGCAACCAGTAGTGAAAATTATTTATGAGAGACAGGATATTCATGCCACAGGCAGAAAAAAACAATACAGTTAGGAGGAGGACACATCAAAACACAACATTACTGCAGCGGCTATAGTTAGGACAGCTTACAAACACCGCGTGAACTGATCAACACGGAAATTGCGGGGAGGCCTAGTAAACATTCAACATAGCACATTGCGCAGCTGGTTCAAGGATACACACCCAAGCGTGACACTTCTCCCCCCACCCGCGTGCAGCCAGACACTGTTGCCACACCACCACCTCGGCATGACCTTCTTTGCAGTGTTGCCATATAATCACAACACACTGCCGACACACAGGAAGCCTGCGGTGTAGCACACTTGTCCAAGGCCATCATAACACCATGCTGTCGAAGCACACTTCCTTGTTTTAATAACACGTGCTCATGCACCAATACATTATACAACCAACACCAGTTAGCATTTTAGGCTACAAAACGATTACGAGGAAGTAATTGAGACTGTAAGATAGTACAATGGAAAGGTGTAGCGAACTAAATTATTGGAATGCAAAAGTGTAAATAGGGCTTACAAAAGTTTTTTGAAAGGCACCAAGCCTAGATTAGATTCTTATATGTGTGAGTGCCAAACTAAGCTGGATAAAATATAACACAAATAAGCAGATAGCAGGGACCTCTATATAAATTTACACTTCGCTAATGTCGCCCATTCAGGATAAAAAGAAAATTTTTATGTTTTAGTTAGGATCAGTGGTCAATAATTTCATTTGTATGTGTTACAGTGTACATAATCCATGTGGGGAAACTTTTCTAACATGTAACTATATAAGAGTTGTTGGGACATCGCGAAGGCAGCCTGCCCACATGGCAACCAGGGCCTGCTGACAGCAAGCTGGAGTCAGCATGTCTGCGACACAGCTGGGCCAGGTGGCAGCGCGGCATCTGCCCAACCATCCTAGCTGGCATGACACGGCAGCACCGCCCAGGAGGCAGAGACTAAGAGTGGGGAGCCCACTCCAGTCATAAGGCCGCCAACTTCACATCCCAGTGGCGCTACAACAACAGCAGTGAGCCGTTGTTCCCACAACCAGATGCGGTTGGCAACAAATGTGCCGGCGCAAGGTACGCCTTGCACGTGTGCCAGCCGTCATCATGGCAACTGGACCAGCCAGCCCTGCCCACTGCAGGGAGTGAGGAGCTCACCCCCGCTTCAGCTGCCCATGGTCATGGTAGAAATATGTTTTCAGCTGCCAACTGTTCCCACAATGCCGGCCACGTGCCGCATTACACAGAAACATAGTGGTCGCCGGCCGATCCTGAATTTAACTGTGAGGACTCCTAGCTCTAAGCTACTGAATTAACTACAGATACTACTACTAAATAACGGATACTAGTACTAACTACTAATATACAAATTATATTTAATGATACTGTTGCACACATATAAAGCTAAATGCATAAAGCATTAAGTATGTTTTTAAATTTAATAAACACTATATACTTGTTTTTACTGATTACAGCATTTCACATTTTACAACACAGAACAGCAGCTCAGTGCTGACAAGTACAGCTGAGGAATATTGAAACACTGAAACCTCAATTAAA
Source organism: Dryococelus australis (assembly GCA_029891345.1). Classification (NCBI taxonomy): domain Eukaryota; kingdom Metazoa; phylum Arthropoda; class Insecta; order Phasmatodea; family Phasmatidae; genus Dryococelus; species Dryococelus australis. Next base: position 152,645,050 of record CM056994.1, read on the forward strand.
TCTAAAGTTTTAATAGAAAGCCTACTGAATTCAAATTCATGAAATAGATTTCCTATACAGTCGTATTTATGGCTGATAGTGTACAATTGAAAATTAAACTATATCTTCGCTAGTATTGAAACAATGAGCAAGAAACAATTTTTTACCACAATAAATTCATTAAACTGTATATTTCGTGACATTTTAAATTATTATCTCAAGTAGACATTAACAACTTCAATAATTTTGAATTGAAATCCATACTTTTGTCCACGACCATACTGCAACTTTTAAATAACGTTATGATGGAGGAGAAAGTGCAAATATGTGTTCATTCCTGCAAAATAAATCGTTCCCCTTTTTCTTTTCTCTCTCTCTCCCTCTCTTTTGTTGCAGAGGAAGTGTACGAGATCACATACGACGATAGAGGCGAGTGTCCCAGATAAACATGAAAATAGTAATGGCGCCCACAACAACAGTTGTTTTGATTTTTTACTATAATAATATTTTAACAACTTAGTACAAAATGCTACTGCAAAATGCAAATTAAGCAAACATAACTGTCATAAGGCTCCTAGATAGCCTAGAGTATATTGGTAAAAAGTTTTCAGTTCACCAAAATTATTTGACTATAAAGAGATTAAGTTTAAAATTTCACATATTACCAAAAAACAATTAAGGCCAAGCCATATCAGTATTTAGAATAACTTATTTTGTTCCCATCTGGAACTCATTTATACACATTTTCATAATACTTTTGAGAAGTAAAGGAACATTTTTTTGAAAGGCATAACTGGACACCTTGATAAATTTTTCTTCTTACAGACCAAGTCAACTACGTCACTGCTCCACAGTATATTATAAATAAGTTCACACCAACTAAAAGTATTTGCATTTTAGCAAGCTCACTTGCATTACGATGAAATGTTAATATTGGTTATGTATGTGTACTTAGTAAAACTGTGTATTTTCGTAAGGTGTACCCAGCATTTTTCTGGCATTTCAATTGCCAAGTTTTATATAGTATAAAACACTGCATTGCAATCTTTTGAAGTGAGCCTTATAATTTGTTTTTCATTATTTACACTAGTAGTGGTCAACCAGAACACTTTCGCCAAATTTTTAAAAGCATATAGTTAATTAGTTGCCATTTGCAACAGATGTTGAATTACTTTAATATTAGACCACACTGTAAGTATCAAGTAACAAAGATGGATTATGAATCCTTGTTATTGCCAGGTTCATGCTACAGCTATTATGACAGCCTCTTAATGAATTATATAAATAACTGTAAATGTTGATTTGTATCATATCAATATGTGGACTAACAAAGTCCTAGTTCAATTTAAGATTGTATTACAACACAAGGCTGTGAAATTAAGTAATCCTCAATTGCAACAATGATGGAAACTTAGCACTATGCTTTTACTTCTGTAACTAGCTAATGTGTATACCGTTCAATATTAACCGAGGCCAAGGCTTATGAAAGTTAAATATTAACCCTATTTTGTTCTCAGCTGTTCAGTAGTTTGTCAATACATGGAATTCAATATACAGCAAGCAGATTTTCACTATATCATGTGTCATATCATATTCATAACTTATGAAATTGAAACCTTCAAGTCAACTATGTGTCACGAGGTAGCACAAATAATTTAAACCCAATGAAACCCTTTCTTGTAACATAAATAATCAGTCATATAATATACAGATCAATTTAAGCAACAGGTTATAAGAATTGTAATTGCTTTCTTTCTGCACCATTGGGTGTGTTGTACATTATTTCCCTTGTCACCTATTTTTTTAATATTAAAAATTACAGAGTAAGGATGTTACAGCCCTAAATATTTATTAAGAAGAGATATAATCTCTACATGTATATGTAGACTGCCAGGAAATAAACAACCATAACAGCGTAGTTATAAGTTAAATCAGTAAGATAAGAGATTGTCTTAGAGGTAAGTATAATATTTCCTTATATTGTTTAAATGTTTTATGTATAACTTTGAAAGAAAATCCAGTATATGTTCTTGATACTGAAAAACAACAAATGTATTTGAAAGTGTGGAAATTACAGCATGAACACTTACTCTGCGAAGAGTGCCTGCAAAAGTGAGATCTCTACAATTCACACATAACCTAAAATCATTTGATCCAAAGTGCATTAAAAACATTCCTACAATAAGTGTACATCACTAAAATGCAATAAACTTATAATAAACGGCAGTAATAAAAAGTGTGAAGGACACTATCGACGATCATAGCCAACCACATGGTACAAATAACTAATGTATTCCAAGATTGTTGTAAAAGAATTGTCTATTGTCAAAATATTGTTTCTAAAATGTAAAAATAAACCATATATGTTATGGCGTATGTATGTTAGGTTCTTGTGTACGTAGAGTTACCACAATGTTCACAAAAGAAAACTTAGCAAGGTTAATAGTTCCCATATGTAACTTAGACCAACATAAGCATCAGATATTGTAACTACATTAAATATAATTCCAAAGTGTTGTTGATGTAAATGCGTAATACTTAGCTGGTTAAGGGTCATACACTGATGAGTAACGTAAGAACAATTCTCAAATAAATATAAAAAGCGGACTTTCGGCAAATGGCCAGCTCACTAGGATTATCGCTGTGCCTAACAGAACACAGCCTTGCCGTGGAGCATAGCCAACATCGGCATGCAAACTTTCTTTCTTATAGAAAGCATATCATTTCAATTCTAAGTCTCCCCTTTAGGCAAAAATAATTTTGTATACCTTTAATTACTCAAAGTAAATTGTAAATCAAACATAAGCCAGCAGGCAGTTAAAATCAAATGTTAATATAATTAAATTAACTTCCTAGCATGTTGTAAGTGAAGTACCACATGTGCGTACGAAAACTTCCACTCCCTATTACCCACATCCACCACCTAGTATTGCAAGGGCTTTTCAAAAAAATGAATGTGGCAATGGACTTCCTTCCGTGGTCTCTCTACACAACGTGTATAGGCATTTCCCAGTGTTCTAAACCATATAAGAAACTTCCAATGTAATACTAATTCAATTCTTATACCTTGCCAAAAAATTTTCAGACTAACTTAAATTCCAATCATAATCTTTGAGAAACAGTGCCTCAAATTTGGTATTCCACCCTCGAAACTGCCTCTTAAGTATATTCGCGAATGCCGCCAAGTACCTCCAAAACGACGACTTAGGCCTGAGCTCTTCGACACCACCAATTCAACCACCACCTACCAGAAGGATGTCAATTTACTATCTACCCTATAGAGCAGCTAGGACGGACTGCTCGTTCAACCTGGGGGTAGTGTAGCAGGCTCCAGGGGGCCACACATAAGTTATGGTACTGCAGGGTATAGATTCCTGAGCAAGCCCCGACCCACTACCGCTAGGGTATAAATGATCTGAGCGATAACCCCCCCCCCCGGCAGCGACACACCGGTGGCAGCGAGAGCTTATACAGTGACGACGTCAGTGCCGGAGCAGCATGAAGCGGAAGGCTACAAGAATTAAGAGTCTAGAGGAGCTCTAGTCCTAACAGCACTCTGCGCTTCTATATTAGTGAGAATAACTCCGGCTAGGCAGTAGGGTTTCATCACCTATCTCGAGGTTCCATTATAAAGTCTTAATAATTGCATGGCAAGGATAGGAGCAGTTGTGTAATTATAACCTTAGTATTCTTGTAATCAACTAGTCATCCCGAGTAAAATAAAGTCATTGCATTCCTTGTTGTAGTTAACAAGTAACGGAAATTATTTGTACTAATTGCTGTAATTAATGTAATATACTGTTCAGAGTTGAGTTCATCTAATAAATGTGTTTTGTCCCTCTATTATTGACTAGCTAACTGCAGTAATCTACACCCCCATGTAGGCCCCCTATCCTACTGAGTAATATTAAGCTGAATTTCATCATTCAAGTTTCAGGAGTAGCAGTGAATAGCTTAATTAGAGTTAAGGATATGGACTATTCCTACAACATATTTGTTTAATTTTCAATTGAAGGAATGAATCATGTATATTATTTCATAAAAAATGTTGTAACATACACTATGGGGAATCAGCTCAATGGGATATATTGAGACATAATGTACTTAATGGAAGACATATTGTTTTGATTTGGTGAGTTTCATATTTTCAGGTTAATTTTGACTCAATAAGGATGTCGAATTGGAAATACTCTGTTTTTAAGTGAGTTTATGTGACTGGTACACTAAGCCACAGATTTCCAGTTTATGAGTAATGTTTTATCTTACGAATGGGCGAAGAGTGTGGCAGATGAGCAATTTGTTGGCTAATCAATCTAGAAATGTCGAATTTTTTTTTGTATGCGATAACCACTTTTCCAACAATTACAGAAGTCTTGGAACGAAGAGGCTTATAGGCTATATTTGCCAACACTACATCTGAAAATTAAGTGCATTGTAAATTTCATTTACATTTTGATTTTATGTCCATGATATCTTTCATGAAAGGCGTGTTTAGTTTCATACATTCAAACAAACACACACACAATGTATAGTTTATATTATAGCTCAATTTTTGGTTCAGATTCTGGCATTAATCGTACCCTGCCCTCCTATGTAGCACGAGTAATCTTGTAAAGAAAAGACACAGATCGCAAACAACACATTCTCTTCTGTCCTCCCCCCCCCCCCCCTTTTTTTTGTGTTATTGATATAAGCCTAATTCAACTATTTTTATTTAAATAAATGTAATAAGTATTTTTGTTCAAATAAATTTTATATATATTTCTGTTTAAATAAATGTAATAACCACTGGTCAGAGGTGTGGTGGTGGTGAACTTGTTTTAAATATACAGTTACCAATTTCAATAAATTCATCTCTCCCATTTTACAGCCAAGCACATAGTAAAAAAAAAAAAAAGTACATGTAGGCGTTGAAGATCCACAGTCTTTGTTAAATTTTTAGGAACATACTATTCTCTAAAGAAAATTACACAAACATTGATAATCATATGCACTGAACACAAGACCACGATATGTGTTGTTCACAGTAAACTTAAGGTGGGTTTACGATTAAAGACTGAAGAATTAAGAATTGCACTTAATGACTCGATAAGCACACAAAAAATGAACAATAAAAAGCTTTGCAGTTTATGGTTGAATTAGCAACTGTTAAGTGTAGCAAATCAAAATATTAAGAAAGTAAGCAAACAAAATAACCTGCAAATGGACAATTTACATATATTTAATTATTTGTGGTTACTGCTTGCGAAATAGTTCAAAAAAACTTTTAAGATCTTATAGAAGGGAAGCCAATGCCAACATTAAGAATTTACATTAATAAATCTGAAAAGGTTAATTAAAACGAATTTAATAACCTCTTGCACGAAAGAAAACATGACCATTAACTATTATTTAAATTAAGCAGACACTCTCTCTCGATTAAAATAATTACTTTCACACGATCCCACAATACTACATAACCTAAATACAAGTTGTACATACAGTTTCCACAAACAACTGTCGTACTCCGATTGGCTACTTCGTCTTGATTTGTACTTAAGTTATAATATATAACAATCTCTTAAGTCATGCCAAGAACGCATACCTGCACACAACAGTCACAAACTAATACCCTTGAACACATTGACTCATATCTTAAGCATACGGCACACTTATTCTGTTAAGTCAGTCATAAACCTAGCTTTAAGCACTTTTGAAAGACCTGCTTAAGATCAACTTTCTGCACATTGTGTATTTTTTAACCATATGTGAAATTAACATTGCCATGAGTCTCATCACTTTATTCATCTGTTGACCAAGTGAAATTGAAATTGTTATAAAATTAAACATTTTACAACTCTAATTTTCCTTGCTCATAAAGTGGTGTCCAAATTTGTACATTATTTTTTGTAACTTTACCTTCTGCATTCCCTGATCTTCATAACCCAATATACCCTAGCATATCACTATCAGGTAGGCCATTCAAATTTTCTAAGCTCTCCATATTAAGCTTCTTACACAATAAAAAACTATAGCATTTGATTTTGTTTCCTTTCCTCTGACGAAACCACTAATACACAATACAATTGTAAAGTAAAAGTTTAGACAATTGAACACAGGTTCTGCGAGCTTCGTAAAAATGTGTATCTTGTTATGTAAATCATTTCCGTATTTCTCATTTGTTTACTTTAATAAAATATGTCAATTTATTTATTTCCTCTTCACATTACATTGGTTTGCCATTTATTTGATTTAAGACAATTTTTGTTTAATATACTGAAATTTTAAATTGCCCTGCAATAAAATAACACACTTTCCACATAACCTCTGTTAGATTCTCGGCAAAATGGCTGCTTGACTTTGACTTTAAATTTCAACTTTTCGAAATTGCAAAGTGCTTGACTTTACCTCTGTTCTATTGTGTCAAGCTCCATAAGAAACAACATGTCGGGAAGCAAACGTAACATCAAATGGTAAAGTCAAATGTAAAAGTTTTTAATTGTGTACGGGTCTTTAACGTGAATAGCCTATGCCTAGGCCGTGTCTCAACTCGAAAGTGTGCTCAATCTCACTCTTCACTCTCACTCTGGCACACTCTGGATCACTTTAGCGAATTGAGCCTTGTGCCTTCTGAAAGCCTTCGGTATTATGTCCGACAGAAAATGTAATAAATTGAGAAAAATAAAACATTGCTGGCCTTTCACATTCCTCAAAAAATGCACAGTATTATATAAACTAGTAACATGTTTAAATTTGTTACATTTTCCATAGTTAAAAACATAATTGTTATGTGCAAATTACAGTATTTAATAATAAGTATATAATTAACCTAAATGTAACATGGCCATAATAGCATAATTTGTTATATTCCATACCAACCGAAATATAATTGTTATTACACATTTCACAATCGCAATGATTAAGTTGAATCGATAAAATATTCTAACACTGCTTTAGAAACAACAATACCTATCCTTGGATATTTGATGTTAGACTTGAAAACATCATGGTTGCCAGAGAGGATGTGAGAGTGAGCGCAGAGTGTACACTGTTGTTCACTCTCCCTCTCGCGATCTCTCGGAGAGAGGTCTTTCTGCTGTTCCAAATCCGAACTGGAACAAAGCCACACACACACGCTTCTCAAGAAAGATATCTTCGAAGCATACATAAAATTTACAATGCACTTACTTTTCAGATGTAGTGTTGGCAAAGAAAGCCTGTTAAGCCTCTTTGTCCCAAAGCTTATACAATCATTGGGAAAGCAAAATAATAATTGTCACATTTTATGCTTTCCTATCCAACTACCGCACAACAAAATATTTTACATCAGGTCACGTGAAACAAAAACAACTTTGTTTGTATTTTTCATCGATGCCAACCTGCAAAAAGTAATTGTATCAGTGAAAAATATAATTTACTCCAAAATCCATGACGCCATTTATTCCAGCCAATGATATCTCGTGTAACATATTAGCTCTGAAGACCGGACATAACAATATCGAGATCACTTTAACCTAGTTCAGTTGCAACTGGGCAATGCTATTCAAATTGTTTCTGCAGCAAAAAAAGTGTCATCTGTGACAGTAGCATAAATCATGCCACAGAACATAATAGACAGAAATGAAGAAATGAAACTGACTGAAATATTTAATAATTCTCCAAGGCTGCTCGAAATTTCCAAATTCCTTGTTTGCAAATAGAAGATTGCCTTCCCAAAAGTAACATGTTAACGAAGCATGTCAACAGTAAACCCTCTACCCAAGGCCCGAACAAGCAATATGAGCAAACAAACAAACATCTACAACAAATGTAGAATATGAACAGATTTCTACAGGTTGGTCTACAGTTCCTCTTCAGAGAGTGAACCTGAATTACAGAATTCGACTTCTAATAAAGAAGAACTGAAAACAGAAATATTTCTTGGCAAAGTTTGAAGGATCTTGTAAAATCATATACAGTACTGTTATGTGGCAGCATGTCGGAGGGAGATTGAAGTTAATGGTGAAATTAAAATCATGTGTCTTGAAAAGTGGTAACCACTTTAACAGTGCTTTATGCTTTACTGCTAATTATGGATATGTATCATGTGTTAATAATGATTAGGATTTTTGTATTTTGCAGACCTTTAAATTGGTAATGCAAGAGAGTTTCGTAAGAGTTCCTCACTAATGTTGATGTAAAAGAAAATGTATAAGATCAGTACAAAAGGTTTCCATGGTATCGACATAAATGTAACCTAAGTCACCATTTTATGAAAATACGAAAAAGTAATTTGACATTAATAATAATAAGAATTACAAATAGTAATGTGCACCTTCACGTATGACCTGTCCTTTTGATGTAACCTGAGTTACCAGAAAGAATGAATATTTAATAAATAATTTTCAATATTTTTACAGGTTTCTGTTTACTGCAAAAGAAGAAGTGATTATTGAAATATCATAGCAGAAATTAAAGTAAACTTAGATATTAGTTTTCATGTTGAGTTATCCAAATATTACTCAAAAAATGTATTGCATGTAACCTGAATTACTGTGGAATGACCTATTTGTGCTAGTGTGCTTTGCTACACATTTGGTTTGGTATAAAATATTTGTTTACAAATAGAAAGGTTTAAAATAAATTCATTTTAAAGAATTAATTTTTAACTTGATAATGTTATAATTAACCCATAAATGTTTTTAATGAATATAAAGGGAACACTTTATGTTCTCTACATCGGGGAATCTTCATGTGTACACATGCCTTAAAAAATCAACATTTCTGTAGTTTTCGATTATTTAAACCTGTGGGAAAGCATTTTGTAAATGAAAAATATTAATCAAAATAATTTGAATACAAATTTTAGTCAAACTGAAATACACTGTAACCTGTAGGAATAGTTTTTCATGTAACCAAAATGAAAAACTGATGCATGTTGACAAGCAATGCATCTACACTTGATATTCATCCAGAATTCCACATCTGGTTTGCTGGTGTGGGTGGGTACCATATGTAATAGAAAATAATAGAATTAAAGACAAAATAGCCATGATAATATTAGAAAGGCTAAATTAGAAAAAAATTTCGAGACAGATAACCCATATTGTGTTTGGGTTAACTTATGGTTGTTCACCCTCTTCTTGAGTGGCCTGTCCACTGGTGTGTGAGAGCAAAAAGAAAACAGACGTCACATCACATGCGAGAGAGCGAAAGAGTTTGAGGAGAGGAGCAGGATGGTGTTTGGGACAAAAACTACAAACATGGTTTCAAAACCATTGGAAGTTGAGTATCTTTTGCACTGAAACATTCGTTTCCCGTTTTGTTATAGGGAAGCATTCAATGTTCATAAACGCAAGACATCAATTATTTATACTGAAGTACATATAAGACAATGTTTATGTTTGTCAAATTGGCTGTAAATTACAGTACCTGCAAGTCGGCGATTCTGTCAACATTGATAAATTCGGAAGAAGTAGATTCGAAGTGGCACAGACCTATAAATAAACACTCAAGATTATTCACAAATTTGTCACATAAGATTTTCGAAGTTCAAATGTAAATAATTCGTAAATTACAATTTGCAACTATTCAAATTTTCGAATATTTGCACATCCCTATAAAAGAGATAAGCTTGAGATACGAATACCCTCAACAAATTTTGGCGGGCAGAGGCATGTCCTTCAATAACGAACTGATCGCAAATTTTTAAAGAAATTACAAATAAAAAAACCTATACTACCTTGTATAACCCTAGGTGAAATAGACTAGTAGAAACAATGTTGTTGGGAAACAACTTGCAGCTTGCGCACACAAAAATCCTGCTTCACGGGACTAATATTTTGCATTAATTATTAATTTAAATTATAACATTACCATCGCGTGTATTAGTAACTAATACTTTCTCAAAGGGGCCAAGATTGGTGTGATACCCTATTAAGGAACAGTTAACAGGTTAAAGTAAACTTACTACATTCTGGAAAAAAAGTCCCCTAATACATTGTCCTGGACCTTTCATTGCATTGCTGCAGACCAAAATATCTCCCAGTCTGTCATTCATCAGTTTCTATAACATGACAAATGGCGGTTAGCGTGAATTGGAACGTGTCACAAGTGAACAAGGGTTCTTAATGTGTCAGGTCAGTAACACAGGAGTTCATCAACTATACTGAAGTGGAGTTTGAACAATGTTGTGTATAGTTTTAACCAGCCTCGTATACAGTGTTGGACGTATAGGCCACCAGCAAGGTGGTCATTGAGGTTGAGAGCCCTACAGGCGGCTAAGGATGTGGCCTATGTTTGATTACCTTCTCCTGACCATACATGGGGATGGTCGACGACAGGCAACTGGTGCTGGTGTCCAGGGCTCATCCTTGGGTGGCTGGCAGTGTGGTTGGCATCAAATAGGGCCTTGGCGGTACTTCGTCCATCTGGATGCTGGAGACAGTAGCTGGTGTCTGTGGACATCGGGCAGCAATGGCAATGCCCAAGGCCTCAGTCAGGCGTAGGTGCAGTTGGAAGACAATGGATTGTATGTGGCTCTCCAGTATTCTACAGGCGACCTGATCTCGTTCCTAGAGTGGTGGGAATGAGGGGTGGTGCAGTTAAGGGCTGACAGTTACCTAGTAACTGTCAGCCCATGTGTCACTGCCACATGCCTTCAGCAACATGCTCCTCCCTTCATGGCCAGCATTGCCCTTGATGTGCTCTTTTGCGGAAGGAATGAAGTAGGGTAGTTTCCCAATGTCTCGGTGGTATCTGTTGCTCGCTCAGGGGCAACTGATGTGCCTAGCTTCGCTTGGGGGCGATTACTTTAGGTATGCCTCTGGCATAATGGTTAGTTGAGACTCGTCCGCCATTTCCTTGGTTGTCTCAGGTTGGAAAAATGCCTATCAGCTCTGGAGGTAAGCAAACTCGGGGTTCGATGCTCTGTTCGGGTGTTGCGTCTCTGTATCTGATGAGTTGAAGTAAAAAAAAAAAATATGTCCAATATGTGTCGGATGAAGTCGGACGGTGTGGAGTGGAGTGTCCATAGAGACATCTCTCCCCTAGGTGCCTGGCAGATTTCTAAGAGGATGGTTCCCTGGGCTGGTTTCATGATAGTGTCGGTGGAGACCTTGAGGTCGATCTCGGAGGTTTCGTCTCGAGGGCAACTCCCGACTTGGACGAGGTACGCTTAACCATGTTTCGCGTGTCAGTGGGTCACCCACCTTCCCTTCTTTGATATCGTCCCACGGGTTCAGATTATCGGGGCCAGTATTTCCATTCCTGCTATGCATACCCGCATCTGTCCTCGGTGTGACTTTCCTTTCCCTACCTCGGGAATCCTCTGCCCAATACATATTTTCTTGTAATCCAACGATATTGTAGGGGCCCTCACCTTCACGACTAGACCGGCACTAAACTTATCCTTTGTTTTGCCGAGAGGTAAACTGCGCAAGTGGACAGCTTCTCTAATTTCAAAGCTTCTAATCAGCACCCGAGGTTGTGGGTATTTGTGCCCAATATACTCTTCGTGTGCTTCTTGGTCCTTCCTCGTGAAGGCAAGAACATTGATATGGGCCTCCTCCAGTTGAGGCAAGGTGGTGGGTTCTTGGGTGCACTGTCAATCTCCACGTTGACGTATGACATGTTCTAAAACCAGATTGCTGTGGATCATATCAATTGCCTCATTATTCCGCCTGGAGGCTGAACAGGATGTCAGGAAGGCGTGCATCCCAGCGTCGGTGGTCCTTCTTCCCACACTGAGTTGGAGGCTTTTCTTGAACTGTTGGTTCCTCCGCACAGTGGGGTTGGCTTGAGGCTGATAGGGTGGGATCATCCAGGTATCTAAGACCCATTTATTGCAGGCAGTTTGCCACTTATGTCCTGTAAATTGGGTACCATTATCTGTTAAGATAACCTGAGGGTATTCCCAGTGAGGAAAGACATCTGCTTCACATTTCTTGATGATTCCCACGATCTCTTGGTTAGGTAGAGAAAGGCCAATACCCATTAGGGAAGGATATAGATTATTACGAGTCCCCTTTGTGCTTCTTGGGTGTGGTGCCATCAGGTCGGCAGCCATGAGTCCAGGTTGTGTGGTCGTCGTGGTTGCCCAGTTGGCTTCGGTACTGGGTAGGCTTTGCTTTGGAAACATACTGTCGGACATCGAGACTCATGACGCCCCACACGTACCTCACCTATATGTCTTGGAGGATATTTTTAAAGTCGGGATGGATTGCCTGGCAGTGGTCGTAATGATGTCGGCAGATGTCTGCTTATAGTCCCTTTGGGGCCTAAATCTTCCATGGCGCTCCTAGGTTTCCATTATGTGACCACAACACACAACCCCATCTGGGTTCAAACATTTGGGGGAATTTTCTAAGGAAGCCCTTGATCTCGAGGTCCTTCTGCTGGAAGTAGTTCAGCTGTTACCAGCTAATCTGGAACTGAAGGAGGCTGATTTTTTGGCTGAACTTTGAGGCGGCACCGGGGGAGGTGTCATTCTATCCCATTTCTCGTCTTCTTTGGTTCCTCCTTGAGAATCTGGCTAGTGGGAAAGGGTGTCTGGTAAGTCATTTGACTTCCCAGGGCAGTGTTGAACAATGATATTGACTTCCATTAGGAACATCGTCAACCTCCTAGTTTTCTTTTTTTATTTTAGACTCATTGAGCAACTGAAAAGCTTTGCTGTCTGACCTGAGGATGGAGTATTGCCCTTCTACATAGTATCAGTATTTGTGTACCACACATATCACAGCAAGGCACTTTTGCTTATTGATGTGGTATTTTGCTCGGTTCAGTTTAGTCATGTACTGGTGTACGCTACAACATGTAGTTACCTATCGAGGCCCTGTTGGTACAGTATGGCCACCGAGCCATCTTGGCAAGAATCCATTTGCAGTCTGAGGGGCTTTCGTCTTTGGGGTCGGTGGAGCAGATCAGTATTTAGGAAGCTGTTCATGAGGTTTCAGAAAGACGTGTGGTGTTCAGTATCCCATTGCCACAGAGTATCTTTCCCTAGTAAAGGGTTGAGGGGGGGTATCAACTGAGCGATGTTGGGCACGAACTCTCTCAGCCGATTACAGAGGCCTAAGAAACGATGTAGCTGCCTTTCTGTGCTGGGTTTTTCGGCTTCCTCGATGGCTGGGGAAACTTTTCCTCTGGAGTGATGTTATACCTAGGTAATCTGTGTTCGTTTTACCGAAGTAGGTAGGCGAAGCTGAATTCGCCAATGTGTCCTGTCAGTACTTCGCTGGACATCAGCCTTTGGAATGTCACAGGTGCATTTTTGAGGCCAAAATACATGCCTTAAACTGTAAGGTTTCCTATCTGGTGTTGTAAAAGCTGCGCACTTTCTACTCTCTGGGTGAATTAATATTTGCCAGTACGCCAACTGCATATTAAGGGTACTGAAGATCCATGCTGTTCCTATGTCACTCAGCAATAATGGTCAGGTTTATTGCTGGGAGAGCTATAGGGAGGGAAATGTTCAGCTCATGGTAATTCATACATAAGTGTAGCTGTACACATTTCTTCAGGACAAGTATGATACTGGAAATGTAAGGGGATGAGAGTCAGTGGCCTTGTTCTGTCATTGTCCATACTTGTGTCATAATCAATTTTCTCCTTCCTGTCGACACATGGTAATGACAACAATGTATCTGTCCATCACTAGTCAGCCAAATTTCGTGTTGAATGCTGCGGGCCTGGCGTAGTGAGCCACTATGACGAAATCTCAGCCATGGTTTGTTAGGATGTTTGCAACTGCTGGACTCAAGCTGATTGTTAATGTCTTCTGGGGTAGCCATGGCACTGAGGAAGGAGGCAGGGAGGGTTTTTTTTTTGCTGTCTCTTGGATTATACTCCCAGTTTACGATCACATGTTCTTTATTGTCTATGTAGATTCGTCTTTGCCAACAGTATATGGTGCAGTACTGCTGTTACAACCATGGCTGTCCCAAAATAATCTTTTTGGTGATGACCCAGGTGATCATAAATTCCATATGGGTATCTTGTGGGTGGATCCGCAGGATTAGGCTAACCATCCCTTCTACGTGCAAAATATGGTCCGGTTTGGCCATTTGTACTTGTTGGGTTTGTGGGGAGAAGCGAGTATAATGCTGTGAGTTACGGAAATCACTCTTTATAGAATTTCTATGACTGTGAAGTTAATAAGGGTAGTAACTACGCACTTGTTTACTTCCATTTATATTTGTGGGACTTCCAAAGGGTTCGGATCTTCCAATAGCATTTGGATTGTGACAGGCTCATCGCTACTGGTGGTGGTGGGCTTCTTCACATTAAGGTTCCTGCATTTCCCATCGGCATATGGCATTCTCTTATATTTACAGCTTGGGGGTTGTGTTCACTTTCTTCGCCGGCTCCCACTTCCTTCGCCATCCACTGGCTGGTAGGCTTTACGGAACAGTCCCTGTTAAAGTGCCTTCTGCAGACAGAACCAGCACTTAGGAAGAGCTGGAGTGGCGAAAGGGGGGATTCAGGCTTCCTTTCGGTCTGTTTTGCCTTCTCCTTGACCTTGCCTTCTTTGAGCTGATCCAAGGCCTCCTGCACCTTGTAATTTCGCTCTTTTTTCTTTGCCCTTTCTACGAACTCATCTAGTGACTGTGGCTAGGGAATTTGTAGCAAGTTACGCAAATTTGGTAGAAGCATGCTTGTAATGGATCGCACGCAGCTTTCTTCATTCACCTTGGAGAAAATAAGTTTATACATTTAACCTCTCTGGAAAATAAAGATCTCCACCTCCTCTTCAGTTTCTCAGATGTGGCTATGGAATTCTATCATGAGGCGGGCCGAGACCTCTTCCCCAAAAAAAAGATAGCTAAATGGGAGCATAACTGGTTCCATTTGGTAATGATTTCCCCACACCTGTTCTACCAATAAAGATCCTTTCATTTCAACTGCTTACAGGCCATCATAACCCATTTTTGGCGGGGATGCAATTCTCCCTTAACTCTTACTCGCATTCCTGAGTGAACGCTAGTGGGTCCTCTTTGGATCTTGTGGTGAGTTCCGAAAGTTGGGGTCCTCCTGAACACTAAATGGCAACTATGCTTGGATGTGGGCCTTCGTTTTTCGGACGGTATTTTTCGGCTATCCTACATACTTAGCATCTGTATATTAGTCCCAGGCATGTAATGTGCTTTTCGGCCACCCGATACAGAAAAAATGGAATGTTTGCACACACGTTATGCAGCCTACGGTGTTCGTTCCCTGCTGGTTGATTATGTTTCTTTTTGCCCTGTCATAAGAAAGGCGTATCATAGTTAACTTTTAGTGGCAAAATGTAACCACATATATTATTTATGATGCGTGATAAGTATGACAGTAACGTCTTATTTATGGCACAGAAATTGGCTTGCTGTAAGTAAGATGTCACCATTGTAACACATTTTAGTGATGTATGTTGGTTGATGCTGTATGAAAATCTATTGTAATTAGTTTCATATACTTGCATAGATTGATACTGCACTGTTACAGCATAATTTACTATCACTGTACTATTATGTAATATTCATACTCGTTATTGTGTTAAATAATATAGTTATTTTCATACGAGATGGTGTAATGTTTGTAAACACTATTTTGACGATAAGTTGAACTATTATGTAAAGTTTTTGTGTGCTTGTAGTCAGTCAATTGGATATTGGAAACTGCATAAAATTTTTTATGGTATTCCTATTATTAGCTTTCCATTCACACCCTGACCTCAGAATTAAGTAAACAAGTGAGTGTATTGCCAAACAAATGTGTCATGTTTTGTCGGGAGGAAAAGTAGTAAAACAAACCATAATAAACTGCTAACAACGACCATAGGACCCAACATAACCTTATCAATGAAAGCATTCTGTTTCGTTGTATTAAATTGTAGGAACTCAATAAAAGCTTAACATTAGTTGAATAATATTTTTATATGGTCAATTATATTTAATCATTAACTGAAAATTGGTACATGTAGGTATTCTAATGCAATAGAAACTGCTTTATCAAAATAATAACATATGCATTACAAGGGCTTGCATTACAAAAAAAAAACATTACAATTGCTTGCATTACATGAAATATATATTTCGATAAAAACTAAAACATAGTTAATTGCTAAGAAACAGGTATGGGCATATCCACATTACTAATCATGTTGTGTATTGAATACCGAGGTAAAATCTGAACTTTACTGGTTATATGTTTTGTGAGAGAAATTATTTTGTGGTACTTTAAATTTGGAAATGACATTTGGAACAATGTTAAAGACTTCTTCAAAGAAATTGACAACAGTTTTTATGTCATGCACATATAATTTGCACGTACATTAATAAATCTGTTTACACGATCTAACAATAACTGTAATAAAATACATACTCATTGTCCATTGTGGTAACACAATCGCAGCTGCATTTATAAACAGCAATGATGTAAAACGAAAATATGTGATTGGCCAATAATGTCATGGCGTTACCAACTACATGAGAAATGACGAAAATAGAGCTACAGAATAACCAACATTTTGCAAATAGTAGACTTCTTGGCCGTGATAGATAAGATGCCTCATGCTCGACTAACCCAATATGATGCGTAGAACGGAAATCAATTTTTCATCCAGCTTCATAATAAAGCTTTCATACGTAATACACGTGATAGTTATGATGTCTTACATGAAGAGAAACACAATCGAGCTGCTCACCTGAACCCGTGATCGAATCATAATAGGTTGCTCGCCAGGTCAGGTACTCCTCACAGCGAAACTCAAGCCGATTGGTAAATATGGGTACATCATTCCACCCTAGGCTCACATAATGGAAGCAGTTTCGGCAATGTGCACAGTGAATGAAATCCTGACCTGTGTCTACACATGTGGCTTCGTGGCATCTATCATCTCTGGGACCCTTAGTACTCTCCATCACCGAGGAGGTTTCACCCTGTTCGGCGAGGTTATTATATGACTGACATGTTCTTTGGTAATGAATTTGATAGCCATGGGGTGTTTTAAGACTCTAAGACTCCCCTAAGTCCGGTACATTACACGGAATGTCTCCAGCTCTCCTCTCTCTCTCTCTCAATCTGAGTCGCGGTGGCCTGGTTGTGTCTTATTTAATAACCAATAAGGTGCATGGCCCACATTGGGCGCCATGAAAAAAATTGATGCGTGATGGTTAAGATGACTCAGAACACATCACATGTAAAATGTGGTTCTTAAGGTATTAGATCCATAACTCAGGGGAGTATCAACTCTATTGAGGTGGAGTTTGAACAATATTGCATTAGGTTTTAACCATCCCCATATACAATGTCACATGGGTAGGCCATCAACAAGGTATGTAATCATCACTGAGGTTGAGACCCCTCTGGGTAGCTGAGGTGGTGGCTGGTGTTGGCTTACCTTTTCATGGCTGACCCCCCGGGTTCGCTGATGACAGGAAGCTGGTTCTGGTGTCCGGGGCCCTATCCTAGGGTGGCCTGCAGTGTGATTGGCATCGAGTTTTAACTCGGAAGTACTCCGGCAGTCTGGACACTAGAGGTGGTAGCTGGTGTCTGTGGGTGTCGAGCAGCGTCAGCGATGCCCAAGGCCACAGGCAGTAGCAGTAGCAGATATCTTTATAATGAGATGTGATAAAGCGAGCTACTGAATGTATGAAACAACTGGCATTCTTGGGGTGTGTCTGGCCTTATATACGACCATCTGGCTAATCATTCAGTTTCCTTTGGCAGGTCGTCTTTGGCTGGATTGCTCCTCTCTTCATGACTGCGCAATCTTTGCTGCACTCTCTCGGGAAAGAAATGAAGTAGGAGTAGTATAAAAAGGGTAATTCTACTACAAGTAGCTCGAGGCTTTGGAACCAGTGAACCCCATCCACCATCTTGGATGATGTCATTTACGCACAGAAAACGGCCAAATTCGCGGAAAAATTCCCCTTTCCTCTCAGATTTGGCTTTTTTTCCCATTAAAATTTCCCTTTTCCCTCGAAATTTTCCGTTTTTCCGTCGGACGACCGCACTTTCGTACACAAAATGTGTCTTTGCACAATGCACAGATCCAACATGAGCAATGGTGAGGGGTTAGTAGAGGGGAATTTTAATACAATGTGATTGAATGGAGGGGGATGATAGTCATCTGTTGGACATTGGAACTAACGGAGCGGGGGGAATCCTGGAAATGTAAATTTATAGAATGATTTTTAAATAAATTTTTGTGAATTTTTTTGCGCATTTTGGGGTTAATTGAGAGTTAAAGAATTTTTGTTTTTATTTTTTGGAATCAAGGTAATGGGTCAAGGTCAAGGCCACTTGCATCCAATATGATAGTTGGATAACATTAACATGGTGGTGGGTCGGCTCTGGCTCCATTTCCAGATTGTGTTATGCCTAGGCATTCAATATTTTAATTTGAATAATATTATACTTACAAATTTTAATTTTTTAAAATATTTTTTGTAGTATTCAAAATTAGTTTTAATTTTTTTAAAGGTCAATTTCATGTCACTGAAAAACAGTGTGGCAGCTAAGATGGCTGTCAGGACTAAGATGGTGGCCGGTCAGCTCTGACTCCAGAACCTGTGTATCAATTAGGTTTACCCTATGCCTATAAAACCAATAAGGCCGCCACTGCTCTGCCCTCGAAAACGATAATCCAAAAATTCTTCCAATAGATCGAAAAGTGCCTTTCGGGGATAGCTTTTTTTTTTTTTGCAAATTGGGGATGGGTAATTTTTTTTAAGGGAAAATCGGAAATTTTGAGGAAATAAGGAGAATTTCAAAATGGCTCTGGTTCTCCGTACCTTTGTACCAAACTTCGCTAAATCATTCTACATATGTTGTTAGGCATTAATGCTACTTCTAAACTAGACAAAATCCTTGCAAGTGGCCAAACTTCATTTCGCAGACTACCACATCATGGCCTAGTATACATATCGAGTTTTGTAAAGTAAACAAACTCCTACCGCAATTTTTAACATACAGAAATATCATATCCTTCAACATAAAAGCATAAATAGTGTATATATATATTCATTTGTGTATATATTATACATGTGTGTATATAGTATATATATATACATGTATAATATCACAGTTATATATGTGCATGTAGCAGTAGCATGTAAATGAAGGGAACAGTAATTTGGCCATCCCTGTTTTGTATATCCTATATTTCAGTGGCAAATCCCTTAAGCCAGCTCAGGGTACCTGCACATTGAGTAAAGACATACCTAGAGTGAACTTCCCCAGGTTAACTTTTCTGACCACTCCAGCTGTAGTTCCAGGGATGAACACCACATCGCGCTAGTCCATTTTCGTGGTGTTTGCGTGGGGAATGTCGGCGGCGTTACCACAGTGTCATCTACCCTCTCTCTCACTCATACTCCATCTGTCACCCCCAGTTCCAACTCTTCAACAGTAGAATGTGTTCTGATGTCTGCTTTACCCACAAGTTCGGACAGACAATATTGTGGACTCCCAAGTGCCTCTCTCAATTCGTATATATACGTTTATGAAAATAATACTAGTTCTGTAAAACATATGTATGAACAAAATGAAACTTAGTGTACACATAAGTAATGGGAAACGCTGCAAATTACTCACACGGTCATAATAAAATAATATACACCACTTTATAAAATATGCGATATCTGTTATATATATATATATATATACATACATACCTTATCACATGTCTGCGCAGTAAATAGTTAGTGTATCTCAGTGAGTTAGTGCGTAGGTCTGCGCCACACAACTGTAGGTTGTAGACTTCAAATCTCCAATGAGTAACGAATTTTTAGGTGACACATTATGGCTGTTTATAACTTATTTTATTGTTAGAAAATGTTTATTTCCAGAATATCTTTGTCTACAAGTAATAATACGCAAGTACCAGCATAGTAAAATCGACCAGCAGTGGTCGTTTGCTAATCACGTCGATTGGTTTCTAAAGTAGAGAATTTGAGCTGTACAACATGAGCAATATTAACAGGCACATATGAAAGCCTTATATTTATTGTTATAAGAGTTCTGTCTTCTTTTGGCCGTATAACCGTAAAAGCATGTTTAATTTCGGAGACCACAAGATTTATTATTATGCTCATTAAAGATACACATTCATAAACAGGGGCGTAGCCGGGATGGGAAGTAATATATTGGGACATATCCCCCCCGCCCGAAATGAAAATATACGTTGAAAACAACATTATTATTTTAATTATATATCAACTCAAGAATTATGAGTTCTTCCTTGAATATGAAGAATGTTTGTAGCATTTTGTGGTTCCATATATATGTACATGAACCCATTTATTATAAATAATTATGTAACTATAAATTGATAATAATACACGTTTTGTATTTTGTTCAAAATTAGAAATATGAAATCTCCCCCTCCCCCTCACTCTAAAAGGAGTGCATTCCTAGCTACGCATTTGCTTAAACTAACGAATATAATCTACACTTTCTGTATGAATTAATACTCCTTGTTATGAAGATGATCGTACATGTTATCAAATATATTTCGTTAGTATAGTATAATCGTGCAAGCAATATGAGCGGTCGTTAACAATATATGTATTTATTCATTCAACAAAACATGGGGCACACAGAACATAACTACTTTTAGGAAAAGTAAATTATAATTATATAAATACGCCACAAAGTTAACACACAAGAATGCCCTACTGTCACAAATCATTTCAATTTTACATAGTGTTCGTAAATTGCTGTCACTATCCATTTGTAGGCTAGGAGACGACAAACATTCCAGAATACACGAAAAACCTTTGACACAGTCAAGATATTTAATCATATTTCTGTTATTCTTGGTAACAATTTTACACAATGAACAGAAGAATGTACTGATTGGACTGCGTTTAAACACACCTGCACATCGTAATGCAGCGTAAGCTGCGACGTCTGAATTAAAGCTGGGTTTACAAAAAAAATATTTAGGCATTATGTTATGCATTAAGATGTGTGCAGAAAAAACATGCGTGTATTCTCTTATGTTTTGGTTCCCAGTGGAACTTACAGGTCGTGTGCATTGGTGGGATTTCCTTAAGCATTGAAAGAAATAGTTGTATTTTATATCTTTGAAATAATTTCTAGGCTGCGACCAAGCAGTTTGTGTTGTTGGCGGGAAACTGTTATTTGTAGTAATATAAGTAAAAGATAATATGACAAAGGCGTGTGTATGCACATGTTGACGATTATATTTGTGAACAAATAATAAGCTTCTCTGTTAGCAAATGTAGGTCTTGAAGTATGATTTTCTTCAATATGGATGTTTTATGCGAGGTTATGTTAGGAACAAAAGTAAACATGACAGGCTCGCTGCTTGTTCCCATTCGATGGAATTAATAATAATACTAATTAATCAAGAACGTAAATTTTTGCACAAAAAAAGCTGTTTTTGGGGGGCCGCTGTTGGCAAATGGGGGAAGGGGGAGCCGACCCCCCTCACTGATCCCTCATCCTTCGTTTTTGAACCCCCCCAACCTGACAAGTGACCACCTCACCACCTGAGGGCATTAGAGTGACAACGGTCGTATATTTTTCATTTTGTGGGATTGTGGTGCGACCCATATTTCACATTTTTGAGTCCCTTTATGGCTAAGCCAGTTTGGGCAAGCACTTCTTGATGGTAAGGGGAGGGGCAATTGCCCATTCCTCTTTTCTTTGGCTTTATTCGGTATGGAAGTTGCAATTTTCGACAGATTTTCTTCACATTTGGGGGAGAGTTGCCTTTCCGTTCCCCACCCTCTCCCCATGGGCAGTTAGGCCCTTCGTAGACTTTATGCCTTAGGTCTTAAGTCTTAAGTATTACATCTTAAGTCTTAAGCCTAATGTCTTAAGTCTTATGTTTTAAGTATTAAGTCATACTTTCAGCATACATGTTATTGCATGTCGAGATGCGCGAGCGAGCACAGATAGGTGCGAACGAGCACATTGCACCATAAATACTAATTAATACGGTTACCTGCTTTATCTATGGTAGCTCAGCTCATGGTTTCCGCGGGCCCGACCCCTGGTTAAAACATTAATGGGAACCTGCAAATACAGAACCCGTGTTTCCGTATGACAGATAAGTGCCTATTTCGTAATTCTAAATGCATTAGTTTTGTATTATAAATGTAGGCAGTGCCCGAAATGGCAGATTGTGTTGACAACATGATCACGAGACCCGATTCTGTATACAAACATTCTGATGTATTTGGTAAATTGATATTTCGTATCATGTATATAACGGATGTTACCTAAAATACAAAATGACAAAATCAGCACCATGTCGGTTTTGACATTCATAAAAAAAGCACAAATGCATACATAAAACATCTTTTAAAACAATTAACTGTTCATAGCGGCGTCGACAGCGCCTATGCCTCAGGACATTCTCTATGTCGTGCCAGCACAGATGTCAGGAATAGAACACAACAGCACAGTGGAGCACATGAGTCGGCGAACCAGTGCAGCGTGCGGGTTATGTTTTAAGTGCAGGGCCATATAAAGTTGTAATTAGTTTTATGTTAGTTGTTAGAGAATATGCAGTGTATGTTTATTTTTGTATATGTACATCATCATCTACAAAGCCAATAGTGTTAGTGTAAATGTCATAGGTTCTTTCTCCATAAGTGTTAATGTTCTATACCATGCATCAGTGTGCACGAATATGCAAAGTTTGATGGTCAAACTACCAGGTATGTACTGATATGAATATCAGTGTATATTTGAAAGGCCGAATACCACGTGTTTCGGTTTAAGTTTAGTGTTTACATTTTTGAGGGTCAGTGTTATGTAGTGCCATCTGTTATGTCTGTTTTATTTTCCCTTACTACGTATGTCACGTAAGTACGAGACAAATTGTCTCCTTGTATTTTTAATATTATTGTTTAAGTGTGTTGAGTGTAATCTTGCATGTCCGTAATTACTGTAATGTTGACAGATTGTGCACTAGAGGTGCAATTTTGTGTATTTACTTGAATGGCCACAGACGAGGCTTGTGTAGCACGTAGACATCTCTATAATATTGCTAATAATTACTAATGTAACTTTTATGCATTACAAACCATTATTTTATATATTATATTCTTAAAGTGTGTTCGACAAGTACTGGCAGTATTGAAATACTGGACTCTCCTACCATGTTCCAAAATAACGCATCAAAGTGGACCGGGGCACACAGCCACGTGTCAAAAAGCCACAACAAAATTGTAAAAGTTGTTTTGAACTCTTTTTATGCCAAGTAAGATGAACTCGCATGTTTTGCCACGAGCAAAAATTGTATGGACATCTTAAATTTGACTGGGAACAGCACGTATAAAGATATTATTATTAATTTACACGTGTCGATAGTGAGTTTAGGCTGCCACAGAAGTCCAGTCTTGTCGAGCGTGTGTATTTATTTGTATATATCTAATATGTCTGTTTATGTTTTGTTAGTAAGAGTTTATTTATATGTACATCTCATCGGCATTGTATAACCCATTTCGTTTCATTTATTGTGTTTCACTATAAGTAAAATTATGTCCTGTGATGTTTGTGTGGGACCGTCGGCCAGTGAGCAGCCTCCATGCCAAACGAGAGAGGAGTAGCGTCTGAGATCTCGTGAGAGTACCACCATGCCGCAGTGCTCCGGGGACTTCGTCTTTGTTATTGGACCATCATGTAATTCTGTTTAATTCACTTTAGTATGCCGGAACGTTTGTTTATTGCTCGCACGGAGTACTTAATTCTCACCCTCGGTTCGTCTATCACAAGATCGAGGCATAATGTACCATTTAATTTCATAGACCCTATGGCCATTTTATCTGTGTAAGAGCTGTGAAGTACCTGGGAATGTCGTGGGCGACTACCCAAGCCACATACCACAGTTGGTAATACCGCATCTGCCACAGAATTCGAAATCAACGCCACTTCTGCAAACAGCACCAACGGTAGCCCATTATGCTGCCCTGCCACTTGTGATGGACTATGACAAGCATCAATGTTGCCAACCATACATGGCGACACCATCTCGGTTCCAATCACTACCAACCTACACAGGTACAGCAAGTGAAGACCCCGTAGCTTATATGCGGGACTTGGAATGGTGCTTGAGCAGATATCGAGTTGATCAGGAAGATTGGCCGCATTGTATCGGAGAGAGATTTTCAGGAGATACGAGCTTCTGGTGGTGTGGTATAGCCCAAGGTTGGAGGAATTCCGGAGGAACTTAAAATGCAGGTTCGCCACAACATTCAGCTCACTACACACACACAGACAGATCATTATGAAAGAGCAAACGGATGACTCACTTTACGATTTCGTCACCAACAAAATAAATTTGATTCCAACATATATTCCTGAACTTTCACTTCGAGATATGTTGGAGGTAGTGGCAAGTTCGGCTAGGAAGGAGCATGGCCTGAGGTTAGCTTCTGTTACCCACACAACAGAACAAGAATTTCTTTAAACTGTACTTCTGTTAGTTGCAAAAAATACCACAACACTGGGAACGATCGTGATCCATCCCAACCACAGCGAGACACGAACATAAACAAACCAAGAAAACAACCCACAAGAGAAACCGTAATAAGAGTTCCTGAAATGGTTACAGCCCCAACAACTCCTCAGCCTAGGGTGAGTGAGTCGAATCGACACAACACAACTGCCCCAAGGTTTACGAACAGTAACCGACCAACTTCGCGACCTTGTAGGTGGTGCAATAGTCCGCACTGTGACGAGTGTCCAATATAGGTCGACTTTCCCCTTGGATCAATAACACAACAACACCGACAACTGTCGGGAAATGGACTATGGCTATGCCAGATTACAAGTGAAACTGACAATTTCATTTGGATCCCGATCCAAGTGAATGATATTCCTTGCAGAGTGTTAGTAGACACAACAAATTCTCATAATTTTGTTCACACTAGTTGTATCTATCCAGCAGAAGTTAAAAAAAAATTACACGCAGTTCAATTGGCCACATGTCAACACACAGGCGAAGTCATTGGTGAAGTAAAAGTGACAGTAAAAATACGGGACATTACAACAACAGCCGTTGTCACCCACTACATCAGGAAATATGTCATCCTGGGTATTCCCTGGTTGGTGGAACAAAAATCAGTTGTCGAACATGCTACTCGACGGATATGTTTTGGATGCAAAAAACACCGGACGGTTTACAACCTGTAACCTTGAGACACAGACGACACACCCGCTGTCGCCCTGGACGACCTCGGCCATGCACAACCCCCAGAATATCGCAAGGCTGTACAACGACTGCTAAATGAATGCAAGGATGTGTTTACTGTTGCCGACCCGCTATGCCGAACCACCATTGTGGAACATGTTATTTCATTAACTTTCGACACACCATTTTATGACAGCCCACTTCGCTACTACCCGCCTCAACAGGAAATAATTCAGGAGCAAATCACCGAAATGTTAGCTGAAGGGACTATCGAACCGCCAGGAAGCCCATTAAATTCAGCAATCACCTTGGCGTCAAAATAATATGGCACCTGACATTTTTATATGGACTTCCGCCGCCTTAATCTAATTACGTGCAGTGCCCCACTACCATATATCCACGTTCAAGAGGCTCTGAGTATGCTGGGAAAAGCAAAAGTAATGACAATAATTGATCTTAGCAGTGGGTATTGGCAAGTCTCAGTAAAACCCACAGACCGACATGAAACGGCATTCACCGCGCCCGATGGACGCCACTTTCTATTTTGCGCCATGCCATTCAACCTGAAATGTGATCCGTCGACTTTTCAGGAAATGATGGTCTGCACCCTGGGTGGTTTGATTGGCACCTGTGCATTAGTGTACCTCGACGATGTGATCGTTTGGAGTGAATCGTGGCCAGAACATCTATACCACCTATCACTCATATTCGTGTGCTTGGCAATAAATGGCCTTACATGTGCAAACAAGAAGTATCATACTGGCAAGAAGAATATCCAGTTCCTAGGTCACATTGTCAGCGAGCACGGGAGAAAACCGGTGCCAGAACAATTTAACATCATTGAAGAGTATCCGGTACCCACAACAAAGAAACAGTTAAGAAAGTTCTTCGGATTAATTAACAGGCTCCGAGAGTACATCGAATGCTTTTCAATCATTACTGCGCCGCTTACTGAGTTAATGTCACCAAGTGTACATTTCAAATGGCAACCCACACAGCAGCAAAGCTTCGAGGAGGTGAAGCAGAGTTTATGCGAATGCCAAGCACTGTGAGACATGAACCCAGCCGACACTTGTACGTCCAGATGGACAGAAGTGAGAAAGGATCGGCATGGTAATTCTCCAACTTGCAGAAGACAACAAGCGGCGAATAGTCGATTTCGGAAGTGCCAAGTTCGGCCCTGTAGAGTGGCGGTACAATGTGAATGAAAGTGAGTTCCTGGCCATGGTGTGGAGTGTGAAGAAGTATGGAGCACTTCTGGAATACAAATGCTTCACACTGCAGACCGACAACCGCTGCCTAATGTGATCGCACAGTATGAAGGAGAGCCAAAGGAAAAGCCAAATTGGGCTCTTTTGATGCAAGCATACGATTTCTAAGTACAGTTTGTGGCAGGTGTCGAAAACCAACTCGCCGACCTCCTGCCTCGAACACCAGGAGAAGAGATTGTGCAGGACGAGGAAGCGGGGGTAAATGTCTTACCTCCTCCCACCACCAACACAAAGACATAGGCCAAGTCATGCATGCAGTGTGCGACCCTAACCATGCTACCACAAGCACCCTCCTTTATCACAGTGAAAACACATGTGGTAAAAAAAAGCTGAGTTCCCCATCGCATGTAAGTGTACTTTGGAATGCGAGCAACGAGTGGTGGTGCATGCTGAAAGGTACCCTGAAGTCACCTGCCAACAACCATACTGACGTCTGGAGAATGTATGTGTCACTTGTTGCCTGCAAAGTCGAGCTACATTACACACATTCCAACAATCTTGCAGGACATCCCGGTGCTGAACAAACCTGCCAGAATATCTTCAAACACTTTCACTAGCCAGGAGTTTTGGTTGACGTACGCACCTTTGTACATGACTGTACAGCCTGAAACAGGTTCAAGAGCCGATGCATGTATGGTACCAACAACAGCAACCCCGCACTACGAAAGAGCAGTTCGAAATGGTAGCCTTGGATTTAATGGGTCCGTATCCTCGCCCCTCGACAGGCAAGCAGTTCATTGTCGTGGTAACCGACTTGTCTTCCATGTGGGTTGAAGCATTTCCTGTGTCCAGCGTCCATGCATGCACTATGGGAAAAGTGGTAGAGAATGAGCTTTTCGCATGTTGGGGATATCCACACACGGCATTAAGTGACAATGGCACACAATTTACCGGCCGTACATGGAGAAACACTTGCGAGAGATAGGGTGTGAGCCTCATAACCGCTGTTATCATCCATGTGTAAACCCAACTAAAAGATGAAATTAGTAATTGAAGACCCAGCGGCATCATGCCATGTGGGCGGATCAACTCCCTGCCGCCCTCTTCATCCTCAGAATGCGGATAAAGCGGGCCACGGGAATGATGCCAGCCCTGCTGCTACAGGGCCATGACCTAATGGTCCCAGACGAATTCACGGGAGGAGCAAGAGATCGTGCCAGCTGCATAGAAGGAGGCAAAGAGAGAGAGGGGAGGCATGCATGTGCAGTGAGATAAGCGAGGAAATACCAACAATACTACATCACGCAATGGATGCCGGTCTCATCGCGACTACCACCAAGACTCCAGCAGGGTCAGTGTGTTTACGTCAAGGCGCATCATCACTGTGAACTGCAGAAGGGATTCTGTGCCGGGCTAGCATAAAAGTGGAGCACACACACAATCACCAAACAACTGAAGGATACCTGTTACAGGGTGCTTTTGAGCACAAGAAGAAAAGCAATATTTCACTGTGATGCCCTCGGGCTAACAAGCACACAAGTCTGAAATGCACCACAAAAAAGTGGTATAGAAGATAGTGAGAGAGATACAACACCGCTCACAGAAGTTGCGAGTGTCAGAAGACTGTTTGCCTCGCCATTGAGCCCACAGACGGGTGGCATGCCCGACGAGATTTCATCACCAGAGAAAACTGCTGCTCATGTCGCCACAATGCTGCAGAGGGCCACGCAACACGACATAACAACAACAAACAGTCAGGGCGCGCAAAAGGTAAATATGGCCTGGATATGTCTGCAACCTGCCACGCCAGCGAATACAACAATTGAGACTGAAGGTGAGGCGATGCGAGGAGCACATGGTGAGGATAACCCCACCCCCTTACACAAGCATATGCCATCCGCACGATACCGAGGACAGTAGTGGCGACGAATCGGGAGCAGGGGAACTCTCCTCCCGTCCACGCTGAACAAAGCATCCAAGAACACAACAGTACGTCACGTGCGTAGCCTGAAGCCACGACACTAGGAAAACCGCTGCCCATACAGCACCACAAGACTGAGTAGGAAGTACGGCCACATGGGCCGGCAGAACAACAACAAGCCAATGTTTACAATCTGTGGCCATGTGTGTTCACGAAAAAACTACACCAAGAGTGTGTTGAGTGTTCCCTACCACGCGCGCCAGAGTTCAACATCAACAACAAGAGCTGCGAATGTATCATCTGCGACCACGAGATAAGCTTCTGCCACCAGCGAGATGCTCCGATGGGGTGTGAAGAGGATACGCCGAGTGAATAGCCTCCGAAGGGGAGGGCGATTGATTTCGACAGCACCTAGGTTTCAGGCCATTCACCACGTCGTGCCAGCAGAGACATTAGGAATGCAACACAACATCATACCGGAGCACCTGAGATGGTGAACCAGTGCCAAGTGCAAGTTGTGTGTCAAGTGCAGGGGCATATAAAGTTGTAATTAGTTTTATGCCAGTTGTTAGGGAGTGTGCAGTGTACGTTTATTTTTGTATGCGTACATCATCATCTACAAAGCCAATAGTGTTAGTGTAAATGTCATAGGTTCTTTCGCCACAAGTTTTAAAGTTCCGTAACATGCATCAGTGTACACGAGTATGCAAAGTTTGATTGTCACACTACCAGGTATGTACTGATATGAATATCAGTGTATATTTGAAAGGCCGAATACCACGTGTTTCGGTTTAAGTTTAGTGTTTACATTTTTGAGGGTCAGTGTTATGTAGTGCCATCTGTTATGTCTGTTTTATTTTCCCTTACTACGTATGTCACGTAAGTACGAGACAAATTGTCTCCTTGTATTTTTAATATTGTTGTATAAGTGTGTTGAGTGTAATCTTGCATGTCCGTAATTACTGTAATGTTGACAGATTGTGCACTAGAGGTGCAATTTTGTGTATTTACTTGAATGGCCACAGACGAGGCTTGTGTAGCACGTAGACATCTCTATAATATTGCTAATAATTACTAATGTAACTTTTATGCATTACAAACCATTATTTTATATATTATATTCTTAAAGTGTGTTCGACAAGTACTGGCAGTATTGAAATACTGGACTTTCCTACCACATTACGAAACAATGCATCAAATTGGACCGGTGCACATAGCCACGTGTCAAATAGCCACAACAAAATTGTAAAAGTTGTTTTGAACTCTTTTTATGCCAAGTAAGATGAACTCGCATGTTTTGCCACGAGCCATAGTCGTACAGACATCTTAAATTTGACTGAGATCAGCCCATCTAAATATATTATTATTAATTTACACGTGTCGATAGTGAGTTTAGTTTGCCACAGCAATGCTGTCTGTTCAAACGTGTGTGTTTATTTTTATATTTCCAATATGTGTGTTTATGTTTTGTTATTAAGAGTTTATTCATATGTACATCTCATCGGCATTGTATAACCCATTTCGTTTCATTTATTGTGTTTCACCGTAAGTAAAATTATGTCACGTGATGTTGGTGCGGGACCGTCGGCCAGTGAGCAGCCTCCGTGCCAAATAAGAGATGAGTAGCATCTGAGATCTCGTGAGAGTACCACCATGCCGCGGTGTTCCGGGTCTTCATCTTTGTTCATGAACCATCATGTAATTCTCTTTAATTCACTTTAGTATACCGGAATCTTTGTTTATTGCTCGCCCGGAGTACTCAGTCTCTCACCCTTGGTTCGTTTTTTATGCGACCGAGGTGTATTAAAAACGTAATTTCATAGACCCTATGGCCATTTTATCTGTGTAAGAGCTCGCCTCGCTAGAATGGCAGTTTGTTAATTTCAGTGTCCCGATGGAAAGAACTTATATTAAATACATACTGATGAGATACAGATGTTTTCTTATGATTAACTGCCTATCGGTTACTTAACTTTTTTCGTAATTTTGAATCGACCACGTATTTTTAATAATGGCGTTGGGTAACCAAAATAACCCTTCAGGAGTGAGCAGGCATATCAGGGGTCCAACATCCCTGACTAGACAAAGGAATTTGATTGTAATTTACAGTTGGTGGAAATGTATTACAACTGGTAACATCTATCAAGATGTGGACATGGGGACAGTCCAATGGTCGTCGGCCTTAACGACCGAAGAGGAGGAGTCTCTACCAAGTGTAACTCTGTACTTGCACCGCAGGCTGCGCCCCCTTAACTCTGGCAAACAACATTTTCTATCCACCACACCTCATTTCCCCCCATGGGCCAGGCAAACAACATCATGCCGAACGTCAATAAAATACGCTTGACATGTTTTAAAAAGCAAGCAAGTGTTGTGCTTTGTGTATATATTTCGCAAAACATATTTTCCTTTAGTTATTATTGGTTATTATATTAATTTATTATTTCTTTAACATGTTCGCAGCATTCCAGTGATGCATGTATAAATATTACGTCCATTTTAAGCATTTAATTTATATAATACGAATTTTCACTGTTAATGTAAGAATGCATTCCTGCGAGTGCTAAACAAGAGTCTGTCGACAACGCTGGATTGAAACCTACAAAATTACACATTTCAAAATAACGAATTTGTCCTTTCGGACACTGCTTTAGCTTGTTGACTATTAATGATTGACACTGAGTCATTGCATTCATCCGATGTGTAGTGTAGAAATAGTTAAATTTTGTAATGTACCTAGTCTGAAGTACAACATTGCAACTCTCTTTGTTATGTGTAGTTTTCATGCATTCCTTTGTGTTAATATTACTGATAAACACTTCAATGTCAACATTTTTCGCACTGTTATGAGTCCGGAGTTTCTATGTAGAATATACTTTAATGTATAGAGTTACACTCGTGGAAATGTAAAGACACACAGCTGCCAACTTTTCAGACAATATCCACTAATGCACATCATCATTGTAAACTTGGATCTTAGAGAGATGACTGTTGTATTGTCACTTTAAAACAAAACATGTTAGAGTTGAGCCTTATACGTGATCATTAATGCCCTTTTCGCACATTGTGCAAAATGTTTTCTGCTTAATGAAATGCACACTCTTACAGCATTCGCACTCGTCTATTTTTACATATCTCGGGAATTGACATATGCACATACGCCTGGAAACGAATGTGTGTACGTCTCGTACGCTTATATCCCATTGCTACTAATTCGAAAATCTATTTATATGTAGTTAATAATTGTTATTCCTAATATTAATTTTTATAAAGAGTGGGATGGAGGCATTAACTTTCTAGAAACGCCACTGAACAAAGTTCTTAACAATGTATAATCTTTAACCATTAATTATATTGAAGAGCCGGGATAAATATTACCAATTTTTCTTCATGATGTGTTGTAAACAGGTCGTGGTATTGAATTTATATTTAATATGCAGAGCAGTGAGAACACTTCCAATATTTTTACAAGGCAAGGGATGGATAAGTGGAAAAGTTATATCAAAATGCGACATTTAATTTTTATTCTTGCCAATATTAGTGTTTAAAGGAAATTAACATCTAGTTGTTACCAATTTTAATGATACATTATCGAACTGTGTTTACTGACTCAAATATATATTCATTCTTTTCTTGTAAAAATGTCTATGATTGGTTAATACGAACACTTTCATTGTCATACACTTTCCAGCTACAGCTCCTAATGGGTGGTTAATTCTAAATATATGCGCCTACGTTCCAGCACATATTCAGTAAGATTTTTTTGTCAAAATGCCTGTTCAGAATCTTATCAGCTAACTAGTTGCTGTAAGGGATACAAATAAGTAAGCCTGTCGGAATGTATCACGTATCGAGCCAACTGGAGTATGCTTATATATGTAAGTGCATTCCTAGGTTCGGACACAGCCTTAATGACACATGAATCGACACATTGAACGTACTGATTATTTGTCCAGACAATCACCTTTGTAGCTGATCACAACCCCAAACTGTAAAAAATTGCATTCAATTGTAGACCGTCGTGTGTCCAACATATATTTCTTCAGTATTGGACAGTTATCTTCCGTCCATTTCCTCTCACATAAGAATGGAATGAAAAATTTACTATGATATATGACATCGTTCATGATTAATATGAAGTTTGTAATTGCAAGTGCTAAAAATAGGTATATTCGTATGTTTTCATGAACACCTAAACTATAGTAAAATAATACATTACAATTAAAAACAATGATTGTTATATATTTATGATAATTCATTTTCGCATAGGTAAATAAAACCAAATAGTAGCTGATATCACTGCAAATTTCCGCAAAAACATAATTCTACCACATAAACGAAATACATGCCATGATCGCCACTAGTAAATCATAAGTTGGATATTCACAACTGCAACGAATGCTGGTAACTCGCGTATGACAGGCTCGCCTTTCGCAGAACTTGAACGAAATGGTGGGTGAGCCGAGACCAGGGCGCAGTTCTCGGCTACCGAATTGGCAACACCGTGTGGATGATGTCGTCGAGAACACTAGCGCTCCTCTGGATCATTATCAGCACTAACACATAAAACTGGTCAGACGTTTTCCTATCTCATGGTCACTATAGTGTATATCTTTACTCAATGACCTGAACAAGGAATGACTCTCCTCCCTTAC
The DNA here is from genome assembly GCA_029891345.1 of Dryococelus australis. Lineage (NCBI taxonomy): Eukaryota > Metazoa > Arthropoda > Insecta > Phasmatodea > Phasmatidae > Dryococelus > Dryococelus australis. Next base: position 152,677,927 of record CM056994.1, read on the forward strand.
CACTCGTACTTGCTACCCTCAATCTTACCGCCATTCAACACAGCCCGCAACGACACTAAGAATTTTAAGTTCGGTAAAGGAGAGCTGGTAGACTAGTTAGGTTAAAAATACAAGTATTTGAGGAAGAGCACTTAAGGTGGAAATAATTAAAAATCTAGCAGAGACAGAGAGAGAGAGAGAGAGAGAGAGAGAGAGAGAGAGAGTGTGAGAGAGACAGAGGAAATTCCGAAATGCAAACGGCGTATGAAGTGTTTCCCAAGAGAATTGCGAAAAACTGAGGAACGGGAAAAATCCTTCGCGAAGTGCCCAATTCTTCGCTGCTCTAATGTCACAAGGAGTGTCTTATGGTCGGTTTCATCAACAAGGAATAACCTACCCCCCAGAAAAAGGACACTTATGTTTAAATGGCCTTAAGGTGCTCGAGGTGTTTCACCATTATAAAACTCTTCTTTGCAAGTGTCACTTGGGTGGTGAGAGGGTTGCTTAAGGAAACAAGTTGCAAACATTCTCATGTTGCACTCTAAATTCGAATCAGTGGGAACACACTGATTCACAGCGAAATTCAACAACTCGAATTAGTGAAAATGGCTCCACTAAGAATCAGTGGAAAACCACTGATTGTTATAGTGAAATAATTTCACTGATTGAATTAGTGAGTAAATGGTTTCACTGATTGAATAAGTGACGGCTGACTGCAGTGGAGAACTAAATATTTTTATTGACTGTAGCTAAATAATCACGGGAAATAAACGTATTGACGATAGTATTATATTATTTATGTTGCGCAATTAACCGTATTTTAAAAAAGTGAAAAAATTGTCGTATCCGGTCGGGATTGAACTCAGACTCCCTTGCCACTTCGATTTTTGGCCGTTACCTCGCCATTTGCACTACCATGCTAAGTTAAAATAATGACAGGCAAATATATATGGCTCACAGTTTCGCATCGAAATCATAAAGATTTAAATTGTATGCTCTTACTTTTCGTTTTTGTATAATTGGCATTGTTAGGATTGTTAAAAGGAATAGTATATACGAGTGCACACTGTTCATTACATTATATGCAGTTTAAACCTTCAGAGCGCTGTGGCGATTATATGAAAACGAAATGACAGACGTAAAAACGGAATGAACAGCTGAGAGTTCATATTACCTCGTAAAATTGAGCTTTGAAAGACGAAACTAATTTTAGAAAGTATTTTGTATAGTTTTTATTAGTTTAATTATTATTATTTCACTTAATACACATTGTTTAACGGCCATTTTTAAATGTTGTTTGACGGTCATTTCTACACGCTGTTTAACTGATGCACCCAGCAAAAATAAACCACTAAGTGAATTGTGAAAAAATTTTCTAATGAATCAGTGGAAAATATCACTGAATCAATAAGTGAAGGAAAGCTGGCATTTTTTCACTGATTCATCAGTTAAATTAATTTAAGTGACTGTTGAATCAGTCAGATACTGTTGAATTTTTCCTTAACAATTTCCCGTTTTTCCTTTAAAAAAACCACTAATCCTCATTGCGAGCAACGTAACTCCTCAATGCGGCTGAGATATCCGAAATGAGGAACCGATAAAAATAACATTATTTTAATCAATTATTTTTTAAAATATAATTTTTTTTTTTAAATTGTAAAGACATAAGTATTACATGTTATACATCACCGAACTCGTCTTTTCAAGCCGTATAATGAGTAGCCAGTAAAAATAAAATTATCTTAATAAATTATTTTTAAAATTTTAATATATTTTTAAATTACAAAATGTAATAAAATTTGTATTAAGTGTAACATATCACTGGACTCATCTTTTCAAGACGCATGCGATTTCAGTATCATAATAAAATTATTGTAATAAAATATTATTTTTTATGTAAATAAATTTTTATAATTAAAAATTAAAATTTACTTTAATAATTAATAATTTTAAAGGCATAAGTATTACCGTAAGTGTTATATCACCAGACTCGTCTTTTCAAGGTGCATACGACTGCAATATCATAGTAATATTATTTTAATAATTATTTTTAATTTAAATATATTTTTATAATTAAACAATTTAAAGACATAAATATGAAGTGCTATATATCACTGGATTCGCCTTTTCAAGGAACATACGATGGTGATGTCATACAATAATTCTGTCTCGTTTTTTCAAGCTCTAACATTCTGTGCTGTCTCTCCTCTCTTTCTCTCTTGCCTCCCTCATTCAATAGCATTCTCTCGCATTCTCTCATTTCGTCTCTTTGTCTGTTGTCTCTCTATCAGCCCTTAGGTTTTCTCGGAGTCCTTCCATTTTTTGTTGTTTCGTTTCTCTCTTTTTCTCGTCCTCTCTTTCTCTCTATCAGTCCATAGGTTTTTTTCGGAATCCTGCTATATTTTGTCGTTTCATTCTCTCTCCTTTCTCTCTTGTCTCTCTCATTCGTCAGACCCAATTACTCACATGTGTTCGATTAGTCACATTTGCTCCACTGATATCTTAAACTTGTTCGACCCTGCCATCTACATTAGTTCCTTCATCGCCTGCTAGAGTGCACGAATCATCAGTGCATATATTTAATTGTGAATTCGAAGGTGCAATTTCCCATACACAAGAAGGTATATAAACATTATGGTAAAATACATTCCAGGCAAAACTTCGTAAAACATTTTAGATTTTTTATTTTTTTGAAAAACATTATATTGTCATAATATTTTACTTTTTTTTCCCCCTTTTTTACTTTTGTACGAAAATTAAGTCGCCTAGCCTTGTAACCGCACATGCATGCATACCCGAAAGGCCTGCGACTCAGCTGCGACAGGTCCGCCAGGGTAGACGTGCCTCTTGCGACCTGCCAAGAGTGACATCATCCACAGGCATCATGCAGTGAAGAGAAAAGTGCTTCTCGAACTTAAGCGATCACTCGCGCTTCTGTGTGGCCCTGCTAATCACACATATAGGAATCGATGCATTTATAAATAAGTAGAATAATTTAATATATTTTATTTATAATTTTAATAATGCCGAAAAAGTATTCTTTGAAAATGTAGTAAAATGTATCGGAAATGTATTTTGCAAAGTAAATTCCATTCAAAGAGCTTAAATTTTGTAAATTTCACACTTTCCCATGGCAACTGGAAACATTAAAAAATTCTAATGTTTGTGCGGGTACTTTAATCCAAAACCTTAGAATTAGAATTCGGGCATGCTAGCCACTGGACAAGCTCACATCAAAGTAAATGCTTAAATGTACTACATAAACTTCCAAGCGAAATTGGCAAATTCCTTCGTGAAGTTACACAAATATTTTTACTGTATTTGATATTTTCTCAAACAATTTATATATGACTTAATAATACTATCTTTTAGAGCCGTTTTGGTTTATGTAAAGCCTTGCGATGTGCTATATTATAACATTTTGTAACACAATTCTTAAACTCACATGTAATTTTTTTCTTAAATTCTCTATTAAAAATAATTATTTAGCAAGTCGGACTGTAAGCAAGCGAATACTTACAAGCAGGTGAATATAATTTGTGATATATTAAGACCAAACTTGTGAAATTAAATTATGGAAGCACCATTTATAGCTCCAGGAAAGTATGTTTAAGTCCTAGATAACAATATAACTTTTATAGCTATATGGTATGTCAAATAAAAACATTTTTTTTAAATATTTTAAATATGTTTTAAAGTTATGCTTAAATCTTATGTAGAGTAAATCAAAATTTCTTCTCAGCATTATTTCAGTCTTCTTTCTTCAAGAATAAAGACTATGCAACGTTAATTATCCTACACAAATATTATTCAATGTATGTATATGTGAATAAAATAAGTGGCATTACATTCTCTCTATATATACATATATAGATATCAGGCAGGTTATTGCTCCAGACTGAAATCAAAGAGTTTTTTATTTATATATTTACATACTTCAGACTACAAACTGAATCCTTAAATTTTTTCCATGCCATTTTTATAGTATCTTTACAGAAGCACATAGTGAACATAATTAATATAAACTGCTTATGCACAGCTCAAGACAGTCCATTATAGAAGGCATCTAACCAGAACCCTTGGCCATGTATTCCCCTTGGAAAAGTTTCATGGTGGCTCCATAAAATGAACCTGGCGCCATACATACTCGCAAGCCGGCACCTTAACATTCATTATTCCACCCACTGTAACTCATGCATGCCATATGCTCTACAAATTATCACCAAACTTACATAGGCCAGCAATAAGCTTTTCTTTTGAAGGTTAACATTTTAACTGTATATATACACATTTAAAATTACATTTAATATTATATTGCTATCCCAGACTTAAGTATTTACATGTAGGGACTTCTATGTTGAACTTTCTAGAAGTCAAGCATACCTTAGCCCACGATTACCAAAATACCACCAAAAAACTTAACTTAAACATGTCTGATATAGCATCATTGCCATCAGATATCAGCCAAATATATATACTTGCCTCCCATGCCATTCTTTATATAACCCATGTCATACTAGGCAAGCCAACATGATATCACTTCTATCCAAAGAAAAACTCAATTCAACCATACCAAACATAATATCTGCTCTACCAACTATCATTAGACTAAATATATGCACCATTCAAACTAGAATTCAAGTATACCTCAGCCCATATTAGCATTGCCAAAAAAAATCGCAAATCAGAAATGATTGTCATAGTATCAGACACCAGCCAATATATCATATCACCCATAAAATAAACCACCTGATTATATCATCCACATCAATAAACATACTGACAACTACACTTCAAACATATGAAAAAATATATAAGTAACTCCTTCTGATCAGGAGTCCTGGAGTACTATACCAACCATAACCCAAGCATACTTCAGTCAAGCCACACAGATCGCATTGTATATGGAACATAACAACTACTCATTCATACCCCACCTTCACCATCCATTAATCCCAACAAAAAAAAATTACTATGTAACAACCCTACAGCATACCAGACATTAATATAAATCACTCTATCAGCCAAGAAACCAGTTAATTATAACAGCTATCGATACAAATAGCTACTCATACAAAACCTACAAGGTAACATACATCCAGCATACTTAACAGACATATCGAATGATACTGAGTACTGAAACAGATATATAATAACATTCAACATGACATCAGCTTGCCTCAGCAATGCAATGTCGAAAGCCATACAACCCAGCATACTAACATGCTATAATATCAGAATATATCAACGAACCAACACAGCAGATAGCAATACTATACAAAAACATACAGCCCAAATAATATCATTCGTACTAACCCAAACATAATTCGGTCATTCTATTAACAGTACAGACCCTATAAACCCCCGCACCTCAGACTTACTGAATAATAATCACAGACTGCAATTTTGACTAACATTTCACCCCATTTACACTTTACTAGTTACACACATAAACAGGTCATACCAGCAGCCTAGCCAATCAAATATTCCAATCATAAGCTCCAACCAAGCTATCATACGATCAATACTAATAATTTAACCATCTCTGACATCCATACAGCCTTAATTCACAAAAAGACCCATCCAATGATACTAACCAAACATACCAGCTAAACATTCTGCCCCTCTCATACTAACTAAATATCCCATCAAAACCATTCTGATCTTACAAACTAAATATACATTTAAACCATTCTCCCCACACCATAGAAGCAACACATTTGTCATACTGCCAAAACAACCCCACATGGATCAGGTAATACCAATCAACCTATTGGCTACACCAACCATACAAGTAACTAAATGTACAACCAAGTCATACCGACAGGTTATACCATCAAGATGTACCAGCTATAAAAAAACCAAACCACACAGGCAGCCCACACCGGCAGAAAATACCAAAATGTTACTCCATCCATTTCAGTCTTTTCAAGAGGCCATACCACCCAAAAACATACTAGTCAGACAAACAGACAAAAAAAATTTCTAAAACAATTTACCTTTAAAAACCATGCAAAGAGATCATACGGTATAAACATTCTAAAACAACTCTACCAAAGATGAGTCTACAAACAATTCATTTTTTTAACTCTGGCCAACATAATACATAAGCCATACATTTCAACCTTCTATACTAACCATTACACCCGCCATTATACGTCCTGTCCTCCTGTTTGACAACCATACAGGCACATCACACTCAGAGACAAAGCTGTTCCATCAAAATAAACTATCTCCATCCATCTACCCAAACTACTATATACTACATGTAATAATCACACATTCCATACATCGCTGCTACCATACTGATAGGCCATACAAGCAAGACATTACACCAAAACAGTCAACCCATGAATATATGTAGGCCATCATACATAATAGTTTAAATACAAGACAGACTACACTCACATCTCTAGCAAATCTCTCGAGAGGTTAGATCTCTCGAACGGTAAATGCGAGTACGGCCGACCGACTTGCAAAGGATATGCATGCGAAGAGAAGGGGAGGGGCGAGACTAGTAGAAATATTGCTGCTAGGGGAGGTGCGTGTCAACGACAAGGCATTTGTTCCCCACCGCCCGACCAGATCACATTCACCTAATATGACAGCCAATCTTCAACTGAACTCTTTCGAAGTGAATAAAATATATGTAATTATAATATTATTACCATTATTCCACTACACAGTCAGCATCCCATTACACAATCACCAACAACGATGTACATACTTAAACGTGTCCACTCACCACAACAGTCAGTCGTCAACTGACCTCTATCAAAGAGAATAAAATTTATTTAAATATTATTATTATTATTATTTCATTACATAATCACCAGCCCAGTACACAACTCACTCACCACACACACACACACACACATTCTCTCAATACCGAGTTGCAATGAAAATGACATAATACAGCACAAGTACAAACATGAGGAACTACGTAATCGCCCACTACACACTTAACAAACTCGCATTAAATATCGGGTTCAATGTCCAGACAGAAAACATAATGTAATCATTTGAAATACCGGGCTCGATTCCTAGGTAAGTAAGTTATTATTTTCGAAAATTCCTGGAAATGCACTGAATTATACAAACAAACGCTCGAAGAGAAAGTGAACTGTCATGCAATCTCACACAGAAAGAAACATGTAAATGCGCCAACAGCTACAGAGAGAGACTGACGTGTTAGTCCATAGGCATAAGAAGTGACCAGGAGTAGAGAGGGAAATACACTTACACACTCAGCCAGATGCACACCTTTACCTAATCCCTATGGAACCACCAGAGATATCACATCGTCATAGGATGGAGACCCAACAGGATGGAAGCACTAACAACTGGTGAGCGGATAGATGTGCTGCCTTCCACTCTCGAACAGGACTCTTAATATTTTTTTGGACATGGGAAACTTTTGAGTATACCGGGTTTGATTCCCGGACAGAGCATTGGAAATTTATTTTTGAGTTTGACAACCGGGTAGAGCACGTAATGTAATTTTTTTTTTGTTTTAGACTTCCAAACAGGGTACTTAATATATTTTTGGATGTAGGTTTTCTAAATACAGTATTTGTTTATCGTACAAGATACTTACATGTTATTAGCATTATGAGACTATTTACACATCATCATAATCATTATATGAAAACATCTCCGACTAAACCTTCCAAGAACATAATTCGACCATTTAGTCGCAGGCGCTCCACTACAGTCATTTGTTTCACTCATACCTCCATTCGACCAATTATAAGCAAGCATCCCATCCCAGTCAATTCTTTTCATTGGTCCAGTACTAACATGAGTTATAATTATGCACTTGCATTCTACTCTCATATGAGATTCCAAGTCTACAAATTAAAGGGATTATAATTAATTAGGTTAATTAATAATGCACTCCCATTTGCATATTCATGTGTAATAAGTAGTTCACGATTATTTACTATAGGCTGTTTACGTTAAAGTGAGCACTTTTTAAGGCCCTTCAAAATTTTTCCTTTTATCCAATTTCCTTCTTCCTGCTGCTTTTTAATATAAACATTGCAATGTGACCAATAAACAGAGTGATTACATTCCACCAACCTCAAAATTTAAAATCTGAGGCAGCAACAAGATATATTTATTAGTGGTTCATGCCTGTTGGCAGGGCCTTAAAAAGTGCTCATTTTACCATGAACAGCCTATAAATACACATGTACTCACATACACACTTGCACATCTGTAAAGATAATTACCACTAGGCAAGCACTAATCCAACGCACAATTACCAACAACTACATAAGTATGCATATATGCACATCCATAATGATATAGACATTGGACATTTACCAAGTATGAATAAGGTACTGAGGGAGAACATGTCCACCCAACACTACACCTAGCTCGCGACTAAATGTTGTTTGTATGAAACCATAATTGTTGCTTACATGCATTCAAATACCATCTTGGATTGACTTAGCATATAAAACGACGAGAGTTAATGTAAAAAGCTATGGAGTTATGCAGCTATGGAGCTATAGACTTTATGTTATTGATGCAATGTATGGTTTACGAGGAGAGGAGCATAATGTTTATATTGGAGATACAAAAGTAACGATAAAACATGATAAACTATCGGTTAATGGTAAAGAATATACGTTAACAGAAGGACTTTCTAATTTGTTAACAAAAAATTACCAATCAGATCTTGAAGAAAATTACACCGATAATGACTATAAAATTACACTGACATTGTTGTACCAACCCGTGTGCATACCAAAAAAATGACCGTGGTGGGAGAGTAAACTAGAATAGAAGTTGGAAGTATGCAAATAAAATTAAATCAATTTATGATAATTATTTAAGAAAATCAAATTCAAGATCCGCACCAAACACACCCCAAAAAATTATAACTTCAAGAACTCCTAGATCTGAAGAAGACAAAAAAAAAAAAAACAATATTTTGCCAAATGGATACATTTGGATGAGCGATGTAAGAAAATTGATCCACAGATTTTTAGTTATTCATGGCGAACAAAATGTTGGAAATAACATGTATTACAATAAAGTAAGCATAATGGATATGTTTAACAATAAATTTTCTGAATTTGTTATTAATAACCACAAAGGAATACCTTGCCTTATAAGAGTTTTTGGCATTCACAGGAATAAATAAATTAGATAAGTGTGTAAATATCATGATATTGCTTATAGAGATCATAAAGATTTAGAATATAGACATGAAGATGATAAAATTTTACAAAAAGAAGCAAAAGAAACTATATTAGATGAAAATACAACAATTGGTGAAAAAATTGCTTCTGCGGCTGTAGCTTCAACAATGTCTACAAAATGAAAATTAGGATGAGGTATTAAAATTACTTTATAATTAAATAATTTTTTAATTTTTTCAATTTTTTTTTTACTTCTAATGAAGATAAAAAATATAACTTTCGATATATCCATTGATCAATAAGAGATTTGGGTACAGCTAAATTTTCAACAAAAGATGAACTTGAAAAAAAAAATTGAAAGCAGGAAAAGGTTTCTTTTTAACTTTATCAGTACCAATACTCAAAAATAATAAAAGAAAAATCTGGAAATGGTTTACATCGTGGAGGAATTTTATAAACATTATTTGCAGCTTTGGGTGCACTTGGTGCTTTAGCAGGAGGAGCTACTGCAATTTACAATTCTGTTGAATAAACTAGAAAAAATAAAACATAATTAGAAGAACAACTATAGAAACATAATTTAGCAATGAAAAAAAATCAGGAAGTGGTTTTGTTGCAAAAGTAGGACAACAAAAAAAATCTAGCTCTATTATATAATACCAATATTGAAAAATATGTAAAAATACCCAATGTTAAAAATTTCAGAAATGTTTATATGATTGATGAAATACCAAATAGAATGCATAAATTCGAATGTGTTGTGGTTAATTTTGACATTTCATCAAATCCTGGTACTCATTGGGTTTGCTATTTTAAAGAAAATAATGATGTTTACTGCTTTGATTTATTTGGAGGCAATATTCTTACTAATTTAACTAATTATATCAAAAATAGAAATGTTTATTACAATAATAATAGAAATCATAATTTTTGTTTAGTTATATGTGGACATCTATGTTTAATTGTATTAAACCTTTTTTCGAATGGTTTTAAGTTTCGCAGTATAATTTCTTTATTATTAAATTAAATATATTTGGGAAACCATTAACCAAATTTTTAAATATGAATTTTGACACAAATATTTCTGCTTCAAAAATAGATCCAGATTAAAAATACAAAACTATTGGTTCTGTTAAAAAAATATATAGGTTCAAGATACAAAACTATTATTTCCGAATATGCTTTAAAAAAAGGTTTAAATTCAAGACTCGACACCATTGCTTTTGCTCATGATTTAAAAACGATGAAAATTCAAGATTTGATATTGTTTCTTCTGCTTTACAAGATCAAATAAGTGAAATTTTTAGTTGTACAAGAAATTATGGTTCTCTTCAAAATCGTGGAATTGCTAGTTTAGCTGACTCTATAAACGAAAATAATGTGCCTAATAAAAATTAAAAAGACGTAGATTCCAAATTCTATATTATTGTTTCTGCTTTACAAAATCAGCTTAGTAAAAATTTTTGTTTACACAAAAGATTATGTTTCTATTCAAAATCATAGAATTTATAATATGGCTGCTCCTATAGATGTAAAATATTTTGTCAATAAAAGATTTTTTTATAAATTACAAAATTTAAATCAATCAGTTTTGAATTATTGTGATTCACTTGTTAACTCAAAAGTTGAAAAAAAAAAAAACAAAGACATTATTGATAAAGAGTTAGATGTTAAAATACAAAGTGTAGACCAATCAGTTGAAAAATGCAAGGAAGAAAAATCGCATATATTTTATTTATGTGGAAAGTGGAATAAAAATAATAAGGTTTTTTGCATATGCCTGATAATACTATGACTGTAATAATTAAGGGAACTACAAAAATATATTACAGTAACCCTTTTAATGTTAACAGAGGTGAGTTTTTAACATTTATAATAAAATGAAATAAAATGTATAATTATGATGTTGATGAAATGTTGACTACATTAGGAGAATTCGTGAAATATAAACTATATATACCATTAAATGGAGAATACTTGGTGTTTGAAGTACAAGAAAGACACCAAAAATAATAATATAAAAAGTGAAAATACAAAAATGGATTATTAGTTGAGAGTCATATTTGTAATTCTAATAACTCAATATAAAAAAACTTGCCAAAGCAAGAGAAGGAATAAAAAAAATTTCAACAAGAAATGTAATTTCGCATGGAATTTATTATTTTTGTCAAGTTTATCTTGTTGAAATGGATACTGGTAATTTAAAAGGCATATCAGATATAAACAATGGATACAAGTATATTATGACAGGTATTGATGTTTTTCCAAATATGCATTTGCAATACCCATAACAGATAAATCAGTTAAAAATGGAACAAATGCATGTATATCGATAACAAGAAAGCCACTTAATATTCAAAGTGATGCTGGTTTAGAGTTTTATAATAAAACATTTAAATAACTTATGCAAAATCATAATATCAACCAATATTCTACATTTAGTGAATTAAAAGCTAATGTTGTAGAAAGATTTAATCGCACAATGATGAATAAAATGTGGATAATTTAGTTTAACTGTCAATTATAAATTATAAATATTAGATGATTTAGTAAAAGAATACAACAATACAAGAGATATTGATATGAAGCCAATTAAAGTTAATAAGAAAAATGAAAAATATTTTAGACAATAATATTTTGCTAATATGTTTACTAAACCGAAATATAATATTGGCAATGTTCTCCGTGTTAGCAAAAATAAACGAATATTTGATAAGGTTTATACTCCTAATTAGACAACAGAATTATTTACCATTTTTTAAGTTTTAAATTATGAAGTGCAAACCTTCGAACTAAAAGATACCAATGGAGAAGAAATGAAAGGCAGTTATTGTGAACAAAAAATTATGAAAACTAACTATGTAGAGAAATATTTGTTTGAAAAAGTCTTAGAAACTAAAGGTGGTATAATTTATGTTAAATGGCTGGGTTTTCGATAATTCACACTACTCTTGGATTAATAAAACTGATGTTTTGTGAATTTTACATATGTTTCTGTAATTGGTATCGCCAAAATATTATATTTTATTTAAATACAATACAATACTATTAACCACATCGGCTATATCAAAATGTATTTCATCTGGATTAAATCTTATAAATTTACTATTTAATTGGACCTCTTATGCTTTTGTCTTTCTATTTAATAAATTACATCACTCTCTTAATGACCAAACTTGTCACATTCAATAGCCAATTTTAGATCAGGAAAATATATATCTATTCTACATATAATTGTTTATAGTATATTGTTGTTTATAATTTAAATGTTTAAAAATGTTTATAATGTTGGAGATATATTTTGTTTCTTTTTTCCTTCATAAAAGTTTATGTTTAAGTTAAGCTGCTTGGAAATTTGTGTTACCAGTGATTTCTTGGCTATTCTAGATTTTGTCAAAGTTGTATTAATCCTTTTTATTGATATAAACTGCAGCAACATTATTATATTTATTTGTGTTTTTAAGAAGTTTTTTAACTTCATTTTCAGTATATTTATTTTGCATTAAGTTTTTATAAACATGTATGGTCAATAATGGCTTTTGTTATGTTTTTATACTCTAAAATTTCATCATCATATTTTCCTTTAACCCAAGGTTAAAATTTATCATCCAACACAACAGTCATTTAAATCAAATAATGTAATCGATTTATTGTTATATACTAGGTTTAATTTCTCTAATTGTTTGTATAGCAATTCGGCTATCTTATAACTATGAAATTACATTATTTTATTTTTATTATTTTTAAAAAGGAAATGAACATTCGTATATACCAGATTCATTAATTGTAAACTAGAATATTAATTCTACAAAATATAATATTATTAAAATAAATATTTGCTTCTTACTCATTTCGAAGAAAATTATTAACATCATTAATTGTTGAGTATAGTTATTTCTACCATTTTCAAAATTGTTATGAAAAAACACAATATGGCCATTCAATGTTTCTTTCATTCTTTGAAATAAATGGATAGAATTTAGTTTATAATCAGATATTAATAAATGTTCACATTTTGGATGCCTACCTTCAATCCCAGGCAATATTTCTTTGGATATTTTTTCTTTGACCTCTAATAACATAATAATCATAATCACAATTATCATCAAATAATTTTAAAAGAATGAATGTTGTATTTAAATTATGATTTTGTGTTTGTTGTACAACATGAGGGGTCATTTCTCTAATTTCGTCATTTCTGGAAGCTATTACATCTAATACCATATGAACTGACTCTTAAATCTTCCACATTTTTATCTTTAATTTTATTTTTATTTTTGAAATGTTTAACTTCAATTTTGCACTTTTTATATGGTTTATTTGGTCTTTGAATAAATGCATTATATATTTTTAAATCACATATTAGCTTTGTTTTCTAATTGATGGTACAACTTCTTTAGTTACCCATTTAGTAAATTTTTCAGCTAGAGGCATATTTGATCTAAATATTAACTTACTCAGTGCCGATTCATTGATAAATATAGCATTCGGCTGTGTGTTTAAAGATGTATCTTCCATAGGTACACCTTTAAGTTGAGTAAATTAATTTTTATCATCATTATCAACAATATAATATAACACATTTTGTGGTTTTTTGTATTCCAAAAGTATTCCATTAGTTCCTTTAACCAAGGATAATTATTATCAGCAATAATCATAAAAAACTCATTACCATAGTAAGTAAACTTGTTATTCATGTCTAGAATCTGATGCCATTTTATATGTGAAATTATGCACAAGTGAAATTAGTTAGTAGTAAAATATGTTTTTATTAGTATTCTTTTTTAATATGGAAATAAAATATCAAAGAAAAACAAAATTATGAATACACAAAAGATTCATTGATACATATAGCACTTGGATGTGTGTTTAAAGGTATCTTCCATAATTACACCTTAAAGTTCGGTAAATATATTTTTATCATCATTATCAACAATATAGATTCATTATCAGATTTAGGTTGCATATTTGATAGGTTGAGCAAACCACCCACCCCAATATTTATATATAATTGTCAATGTTTTGTTCATTATGTGTTGGGTCCTACTGTATAGCACCCTGTTTATATATTTTTATGTAATTTTATAGCTCTTAAATAGCTATATTTTCTAAATCATTAACAATATTCATTGATAAATATTTTATGTGGTTATGTATTTGAAGGGGTGTGCAAATCACTTACCCCTAGATTTTTATAATTATTGCAATGTTTATGTCTAACAAATTTTCTTATTGCTTCTTGGGGATTTTTATATTCCAAAATTTCATCAATATCTTTTCCTCTAAACCAATGATTATTTACCTCACTAATAATCATAAAATAAATATTCTTAAAATTTAACACATAATCCGGACAACTTAATGCCATGCTAGGGAACTGTTTTTTTTTCATTGGTTTACAGATAAGTTAATACTTCACCAGTGACCTTATGTTTGATTTTCTTTGGCCTTATTTTAGCACCTCTCCACTCAGCAGGGCGAATTATTTTTTCGATGAGGTGAGGTTAATTATTTTTCTATTTCTGGTACTCCCTCTCATATGGCGCAGGCACCTTACACCAAATGAGAAACTCTAGCTATACATATGTTATATTACAAGTGTAGTATAGAGATTATTTTGTGGGGGTTTGAGCAGTACAATGATCGTGAGAAAGGTTTTTTTTTACTCAAATTTTACACGACTTGATTGATAATTACAATATAAATATGAGGTGCCTTCATATTTACACTATAAATTATCCTCTCGGCTAGGGGATTCGATCCTAGGAACTTTGAGTTTTAAGTCGAACGTTATTGAGCCAATGTGGCAAGTTTAATGAGATCATTTTAAAGCTTCATGTGGTGAGATATTCGATGTGATGAGTTGTAAACTTCTTATGGTGTCTTGCCAAGTGTTCACCACACCATGGCTAGATAGCAGCATGCTTGTGATAACCTTCTTCCTGTTGCTAGTAAATAGCGCAGCAGTTGTGGAAAAAGATAGTGAAATCTTGTGTATAGATCACAAAACAGACTTAATTGATGAAATATTTGTTTTTTTATTATACACTTCCCATTATTCCCTTTTATATTCAAATATAATATTATAAAACAATGTTCTTCGTACCAACAGCTTGCACAAATCTCTTTACATTTTTTTATGGGTCATTTCTCCACCAACAAAATCATTATAAATGTACCTTAAATTAGTGCCATCGTGTCTAAATATACAAGGAAAATTCGTATTGCATATTACCAATTGCTTTGGCATTTTCGAATAAGTTTGAGCTAAATAAAATACATCTGTATTTTTATGTCTCCCCATAGTAAAATATTTGCGAATGATATCTTAAATGTCTAAAATTACATCGTCAAATACAACCGGACAATTATTTTCACATTGATATAGAGGAACTATTTTGTCATTATTATTTTAAAAACATGTGCTATTTCTTAATAAAATTTGTTGGATATGGCATCAAAATCATTTTGTAAGTGAATATATTTTGGTTGAGTTTAACTATTAAAAAAAATACACAATTTATTAAAATTTAACCATCCTGTCTTATAAATAAAATTTATCGTATGGGTTTTTTCAAAATTACTTGTTCCTGCTCTAATTGCTTGTATATTGTCAGGCTAAAGTTCGCCATTCTTCTTATTTTTAGCAATTCCTTCGGAAATTAAAACACCAACACCCCAATAAACTTTTTTTCAATCAATAATGAAATTTTTTTAATTAAATAGCGAATAAAGTATTTAAGTTAGCAAATAATAGTCATCTACTAAAGAAGAAACTTCACTATGATATAATTCATCAAGATAAATCAATTGCATTGATTAATTTTCATGCGAAATTTGTATCACCGAATATAGAAAACAATACTATACCATTGATTGAAAACAATGAGGTTATAAATATTCCTAGATGCCAACACAATACTGAATCTTTAAAAGAAGCTATAAATTCAATGGAACCATTTTCAACTAATAAAATTGGATTAACATCAGACAATGTGAAAAACAGCATATCAAATAAATCTAAATATGATATTAAATTTGATAATCAAATATCTGATATTCTTGGTTTTGAAAGGGATATGATTATTGGAAAAGGAAACATTATCATTGGTTTTAAATTAACAAATTTTGACCAATTAAAAAATATGAATGTTAATTGTAATTTGGCATATGGAATGTTAATAAAATATGATTATCTAATCACATAGAGACAGATGTAATTACCAGTTTTTCACCAAAAACTATGTTCGGATTTAAGGATTATATTATTTATGAGCCTCTATCCATTTTTCATAAAATTGATAATGAGCAGTTTAATTGCAATGTTTTAGAAATTAGAGATGAAAATGGTAAACTAATTCATTTTGATGGTGCTAATATTAACAATGTTTTGGGAATTAATTATATAAAAACATTAAACTTTTCCTTCAGAAATAGGTGTAATAAAAAATTCATGCCACCTCTCATTAATAATATTTTGTATTTTAATATTTATGTGGTAAAGAATGTATTTTATTTTATAGTGTAATCATTTTGTTATCATGAGGACTTAATGTGATTTTATTAACTTTGAGTGTATATATTTTGTATTTCTCACTCCTTTATTAAATTTGTTCCTCTATATTGCATTTTCTCATGAAACACACATTTCTTATAATCGTCAAATGTAATTCTATCATTAACTACACACTTTTTAACACCTTTTGATATTTTATTTTCTCTACTATTAACTCTATATGCATACATTTTTGCTCTTAAACCAACAAATTCTTTTATTATTTTGCCATTTCATTTATCTTTCATTCTACCCAACACTTACTTATTTATTTGAGGCATGTTGTCATTTGGATAATCCCTTGTACAAAATTTATCTAACATATTTTCATATCTTTGTAAAAAATGTTCTTCTTTTTATGTTATAAAAGTAAGAATTGGTATCTTGATAGCACAATCCAATTTTATCTCCATATTTCGGTTTTATTACTTTATAATGAAAATCATACATTACTTCTTTTGATATGTCTAAAATTTACATAACCAATAATTGGGCTTATTTAAATATACACTTGTTTTACTCATATGTATCGCCACAAGATTCCTGTGAAATATAGTACTTCTTTTGAAATTTGGTATTGCTATTAATTTTTTGTAAACTTTTTCACTTGATATCAGACTTATATCTACTCTATTCCAAATTTTTTCTGTTATTTTACCAAACACAGAAATATTCATTTGTTAATAAACATTTTTTTCATAGACATTTTTAACATTAGTTCTCAGCAATGTATTTAAATCTATATATTACTTCAGCCAATCAGATTGATAAAACTTCAATATTCTATGTATTTTAGCCAATTTTAATCCATTATTAAGACACTGTTTTAATTTACAATAGTGCATTGCATACTTTTCTTTTTTATGTAAAGTTGTTAACAATTTAGATTCAATTGTGCCTAGAACTGTTATATTTTCTGGACAAAATTGAATATCTTTATGTAAATTGTGCAGTGTTTGACGATATTCTAAATCATCTTCTAATGTATGTCCATGTTGTGAGTCATCATTCAAATTTAACATATATTCCTGCCAAAAATCTAAGCTAAATTCTTTGTTATTAACCCATTCCAAACCACCATATGGTAAATATTGTGACATTGCCCATCCATAAAGATTATTAGCATCGAGATAAGCTAAATAATTAGACTCTTAATTTGGATTAAAATCTTCTAAATATTTATTATTTTTTAACATATTGTTTACAGCATTGCGATATTCCACCTGTAATATCCTTTTCTACTATTAAAATCATATCATAATCATGTAATAAATCTAATAGTTGTTTGATCATTTTTAACATTGCATCCCATGATAAACCTGAAGTAAAATATCATGCAGGACCTAGACCATAAGAAATTATTTACGTATTTCTAAAAGTTTCATTTATATCTGCCAATAGTAACAAGCCTCTTTTTAAGTATAAATCATGATATTCGCCAAAATTTTTATTATTAAACTGATTCCATACACATTTTGCATGTTCATAATCATCGTCACTTATTACAGATTCATTTAATTTATTGTAAAATTAGCTTGTTGCTGGAATTTAAGTTTCGTTAAATTTTTTGAAACTCTCCATATAATTTTTTGGATAAACTCCTTTTCTAGTAACTAAATCTATTTTATCTTCTCGAAAATGTTTTTGTCTATATTTCATTTGATCTTTAGTTAAATAAAAAAATAATTAATGTAAGCTACTGGCTATAAATTTAAATGTGTCTGTAAACCTTAATTGTCAAATTTTCTGTTTGTTTCCCAAAGGTGATCAACTTTTCTTCATTATTAGCAATTAAATCAATATTTTTATTGTCATGTCCTAGCTCTCTAATAAAATAATAAGCATCATAACCAGCTAAATATGAAAATAAATTGGAACAAAATTGTGTAATTTTAATTATAAATTAGAATTATTACATACTGGGTTAATGAATTTTCCAGTTATATGATCATGTTGGGATACATTTTTATTTTGCTTCGTATATTCGCATTCATAATTTTTAGATTTAATTTATATTGTTTTTCTTATTTGTTAGTGGATGCATTGCTTCAATTTGCAGATACATTTGACCAGTCTCGTCTATTTCTTTTTTCAGTGCTTCAATAAAAAATTTATGTGCAACTGGACCTCCATATACAACAGGTGGTTTATAATCACCATTACTAGATGCAATATAATAACAAACACCAGAAGCATCGTGTAGCTGATATTTCATTGTATATTATTCATCATTCAACTTTAAATCAATTGTATTTATTTATGCATTAGTAAGTTTATATCTTTCTTTGAGCATCTCCTTATAAAAGCCATTATCGATATCATCCTCTGATAAAACCGGATATTTTTGGATTAATTTACATTTTTTAATTTCAATTGGTTTTGGTTTAGTTGTTGATTTTTCTTTAGAATTGATTCGAAATCTGCATATATTACAAAAGGAACTTTCATTGTATGTTTGTAGTTTTTGAAACATATTTGCTCTCCTTCCAAAGGTAATTTGATTTTTACTGATTCATTTTTAGAACAGTCTTCTGCATGTTTATTTAATCTTTCTTGAGAGTAAAAAAATTGACGACACATATCATTTATATAAGTTTTACTCTTATGTTTTTGTTTTGTGCTGAAAGCAATTTAGATAATTCTTTTATCCAACAGTAATACGAGTTTGTATCTTTTTTGAAATAAAGTAAATTTATATGTATTTACTTGTTGTGTTTTGTAACTTTTAGTGGATATACATAGAATTTCTCATCAATAGAATATGCATTTATAGAGCCATCAATTTGATTTTCTATTTCTGGCATATTGTCAATTTTAATGAGATATTCATATTTATCTAATACATTGTCAATATAAAGCCCAATATGTTTATATTTAGTAACTCTTTGTAGATCTTTTTCAGATGGAAAAATGCAGACTTTATTGCCCAAAGAAAACATTTTGATCATCATTTTTTACGTTTATGCATGCTTTTTTATTCTTAATTGCTTTTGGTAATTCTATATAAGATGATACATTCAATGGAATAAACTTATTTATAGCTAATTGCATCTCAACTAAGCTAAATGAAGCCTAATCGGAATTACTTTTTTTCGATATCTTCTATTCGTGCGAGTATTTCTTTCTTATGTTTTTTTGTAAATCTTTTTAATGTCTCCTTCGTTCAGTATTATAAATGCGTGTGATTGAATGTCGCCAAATAGTCGTATTTCACCAGTTTTCCGGCTTCAGAAATGGGCGACAAATTTAATGTTAGATTTCACTATTATAAGTTTCATAAGTTGATAATGTATTATTTTTAATACATTTTGTTTACTGAAGTTAAAAATTTCCTGGGCAACACTAAATTAAAATTACTTTAAATCTTATATGTTGATAACCTACATTTAAAAGCTTATTCAAATGCAAAAGGTTTTTCGGTTTTTCTATTTCTTTTGTTTACATATACATGAGTAGAAAAGGGGAATATTTCTTTTAATTCCTTTTCGTCTTTTCTATATATTATTTTTCATTTGGAAAAGGTAAATTTGCAAAATTTCTTTTTTTTTTTTTTTGGTTCATTTTTAATAATTGGTATAAGAGTTGTAATGAATCAGCTTTTCTTAGATAATACCAATATTTGATTTTTAAATATCTAACATTAACTGTCAACATGTGAAATCTCTTTTTCCTCAGATCTCGTACTGGAGTGAGCGATGCCATTTATATATAATAAAATATAATGAAATTTATAAGGTCGACTAATAATTATCATGTTGAATTTCTTTCAGAATATCTATTGCTGTATTGTGTAATTTATTATTTTATGCTTTTTTAGAGATAAATTATATAGATATTTTCTGCATTCACATAGCACTTTCTCTTTTTTAAGTCACAATCACATATAGCATATTCACTATAAGATTTCTTGCATATGTTAAAATGCTTATCTATTGTGCCTTCATGGGATGAAAAAGAATCAATAGGTTTATTCACATTGGAATGAGAGCATATCTTAAATGAATAATCCCATTGTAAAATTGCATATGTATTGTGTAATTAAGTATTTATATGATTTTTAAGATTTGCCTTAAAAACATATTTTCCACATTCGCATAGTACTTTCTCTTTATTTAATTCATAGCGACTTCTGGAATATTCATTGTAACATTTTTTACAGTTGTTAATGTGCTTATCTTTTGTGTGTTTATGTGGTAGAAAACATTTAATGTAAGTCCATTGTTATTTAGAGTAATATTTTGTATATTCTCAAGTAATCTTTGGGACTACCAAATAAAATTGGCACAAATAAAATCGACACAAAGAAAACTGTTACATTCGAAGCTCTACTAATTTTTAAAATACTTCTTCAATTTGCTCAAGTTCGTCACCTATTTCACAGTTCAGTCTCATCTCGACTGCTTTCTAAGAGCAATAATTGTAAGTTTTGTAAATTTCTGTGGAATTTGAAAACTAATTCTCTTGTTTCTTTAGATACATTATCTAATCTATAGGTAGGAATATTTTATACATTGCCACCCTTTAAAATGTTAGTCAGGCTGCTAGGAAATTAAGGCAACTTAAGTGTTTATTTATAAAGAAATACATTTATTAAAAAGAATTTAAAAAATTGACTAATGCTTAAAATTCATTTTTAAAAATAAATTCAAGAGATATGTACAGCAGAACCAAGCACAGCGCAAAAATTTTGACTAAAAATCGAGTAAATGTCTCATTTTCGAGCAATTTTTTCAAAATCTTCTGGACAGATAATTTATTTCTTCAATTTTATTATCAAAATCGAGTAAAGTAAGACCAAAATCAAACTAATTAAATCTAAATCAAGCATTTTTTTAAATCCCCGCTGAGCAGGGTCCTTTTCCAGTCAAATAAGCCAGATTTACTATAAATTTGCAAGCCAAATTAATTTGTCAAAAATAAAAATATCACAAAATTTGATGAAAATTCTTAAGAGAATTCTAGATCATGCATAAATGTTCCTTTTTTTATATTTATTTTAAACCTTCATATCATACAAAAAAGTATTTCTCATTTAGTAGTTTCAAAACATTTCTATCTATTATTTTCACATAGCGATTTGGTAATGTAAGTTTATACTTACCATCTAGAATACAATTAATTTTTTTTTACTAAATTAGAGTCATAAATTGGAAAATCTATAGCAGTAAACCAGTAATTTATTTTTGGAGATCTTGTAGTTTAGTGAATTCAAAATAATTGTTAAACCTGTTGAGCAGATATTCTATTTTTGATTCATAAAGAAAACATTTATACAGAAGAAGCAGAAGAAACAATTGGTGCTGAAATTTTATGAAAATAAGATGCTTTAGCTTACATTTGGCTTAAAAATACCCTGCTCAAGGAGCCTGAAACATGTTGAAATTTGTTTAATATTGGTATTAAATTTTCTGTATTTTGAGCTACAATTTAAAAGATTTTACAGGAATAGAGAAATTTGCTAGAATTTGGCTTTAATGAACACGAATTTTATCTAATTTAGTGCGCTGCAATAATATCCGCTTTATAGTCTACTTATAATAATCTTACACATATATGTAATTAAAGCATTCCAATATAAAATCCACTTTTTAAAAACTTAATATATGTTTATATTTTCGGATATTGTACTCTGAACCCTATACCATACTTAGACTATAGTGATAGCTCAAATCTTTATATCAAGCACGCATGAATACTGCAAAAAAATACCATAATTATTCTAAATATGTTAGATAATTTCCATTTTTTAAATTTCGGGTCTCGAACCCAGGGTCCTACGACAGTCCTTACGGATAAATATGGTTTTAATATTTATAGAAGCTATGTATAAACACGT
Organism: Dryococelus australis; assembly: GCA_029891345.1. Taxonomy (NCBI): domain Eukaryota; kingdom Metazoa; phylum Arthropoda; class Insecta; order Phasmatodea; family Phasmatidae; genus Dryococelus; species Dryococelus australis. The sequence goes on from CM056994.1 coordinate 152,700,449, forward strand.
AAACCAACAGAAATTCACACAGGAGTTTGTTAAAAATTATTCAAAACATGGCTTGGTATTTTAAATGTACATTCTAAATTTGAATCAGTGAAAAACCACTGATTTGCAGTGAAAACGGCTCCACTTAGAATCAGTGAAAAAATAAAACTGATTGTTTAAGTGTCAAAAATACGCTGGTTGAATTAGTGATGTGAAAAATTTCACTGATTCTAAGTGGAGCCATTTTCACTGCGAATCTGTGGTTTCCCACTAATTCCAATTAAGAGTGAAGACCATTTATCTCACTATACGAACTCTATCCTGTATACAAAATGTGCCAAACATCTTACCTGATAACTATGTCTCTCTTGCAAACATTTTAACTGCTGATGCTGAGTGCTAGTCTAATAGAAAATATTTTTTAATGCTATTTAATAGTTCTACTGTGAACACTATGTTTAACAAGTATTAAAAAAAACTATATAAATACATAGTATACAATGTGTGTGGCACTTGCAACCAGATTAAGATCAGTCACTGTCGTCGACTCGTCGCTCGTTGGTATCTGTATCACTTTCACTGGCACTGGTCTTCACATCACTCATAACGTCAGTCTCAAATACTTCTGGTTCTGGTGCATAGTATTGGTCTAGTCTTCTCATACATGGGGACTGTGGCAAAGTTTGGCCTTCCTTCTCGGTCTCCTCAAGCACATCATCGTCAAGAAGATGTGAATTATAATGAATAGTAACAAGTTTAGTTGTTCTTTCTGATGTTAGTTTCTTTTTTTAGTTTAGAGGTTTGAAAAAACTTGAAATTTCTTTCACGTGCACAAGATGTTGCTGCATGCTTAATAACTGCATTGCTACTTTTGCTAATGGACTGGTTCCTTGAAAACCATTCCACCATGTGACAGGGGAGTTATTGTTAGCAACATTCCAAATAGACTTACTAGACCACACCTTGTGTTCTGCTTTATATGCTGCTAAATTGCCAAGTACTACTGCTGCATCAACATCTGTTATTGTTTCTGCAATATCACAGATTATCTTAATCGCAACTGATGTTTCTTCTTATGTCAGCATATTGCCCTTCTGCTTTGTATCCAACAAACATGCTGCATGTTGCACAGGATAAAAACAAAACTCTTTCCTCTGTCTAAAAATCTTCATTAGTTCTTCTTCTTGGTCGTTGAGAGGTGACTAATGTACAGTTTCCTCGAGTAAATATTTAATTTGTATAAATGTTGATGTAACGCCACACAAAATCGGTGTGTCAGTTTCCAGCTTGATGACAGCATCAGTCACTGGTTTCAACAACTTGACTATCCCACTTACTTTAGTCCAGAAGAAATCATCATCAAGCACATTGTTCCGCACTGGAGTAGGAATTGATGCATGAACTAGTGGATCAACAGAAGCAGCTTGGGGGCGTTCTTTGCATGTTAGGGCACTGTCTAGGCATTTGGTCACTGAACACCATCTAATTTCAACTGGATAGAGGAAAGATGTTCCCTTACCTTATCTTTCCTGCTGAATTTGTTTAAGCACTTATGATGGGGTATGCTTGTCTTTAAAGAAATGTATTACTTGTTTTACTGACTCAACAGTTCTGTGTACAGTGTTCAGTGTACAAATGTCTTTGGCAAGTAAATTGGGCCCATGCCCGAAACAGACAAATGTGATTAGATGGTGATATATTTTTCTTTTAAATTGGCCATGGACATTTCATATATTGGCTGCATGACCTGTCACGAGTCCACGAACCTTTTCCTATCCTACTGTATCAATGACTTCTCCAATGACTTCAGCAATGTATTGTGCTGTATGTGATTAAGTTTTGGTTTCTATGGATTTTAAGAAGACAGGCTCTGGTGTAGTAAACACAAAGTTCAAGAATGGGTTACTTCTTATGTCTGTCCACCCATTTGACATGAGTGTAAGTGAATCTGCTTCATTAATTTTTTGATGAACCTTTATTTGAACTCGATGATATTCTTCATCCAGAACGCTGTTTGATAGCTGGTACCGGCTTGGTAGTTTCATAGCTGGTCGTATTTTCGGAAATGCAAATTTCCAGTACTTGTTCTTCGGACAGTTAAATTGAGTACAACTTGAGTAAGTTGCACGAGCCAGCAGCTTGTCGATACTTTCTGGTTCTCCAGATCCTAATTTGTAAATGAAAGCTTTCATTGTGGAGTGCTCTGCATTTTTACATCATAAATTAGATTTGTTTTTTTGTGGTCTTTTTAGCCAGGCTGCACTTAGAAGCTGAATGAGTACTGCTGTTGCTGCTGAGTGATATTTGCTCTTCCTCTTCTTGCAATTCCTACAACACAAGTAAAATAAGCAATATTATGGAAAATGCAACCGTATTTTAAATGCTAGTATAAGGGATGGTTTCCCCACGTTTAAATGCAACACTAATATTATAATATTATAAACTTAATTTGAGAAAAGTGGTTATTTAAATTTAAAGAGTAAAATTTAACAAGTGATGGAATGCTGCAAACAATAGCCTTAATCAACCTGTGCTTGACATAAAATGTGTAAGGAAAACGGCCCTTAAACTACATTGTTTTTGTTTACATTAATAATATAACTATAGGCTGGATTATGGATATAGCCTATAGTTAACATAGTTAAGGCTATTTTGATTGCTTTTTACACATTTATTAGTATTATATTCCGTTTCAATCCAGCTATCAAAACAGTAGATAAAATATGCTGTGTCTCAATTGGCAGAGGGAGTGCATCGTGCCAATTAGAGAGAGAGTGAGTACCAAAGAGCACAAATAAGCGCTTCGCAGCAATGGAAAAGAGTACTTACTCTCTTGAGAAAGTGCTCTTTAAATTGAGACACAATGCCATAAAAACTACTATCAAAAATAATACCGGTCGTAACACAAAATGATATGTTTGGAAACTGTATTTAACTAAAATAACCTCATATAACCGTGTTCATAGTGACCTATGCTATGCCACTTAATATTGTTGTAATATCAGGTAATAGGCAATGTAAGCCTACAGAATTCTGTGAAGACTAACCAAGACAGTTTTGTAGTTTATGTAAGCATAGGATGATAAATGTTAGCATCACACAATTTTGGCAAGCTCTGGCAAAATAAAGAGCATCGTTGCCTATAATTTAAAAAGAAAGGTAATTTTTTTTAAAATTAATTTTTTAGCAAATGATGAAAAATAATTTCCTGTAGCCAACCAAGAGATGAGACACATAACCTACAAATTACAACAATCAATTACAAAAAACTCAAACTGGTATGAGATTTATACACTTAACTTACATTTATAAGTGATTCCTTTGTTTCTTTTTCATTCAAAAATAACTTTCTTACTTGTGGTGGACATTTCTTACATTTCTTCTTCAAGTGTTTTTTTCATCCTAGTTGCATTGATTGCATACATTTGCTTACAAAAAACACATTCTCCTTTTACATTTCCATTAACATTAAATCTCTTAAAACACCAGCAAACAACAGCTATCTGCTTAGGCATCTTAAAAGTAACACCGTAGTCAAAACAAGTACGCACATCTTAGAATGAATGATTGACCTTGTTAACAAACAATTATTTACTTTTGTCAGTACTTTCAACTGGAGACAAAAATACTTTTAAGCAGTACCAATCACTAAAAAATTAATTATTTCATCCTTGGAGACAAGTGACTTTGGCCTCAGTACTAAATTATAAATGTACATATGTAATGGAAAATACATAATTTTCCTTAAAATTAGTTGAATATTATTTACCAGAATTTTTTCTAAACGGAAAATTTTCCCAACTCACAACTCTGATGGTAGGTATATTAAATATGCATAATATCAAGCATATGTTAGTCGGAAGTTAGTTTTGGACATGGTAACATGTGTACATAGAGTGGAATTAATCATGCTTGCTAATCACTTCGTAAATAATTACTATTCATAAGTGTCTTTAACTTGATATGAACCAAGTTGTAAGTTCTCGATGCTATGGTTGGCTTCCATTCTCATTCGTTGTGTTTCATTGGTCGATGGGTAGATGGTTTCAGCTCAGTTCATATATAGTACTTGCATTTGGATATCCATTGTGCCAATAGTACGGTTAATTGACTTGATACACTATTAAAATAATGTCTACTTATACTGTATATTTCTTGAATCATAACACATATACTACTTGTGTGTCTATAGCTTCATGACTCCAAATTTTCTACATTAACTCTCGCCTTTTTATATGCTAAGTCAATCCAAGGTGGTAATCGAATTCATGTGAGAAATAAATACCGTTTCATATATGCGAATTGTCTTTAGTCGCGAGCTAGGTGTCGTGTTGAGTGGACGTGATATCTCGGTACTTTATTCATCCTTCGAAAATGTTCAATGTTTATATCATAATGTATGTGCCTATGTGCATAATTGTATAGTTGTTTGTAAGTGTGTATTGGGTTAGTGCTTGCCTAGTGGTATTTATGTTTAGGTATCCGCATGTGTGTATGTGCAGACATGTGTATTTAGTAAGTAATCATTAACTTATTTAAAAATTTGGTTAATGGTTTCCCAAATATATTAAATTTAATAATAAAGAAATTATACTGCGAAACTTAAAACCATTCGAAAAAAGGTTTAATACAATTAAACATAGATGTCCACATATAACTAAACAAAAATTATGATTTCTATTATTATTGTAATAAACATTTCTATTTTTGATATAATTAGTTAAATTAGTAAGAATATTGCCTCCAAATAAATCAAAGCAGTAAACATCATTATTTTCTTTAAAATAGCAAACCCAATGAGTACCAGGATTTGATGAAATGTCAAAATTAACCACAACACATTCGAATTTATGCATTCTATTTGGTATTTCATCAATCATATAAACATTTCTGAAATTTTTAACATTGGGTATTTTTACATATTTTTCAATATTGGTATTATATAATAGAGCTAGATTTTTTTTGTTGTCCTACTTTTGCAACAAAACCACTTCCTGATTTTTTTTCATTGCTAAATTATGTTTCTATAGTTGTTCTTCTAATTATGTTTTATTTTTTCTAGTTTATTCAACAGAATTGTAAATTGCAGTAGCTCCTCCTGCTAAAGCACCAAGTGCACCCAAAGCTGCAAATAATGTTTATAAAATTCCTCCACGATGTAAACCATTTCCAGATTTTTCTTTTATTATTTTTGAGTATTGGTACTGATAAAGTTAAAAAGAAACCTTTTCCTTCTTTCAATTTTTTTTTTCAAGTTCATCTTTTGTTGAAAATTTAGCTGTACCCAAATCTCTTATTGATCAATGGATATATCGAAAGTTATATTTTTTATCTTCATTAGAAGTAAAAAAAAAATTGAATAATTAAAAAATTATTTAATTATAAAGTAATTTTAATACCTCATCCTAATTTTCATTTTGTAGACATTGTTGAAGCTACAGCCGCAGAAGCAATTTTTTCACCAATTGTTGTATTTTCATCTAATATAGTTTCTTTTGCTTCTTTTTGTAAAATTTTATCATCTTCATGTCTATATTCTAAATCTTTATGATCTCTATAAGCAATATCATGATATTTACACACTTATCTAATTTATTTATTCCTGTGAATGCCAAAAACTCTTATAAGGCAAGGTATTCCTTTGTGGTTATTAATAACAAATTCAGAAAATTTATTGTTAAACATATCCATTATGCTTACTTTATTGTAATACATGTTATTTCCAACATTTTGTTCGCCATGAATAACTAAAAATCTGTGGATCAATTTTCTTACATCGCTCATCCAAATGTATCCATTTGGCAAAATATTGTTTTTTTTTTTTTTTTGTCTTCTTCAGATCTAGGAGTTCTTGAAGTTATAATTTTTTGGGGTGTGTTTGGTGCGGATCTTGAATTTGATTTTCTTAAATAATTATCATAAATTGATTTAATTTTATTTGCATACTTCCAACTTCTATTCTAGTTTACTCTCCCACCACGGTCATTTTTTTGGTATGCACACGGGTTGGTACAACAATGTCAGTGTAATTTTATAGTCATTATCGGTGTAATTTTCTTCAAGATCTGATTGGTAATTTTTTGTTAACAAATTAGAAAGTCCTTCTGTTAACGTATATTCTTTACCATTAACCGATAGTTTATCATGTTTTATCGTTACTTTTGTATCTCCAATATAAACATTATGCTCCTCTCCTCGTAAACCATACATTGCATCAATAACATAAAGTCTATAGCTCCATAGCTGCATAACTCCATAGCTTTTTACATTAACTCTCGTCGTTTTATTTGCTAAGTCAATCCAAGATGGTATTTGAATGCATGTAAGCAACAATTATGGTTTCATACAAACAACATTTAGTCGCGAGCTAGGTGTAGTGTTGGGTGGACATGTTCTCCCTCAGTACCTTATTCATACTTGGTAAATGTCCAATGTCTATATCATTATGGATGTGCATATATGCATACTTATGTAGTTGTTGGTAATTGTGTGTTGGATTAGTGCTTGCCTAGTGGTAATTATCTTTACAGATGTGCAAGTGTGTATGTGAGTACATGTGTATTTATAGGCTGTTCATGGTAAAATGAGCACTTTTTAAGGCCCTGCCAACAGGCATGAACCACTAATAAATATATCTTGTTGCTGCCTCAGATTTTAAATTTTGAGGTTGGTGGAATGTAATCACTCTGTTTATTGGTCACATTGCAATGTTTATATTAAAAAGCAGCAGGAAGAAGGAAATTGGATAAAAGGAAAAATTTTGAAGGGCCTTAAAAAGTGCTCACTTTAACGTAAACAGCCTATAGTAAATAATCGTGAACTACTTATTACACATGAATATGCAAATGGGAGTGCATTATTAATTAACCTAATTAATTATAATCCCTTTAATTTGTAGACTTGGAATCTCATATGAGAGTCGAATGCAAGTGCATAATTATAACTCATGTTAGTACTGGACCAATGAAAAGAATTGACTGGGATGGGATGCTTGCTTATAATTGGTCGAATGGAGGTATGAGTGAAACAAATGACTGTAGTGGAGCGCCTGCGACTAAATGGTCGAATTATGTTCTTGGAAGGTTTAGTCGGAGATGTTTTCATATAATGATTATGATGATGTGTAAATAGTCTCATAATGCTAATAACATGTAAGTATCTTGTACGATAAACAAATAATGTATTTAGAAAACCTAAATCCAAAAATATATTAAGTACCCTGTTTGGAAGTCTAAAACAAAAAAAAAATTACATTACGTGCTCTACCCGGTTTTCAAACTCAAAAATAAATTTCCAATGCTCTGTCCGGGAATCAAACCCGGTATACTCAAAAGTTTCCCATGTCCAAAAAAATATTAAGAGTCCTGTTCGAGAGTGGAAGGCAGCATCTATCCGCTCACCAGTTGTTAGTGCTTCCATCCTGTTGGGTCTCCATCCTATGACGATGTGATATCTCTGGTGGTTCCATAGGGATTAGGTAAAGGTGTGCATCTGGCTGAGTGTGTAAGTGTATTTCCCTCTCTACTCCTGGTCACTTCTTATGCCTATGGACTAACACGTCAGTCTCTCTCTGTAGCTGTTGGCGCATTTACATGTTTCTTTCTGTGTGAGATTGCATGACAGTTCACTTTCTCTTCGAGCGTTTGTTTGTATAATTCAGTGCATTTCCAGGAATTTTCGAAAATAATAACTTACTTACCTAGGAATCGAGCCCGGTATTTCAAATGATTACATTATGTTTTCTGTCTGGACATTGAACCCGATATTTAATGCGAGTTTGTTAAGTGTGTAGTGGGCGATTACGTAGTTCCTCATGTTTGTACTTGTGCTGTATTATGTCATTTTCATTGCAACTCGGTATTGAGAGAATGTGTGTGTGTGTGTGTGTGTGTGAGTGAGTTGTGTACTGGGCTGGTGATTATGTAATGAAATAATAATAATAATAATATTTAAATAAATTTTATTCTCTTTGATAGAGGTCAGTTGACGACTGACTGTTGTGGTGAGTGGACACGTTTAAGTATGTACATCGTTGTTGGTGATTGTGTAATGGGATGCTGACTGTGTAGTGGAATAATGGTAATAATATTATAATTACATATATTTTATTCACTTCGAAAGAGTTCAGTTGAAGATTGGCTGTCATATTAGGTGAATGTGATCTGGTCGGGCGGTGGGGAACAAATGCCTTGTCGTTGACACGCACCTCCCCTAGCAGCAATTTTTCTACTAGTCTCGCCCCTCCCCTTCCCTTCGCATTCATATCCTTTGCAAGTCGGTCGGCCGTACTCGCATTTACCGTTCGAGAGATCTAACCTCTCGAGAGATTTGCTAGAGATGTGAGTGTAGTCTGTCTTGTATTTAAACTATTATGTATGATGGCCTACATAAATTCATGGGTTGACTGTTTTGGTGTAATGTCTTGCTTGTATGGCCTATCAGTATGGTAGCAGCGATGTATGGAATGTGTGATTATTACATGTAGTATATAGTAGTTTGGGTAGATGGAAGGAGATAGTTTATTTTGATGGAACAGCTTTGTCTCTGAGTGTGATGTGCCTGTATGGTTGTTAAACAGGAGGACAGGACGTATAATGGGAGGTGTGATGGTTAGTATGGAAGGTTGAAATGTCTGGCTTATGTTTTATGTTGGCCAGAGTTAAAAAAATGAATTGTTTGTAGACTCATCTTTGGTAGAGTTGTTTTAGAATGTTTATACCGTATGATCTCTTTGCATGGTTTTTAAATGTAAATTATTTTAGGAATATTTTTTGTATGTTTGTCTGACTAGTATGTTTTTGGGTGGTATGGCCTCTTGAAATGGCTGAAATGGATGGAGTAACATTTTGGTGTTTTCTGCGGTGTGGGCTGCCTGTGTGGTTTGGTTTTTTATAGCTGGTACTTCTTGATGGTATAACCTGTCGGTATGACTTGGTTGTACATTTAGTTACTTGTATGGTTGGTATAGCCAATAGGTTGATTGGTATTACCTGATCCATGTGGGGTTGTTTTGGCAGTATGACAAATGTGTTGCTTCGATGGTGTGGGGAGAATGGTTTAAATGTATATTTAGTTTGTAAGTACAGAATGGTTTTATGGGATATTTAGTTAGTATGAGAGGGGCAGAATGTTTAGCTGGTATGTTTGGTTAGTATCATTGGATGGGTCTTTTTGTGAATTAATGCTGTATGGATGTCAGAGATAGTTAAATTCTTAATAAACTTGGACTACAAGAAAACCAGGTTAAATATATAATTGCGACGAGACTTCCTTCTGCCATGATCCCGTAAAACCTAAGTTGTTGGAGCTCGTTAGTGAGAAGAGCCAACGAAAAACAAATTCATCTGGAAGGAAAAATACAACAGCATTGCTATGTATATAAGCAGGTGGTAAGCTGATGCCATTGCTGTGTGTTTTCAAGGGCAAATTTGCAATGGGAGATTGGGTGGAACAAGAAGTATCGACACAAACAGCTGCGTCGACAAGTGAACGAGGTTGAATGGAGACTGCACTGTTTTTCAACTGGCTTAGAGATACATTTTTATCAAACACAGGCACAGAGAGTACTTCTGCTTTATGATGGACATTCCACTCACATATTGTCAAATCTCGTAAGGTTAGCTCAACAAAACGAATTGACTATCATGAAATTGCCACCCCATACTACACATGTGTTACAGCACTAGATGTGGCAGTGTGTGAGAGCCTAAAACAGAAATGGAACAAAGAGGTTTGTAAGTGGCAAAGGCAGAACCCAAGGAAGAAAATCCCAAAACCAGAGATTATAGCTCTTTTAACGAAAGTTGCTCAAGAGGTTTCTTCACAGAGTATCGTCAATGGATTTAGGGTCACAGGAATATATGATCCAGAAATTAAAGGGCCCAATAAATGAGCCATTCCTGAGTCTATTTTTAAACAAAGAGACCTTCAAAGATACAAGAAAAGTCTTCCCCTTAATTCTGATCATTCTCAGGAAACAACAGAGTCTCAACAATCGACAATCGAGCAGCCATCGACAACCGAGCAGCCATCGATACTCACACAGCCATTGACAGCCAAGCAGCAGTCGACAGCTATAGCCATCGAAAACCGAACAGCCATCGATAGTCGAGCAATCATCGACAGCAGTGCAGCCGTCGATAGTCGAGTAGCCATCGACAGCCGTGCATTCATCGACAGTTGAGCAGCCACTGACAGTTCAGCATGACCAACGATCAACCTCAAAATAAAAGGCTTTTGAAGAACTTCTGCTAGACCTTTTGAGAAGAAACAAAAACGCGGAATGACCAAGGAAGAGGAAAAATATTGTTCATAACTTTGAAATAATAAGAACTGCAAAGTATCTTGAAATATAAGAAAATGAAGAGAAGGAGAAAGGGAAATCTTAGCTTGAAAAAGAACAAAAATGTAAACAAAAGGAGAAATGTGCAAAAGAAACAAAAGAAAAAATCAAAGACAAAAGCAAAGAAAGTAAACTTGAAAGAAAAATCGAAATGCAAAGTAGATAATTACGACTCTTCTAGTGATGAAAATGATCACGATGCCTATTCGATCCAAGAAAGTGATAAAGATTACACTGAAAGCTTCGCAGAATACAAGGATGAAGATAAAATTATACTTAAACCTGGCAACTTCTGTGTTGCAAAAGTTTTTGGAAAAACAAACAATTCATTTAGATTATATATAGCAAAGGTTTTGGAAAAATATAATGGAGGCTGTGTGGCTTGTTTTTATAAAAGGCATTGTCAAACTATGAAATTGATGTAAACAGAGGAATAGTCTTACATTAGAGATAGTGACATTGTACATAAACTGCCTCAACCAGTGGCTCGGGTCAGTAATATGGTTAGTTTTGCAGTAAACCTAAGCAACCTTACAAATATTCGTTTGATTAATTTATGATAATTACAGAATTTCTTCCAAGAAAAACATTTTTCACTTAATAAGTGAATTTATTTGCTCTCTTTTTGTAGATCCTGGTAAGCTATTGTATTTTTATTGTTTAAACTTATTTATTATTAATATATACTCATAACCTAAGCTACAAAATGTTCTTATGTTTGATAAAGTCTGATATTTTAAATTGCAAGTAAATAACACATGTTAGATAATTGTAATTGCAGTAAAAAATATATTTTTTTTTCATAATGTGTACAAATATACTTAATTTTTCTCTTCCTCTTTATTAGAATTACTTCTTCATTAGGAAAACCTTTAATTCGTGAATTAAATTTGCTTTAATAGTGAGGTCCCACTAATACGGAAACATTTGTTCCTGTTACTATGGACATAATGCTCATTTCAATCAAATAATTGAGCAAAACAATATTTTTTTGCAAATCAATAAAAAGTTCAAAAATAGATCCAGATACCCAAATTATTTACTGCAGTATTATTATGGAATTAGGTTGTCCAGTTACCCCCAAACTCGTAGGGCAACTGGGCCAGTCAGGACCTAAAAAATATTTGCATACATAAAAAATATGTATTGGCAACAAGTTACCCCAAACTATATGTTATATGTTGGGCTGTTTCTTGGTTAATAATTATATATTTTTTGTATTATTCATTGGTAATTTCTATTCCTAAAATACAGTTTTATTAATATAACTCAACGTCTTATGGTAAAATCATGACCCAGTTACCCTGCAGCACTTACTTCTTGCACTGAGCAAACATGTCAATACAAAAATATTAGATTTATTTTGTAAGTGAAGTCAATAAAGCATTTAGCCTATGTTATTAAGCATTATTACATTATGCTAAAACATAAGAACCTTTATCTTTACAATACATCGAAATATTACTAGAAAGCGCTGAATGGTTTTCCTACAAATTTGATACAGAAGATACACATTTCGTTTTTGAAGCGCTAAATTTATAACTGTGAATTTATGATGAATCGTAATCCACCCAAAGTATTGACGAGGAGGCAGAATTGGTGATGTTTCTCACTTCAGGGATCACTGAATCCATGAGGACCAAATAGATATATAGTGTTAGGAAGTTGAAAACTATGTTAAAGGATCCAAAGTTCTCTGTATTTATATGCACGACCAAGAGACGTAAAACACAATCTACCTCAAATTATCGATAATCTACAAAATATGCATGGACTACCTGGCACGCAAACTAGGTTGCAGTGTATTTGAAATTTGTGTTTGTTACAATAAACTAGTTCACTTTCGCAATATATATTTACCCACGAAAATAAATAAGACTTCAGACTAGGGAGGAATACGTTATTCAGTATTAAATGCTTATTGCATTTATTATTCTGAAACCCTTCAAAATAACCAAAACCATCTTTTTCAGAATTTTATAGCTCTAAATTTTCTGGGCATATAACTACGAAACTGGTATAGAGCCTTACGTGAAACTTTGCTTCAAAACCTACCGCCAAAAAAAAATTATATTGTCACTGCTTCAAGTCACTTAGTAAATTGTGTATAACAGAAAGCTTGCACACACGAGTTTGGAGCCTTGGCCCTTACCATTGCTGCACTTCTGAACCTCAAAAGCGAAAAATAACTGCAGGTAGACAGGCGGGTGCCTTACTGAGTTGGTTTTTTATAGCGTATTTTGAGTGTGTTATATAGATAATTATGTTTTGTTTTCAGCAATGTCTACTAGGGACTTACGAGATGATCCAAGTTTAAGTGTAAAAGCAATGGAAGACCCTAATCTGGACAGAATATTCTGGTGCATCAACACAAAGAAGTGATCACAATAAAGATTCAGAGAAATTGGAGACAGATGTCGACAGCAATCGTGATAGTCAGAGCAGTGATGACAAGGATTCAAACCATAGGTACTGGTATTCGAAGTCACGATTCAAATGGGCAAAAACTCCACCAACTTCAAGCCGGACAAGGGCTGACATTATAGTGTCACAGGAGAGGCAAGGGCAAACTAGTGGATGCATGGCTACTTATATATGACGAAGCTATGATTGATCAAGTGGTTAAGTATACTAACATGAAGATTACAAACATGGTAAAAAATTATGACCACATTGCAATGAAGTGTCAGTTCATAAGTCATGCTGATAAGACTGAGATGAAAGCATTGTTGAGACTTCTAATTTTTTCGGGAGTGTTCAAATCTAATCACGAGGATGTTGAACTTCTTTTTGCTACAAATGGAACTGGGAGGGATATATTTAGAGCCTTTATGTCACTCAGAAGATTCCTTTTTCTTCTAACTGCTCTTCGTTTTGATGTTACAACTCTAGAGTAAAGGAGAGCTATAGACCATCTTGCTCCCATATCAGAGCTCTTCAATGAACTTCTTGTGAACTGCCAGTCGAACTATTGTTGTGGTGAGAACCTTACTGTTGACGAAATGCTAGTGTCTTTCTGAGGTAGGTGAGCATTTATAAGATATATGATCAACAAGCTGGCCAAGTATGGACTGAAAATATTTTGCCTGTGTGATGCCAGAACACATCTCTATTATGCATTCACTGAGAGTGGACCTATGCAAGTGCCTAAACCCTGACGCCTACTGGTGCCAACCCTAAGAGTTCTGGCCCTGATTGAACCAGTAGCAAACACAAACCACAATATAATGGGAGAATTATTTCAGTTCAGTTAAGTGGAACTTGTCAATGAACTGCATAATAAGGGTCTAACTCTTAGAGCAAACAATAAGGAAATTTGCTCATCTGTATTTGGTTACAATTAGACTATTACATTAGTCTCGTAGTACCAAAAAAATCAAAGGCTGTCATCCTCATATCATCGATGCACCACGAGAAATCTGTGCTACCTCGAGAGGATAAAAAGCCAGAAATTTATGATGTAACCAAACGTGGAGTCGATTCCTTGAACAAAACATGTTTAAATTATAATTTTGGAAGACGTTCAAAGTGATGGCCTTTGACACTGTTTAACAAACTTGTTGCTTGTTTAATTCATTTCTGCCAATTCTGACACTACCATTATAAGGAGAGACTTCCTTGTTTTTTTGGGAAAGGCACTTATTCAGGAGCATACGGTAAGAAGACTAAATGCCAAGATACCACATGAGCTAAGAAGCACTGTCAAGAAAGTGAGAGGTATTACAGGTGAGCCAGGTAAACTCAATCGAGATCCACAAGCAGAACCAATATTAGGGTCTCCAAAAAGAGGACGGTGTCATATCTGCTCCTGGAAGATGGACAGGAAATATGCAGTGAGGTGTGGCAAGTGTCACAAGACAGTATGTCCCCAGCATGCCGACCTAGCAACTATCTGCAAGCACTGCCTTCCTTAGCTGTGTGATATAGGATTTTGTATTTATATTCATTATATCATGCTTGTCATTTTCCAAAGAAAACTTATTTTCGTTTATTTTAACTTCATTTTTGAACTCTTGTCTTCTACTAATCGCAATAACACTGTGATAGAGAAAAGTGATGAAATGTTGTAAGAGAAAAAAAAAATTAGTAAACAACTTATAATTTAGATATATTGAGAATTTCCACTTATTTGACCCTAAGAAAATGTTTAATTTATGTTCCTTTTATTTAAGGATAGTGATGAAAAACCTTAGCATTTTGGTGATACCTTGTAAGAATAAATCAGTTGATTCAAACAAGTTTTGTTATAATTTTATTAAATGGGGTCATGTACGACCCCAGCATACCAAATGTATCATTTTTTTTTACCATATCAGCTGAGGGTTAACTTATTGGTATTGTGGGGTAAAACTTGACCCCGGCAGTGCACTATAGCCTGAGCTGAGCTCGACAAAAATTTAACACAACCTTCACAGTCAAGAATGTCATTGCAATGTCCACATTCATTTCTTGCTGAGATGTCCTGAATAGAATTCTGTGAAAACTGTGTACTCTCCAGAGATATACTCTCCTAGCAGATTCTGAACAAAAATTTTTCCGGCATCCTTTCTCGTCAAATGCAACTATAAAACATTGCCTCATATTTTACACATCATGTTGGTGATGTGTACTAATATTTACCCACCCATATTGAGGCATAGAATGCGCTTTTTATTGGGACAAATATATTTTCCAGTTTTACATAATTATAAGAACCACATATTCCGTTGTTAATCAATTTTTTTCGGGTAATGACTCGTAAGTAGGGTTGCCATAGCACGGGTTCTATTTCACTTTTGATTAATCGGATTATCGATCTGATATAAAATTTATTGACCCAATAAATCTGGTAATAAATTCATAATTAATCCGAACCAAAAATTTGGATTATCATTAATACACTTATCTTAATGCAATGAAATTAATTGGATGATTGGTTGATTAATAAAAATATATATTTTTATTATTAAAAATATTTTTGTATATGACTATATATATTTTTTTGGTATGTGTGATAAGGGTCATTTATTTATTTTGTTGAAGAGCCGCACCATCGAAGTTCTCCCTTGGATGTCTAGTATTGTACTGAGATGTGATGTGTTGGAGAAGAGGTATGTATTGTGTTATAATTTATAATGGTATTGAGGATGGGGAGGAGGGTCATTCCCGTTTGCGGTCTGGCAGGCGACTATGGGAGGGGGAGAGAGGCAGCACCAAGACACATGCAGAGCAGCTGGCGTCTGATTGTGTGGACTGAGGTTGTTTGATATGGTGGAGTTTGGAAATAAATATTTTATTGAAATGAATTATATGCAAATAATAGACTTAAATCCACAACTGCAGTTTACTAACCCATCCTGTCAGTTAGGCATATAATTTATGGCAAGCAAGAGAGACTCGTATGCAACATATTCACAACATTTTGCGAAATGGTGGAAATGTGTAATTCGAGAATTGTAATAAATGAATGGTTAGGCAATAGCTATTGAAAGAATACGTATTTTATAGAAAATCAATTAAATAAAATGTGACCTAAATATGATTTTCGCACAAATATACAACTACTGTATTCTACTAATCCAATTAAAATGCATGCAATGAATCAACTACTTGACATAATCACTCCTCGACTAGCAAAAAAGAAATTAGTTAAAAAATACATATTGAAACACTTCACAAATCAATAAAAAAACTATTTATCCTGTTTATAATGCACATACCAACATACTAGATGAATGAAACAAACGAATTTCTTTTGCAATACGAGTATTTTGTAACCAGAATGTCATGTATGACAAAGACTACTATAATTAGAAACATTTATAAAACACTTTGTAACCTTTTACGCACACGAACATTAAAAAAATATGAAGAACTCCCAAAAAGTATTTCCCTACAAATATAATTTAAGATAGAATAAATTACACAAATGACACATCGAATCAAATATTAAGGAATCACAAAGGGAAGATATATAATTTCAAACGAATTAAGCCAAAAGAGCCTATTTCCATGTGGAAACTCAACGACCGGCCCAGCAATCCTGGTGTTTAAAGAAAGCAACTAATTAATAGAATTATAACTACAACAAAGACAAAAATATATATATCTTATCTCCCTACCAATCTAGCTGTAATGAGTTATTAAAAGCACACACCTTCAAAATTTGCAAACTTACTAATGAACTGATACCAAGTAATTAATTTTTAGCCAAGCACAATACTGTACTAGACACACACACACACCTCTCCCTTATCGGCTCTCAGATCCATAACGTTAAATGTGTTTAGGTTTTCGGAGTTGTACAAAAAGGAATTTTTTTTAGACCAGAAATACCAGCAGGCATCCTCGTGTTGACTCACAGTCGCAGTAAATGTTGCATGTTATAAGGTTTTAATGTTAACAACAGTATATTTTATCGAGTGATTGATAATTACATGTTTACTTTTCGTGGAAAGTGTTTAACAATATTTTAGTTGGTTACAAGACAAAGTTGTTGGACGCCATCACCTAGTGATACCAGGGAAGGTCATCCTGAAGCAGCAGTATTCTTTAGCCCCATTGTCCGGGTAGAGGTTGTTAGCTTTATACTTGTGTGTAACTGTATTTCTCTCCCAAACCACTTCCATCTTCTGACAAGTTCACTTCATCTTCCCACGAAGTTTTCAATTCATGGATTCTTCATTATTAAAAATATAACTGTAATTCTATGTTCTCCATCTAAAAAAGTTTATGAAACTGATTTCGACTCTCACCAATGTGTTGCAGGTTCAGTCTCTAGCTGGATTTTCTCGGGATTTCTCTAGTTCCAACAGTCCTTCAATCTCAACATTCTTCCATACTCATTCACAGGATTTGCTCAAACACTTATCTTTTCCCAATCCTTTAATTTCAGAGCTCTTACATACTCAAAGGTTAACAAATAATGTTAGTGTTGTGAATAACGAAATAACCAGGCACTTCATTGTTCACAAATACTTCATCGTTCCCATTCGTACAAGTTACATAGTGTAAACTGAATATATTAAAACGACATAAGGCAATAGACAAATAGCAAGACACATTATTCCTTTAAACATTAAAAAGTTTTTTTTTACTTCAAAGAGAAATTTCTTAAACATGTTTAAAATAAATACACACAAAACATATTTAAAAAACATTGCTAAACCATACTTAAAATACACATACACAAAAAGAGATTTACAAACATTATTAAAACATTAAAAACTTTCTTCTGAAAAAATTGTCATATGTTACAAAACAGACAGATCATTAAAAATAACAAATATTTACAAACTCTTCATACAACAAATTTACAACATGCTTACAGATCATTCAAAAACATTCATATTTGCATAATATACAATCTTCCACTTCAGTAAAAAACATATGTACAACAAACATATTAAAAATAATTTTGAGCATTGTCGTCTCTATCTATCTTACAAATAATATATACCTGCAATATATGTTGCACTGATGGGGTGTCTGTAATGTCGTGCTTATGGGGCATTCATACGTCACATCAAACTAAAAAATTACCAATTACATGTCAACAATGACCTTTACCACCCGTAGCACTGTATTACCCTTGATTAAGAAATATCACATCACATTATGCGATCCCATGCTATCAAGAGAACTACAAGGGGTAATGTAGAGAATAGAATGTCTTGCTTAAATAGTGACAGAAAGGACCATAGGGGGTGTTGGATCGAAGACATGTCCAATGGATTCCTAAAGATAGGTGGTTATTAATAGGTAGCTGTTAACATGGGCTGTAGTTAGGCAAACAGTAGATAATTCCAGGTAGGAATGCCATCTCAAATGGAGAGGGGGACATCGATGTTTATACAGCAGCTGCTGTAGATGTTGCAGGCAGCTGTGGTGCTGCTTGTGATTCAGTCTTTGGAGCAGGTTGTGTTGCTGGGCGTGGTTCTGGCAGATGGTCATCATTGGCTGTGTTGGGTGTGGTGCTGACAGTTGTGGTGTAGTTGGCAAGGCTGTATATATTGTGCTACAGAAACTAGTGTTACGGGAAAAAAATAGGAAGGAATTTTGTAGTGCCCCAGGGTAAGGTCGATACTCCATCTGCTGCAATGTAGCGCTTATCTTCCAAGCCCAATAATAGTACTTTGGTCATGTGTTCGATGTAGACTTCGTGACCATGAAAAGAAATGATATTGGCTACCCAAATCCTGGTGCAATTTTCGAGGCAATCTCGATATTCCTCATAATGGAGTTTCAGCAAGTTGTTAGATTTTACACCTTTTATCTTGCATATACATTGTTCATTCACAACAACGTATGCATAAATCTTGAGATGTTAACCTATAAAATGTGAGAATATGTGGCCAACACATTCATCTTTCATAACCCCCATACTGCCCTTGTTCTCGGGTGACAATTTTGGTGGATTATCGATTGAATCATTAGATTATCAAACCATGCTTTTAAATTTGGGGTAATTACTTTATAAAAATAATCAAAAGCAACAGAATATATCAAACTATCGGTATCGCAATACAAGAGGTGCAAGGATGGCGGAGGAAATGTGGTACACATGTACTGATAATGGAATTCATAAAGGATTAATTTTGAAAGGTCAAGCAAGACTGGCAACACCAGTGTACAAAGACTTGGTAAACATAACAGAGCTGTTTGACATTTCGATCAGGACTAGATTTTGGTCTATTATTTGCCTTGCTTGGAATGTAAGATGACCTATCAGCTCCACAGCCCTGTAGATCTGTCATACCGGGAAACAACTATTATATCCCTTTCCAGGCAGACATTCTGCTATGTTTTTCCACATATGGAATTAATCGAGAGTTTAAAAAACGATTTCTCGAATTCATTCGCAGCCTGAACACGCTTATCAATGTTAAATTCGATATATGGCACCATCCATGCATTCTGCTCAAAGCACAGAATGCGATGAACAGAGCCAAGTTTGGTCCCATACATCAAATACTGCTTCAGAGTTTCCCTATGTATAACATACTTCTTCCATGGTGTGAATTTCAAAATAACTTTTTCATGCAAGTCATTCGGAGGTATGCCAATTACTGGGGCCAAAGACAGGCCTGCTAGAGCATTGTGGCATTTGTCTGGAAAAGACAAATCCACTTCCTTGAAAAAGAAAGTGTCACCATAATTCACAGTGTTCGCGAAATCCCACGATGAAAACATGTCAGCCTCAACCCACTTATAATTGCTAAGCTGAAGTTTGCATCGCATTGTGTGACTGTACAGCCCATTTATGTTGAAATAGCATATATATTTCGATGCAACACTGGTGTTCTAATCTTCACCCATGTAAATATTATTGGCTTCTGCATGCCGTCAATGCTGCCCCTAACCCTGCATTCTACAAAAAGTTACATGTATATGTGAGTCAACATCTCTAGCAGCACATGTGTCACTGAGAATAAATCAACCCACGAAAGAGATGGAGCTATGACGTACATGGCGGGATCAAGACCATAATGAGCCAAACATACAGTCCTGAAATTCTCAAAAAGATCAGCCAGCAAACAAGTGTCCACATGTAAGTAATGAATGGCATACTGCAACAAGTTCACACAGTTGAACGCATCCCATATGGCTTGAGCATGGCGTAATCCTCATTGCTAATGCCTTCATCTTTCATCACATTATGAAATGCATCCTTTGGTGGGCATGATGTGCACATCATACTGGCTGGCAACTTAACAAAATCATTAAAAAAAACTCCCATCCATTTTGCCAATTCAAATTGGGTGTTATATGGAAACCTCGAGTAGGTGGTACTCAATTACACAGGTTGTAAATTACATGCCAAAGTTTCCTGAGAGGCGCTCATAAACTGGAATGAATCGATAAAATGTAATTTGAAATATTGTGCCTTTCCTTTGAAATCACGCCCATCGAGAATTTGTGTGGCGATGGATTTATATTTCTCTAGAGTCATTCCAATCACCTGGATTTTACCTGGGTTTTCGATTATCACGGTTCTGTCGAGTTGTGTTACGTGACGTTCAGCCAAAGGCTTTATGAGAAAATGAGTATCACAATTTTGCAGGTTATGAAAGACAGGGACAATATGTCTCTCAGGCAGTCTGAGGTTCAAGTTGCATTTGTTATGTGCATGACCTCTGATTTCGCCTGTCGGATGGTCATAATCGACCACAAAATCTGTTCCGAGCTCTTCCTTACAATGAGACAACATTTTTGAGCCTCCAACCTAGCTTCATCAGCTGGGGTTTTCAGCTTCATCAGAGCAATCATGCTGTAAATTCCTGCAACCCACTTTTTCAGTTCAACTAATTTGTCTACTAATTGGTTCATACAGTCCTCACCCACAAAATCAAAGTAGTTAGATAAACTCAGATTGTATGAACAGACCAACAAAATGCTACAAGCATATGGAACATGTTGGTTGATGGTAGTTGAATAACTGGTTTCATTATTGGGCAAGCATGTGGACAAGAGTTTCAAGCAACTTTCAATGTTGCAATAGGCAACAAAACCCAATCACTGCTGTTTGCTGTAATCCTTCAATTCTAAGTACATGTCATCTCCAGTGGGAAAAGTACTGCGAACAGCCATTTGTTGCTGGCAAAGAATAGTATGACTAGCAAATTTCTCCTCCGTTCTAAAATACTGGAGACAGTGAATGCAAATAAATTTCCTGTTTTTCTCCTTACTCAGCTGACTATCAACCAGCCGTAGAAAATTTATAATGGAAACAAAATGCAAATGTGTGGCATTACCACTACCACCAATGGCCAAAATACTTATGTGGAAGTATAGCATACAGGAGAAATAAGCATTGGTAAAATAATCCCATCCTTAATCCTAGTTTCATCAATTATATTGCTATCTTTGTCCACAAAATAGTAGACATTGATATAAATGTATTCACAACCCCTTGAGGTTTTGGATATGAAGTAATTTTATGGGGGTTCTGTGTGGCAGCAAATGAAGCTGATATGATGGTGTAGTGGAAACATTCCATCCAGGCAGTGTACATCGGTACAAGCCTTCCTATCGGCAATAAACTTGGGTAATTTAGTGTGTGCAGTACCTATGGTGAATGCCCTATATTGCGAGATATGGTCATCCATGTGCAATATTAGTTGCAAACTCTAGCCTCTACCATATGCACTCAACTCCTGAATTCTGTTGGTTAGGTAAGGCTTAATTGTTTCATAGTAAATTTCACCACCATCGGACAAATGCAGAATGGGAAGAGATTTACTTTGGAAATAAAATGTTTACATAGTGCCTTCCTCCGCCATGAAGGACTTTAGATACACACACTATGGTGATGCTAATCACGATAGTCCAGGGGGATGCCAATGCTAAATCTATCACAGGAACCCTACACCTCATAAAAAGTGTTGAAAGTATGCATTAGTGTTAACCCTGCCATTAACTATCTGCACGTCACTTAATCTGGTGGCGAATGCAGTCGCTAGTAAATCATATCTGAGATCTGGCAAAGGCTCCTCTGAGGCTGAGGAAGTAGAAAACAAATTATTTTCCATTCTCCTAGACGAACTGTCTCGATATGACACAGAACTCGTTTGTGAATCGGATGAAACACTATTCGAAGCGCACAAATTTGCTGTATCAGACAGATACAAATCGTCAAACAGGATATCGATTTTACTTTGTTTGGGGGAAGCATTCGTGTTCTGACCTGTTGCAGTTGATGGCCTTTCTGTGTGTGACTCAGTGTCTGAATCACTCAAGTGAAAAACATCCGATAACAAATCGAAATGCCTAAAGTTAGGTGAAGTGACAACATCCTGACACCTCGCATTAGCCTGTCTTTTTGTCTGTGAATCAGACTCACTCTCTGTATCACTGGTGAAAAGATCTTCCAACAAACTCTCAATACTTTATCGCTTTCATTCACTCATTGTGATTAAATAAATTTATTTTTCTGTTTTCCACAACACTGGTTTCAGTAACACAAAAATATAAATTATTCGGGCTTTCTGGAAAGGAAAGAAAGAAAAACACCACAACAGTCACTCACCATGGTGTATTATGACATCTGAAAGAAAGTATTTATTAGTATCAACATAAACAAAGGGGGGATATGAAGAGAATCGCTTTATTGCTATTCAAAAATATAAATTTAATTCCAGAGCTCATCTGTGTTTGAAAAGCATCGCACGCTGAACCACGATGGATGGGGGCGTGTTCACAGAGACAGCAACTTCAAGCAGTAGTTATCAGAGGGCGAAAGCCAAGAGCGGGACATAGTTGGAGAAAAAGTCGTGAAGTGCAACTTTCCCTCCGCACATGCGCCATACCCTTTCCCCGCCATGCCTGCGCAGTGGAGACACTTCCATGCCGCATCTGCACAGACAGCAAAGATGGCTGTCACTTCCCCTTCCCCACCCCTTCGCCGACTACACTCCATGCTGTGCAGTGGTCTCCAACACTGCTGCCAGTCTCAAATACACTGCGCTGCGAGACATGGAACCTGCCTGCTATGTCTTTCATTTATGAGCCGTGCACAGCCTCCTTGCTTTGTAACAGGTGAGCAGTGTTTAGAAAACATTTAATACTTCTAGCTCACAACATTGCATTTAATTTTAAGCAACTTCTTGAACCCTAACATGATTTGTTTAAGATAAAATTTTAAATATTGTGTTAATATTACAATATTAATTTTTTAAATTACTTTAATTTTAAAAAAGAAAATATTTTTAATGTGGTGTATTTTACTTGACACTGTTAGAAGATGAACAAATTTTGAACCTTCAAAAGCAATTTTAACAGCAATTTTGTCCAGAAAGTTTTAGCAAGGGGAATAAATATGTTACAGTCTAACAACTAAACATTGATTACTAGCAATTAATACACTCTAACACAAAAACTTAATACTAGCAATTAACACACTTGCCTGCTTACTAAAAATAATTAAAATTAATTAATTAATTTAATTAAAAAAATAATTTAAATATAAAGTTAAATATTTTTCGCAAATATCTGACAAACTAAACACAATTAAAATCTTAACCTCTCACAATTATTCGATATTCTACACATTCAATCGTTTTCATTCAGTGTTCAATCATACTTCATTATACAACCCATGCTGAGCAGAAACTAGGGCCATTGTAGTGCACTTCCAAGTATGCGGCACATAAATGGCTTAGTTCCCAATTTTTTTCTCTACTCTATCAAACACACTAAACATACACCCAATATTTTAAAAATAATGGAAAAGCAATAAGAAATACCGAACAATAATTTATATGAATGAAAAAGAATGTTTAATAATGAAGCAAAACTCCCAATATAAATATGAAAATACTCTAGAATACCATACAATTTAAAATAAATAATTAAAGATTTGTTATAAATAAGTGGAATACAAATTTAATAAAAAGCCTAAATGTTAACCCTATTTACTTACATAAAGTCCATTACAAGAGGTGGTATTTAAAAAAGGTGTCGAATGAGGTCTGAACCCAGGCCAGGCAGCTGATGTCCCGAGCGGGCGGGAGCCCGGAGGCCGGCGCTCAGTGCAGCTGGTATGCTGAATGAAGTGGGTTGCCATCCCAGCTAGGTAAATACAGGGCCTGTGCAGAAACACAATGAAGATGGGTGACTGTTAACCCCGACATGGGCTAGGTGGCAAAACCCCTCCCAGGGGTGGGCATTGGCCGGTGAAAACAGCTGCAGAGGCAGACAGTGAGTGGCAAAATGCAGCAACAGATCACAAAGCAGATGGTTTACACACACACAGAGGAGAGTAGGTCCTCCCTTGTCGTATAATTTATATAGCCCTAATTGCCTGAGATTGTATTAAAATGTATTTATAGCAAATAAATAATATATATGAAATGTTTTTCTTTAGAATTTAACCAAATTTACACAATTAAAATGTTTCTTTCATGAATGAACACTTTTTCTGACATTTCCCATTCTAAATTTGTTGATTTGGAAATGTAATGTGAAATATGCTTATTTCTTTTTTAATAGGGATTAGCTATAATTTTAATTACGTGTTTATTGAATAATTTCATAAAAACAAATGAATTTATTTAACAAGATGAACTTTTTAACCCAGAATGTATTGCATTATAAAGATTACTACAGTTAGAAACATTTATTAAACACTTTGTTACCTTTTTGCACATGAATTTCTGCTTTGAATATTAATCGAAATAATTACTTATCAAACATTACATATGTATGTCATAGTGTAACATATTTTATGTTTGATGGTTATAAGGTTACTGACTTACAAACTAGGTTATAATCATCCAGGCTTACCTGGGATTCGAACCCAGAACCTCCAAACTATAGCTTAATCCAACTATGCTACAGAGGTCAGAAAAATGAATGAACTATTTTTGTGTAAATGTGGTGTTGGAATTAAAATTTTAAAATAATACATTTTTTCAACAAACATATTTTCTGGATAAAGTCTCAACTGGTTTTTACCTAGTATTTTGACAAACAAATATATATGTTTCTAAATTGATTTGTACTCTGTCTTTTTTTCATTACTAAGAACATAGTTTTGTCTTGATAGAAACTTAATACTATTTTAACTCATTGCAACACCATTAGGCTGAGACATTTTATTAACCAAGGTAATATAATGCCTTTCTTAGGAATACAAATGCATTGAACAGTTTGTGAAGGTATTTGCTAAATAAAAGTACAAATGAATTCTTTTTAAAACATATTTATTGACAAAGATATGATACAAGCTGTTTCAAAATATATATACCAATATTTAAGAAGCAAACACAAGTCACACAAGTTATTTCAAAAAATCATAACACATGCAAGTATAGAGGTGTTTCACAAACTTTGATGCCATATCATTTTTAATACAGGATGTTTTAAAAAAAAAACATAACACATGCAAGTATAGGGTATCTCACAAACATATATAAAAAATATTTTAGCACAATTATAAGCTATTTACAACTTCTGTAAACAATGTTTTCCTACGCTTTCATAATACTGGATATAAACCCTCTTCTTGAAGTCTACATTCAAGGAGGGAACATTTCTTATGTCCTAATTTATTTCTTTCAGTTTGGATGCAAACATCTTTACATTTGGAGGAATGTAAAATTACACATTCAACTAAATCTAGGTACGTTTCAACATAGTGCGAGTGGACAACTTCAATGCTATAGGGAAGAGGCGTAGTTGCAGTCATGTAGTACATAGGACATTTTGTAGTATCATTATATTGAATCAATTCATGACTTTTTTGTTCCCCTAGTAGAAAATAAATCACTTTAAAATGGAACACTCCATTGCAAGTATCTATAAACTAGTGCAATAAACCATTACACCACAAAGTATATGATATATTACACTTGCCTGTTTTGACGCTAATGTAATGGTTTCTCCAGTGAAAGAACATGTTGATCGTATAAGATCCAATACTCGACTTAGAACAAATATTAAAGAATAATGTATACATTGAAAAACCCTCTGTCGTTTTTAATTAAACAGTGATTGCAGACTAAACATTAGTTTTGCTTATTTTAGAGCATGATGTACATAACACTTTGATGAAACCCATTCAGTACACAATGTATAAAAAAACTTTTTGTGACAATGAAATATCATATCTATCCATTTGTCACATTCTTCGAAATACTGAAACGGTTTACCATTATCTGCTGTATAGATAACATGTTGCAAACTCTGTTCATCCTCACGAAATGTTGTTACACTATGGTCAATTTTTTCCTTATCCTATACAGTCTGCATTGATTAACAAAACATGTTGAACTGTTGCAGTTACTTACACTAGATTCAGAAATACAGGATTTATTATATGTTAACATATAATGCTGAAAGTATGCACATTTAAAATTAATTTCTGACTTACATTACCTTATAAGTAAAATGTGAGTATGGTAGACCATAAATTACAGAATACAAACAATTTTCAATAAACTGATACTTGCAAATATGTGAGAGCATTATTCTGAATTAGCTACTTTGTACACACAAATATTACACATAGACAGAAAAGATAAACTTACTTGTTCGAAAATAAAGTTGTGGATATCTCCATCATAGGTTTACTTCCAGTGGATGGTGGTTCCTAGATGAGATCTGGTGAGTTGATAGGTGATTACTCTATTTCCTCATTCCTCGCTCACCATCTTCAGTAAGACTAGATATTATCAGGTCTTCTATTGTAGATAGTAGTTCACTGTCGGGGCAGAGATACCTCACAGCACAATCATTGCATGCCAAGCTTTCACCGAATTGTGTACCATGACTAGCATCGAAACTGTAACACTCTGTCGAAAGTTTTAAAGAACACTCTTCTGAAAACTATTAGCTGTACCTCATATATGTTTATAGGTTTGAACACACTGGCCATGACTGACAGTTCATTATATTATGGCTTCCTGTATATAAATACTATGACATCACTGTTTTCTCATTGACTAATTAAACGTTCTTGCTTTGAAAATCTTTGCATCCCCACATACCACAGGCAGTAGTTAATTCTTGGTTGCCTATGTATATAAAGTGTTTCTTGTTGTCACATTACTACCACCACACTGTAGGAATAGAACAACTACATTCCTTTTGCATTATGTAATCGATTTTCTTGCATGACGTGCATTTCCTGATGTGTTCAGCTAGAGCTTCAATTGCTAGGACATTCTCACTGCAAGGCAACTTACTGTCAGGATGCAAACTATATAAATGACAAAATGTTCACCTAAAACAAACTTCGAAAACTTTTAAAGTATATGTTGGACTAATTAATGAGAAATGCCAATGCTCTTCTCTGTTACACATCTGAATCTGTAATGGACTATCTTCTTCTTGAAATCACATTCTCCTATATCCCAGAGTAATACTTGCATATTGAAGTGATGGGTTAAATCTCTTCATTGTTAGTGATGTTCTGGTGTATGGTTCATCATTTATATAGTTTCAAATGTTCCAACATTTAGTCGAGATTGCATCACAGAGTAGTTTTTCTGACACTGTCTTGAAGTTTAATATTTTCTCAGTGACATCTTTGTTAAACCTTATTTGCAAGGCACAAGTGTTGCTTAGACATACTTTGCAGTACCACATTCCACAAAGTGAGAGTAGGCATCGATTATTTCCATGAATTTGAATCGTGTGTTGCTTTTTATTACAGGTTTCAGTCCACAATGTAAGACAGTCATAAAATCCCCTCATTAATTTACATTTAATTCATTTATATCCTAGATACTCAATTATTTCTTCACATCGATCACGAAACCATAATTCGTTTGAAGTACCTGGCAGTTCCATACCAGGTCTCATGTGGAATACAGGACATCTGTCTTCATTACACAAACTCTGTTCTTTGTACATATATTCCACACTAGTTTTAGATAAACTCCAATGTTCTTCTCTATTGCAGAGCTATATTTGTCATGGTGTATTGCAGTTAGACCAGAATCACACTTTCCTATAGCCACATACTATGCTTTCGTAAGACCTTGCTTGGTTGAACCTTTCCATTTGATTGATGTGCAAAAACTTACATAAGAATTGTAAATGTTCGTGTATTTGTAGCTTTCTTTTCACCATAAGTTGTAACAAACGGGTCTTGTTAAACGTACCAGAGATGTTGCTACATATATTCCCTTAATGTTTTGCTTTTACACAGTGAAGAATTTTTTTTTCGAACATGGATGATTATTATAAAGTTCTAAAAGTAATTTGATGCTCGGACATTCGTAATATGTTCTAATAATTATAACTTCTCCATTAGTTAACGTCTTAATACGTTCCTTTTGTGTTTTCTTGAGCACATATAAAGGATATTATTCGAGGAGCACATCATTTATGTGCTGGAATCTATCTTCATATTCTAAAACACCCGAATCCCATTTCAAATCATGTACTATGTATGTTTGATGGCAAAATATAATTTTCACTTCAGGGTTAAGGACAGACCAGAGCTAGGGAAATTTGAAGCTTAATACTGTAGTGTCATTATCATCATTGGCATATGATATGGCAACTTATTTTACAATAACTGACTTAATGTAATGGTTTTCAAAGTCTTGCATGTAAAAAGTCATGGTTCAACTATTTCAATCAAGGCTATGTCAGAATTTAAGAGATAATATTTATTTGCACTGTGATATTACAATTTGCTTATAGGATATACGTAGTCACTTCAGAATCAACTTCATAACCCCTGAGTCATCCATTGGTAATTCAGGATGATTAATATTGGCAAATTCCATTATCTTTTTCCATCTTTGCATAGCACAATCCCTTCTCAAATGAGGTATGCTCGGATTGTTAATGAATGCCGGTGTACCATACGGACAGTTTTCATCACAAGGTAAATAACTAACAACATCTTTGTCAGCCCTTAACTCCTCTGGGAGAATCGAGTATACATGTTGGATTTCATAGGATATGAATGTAATTGTGAATACATTCGGTAGCAGCGGGATATGGTTCTTGATATCTAAGGTTAATAGCATTTTGCTTCGCCCATAAGCTAATATTGCATTGAAACCATTCATGCACTCTTGATCGCAATCCTCACAGCAGTGTCCTTCGTGCATATTACCTAGTTGTGGAGATGGACGTCTCAGAGAAGTCTGTAGTACATTTTGGTGATGCTTGTTGCATGTCTCTGTGAAGCCTGTTGCATGTCTTCGTGATGTAAACCAAACCTCACGGTGATGCACTCCAGACATGATGTGACCTTGGCAATTGCTGACTTGAAACTAAGAAAAAATTAATTTATTCTCTTCTTATATAGCATTCGAATCCAAAAAGACCACAATTTTCCTTGGATTTTGCTTAATATAAGGTATTTTGGAAAGTTTGTTGAAATATTGTTAAATTTACCATATTACAACTCCGATAGAGCTCATTTCAGGCTCGAAATGTAATATGCATTGTTTCTTTAATAATATTTTGTCGAAATTTTCTATTTAAAATAATAGCTTTATATGTGTTCCAGTTTACACTTTTCTGATATATATGATGGTATTTTCAAAAATCTCGGTTGTAAACTTTATAAAATCATACTTAATTTTATGTACATACAACTTTGTATTCTAACATTTAGTCTTGTAGAGAAATATATACGAAAAACATATTTGAAAGTTTGAATATGTATGTGCATATTTTTACATGTCTACCATCATATTAGTTAGATGTTAAAACCTCTGAGTTATGTACTGTGAACATACATATTTAATAAATCGAATGATATGAGTTTGAAAATGGTGTTCTTTGAATATATTCGTTTTTAAATATTTACAACACAAATTACATAAAAAGTCTTGGAATTGTGTAAAATTTATTTAGTGAAAATTTCTATTGTTTTTTGGTGTTGTGCGAAATTATTCATTGTTGCAATTCCCTAGTGATCAAATTATTTGGGACACAATTCTTAGTGTTGAGGAAATCATTTTTTTCTGTTGGAATTGTTAAATTATATTTGTTGGCAGCAAACATTCAAAATGAGTGAGAGTCTGGAACTGCAGAATTTTTGTAACAGTTCCCTTTAAAAATTGACCCAATGCTCCTCCAATAGCGTCCTTCTACAGGGCTGAAAAGACAGGCAAAGAAGCAGGGGAGGGGGGATACCTAGCGGTATTTACCAACCCCACCTGCTTGCTCATCTTCACCCCAATGGGGTTATCTTAGTTTCTCGATAACCTTTGGCTTGGATGCATGGTTACCTTCTCCTACCCTTCATAACATACATTGTGATAGTTTCATAACTTTTTATAAAACGTGGATTATCAGAAAACATCTGATATCAGAAAGTGTGTGTGAATTGCTTTTCTGAAATTCATCTATAATTTATAAATCCAGGTAATGCAGTTGTGTGAATTTAATTTTTCGAATAGGGTAACAAGTGTGATTCCGTAAATACATTTAACGCATATGTCCATATATAATTTAAAACAAAATAATGCGAGTGATTGTTCATTCGAACCATTCGGCTAGGCCATGATTAGGTAGTATTTGTATATTTTCTCACAAATTAAACGTGATAGATTAATAACTTTTTATAAGCTTAGGTTATCGGAAAACTTGTGTTTCAACCACTTTCAGAAGCTGATCTAAGATTGGATAAAGTGTTGCGGTTTTTCATATGCGGTGCGATTTTCGCTAAGCTTGCTGTGCTAGGCCTTATCAGACATGTGTTAAAAAAATCATTTATTTTAAATACTTTTCTCAGAGTAGGGCAAATATATGCAGAGAGGTAAACTGTGTTTGTGGATATAACTGAATTGGAAATGGGGTAACTTGTTCATTTTGTGTGCGATTCAGTGAATTGACTTGTTTGCACTGTAAATCTTTTTTTTTGTACATAGTTAAAACGTTATGCTGTAGACCTGAGAGCCGATGAGGGAGAGATATGTGTGGGTTTAATATCCTATTGTGCTTGGTTAAAATTTATTTAGTTTGTATCAGTTTGTTAGTAAGTTTGCGAATTTTGAACATGTATGGGTTTTTAATCACACATTACAGCTAGATTGGCAGGGAAACAGCATATATTTTTGGCTTTGTTGTAGGTATAATTCTGTTAATTAGTTGCTTTCTTTATAACACCAGGATTGCTGGGCCAGTCATTCAGTTTTCACTTGGAAATAGGCTCTGTTCGCTGTAATTCGTTTGTAATTATATATCTTCTCTTTGGGATTCCTTAGTATTTGATTCGATGAGTCATTCATGTAATTTATTGTCGTAACTTATATTGGTAAGGAAATAGTTTTTGGGAGTTCTTCATATCTTTTAAATCTTTGTGTGCATAAAAGGTTACAAAGTGTTTTATAAATGTTTCTAATTGTAGTAGTCTTTGCAATGCATGACATTCTAGTTACAAAATACTTGTATTGCAAAAGAAATTTGTTTGTTTGTTTCATTCATCTAGTATGTCGGTATGTGCATTGTAAACAGGATAAATAAATTTTTTTGATTTGTGAAGTGTGTCAATACAAAGTTTTTAACTTGTTTCTTTCGTGCTAGTCGAGGAGTGATTATGTCAAGTAGTTGATTCGTTGCATGCATTTTAATTGGATTAGTAAAATGCAGTTGTGTATTTGGGCGTAAATCATGTTCAGGTCACTATTTATTTAATTGATTTTCAATAAAATACATTTTCTTTCAGTAGCTATTGCCTAACCATTCATTTATTACAATTCTCGAATAACACATTTCTGCCATTTCGCAAAAGTAGAGGTCAGTCGATATTCAGATGCCGGCCGAAGCAGGCGTGTATTATCTCTCAGTCAATACACTAAGAATAGTCATCTGTTATCTCACTTTTATTCAATATGTTCTGTTTGTCAAGGAGTGAATATGTTGTGTACAAGTCTCTCTTGTTTGCCATAAATGATATTCCTAGCTTACAGGCTGAGCTAGTAAACTGTAGTTGTGGATTTAAGCCTATTATTTGCACATTATTCATTTTCAATAAAATACTTGTTATTTCCAAACTCCAACGTATCAAATAACCTCAGTTTACAATCAGACGCCGGCCGCACTTCACGTGCCTTGGTGCTGCTCTCTCTCCCCCTCCCACAGTCACCTTCCAGACGATAAACGGGAACGACCCTCCTACCCATCCTAAATACCATTATAAATTATAACACAATACATATCCCGTCTCCAACACATCACCCCTCAGTACAATGCCAGAACTCCAAGGGAGAACATTGATGGTGCTGCTCTTCAACAAAGTTAATTAAGGACCCTTATCACACATACAAAATATATGCAGTGACACACAAAAATATTTTTAATAAAAAAATATTTTCTTATTAATTAACCAATCATACAGTTGATTTTATTGGATTAAGATTAGTTGATTATTGATAATCCAATTTTTTGATCAGATTAATTACCGGACTAATTGGGTCAATAATTTTGATATCAAATCGATAATACGATTAATCAAAAGTGAAATAGAACTCATGCACCCCTACTACTCTCGTGAGCTAGCACTTTTGGAAAACAGTGTACCATTATCAGTTCTTAGCGGATGAGGTGGAAATATCTGCTCTAGAAGAAAACCCCTACTTTGATTATAAATGACAATTTG
The DNA here is from genome assembly GCA_029891345.1 of Dryococelus australis. Lineage (NCBI taxonomy): Eukaryota > Metazoa > Arthropoda > Insecta > Phasmatodea > Phasmatidae > Dryococelus > Dryococelus australis. Next base: position 152,732,821 of record CM056994.1, read on the forward strand.
GAATCATCTTGGGACCTGAGATAGGAATTCTTGAAACATTTTTGAATTCAGTATTGGTAATTCATCCCTTATATTATTACTTATAGATAGTGGTTGATGGGCTTAGTATCGTCTGGATGGACTATAGAGTGCTTTGTCTTGAAAACATAACCACATTTATATAGTAAGCAATTAAAACAAAAGCAACTTAATAATACAATATTACTATGTATTATAAGTGATGTCTTTCGTTTCTGTGAAAATTAAGCAATTAGTGCAATTTACTCGTGTGAAATAAATAAAACATTAACTCATATTGCCTTTAAAAAATTTCATCCATGGAAAAATGTCTTAACTCATAAATGCACTCAACAACTTATATGCATTATAGGACTATGCTCATTAATTCATGTATGTCGGTAGCCAAACGATTCACTGCTTGATTACGGGCGCTTCGAAGTCAAAGCTTATACATTGTTTAGACTGCAGTATTTTATAGTTTTGGCTTCTTACAAAAGTTGTTCCTTATCGAATTCGGTGACCTTTGTTATTTTTTCCCTTATATTTTCTTTACATAGTTAGGTATATTTCTGTAACTGTCAATTTTTGCAGCAAGAGTCAAATGTTTCTTGTAGTGATCGGCTTGAAACAAAAACATCGATCAACCTAATAAACCTACATCCAACTACACAAACATATTAAAACAACTTCGATGTAGTTCATAATTAATTACATAGTTGGAACATGTGTTAAAATGTTTATCCTGCATATGTAATCCCTTATTATATTTGGCGATAATTGAAAAAGACAGTAATTGCTGTAATCTCTCATAAAGAATGGAACTTTTTTGACGATAACGACTTCCATGACAGTCGACAAATAAAGTCGTTAATTGTAAAATTTATAATAACTACTATTAAGAGTCCACTCTTACCTGAGTTGTGGAAACGCTAATTGTATGTATTTTCATTGGCTACCGACCACCGTGCACGAAGATCGTATGCTGGTAGTATTTACTTCTTATCCATTATCTATAAGTGAAATTGGTAGTCCATTTACTGAGAAGCGTATGTTGCATTCAATTATATAACACAGTTTACAAACAAAATCCATGTTGTTTAAAGCATATGACTACAATTACATTAGAGGGTGACAAAGACGTACAATTTGACACGTAAGTAGTCTAGCGGCTGGCATTATACATGTGGCTTCATATCGCACGTGACTGGAAGAAGTGCAGAGTAAACCATTGTTAAGAACATTTTAAAATATAAGCGGTGTAAAATATTGTTTGCTTTACCTATACATCGATTTTCTCATGACACTCCATGTACTTCGTTTTGTCGGTTGAAAGTAGTGCGTAGGTCGGCGAACAAATGGAACGAATCAGGTGCTGAACTGGCTCATAATTCAACAGCTGTTGTTTATTTCGAAACGCAGATAATAGTGGAGTGGAGAGATTTGGGCGGCTCCTAACATCGAGATCTTGAAAGCCGAAGAGGGTGAAGCGAGATGAGTATAGAGCAATGCCAGAATGCAAGGATGGAGAAATTAGGAGACCCCGAAAAAATCCGCCTTTCAGCGGCATTGTCTATCACGATTCGAAGCAGGAAAATCCGGGATTGATCCCCCCTTCAAGGAATGACATTTGGTTCTTCTTGATAGGAGGAGATTAATCTGACTTCTAGAACACTGCGGCCCCAACGTGAAAATTTAATTTACCTAAATGCAACTAGAGATAGGGTTAGAGAATTCCACTATCACTATTTAATTCTTCATATATTCGCATTTTTTTCTGCTGGCATGCAAAATGTACCATATAATCATATATGTTTTGAAAAATATTTTTAATTAATTGCAAATATTGAGTTTCAAAACAAAATTGTTTTAACATGTGGCATTACTGCATAACTGAGGAACCATACAAATAAATAAACAAAAATCTTCAAAGCACAAACACAGTCTGAATCCAATGCACAAACCTAACTCTGCACATTCGCAACACGCATTCTTGTCAAGCATGAATGTGAATAGTTTTACTGTTCACAACACAGCATGAAGTTTGAGTTACCTGGGGTATGATGTATTTCGCTGGACTTACCAACAAAATACTAACATATACTTTTCAATATTAGCCATTTTCTTATATACAGAGTACTGAAACAAATAGCGAGTGAAAGCGAGAGTAGAAAATGCCATACGATAATGCCTTGACTGACGGGAGCCATAATTGTTTACGAACAGGATTCAGAGCGCATTGTGGAATATGTGTGTTGCTGTTACTTAATTCTAGTTTATTTAATGTTTATTTTCCATTGGTTAAGGACTCGATTGAGAGACCACAAATGTTTAGCATGCATTGCTGCTACTATTTGCTGTACACCATGACTTTGCTGACATTAGGTAGCTGTAAATCTGCGATAAAGAAAGATATTGTTGACATGAAACATATTTCTTTACAAAAAATTTAATAAATCTAATGCAAACTTACAAAATGCCTGGCAAAAGTGTCTATATTTTGGCTATTTCCAGCTTACAAAGTTCGGTCGAACTTGGCCAAACAGTTGTAACAACAAATTTTTTACGATCTGCACCAATTTTTATAATTTATGTTCGTTTCACATATTCGACACCTTTTATGTATAATACCTGTAATTTGCATATGTTTTAAATATGTTTTGTTTTCATTATTTTTTTATTCTTCTCATGGCTAGGATGTGTAAATATAGATGAACGTATCGCAATGATATATGTTTAACTAGTTTAAATAGCTAGAATATATATATATATATATTTGTTATATTTTACTTATTAAAATAATTATTTATTCCTCTTTTGGACTCACTTTTATTGTGATCACTCCAGGAAATTTTTATGTATTTTGATAACTTCTACGAGACCCATAACTCGATGATATAGAGATTTAGGCCGTCAGGAATGTGTAATTTTAAGTTTTTAGGTAGTGAGTCTTGCGATTGGCTAACAGGTTCAAACCCTGTGCTCCTATTGGCTAGAGAGCTTATCATAGGTTAAGGCTGGGCCAGTCGTTAGGAAGCGCGCACTCTCTGCCGCCATCATTCAACGACTTAAGACATTAGGTCAGGATGCAGGTCCAGAAGTTGGACGTAGTGGAGGATTTTCATTTAGGGTTAAGGTATTTTTAGTTCAGCAGCTTGCTATAGTATTAAGTAATTTTTTGCCTTGAGAAGTATACTAGTAAGACACTCCGCATAATTTTAAGCAGCTGTTAGGAGCTTAGGTAGCTAGCTAGACTACATAACATCCATGAGCCAGCAAGCCACGTTAAGCAGCACTGCTCCTTACAACTATGTCACTACCTCTGTGCCCGTCTGGGCTACACACCATCCTGCATCTTCAAATAAACTGGTATTTTTCAACGAGAGCAATATTTCCTGCAATTTCTGAATGTTACAGCTTAAACTCTTCTATGTACAATAGGCCTACGTAACACTGTTAGTTTGAAACGTTCCATGCGATGTCATGTTGGCAAGGTTTCAGTAACAGCTCCATTACATTTTAACCACAATTAACTTGAATGCAGTGACTTGTTGGGACAAGCAAGGCAAGCAGTGCTTGCCCAGACAGTTTCCTGACAATGTTATATTTAAAATATATATTAAATTCTAACTTATATTTACTTTAAGGTAACTTTTCACTCGGTACACATTCTACTTGGGAAAATATTCTGTACATTATAAGAAAACAACTCGTTGGATAGCAAAACCAAGATGTTTGGAAGCGCTGTAAGTAATTATTTCAGCAGGTAGGCGGTAGCAATAGCTTCCTGGCCGACGGAGGGTCGGTAAGGTAGAAACCTGGCAGGGGGGGGGGGGTTGCGGGGTGCTTATGACTGTGTCAACCTGTGTTAGAAGCTATGATGGTAGTGCTTTCTTCACCGAACTGAAGCAGACATAATCGAAGCTGACCTAGCCGAAGAAAAGTTGGCGTGGTGTAGTTTACAGTAACTAGATCTATGTGCAGGCAAGTTAGCATGCACAACACGAATCGTATTGTTTTTATTTAATTTAGTTTTGGTTGCTGAGAATGTTATACATATTCGTGCGCGATGTATACCCTACATAAAAATTATAAAATTACCTAGTGAGACTGAGAACCAAGTAGATAGAATGAGTGCAACAGAAACATGTGGATGTAAGTGTGGTGTGTGTGAATTACGAGTGAAGCATTTTTCCAGCAGTGTTTTCACTTTTCAAAAAAGATGTGACATCGTAAAAGAGCGTAAGCCGACACCTCAACTTACAATCACGACAATACGCAAGAAAGGTAATTTTGAACATCATTCCCAAAAAAACGGTTTTATCATAAACACTCATGGTTAGCTGGATGTAACAACCTAAACAAACTGTTTTGCTGGCCATGTTTATTGTTTTCAAAGGATGTTAACACGTGAACTGCAAGTGGATATTATGACTTTAACAATTTGTGCAATGCTGTTCAAAAATATGAGCATTCTGAAGTACACATAAATTAGTTTTTGTCTCTTAAGGAATTTGGTAAAAATAGGGTTGATTTTGGTCTAGATGGATCCAAACTGCTTTCCATCTTTCCATCTTTACACAAACGAATAATATTTTTTCCTGTCTGCACTTCTGTACAAACAAAATTACTCTGTATGTAAATACCTCACTGTCTCACGGGTATTAATATAATATTGATTTTGAGTGGAAAGGTTCCGGGTTTGATGAAGGTATCTTTGTAATATTTTTCACTCAAGCAAATTTTATGTTAATAAATATTAATTTTTTTAGAAGTGGTGTATGCCACCATTTTGCACCTTGAAATCCAAATTTTCCCAGGGAAGGAACCCTTGACTCCTTTCCCCTGGCAAGAGTATCTCCTCCCCCCCCCCCCCTTCGCAATACACTCATACATGCTCATTACCAAATGCTGGATTCATAAACACTAATTGACTACTTCAGCAGGTTGACGCGTTGCGCCTTCAGAGGTGCTGTAATGTGTTCGTGTCCCACCTGGGAGCAGGTGGAGAACATGAATTGGTGATGTGCCCGGCACCATGTTCGGTAGGGTGAACAATGTTGAATGAGTTCGTAGGGTCGAATGCCTGTGCCGATTTTGGATACGCGGTCAATAAGGAGAGCTAATTTAACTGTCAGTTAAATTATGTTGAATGTGAAATATTTCCTATGGAGCGAAGCTGTCGGCCACTTCGCACGCCTATATTATCACTGAATTTAATCAGCTTGAGAGAGGCACGCCCCGTAAATGTAAAACATAATCTAAAATACACTTGAAAGTTGATGCAGCTAAAACAGAGCAGTACCGGATAAACTCAGAAGAGTTAACGCAATAAAACATATATAGTTAGGGAGTCACTGTTTTATTACCACAAAGGTACAAATAAATGTTGCTGCACATGAAAATGCATACTCTTGATTAAGCGGACACGGCATTCTGGACTTGCCGGTGGTCACTATTATTGCAAATAAGGCATAGTCTTTAAGTTAGAATTATGAACGAATGCATCTCATGCATGAAATCCTGGTATGTTACCTCAGGATGCGGGGAGGCACCCCCTCGGCTAACTAAAAGTACGTAAATGTTCATGAGCTATGTTAAATTTTGCGATGAAAGAAAATGCAGCCTAGATTGAATTGCCAAGAGGGCTACATGGAGCTTACCATCTGCCCTGCTGGTTGTGTGGAGTGCTGAAGTCCGACTAATGACAAGGTGTCGGCTTCGCTACTCGTCCAGCGAATCCGGCACCAAAATAAAAACATGAAAAAAAAGTAACTTAATAACTAACATGATAAATATAACTGACATTGTACATAATTATGACTACTAAACTAAAACACATTGGTGACATACTCATGAACGCCGGAGCCCTAGATCTGGCTAAGAATGTGATATCACTAGTATGTAACCGTACTTGATGGGTGATATTAAATTTAATGATTCCTAAGGTCGCTGATTCTCGATATATGATTATATGTACACTCCTATAATTAACATATTCAAATCGTCATGTGTTGTAATGGTTATAATTACAGGAATGCGTATGAATGTGACGAAACATGTATTTCGTCACAAAGGGGCAGTTTTCCTAGTTAATTGTGGTGCAAACACTGCTAAAAATATCTAAAAATGCTCCTATTAATTAATGTGGTGAAGGAGCCACTCGCCTCTTTACATTTACTGTGGGAATGTGATTCCCTGTCTATTGAGACTACTTGGAGCCACGTCACACTCCGGATTCGGCCACAGGACCCCGTCGACATCGCGCACATCGGAAAGCTATGGGAATAAGTGGCACCACTTTTCCCAGGATTCCCTCCAATGGCTGTTGCGTTTAACAGTCGTGACTTCATGGGACACACTCGTTTAGGCCACGTATCCATTCATAACGAGAGTTACCTCTTATGATGAATGTTAAATATTATGACCTGCAGCCACGAGTTACAGGGCAGCAAGAAAAGTGTAAATGCCATACTTGTCAACCTACGCTGATCGAGACTGACCTAATTTCGATTGGTCGAGTTTTGATGTGTGGTTAATGCATCTGCGATGGAACAAACTGGCACAAGGGATACACGGACGTCAGGAACACATCAAATGTGTCCCTCTCTGGTGACTGTTTGTTCCTTGCAGACCCCCAAGGTACTGCCATGCCACTAGGTGGAACAGGATTTTAGCGGTCGCAGCTGGCTATGCGGCCTCAGGTTATAAGGCCCGTGATGATGCTGTGCTTCGCTGCCTTATGATGCTCCAGTGCGATGACCCTGCTGGTGGTAAAGTTGTTGCTGCCCATCCTCGCGAAAGGGTGTTGTTCCCGTAGCAAGTGATGCATGCCGGCCGAAGCAGATGCTGATGCTTGGAGTGGTGGGGAGGAGTTGGGACCTGCTCTTCCGTCGGCTCGTCGCTGCTGCTGATGCTGTCACTGCTCTTCGCACCCCTCGATATTCCTTCTGGCGAGTTGATAGGTATGCTGTCACTTGCTGGATTTGATGCTCGTTCTGATGAACCTTCCCCTGTGCCCCAGATGCGGTCCTCCAATGCAAGGTGAGCCGGTATCGTAGTCTTCGTTGGCATCATGGCGAAGTCTTGTGTGCAGCTTCCCTGTGGTCTGATCAGGCCCACTTTGTGCGATGTTTCCTGAAGTCAGTGTATCTACACTGTGTGTCGAGACACTCATGTCTGGCTCACTTCGGTTTGCAATGCCTGCGATGTTAATGTCATGATGTGTTTAAGATGGTGTGACCTCTTCCTTTTGCTCCTCTTCTTTCCCTGCCAACTTTATGGGCTTATGACTACCGGGTGTGGCAGTGGGAAAAAGGTGCCGAAGAGCACTCCCTTTTGTGCTTGAATTTGCCTCTGCTTCGCCATTGGGCATTGGGCCCTTCCTCTTGCTCAGGAGTTTCTGCACTGGGTCCTTTCATGGCTAGGCGAAGGTTGTCATGGTGTACGGCCACCTTGTGACTGCTGCTGACCTTGATGAGGTAAGTGGTGTACCCCAGTGCTTTTACGACAAAATGTGGTCCACTCCACTTAGGGGCAAAACCCCGCACAAAAGTTGTGCTTTTTGCTGCTTAGCCTGTGCTCGCAGATGTAAACATGTTATCCGGGCCTGAGCCTCTTTGGTAGGTGTGTTGTTTTTGGTACCCATTGTCCTATTTACCTCTCCTGGTAAATGCGTGCATTTTCCAGGTCTTGTTCTTGGTGCTGTCACCTGCCTGCTGCGCTTTCTGTTGTATCGCTGTTTACCTGTCTGATTCTGATTTATCCAGGGAGAGGTGGTTCCCTTCCCTGAAGAATGGCGGCTGGTGATTGACCTGTGGCTATGTTCACCCTCCGTCTGATTGTGTACAAGGCTGGAGGCAGATATTCAGCCCAACGTGCATAGTTTGATCCTACCCACGGACACAACTGAATCTTGAGATCTTGATTCCTCCTCTCATTTGGGTTAGCCCGTGGGTGGTACACGGCCGTTATATGATGCTGGACTACCCACCTGGTACACAATTCTCTCCAATACTTCCCTGTAAATTGTGTACCATTGTCTGTTAAGAGGGTGCATGGGTAACTCCATCGGGAGTAGAATCCGGTCTCCAGTACACAGGCCATGTTGTGTGCCCATGCACTGGAAAACTGGCATGCTTCCGTCCATCTTGAGAATAAGTCACTCACCACAAGAATGAATCTATTGCCATTATGGGTTCGCAGATATGGCACACTCTGGTTCAGCGAGATGGACTCGAATCTCTCCTGCAGCTTCTGTGGCTATTGTTGCGTTACTCCATCTGCTCTCGTACTCTTGCAGAGATTACACTTTATGCACCCCCTTACATAATGCCAGACATCTCTGGTAACGCCGGGCCTGTGGAAATGGTTCTGCAAATTTCTTGTGGTTTTTAATGTTTCAGGATGGCCTGCAAATCGTGCATCAAGTGCATGATGTAGCACATGTGTTCATGTTCCAGGCTGCTTTATGACTATGCGGTCATATCTAGATGCACGTGTCGTTCATTCGTCAACATTCCTGTTCATTCACCATGAAGAGGGTGACAAAATATTGGGTGTCTGTACATTGTATTGTAGAGTTAAAATGCTGTCCTGCAAATCGTCGATCTCAAGTTCTGCTCCTCAGGAGCCTCGATGATGGCACAGCTCATGTGGCCCTCACCAGTTGTTGGGTGGTTGGCAGTGTAAAGGGGAAGTAGGTCATCCCACTTTTCTTGGTCCTTCACTGCCGTTTCTCCTGGTGCACGTGAGAGCTCTTTTGCTAGCTGATTCTTAGCTCCTGGTGCGTACTCCACCTCGAAATCGTACGCTTGGAGGAGTGCCCAGTATGATAATTTGCTCCTGGCTTCTTCCATGGTGTGAAGCCAGAGTAAGCACCAGTTGTCAGTTCGTTGTGTGAACTGTTGGTACTCTAAGTATGCCCTGTACCATTTCACGACTCACACTACAACCAGACACTCTTGCTTGTTCACATTGTATCTACCCTCAGTTACCCTGAGCTTTGCACTGCTGTATTCAATGATGCACTTCTCTTGGTTATCTCCCATCTGATAAAGAACTGCTCCCAAGCTCTTCTCACTTGCATCTGTCTGAAGATATAAATGGCGACTTGAGTTATGTCGAGCCACTGTCTTGGACTCCCTGAACTTGCTCTTTATCTCTTGAAAACTTGTTTTGTGTTCCACTGTCCACACATACTTTGCATTGGGTTACAACATGTCAGTGAGTGGTGCAGTTATGGTTGAAAAATCCTGTATGTTTTCCTGCAGCTAGTTAACCAAACAAAAGAATTTCCTCAGTTGCTTCCACTTGCACTACACCACATAGTCATTAATGAGGTCTAAATGCTCTTGTATTGGCCAACTTCCATGCTCATCAGCCATGTGCCCAAGAAACTGTATGCATGGGTGGCCAATGTGACACTTGCGGTTCACACACGACAACTTGTTGATGGCTAGTTTCTCCAAGACTAGTGACAGGCAGGTGTTGGATGTGGTCATCCTAGTTTTCGGACCAGATGACCACATCATCCAGGTATGTGAGGGCAAAATCTCCAATGTACCTGTCGAGCACCTGGACAATCTTTGTCTGAAAAGTTGCTGGTGTACACTTTAAGCCAAAGGGTATTGAGCAGAAGTAGTACCTTCTCCTATATTGGACTGTGAACACCATTTTATGATTGTCTTTGGGCCTGCTGCACAGATCCAATGATGTCATGACCTTAGCCTTGCCCAAGTTATGCAATGCATCCTTGACATTTATGTAGGGAGGCGGGGTGCTTCGTGTGATTTGGATGATTGCTCTGAAATACACATAGAACCACCACAGCCTGTCTTTCTTGGGTGCCAAAGTGATCGTGGTGTTGTAGTGGCTGTGGGTGGGTTCAATCACTCCCTCAGCTAGTATTTCTTCAATTTGGTCTTTAATGGTGGCACATTGATGCGGCTGGTAACTCCTGGGTCCAGAGTAGATAGGTCGATCATGTTCCAGTGGAATACCATGCTCAGCGACAGTCATTAGATGGAGTGGGTCTCCTGCTGCAAATACTGTGCATCGTTCATCTAGTATGCATTGCAACATATCCCTGTATTCCGGAGTGATCGCATGATCGAGTTCGTCTAGTTGCACTCTGGGTTCATTACAAGAAGGTCGGGATTCGTTGTCGTACACCGTTCGCCTTTCCTTCAGGCCGAAATGGATTCTATGGGTGGCTGGCTTAAAAAAAAAAGGCATTTCGTAAAGCTAGGGGATGCCCAAGGTAGCATCCTCCTGGAGGTCCAGTGACGCGAGGGCTGTGGTGATGGTGTCCACATTTCAAATTCGGATGGCAATGAGCATCTCTCCCATTGATTCTCCTGTGTTCTACTTTGTTGCGAGGTGTAGCAACTGTCTACTCGGTGTAATTTTGCTCGTGTCCACGATTCCCAAGTGCACTAAATTATGAATGGCTGCTATGTCCATTAATGAATGGCATGGTTGCTGATTTAAAAGTACTGCAATTCTAATCATTTTAATTTGTTTTGTTGATTTTCTGTACTATTTGTTACTGACTTTTGATTTCTGCCTGCTCTACTTGTTGAGAAAGCGGTGAATCATGGGGGACCTTTGCCCCGGTTGTAGTGAGTGTCTGGCTCGCCAATCTCAATGGTCTGTTTCACATCGGTGGTTAATTGATGTTCTGTAGTTGATTGTGTTTTGGGCACTGATTGTGCCAATGCATTTTTTCTTCTCCTTGGCCATAAAGGCATGCAAATGGCCGCTCATGTGGGCCTCCTACCATGCCTGTGGTTGCTGATGTCTGCTCTGCCATCCAGAGTTCGGGGTATGTTCTTGTCCAGAATGCACCTGCTCTTACTACCTTGTTCACTGGCGGTTGCTCCTCTGTCCGCTCCCTCTGCTCTGCATCTTTTCTCTGGCGCAAATGGTACCCGTCATCCTCCCTAGTCGCTGAGTTTTGCTCTCGGCTGGCTTGGTCCAGCAATATGGCAGAGCGCATGAATTCTTCCATGCTACTGTACATTAATTGTGAATTGCTGGCCTGTTTTCCGCTCTTACAGTTTACACAACTACTTCGAAGATCTAATGACCTCTCATGTGTAGATGAAAGTTTTTAATTTGCCCTATCTTCCTCATTGCAAACCCGGTCAGGGATTCATCTGCCTTTTGCACTTCTAGCACAGCCCTGCTCTGTGCTTGTAGTGAGGAGTAGATATTGGAAATCAACTTGGGAAGCTGTTGAGGAATTTAGCCACTCAATACCGTAGTGTCTGATTGTTTTCCACCAATTACTTGCCTCGCCGGGCGATTGAGAATCCATACAATTTGGCCACTCTTGCTGACACATCCTGTATCTCTCTGAACGTGTTCTGCAGTCGTTTAGGAATGCCTGTGGGTCCTCACTTGGTAGGCCTGAAAACATTGGCAATCGTTGAAATTGGGCCAGGTTAGTACCAGCTTCGAGGCTCTTGTGATGCCTTAAACCTTTAAATACGGTTGCGGGCACGGGAATCGAACCCGCATCATGAGTTGACGGAATGCTGTCCTGGCGCACTTGCAGTGAGGGGAGCTGAGGAGAGTGACAGTGGTAATGAGAAATCCAGTTAGCTTTGAAGTCAAGTTTTATTCATTATTATTTATTGATATAATAACTGGTATACATCGGATATTTGCTTGTTAATATATTTTATATCATTTATTGTATGAAAAGAAGGAATAACATTATTTGTAGCTTTTCTAATTATTATTGTGTCTTTGAGCCATCTAGAGTTGACCCCCTCCCCACGCCATCCTGGAGTAAAATGACGTCGCTAGTAGGGATTCTCAGTAAAGAGCATTAAAGTGGTGGAGGCGTGTGTCAAATCCTTCCTCTTGTTTGCTAGCAGTTAGTATTTTAGCAGAAATTAGATACTTTTATTCTTGTTTTTTTGTAAGGTTAGAGCTATTGGCAGGTTTAAAGTTGCAATATTAGTCACAGGTGGCCAGGCAGGCCAAGGTAAATTTAAATCCCAGCAGCCACAAGCACAGAAGAATCAGGAGTGCAAGTCAGCATTTCAATTGTGATGGCCTAGCATACCTTGCAATTCCCCGCTCAACCATCGATGCGCGTAGATCCCGCCTGCACCCAGTTAGTTGTGTACTGTAATCTGCTTGCTTTTTAGAATCCCAATGCATGATTTGACGGACCTGCTCTTTGGCCAGTAGTTGCATGGATGTCTCCTAATGCATAGTGCTTTATTGTGTGCTTTTGAGGAGCCAATCTGTAGACTGTTTGTAATTTTAGAAGATTAATTATAAGAACTCAGTGCGCGACATACAGATACCATTTTCTTATAACACATGTAGTAAGACAGCTTCATCACTACATAAGAAACTCACATTAGACACGTTTGAGGTAGAAAAGTATTTTAATCAATGCGAAATAGCTTCTCGCAGTTTACACGATCCCACACAAACTAGTTCGCAAAATACACATAACACTAATTTAGACTATTCCTTCGACACTAGCCTGGATGCACACAACAAGACACCTTCATTATCTACCATACTACACACATTTCCACCTGACAACGCTGCATATATGACACCTAGACCTGTATCACCATTACAGTCACACAACATATACAAACATGCAGACACACACAGGCTATGTACATTACTTCAACATGAACGACCCACAACCTGTGCATATTGTAGTCAGCCAATCAGAAAAAATTCCCACCTTTAGGGGACAGAAACGCAAGGATAGAGAAGAATTTTTAGAACAGTTTCAGGCAGCAAGCAAAATAAACAGCTGGAGTGAATCCGAAAAACACAAACGAATTAAATTTTACCTCCAGGGCGCAGCAAAACATGTCATTGAGAACCTTCACCTCTTGTATAGAGACCAACTCGTGTCGCCACACATCGAGGCACAGTTAAAAGCCATTTTCACGTCCACAGTGCAAACTGAAAAAAACAAACAACTTATTATAAGAAATGGCAGGCACTCAATGAGGGATGTATGCAACATGCTAAGACCATGCAATATTACCACAGGAAGTATAACTCCACTGCAAGTGATGCAGATTTTCTCATGATCCTGTGGAAGTCGCTACTACTGTCTGTTGCGGACAAGATAATTGGACTAGACAATGACACCATTTCTTAGATGTCAGCCAATTTGAAAAGGGTTGAATTTGGCCTTTACAGGTATCACCGGGCCATAGCACACACTTCACACAGCCCTGCAGACAAGACACTCCACAATGAGATCGTGAAATTGAAGCATGAAACCACAAGCTTATGTATATTTCAGAACGAGTATCGGGACCAAACACCACAGATGTCAGGTCCGTGTCAGGGTACGCAAAGCGATAGACCTCTTGTGAGATACACTCAGCCACCCACCAGACAGTTTCACACACACCAGTACGACCATAGGGGCAGATACGAACCTAATTACACACGACCAGGCATGATAAAACCATTCGTTGTTATTAAAGAATGTATATCTGCACACCACACCTCACAATACAATCAACCAGGGCATTTTCGCGACACATACTGCAACCAAGGCCAGAGAGATAACAGGAGGCAGGACAAGAAAACCAGATTTTACCAGCCAGCGCTGAATCATGATCGAAGTAACAACCCATATAGAGGTAACAGTAATTCTGTTCGTCACAGTGCCCAGCAACAGTTTGCAAAAAACTAGGTAATGAGGGTGCCAGTTCCGTTTTCCCTATTGACAAAAGAGAATGGGCCAAGCTTGCCTGCAGGGCGATATTTAATAAGGTTAGTAAGAATACATCGTATGCAGAAATTACACGCTATAATGCACACAGTGATGGCATTGTAACTGCCATAGTCAGAAAACTCAAAATCAGGCCTCAGGTAGTGAGCAGATGCAACAAGGTATGAAATATGTCACAAATTCATTTCAGTCTGCCATGGGACAAATGAATTAGGCCACCGTGCTCAGAAACTATGCGCTTATAAACCCCTACAATGCAGAAACATGACTCCACACCACAGTCCGAAGGGAACAGTGCGTCGCCAGGTGTTCTTGTAACTCAGTGACTGACACAGTTAAAAGGCAGTGTAGCAAATCGCTGGAACCGAAGTCGTTCATAGGGCCACATAGTTTAGGTCAGACCACCTGTAGATTGTGCATGTAACTCGGACAGAAAGTGCAGCATCGTAAATTGTTTCCCAACCAGAACTTCTAATTTCAGACGAACGTTGGAGACAGGTTTCGTCGTTATAAAAATACGTTCGGAATTAGGCACAACAAATTATGTATCAGCAAACATGACACAGCGCACTGCACTTCTAGTAAGACAGATACCCAAGTGGAATGCGAGGTCGGCGATGATGACATGCCTATTGCTGAAGCGCTGAGATGAGCCTCATTCCACACACAGGAGGATGCACAAAAATGCAACCAGGCAGGAATCGAATTGAAGCAAGTGTACATTCGCACATCGATACCATGCATTCAGGATAAGATAGCAGGCAAGTCTTACCATGCGTTAATTGATACTGGTTGTTCCCACAGCTGTATTGCATCCACCCTTTTATCCAAGCAGAAGCTCGAAATTATTACAGAACAATTCACTCTTGTTGGGGCAATGCAGGAGATAGATGCACCCATATATAAAACAGAAATTAAGTTAAATATTTTGGGACACACCTACCTCCAGGAACTTTTGATAATCGACAATCTCAGAAAGGATGTTATATTGGGTGTCGACTTCATGAAGACATACGATGTTATTCCTTTCTTAAACAATGTTTTATTTATTCATGGGAACAATGACAAAATAGTTCAAATACCTATTTTTTCGTCAGTAGAAGTATAGGACAATACAGAATCTATTCAATATTGTATCGATAAAATTAAGTCTATAGAATATAGCGAGGAGGAGCCATGTTTTCTTAGAATAAACAATAAATGAGACAAACAGCAAACTCAGGTGATTATGGACATCATTCACAAGTTTAAGGATAGATTCACTCATTAAATTTTAGAGCTAATTGAGACGAAAAATTACCAAATTAAACTAGTCTTGTATTCTCAGATACCGATCGCAACTTGACCATATCGAATAAGCCCCAGGGTTAGGGAAGACCTTTTAAAGCAAGTTAATATGACGCAACAGGCAGGTATCGTTCAGCAAGCCCATTCGCCATTTTCGGTACCAAGACTCGTTATTCCCAAGAAAAACAGTGGAATTAGATTGCTACTTGATTTTCGTAAACTTAACCAACATGTAACTCGTATACAGTACCTGCTCCCACGCACCCAAAATATTTTGACCACCTTAGAGAATACTAAATTCATAACCAGTTTTGATCTTTTCTCCGGGTTCTATTCTATTCCAGTGTGTAAGGAAGACAGATACAAATTAGCTTTTTTGTAGACAGAGTCGGTCTATTTGAGTATTGTAAAATGCCAATGGGGTTAAGTTCAAGCCCTCAACACTTTCAACACTTCATTGATATTCTCTTAGGGCCCTTGCATTGGAACACAGTCATAGCTTATATTGACAATATCTTCATTTTAGGGAATTTATTTCTCGAACATCTCAATAATATTAGGAAAGGGTTCCAATGGTTGCATGAATTTAACATTAATATTAATGTTAAGAAATGCAAGTTTGCAGAGCAAGCGATAAAAGTCTTAGGATGCTACATCACCCCTCATGGCATTGTTGCAGATCCAAAAAACGTTCGATCTATTCAAAACATGTCACCACCAGGCAACATCAAATAGTTACATACATTTTTGGGGATGAACTTGTATTTGTGTAGGTACATCTGGGATTATGCGAGAAAGGCAGCCCCTTTAATAGAATTGATGAAACAAACAAATACTTATAAATGGGTACAAGATCAGCAGAAAGCATTTGTGGAATGGAAGTAAGCTATATAATAGGCGCCCATTTTAAGAAAGTTTGATGATAATCACAACACCATTATGGTGTGTGACGAATTGCAGAATGCAATAGGTGTAGTAATAATGCAAGATGACACCCACACCAAGAACTCACACATAATAGCTCTTGTGTCCAAGAAATTGTACCTGAATGAACAAAAATGGAGTGCGACCGAACCAGAGCTATCACCCATTAGGTATTTTTGTATGTACTTTAGGCAGTATTTGTATCGATGCAATTTTGTAATCCAAAACAGACAATGCTAGTTTGAGATATTTGAAGACTATAGTGGAGTATAATTTGCAGATCCAGAAGATCTCGATAGCCCTATCTGAGTATAAATTTGAAACCTAGATCGTTAAAGGTAAATTTAATGTTCTGCCTGTTGTGTTGAGTCTTATTCCCACAAAAGGTGCAGCGGCCACACAGGTAGTTCAAGTTAACCATATACAGTGCCCAGTCAAGGGAGAAATGCTAATCTGTTCTAATTTATATTAGGCTCTAGCAGAGAGCTTCTATCAGGATCAAAACAAAGACAATGTAGTAATGAAAATTATTTCTAAGTATGTTGTTACTAATTGGACAGAGATAAAGCCCTGCATTAAAGATGAGCTCCAGGTAAAGGACAAATCAGTTGTGGCTAGAAATATTTTAAATCGTGAATATATTCGTGTGTACACCATTGGAAAAATTATTTCACACCCATTTCAGGTCAGTGTGGAAATTATTATGCAAAACAACGCAAATAAAATACACATTACCAGTATAGACCCATTGCTGATGTGCAGAATTCTCATTTTTCCTAAAAAGTGTAAAATATTTTACTTACCAGTGTACAACCACGTACATGAGTATGACAGAATTGATGCAGAACAACACTTAGACTTATTTCAGTTAGATGACAGTACATCGCCATTTTCAGGAGAGTACCAGAATGACCCTCACATTAAACAGCTTAAAATTGCATTAATTGATCCAGATAATGCTGACAAAATATTAGCCAGGAGATATGGTATTTCAGGGAGATATTTTTGAAGGTCCACACCCTGGGTGGGGGGAGAAAAAGCTTTCCCTCGTATCAAGTTACAATGTTAAAAAATTAATTGCTGCTACTGTGGTGCCATATGCGTGGGAGGCCATTTCGACACATTTAAATTGTTGCAGAAAATTAGGATTGCGTTCTTTTGGGACACCATGCATGCTGATGTGAAAGAATATGTCAAAATTGTATATTTTATGTCAAAAAGTGAAAACGCCTAATCTTAAACCTGTGGGTCAGCTACAGCCTATCAAGCCATCTTTTTAAATCTTGGTCTTTAGATGCTAATGGGCCTCTCCCTCAAACTCAGAATGTTTATAAGTATATACTAGTCATGACATAATTATTTAGTAGGTATGTAGTAGCTAAACTAGTCAGAATTATTGATGCACAAACTTGTGTGAATTTTGTTAAAGAAGTTATCCTGAGATAGGGCTGCATGGCAGAGATATTGACAGATAGCAGAACTTAATTTATTAATTAATTAGTCTCACACTTGTTATGAAGTCTAAAGGTTAATAAACTACAAACGACTTCATACAACACGGGATGCAATGGTTTGGTTGAGGCTGCTAATAAATTGGTCGGTTATGCTACTAACAACTCTTGCTCAGGAAGACCCACAGAATTGGAATCAGCATCTCCAGTATATTATTATCATCTTTAATTGTAACTTGTCGTCAACTTTAATATGAAGTTTACGCCATTTTACTTACTTCATGGCATGGAAGTGACCCACCCCTCTCAAGTTATTACCAATACATACTCAGAGTGTGGCTTGAACTGGAGTAATAAGCTCATTCAGGATAGGGAACAGGCAACACTAAATCTTACTGTCGTACAGCAGTACCAAAAAAGCCAATTTGATAGGAAGTACCATGAGAATACTGTTAAGATAGGTGACTGGATTTGGGTGAAGAGCCACACTTAATCAAAAGCCATCTCTTTTAAGTATAAGGGGCCATTTCATGTCACAGACATTCTAGGACCCTCCACCCAGAAAATTAGAGTGAATAAACCAGGCGAACTATGGTTTGGCACCATCACCACTGCAAGTATTAAGATAGCTCATGTTAATTAAATATTTACTAATTCATAGGGTCATTGTGTAGTATTTGTGTTACAGTGTATGTATGTATTCATGTACAATTGAGAATGTGCCAATCCTGCACTGACAAGGCCATGAACTGCGACCTGTGGGTGCGTTGCGTAGCGGCACAATGAAGCAACGTCTGGCAGAGCGATGCCTGAGTACGGCAGAACCATGGTGCAGAGACGTCACTGCCTTTGACGGGCCAGAACATGCCCACTATTCACATCGCGGACGGTAACAGAGCGACCAGGGCTGCCACTCGCCGGCCGCCAAAACTAGGTGCTGTCCACGTGCCACTTCCCGTTGCAGTATGCATTTTTTTTACAACAGGACTACCATTCGCCGGCTGTTACGACTGGGCAGCGAACACGTGCCAACCTCCTGTCCACTGCTAGATCTATTCTCTCACTGCACTGTGCATTTTTTTTACAGCTGGGGCCATGGCGGAAGCAGGGCTGTCAATGCCGCCATCCAGACACATGTGATGTCCCCTGGCGGGCTCTTATAGTGATTCTTGTGTAGACAAAAGTTTCCCACTTTATTAAAATATTTCCTCATTTAGAAAACCCACAATCCCTTCTCCTTTCATACATTTTTTATTGTACTGTGTAAGTAAATTGTCATAAACATAATTACGATACAGGTAAGACAGCTGTCGACAGATCTTTCCTCTTTTGCAAACAAAAATTTAACATTTTAAGTTCTGTACAGTACCCACTTCAGCAGCTGGTAGCAACAATTCCATTTTTTTTTTTTTTTACTTTTGCATATATTTTTGTGTTCTTAATGATTAATGCAGTATTCAGACACCCATAGGATTCATTGCTATTGTTTATCATTCACCTGTGTTAAGGGAATTGCAGTTTCCACAGAGCAGACTAATGCCAGTTATTTTCTCCCTAAACAGTTGTCAGTAGCCACAAGCATGAGGTGTCAAATCTGCTATACAAGTAAACAATTGTTTTGCCTTGCTTAGTAATTGTCAGGTATGTGTACGGCAGAAAACGAGGTTACTTTGGTTCAAATATATTGACACTCCTGTATGTCATTTTAAACCCCCCCCCCCCCCCCCCATCTAACTTCACCCGGAAAAAATTTGTTTGTCTTGTGTAAACGAGTTTCTTTTCAATCAATACAGTGTGTACCACCAGACTAGAGTCTGGAAGTGTAAATTAGATGTAGTTGTATGTGTATATATATTTCAGATCTGCAATTTAAGCATGTCATGCTTCATGATTTACTCAGTTTCATTTAAGATATTATGGTCAGTCTCAGCCTACCAGTATAGTTTTTTTTAACTTTGTCGATCAAGGGTCATTTTTAACATGCCAAAAGTGTTTTAATAATGGCCCTAGTGATTGATTTGATAGGCTATCATTTAAATATTCGCCTATCCACTCAGTGTAATTAGGAGTTAATTAACCGCTATGGACGTCTAGAGATCATCAAGATACTGTTCAATAAATCAGACCCATTGTTCTGTCCATGTCGAGGCATGCATAAACATATTTTAATACCACTATTATACATGGTCAATGTTGTCTTTTATTATATTTATCGGGTATATATGACAACTCATAGCTGTTTGTGTTTGCTATCACAAGTCTACTAGCACTTTGACTTATGACTATTTGTGAACTATGTTATATATTCTTTGAACCAGTGGATTGCTAATCATCAATATTGTACCTTTCACATAAGGAATTGTAAGTGCGAGTGCACTTTACTACAACGGAGTAGGCTACAAGAGGTTCGTACCACAGCAGGCTGCCATTGTAATGGCATCGAAAACAAATGACATTAGTGATACAGTGCACCAGCACCACAATGAGTATTTTACAAGCAAAATTAATTGTTTTCCTTGTTTGCAATATGTGTATATTGGAAAATAGATTTCAATTTTTTTTATTTATAAAAATACCTTTTTACGAAACCATTGTGTGCTACAGCACAAACTTTATGTAATATTTCTCTAAGAATCTATCGCCAATGCATTAAGCATTTATTTGTACAGTACATAGGTTGAGTATTATGAATTCATCATATATATATATATATATATATATAAACACTAATGGTGGGTTAAGAGGAATGTTTGCTAAATTCGCTGTTGAGCGGAACTACTCTCAGTATAATGGCAACATAGCTATATTTAGTTGGCCCAAATTATCTACAGTCTTGCCATATACACTATGCACAAAATCAGATATGCTTGCATCACTGCTCACTGCAGCAGTACACAGCACCTCACAAGAATGGCATCAGTTTAATCTGCTAGATCAGTCTTTTTCCCTGCCTGCCTAGTGGCGCAGCGAATTTGCCAGATTAGTAGTGCCAACTGTCTCACATCACAGCAGTCTGCCATGCTTGCCAATTATTCAGTGTAATATTTCTTTCGGTTTAATATTTCTTACAGGTCAATGCCGCAATATTTGTACTTAATTGCCTTTATATTCCAGCTGTACATCACTAATTATAAATTAACAAAACTATTATGAAATGTTTTTAAAAATTCAGACTGGTCTTAACAGTTAGGTACTCTGGTTGGTGTGTCATTTCGATGGTGAGCCTAACCCCCCTTCCCCCTCCCAGTATACATCGCCTAATGTTATTGCAATGTTATTTCACTAAGGGGTTTTTATGTGGTGTCGCTCGCATTCCTTATTTCCACGGATGACACACCACAACAATAATTTGGTTTAAAACAGTTTGGCTACAATTGCCTTCATTATTATGTTCCTCGCATGACTATGGATAGTAAGTGCCACACAGCACCATATGCCAATTTTGTAACAATTTCAATATTTTTATCTCTTGCATAGTTAACATGTGCCACGCAGCATATATAATTTCTGTTGTAACACTTCGAATTTTCAATTTTCAATTTTTCAATTATAGGTTTTTCTCAAATAGGTAATTCTCCCCACGTGACACCATACAAATATTTATTGTAATAATTTGATTTTTTTTCAATGATGTATATTTCATAAATAGTAGACATGTACCTTGAATCACCATATTGTTATTGTAACATTTTTATATTTTTAATTTCTCAATGTTATGTTCTCTTAGCCAATTCAGTAAATATTATACTTGTAATTCTCAACGCGTGTCCACTAAATAATTAACATATTTTTCTTAGTTACCATATAAATTAATATATATTATGTAAATCAAATGTGAATATTTATTTCCATTTAATATTGACTCTAATTCTTTCTAATAATTCTCTTTGACACAAAAACTTTTGTATCCCATTTTTGCATAATGGAAGTTCCAATCTGTCTTTCACCTGTTTGAACGATCTCCACATAGTGCGTGAGGACACTTATTTTAAATACACCACTGCCCATGTCGCATCGATGGGGAAGTAAGCTCATTCGCCCTGTCTCTCTGGAGAGGGGCAGTTCTTTTTTCACTGGCCGACGCTCTACTGCCTCCTACGCCACTCCTCGCTGGGGCTCCCCACTGTTTTTCCACACCTTCCCAGCAGCCGGGATGTCTGCTGTAGGAAGAAGAGGGACCCTGTTGCGAGCACAGGAGTCGAACAGGCACCATGAGTTGACAGTGTGCTGTCCTGGTGGACTTGTGGTGAGGGGAGCTGAGGAAAGCGAGGGTGTTGGGAGGTGTCTCTGCAAGTCAGCCAGTCGCAAACTATTTACGGTCGCTGAGGCCTAACGACCTAGTCTTTGACCCACTCTGCTGGTACCACTACTTGAGGGCAACATCGACGCTTGAGGTCGCCGTGAGCAACTCATGAGGACAACATTGCAGGGCGAGCAGAGATACCGACATCTTGGAGAGACGTGTCCAGATTACCCATCCTCGACAACACAACAACGCGACATCACGAGGTGGAGGAACTGTGGTCGTACTGTAATTAAAAGTGGTAAGGAGAAATTCGGTTCTGCATGCAGGATAGATCCAGAGGTGGTATTACTTGCAGTGAACCCTTAAGATCCCCTATTAAGAGCCTAATAATTGTTAATGTAATTGCAACTTTGAAGAGTCAAGTTTCATACATTAATATTTGTTGAGACAACTCTAACTGGTATTCATCCAATATTTGTTTTTTAATGTATTTGATATAATTTATTATATGAGAAGAAGGAATAAAATAATTTGTAGCTTTTGTAATTATTCTTGTGTTATTGAGCCGTCTAGAGTCTACCTGCCAGACTAGAGTAAAGTGACGTCTCTAGTAGGCATTCCCAGTAAAGAGTGTTATGAAACTTACCATTCTCGTTACACTCTAAGATACCAGGACAACAAAGTTACCACAAGTTATTTAAATTCTGAAAACACAACATGGAAAAACACTGAGGAATCAAAAATAAGCCTCTAACTACTCCAACAACTTTACCTAAGAGTAGAAACAGTAGTATCTCTTAATTCAATATTTAATTAATAAAAGATAAAAATTTAATATTGTAAAAATAAATCATTAGGTATAGCCAACATTAGTTTTTCTTGAATACCAAATTATGATTAATTTACATTTAAGTTAAATTGCTCATATAAAAAGTTGTATTTAAACTTGTATCAGTGAGAAAGTCCAAAATTATAACACTGTTTTAAATTTATGAAAGGAAAATATTTTATTATAACATAATTAACATGGAAATGACAATATCATTTAATTAATGAATTAATCATGTCTTCTGAAAAATTGAGAAATTGTAACTAGTGCTGCACTCTGTTTGATTATAATCGAAAATGGAATTAACAGCAAAACCCAGTCATCGTCAATGTGATACTCTGCAGTAAGAACATCTTTCCTTCTCATCTTTTCAGATATCCAGTTTTCAGGCTTAAATTGTGCTAATCACAGTCACGACACCTCATAAGAAAATCTCCTGTCACAGAAAACTATAATATATCATAAATTATAATATTTAACTGCTCGGTTAGCGTCGTTCTATCTATATATTTTAAAACAATAATTTAGTTACCTTTTCTTACAAAGAGGAAACCAGTACTCTTTTTAAACATAAACAATTTCCTTCCATGTCTCTCATAGGTATGCAGTATTAACCAAAATAGGACAGTTGGGTTGGCTATTAAAACAAAATGCGAATTTGTCCTAAACATAGCTCAGATGTTACAAAACCATAATGTAAACTTTATATAAGCAATCACTGACACAAATATGAAAACACTATTTAGATGCAATTTATCAATTTTATCCCTAGCTCAACTTGCTGAACTATACAAACACTTAAGCGGTCCCAACCAGTTTAATACATGAACAATTGTTATTTAAACATAGTACGAGCAATTACTGACACAAATATGTAAAAAAACTTTTCTGAAGCAATGAATCAATTATATCCCAAGCTAAAATTGCAAAACAAAACAACACTTTAAAAAGATACTTCGGCAAGTTTAACAGACGATTATTGAATATGTAAACATTGTTTATTTTTATTTTTCGAATAAAAACAATCCTGTACCTTTCAGGTAAAGGGATATTAAACTTCGCAAGGCCCTTCAGTGTACAATATTAGAAATTGCAGCTATGACATTCAAGTGACTTTGTTCTTGGTCTTGTGAAATCAAATTTTGGTTGCGAAAATCCTCTTTTCTGGAATGGTTGGAACACATTATTCTCGTGTAGGTATAAACTGCGAAACCCTTTTCCCTTTATTACATACAGATCTGCTCTTACATTTCTACACCCAATGCTTGCACCTAGGAAATTAAAAAAACAGTATTTAAGTAAATTAAAGTTTGTGTGAATGGAATCTGCAATAAAAACATACTGGCAATAATAACACTAATGGAAAATGTTATCCACTACAGCTCGTGTACTTACCGAATTGCATCCTTTGGGAATTTCAAAAAGGACTTGCTGTAGTTCGCAATATTGTAATTATTGCAGTCAAAAACTACACAAATCTTTCCTGCCATAATAAATAACCACTCAAAGGAAAAAACGTGACATAAAACGCATCCAAAACACTCAAACTGCCCATTCAATAAATAGCTTATCACAGTACGATCAGTTCACACTGCTAGGAGCGCTGGCATCAGTGTTTCGTATTTTTTCGGTAACTTTCCCATATTGTCCTACCATATTTTATTATACATCTCTAATTTCAATGGTTACATGACACACTGCCGACATAAAAAATTTGGTGTGCCTCTATCAAATGGTTTTCAAGATATTACAATGCACCCTACATACTAAAATGGCCACAATTTGAAAAAAAAAAAAAAAACCACCCGAAATGGCCAATATCCATGAAAGTTGAATGTCGAGTACTATATTTGTACTTACTAAATACTATATGTATACCGAGTTTGGTGAAATATGGTTCACGTGTTCAAAATATCTTAGGATGATACACATACAGGCACACAGATACACACCTACACATATGCACACAGACAGGAAAATTATTTCGTAAGTCTATCTTTCCTTCCTAAAGTATGTTAAAACAACATTCAACAACACCCTCGCTGTGTTCCGATAATACAGATTTGACTTGCAGTTCTGTAGCTAGACATAAACACATTTTTTTCATGGTGTATGGATTACTCGCAAAATTTTTATATTATTGATTTATTCCAGCTAAAGCATGAATAGCAATAAGACTTAGAGGAAATAAGGCCTATATTGGCTATATTTCATTAACCTTTCTAAAACTCTAAACAAAAATTATTTAAATTCCACATATAAACTTCTCTTAAAATTTTACATAAAACAGTTAAATTTAAAGAAAGCTGTAAAAAGTCCTAATTCCTTTTCATTTATACAAGCAAAATTTGATACATAAGTTTCCTTGTCTTTGATGCTGTAAAACATATTATAAATTCATTTTAATTTCAATGTGCTTGTCATGTCTTATAGAACAACAAATACATAAAACTACAGCATTTGTAAATTAAAATTTGTCTCACTCTTGTGTAATCAGCCAAATGTTTAACCAAGTTTATGGGAGGCACACTAATGCAATAGTTTCTTCGACTCCGCTGCACGCTACACGTATAGACATATAGAAGGGTTCGGAAATAAAGTTATGTCCACTCTACAAATTGCTTAATATGATATCGTTCTTTTTTATTAGCTAGTTCACTGATCATAAACACCTTACCCGAGTTTGTTTTATAATAATGAAATACAAGGCGACGTCTTAAAATGTTTACTGTTTTCTGAGAACACTGCTATTGATCCCAAGTACTTTATATAAATAAACATTTAACTAAACTCATATGTGTGATACGACATCTCAACATTTTTAAGACAATGTAACACGTACTTGTTGAGCTATAACAACGAATAGTAATTAACATGTAATTGTTATGTATAACAGGGTAAATATTATTTTTACATTATTTATTCAGTTTTTGTGTCAAGATTTGTTTATTTGTATTCAAACAGAGTAGGCCCTAAATTATTTTATTTTGTTTTGATAGTATTATTATTTGGCCGCTTGTTTATATGTCTTTCTTTTTTAATGTAGTGTACTTACAAAGTTGTATTACTCTATGAATTTTGAACGTCGGGACAGTTTTAAGAAGCAGTTCAAATGAATTTAAATAGTAACCCTCGAGATTGGCTACTGTTTAAAGAACAGTCTTACGTTAAATTTTCAAGGAAAAAGACTGTCATCTTGTTACACAATGTCAGGAAGCCAGCCCAGGAGGAGTGTGCACTAGATGTTAAATTAAGGTTATTCCATAAGGAAGACCAAGTTCGCACCTCTGAAATTGCAGGCCGTCTTACTAGAGACGAAGGTGCGAGGTGTTTTAAACACCCAGGGCTGCTGTGCATCCGGAGAGAAACCCCATCGACATATCTGATCATCGGGAACTTCATGATCATCAAAATTGTACTTTTGAATACTAATTTCAGCTAAGGAATTACAAGTAAAGTTTTTCACCTAACACCATTCATACAACCTTCTAAAACATTTAAATGCTGTCATGTTTTTCGTACACACACACGACTTTTCCGACATTTACTAAGAAACACCTTAACTGAATCATTGCTGTGTCACTAGATGATTGCAAACGTTTTAATTGCAGTACTTATTTTTGAAGAAACACATATAAGATTTTGGTGTGATTTCTGAACATTTTCAAGTACCAATTTTTAACCATGACGAGGGCAATAGTGTTTCAAAGGTCACTACCCGAAGAAGAAATATTTCAATAAGACCTTAATATTAATATTAATTAACCTTAATATTAATGGTTAATATTTACAGAGCCACAGATAATCCACTAATTTGTATTAAAATCTAGATGAATTATTTTGTTATTCTCAGAAAATTCAAGTTATTTAGAGCATAGTTAAACCTCCAGATATACTTCAAACACAGTCGCTCTTTGTTCCCATTTCGTAGTAGTATAACGATTTTCTCTTAGTAATCCTGTTTGTGTTATTATTCTGTCCCCAAGTATTTTTACTACCAGACTGCTGTGTTGCTGGATGTACAAATGGTACCCGTTACTTCTGATTGGTAAGATAAACTGTGTGTGTATTCCTACTTGCAGTCATGACAGGACCAGGCAAAAGTAACTCGTCAGACTTCCTTCAAGCATCAATAAGGTGAATCCGATTTTCAGTTCTAGCACTGTTTTGTGTTATCGAGGATTTAAAGAGCCAATAATTCTGATTTAGAATAAGCATACCATCGTGATGCGCAGCTCGGGTTGGCACTCTACCCATACAATTTGTTACACGTACTACAGCTGTCACAATGACATCCTCATATACACATAGGCATACAGAATCGCTTTCTCTCTCAGTATATCTTTAATTCTGCATCACATTTGGTGCATCATATTGTTGTATATTGTTGTGTGCAGCTTGTACGAGTCAGCCAGCATCTCGTTAACATATGCTTTACGTTTTATTACATTTTAGACAGGCTTTTAACCTTAGCATTTCATATTTTGGTTTAAAAAACAAATTTATCTTATATGTTAAGGCTTAGTCGTCGTACTTATTACATTAGGAATAGAAAGATGTTTGCATTCGTCAAATGACCTAACAAGAAATTGCCTTTCCTATGAAGGAGTAGGGACATATATGCAATCCATATTCTGTAAACTTGAAAGCCCATGTAGGAAATTATAGAAACCAGAATCAATGTCAGTGAGAGTGATACAAGTTGTGCTAGTGTAAATTATTATGGGTGTAATTTCTGACATGGTAGATGAGTTTTTCAAATAAATACTTCAGTAATTAGGCCTATAATTATTAAAAATTTAGAGGGAGCAAAATATAGTATTTAAGGGATCTGGCCACCATGCCTCCCCACCCCATCCCTTCCTCACTTGACTATGGGCCTGTTAAATCGTCAATATTTCACTTATGTTTGCTACAGTTCCGATACTGCTGACACACACTGGTGTTCAGCGACATGGGTTTTCGCGAGTTGCTGCGTAAGGCTAGAAGGGAACTGTGAACTCACAATCATTGGAACTCGGAGGTCATCCAACACCATACTTACACACAGTCGTGTGGTTTAAAACATATTTTCTCTAAAGATAGTTGCATACTTTCAGAATACAGTAGTGTTATACTTTAATACAATACTTATATACGCTGTTTCAAGTAAGCTAACAAAATTTTGACAGTTATGTGGACATGTACTATTTGATGATGTGTTTACAGGTCACAGTGGCAGTAAATATTTCTTGCACAAATGTGAATCTGAAACGCCTGGTTATCCACAATTATAGTAAATTTGGTCTGGTATTGTGAACTGCGAGCACATCATCGAATAATATATACCATCATAACTGCCAAACTTTAGTGAGCTTAAATGAAACAAACTAGAGTACTATTTGGGGATATTGTCCGAAAAAAACAATGAAAATATAATAAAAATAATTAATTAATATTTTGAAGAAAATTTGTGATCACTGATAGGACACATTACAGAGCATGTCTGATCATATTATCATGTGCTTTACACAAAATGTATTTTTGTACAGTAAAAATGGTTCACATAACTTTAACGCTGTTGGTAAAAATTTATTTACTAAAGAATTCCTTAGTTTTCAATTATCTGTCTTGTAATATTAGACAAGAAAAATTACAATTTTCCATATTGATATATTGTACTGATCTTTAACCTTGAAGTGTATTTCGTTACCATGAGATTGGTATTAGAGAATGAGAAAAAAGTTGGTGAGGCATTTTCTGTGCGCTGTTTCAAATGGTCTTGTCCAATAAATACTTCATTGATCTCTATTCCTATAGATATTGTTTTAAATATCGTGCAGTATGTTGGATTTATTCGATAAATATTGTTGCAGTACTGTATGAAGGACTTTTAGGCAGTTATTTTGTACTGTGCTGCCAATATCACAGCGATGTACATGGCTGCCACCACCATAGTCTTTTGTAGCTTTAGTTATTGCTATTTTTGTCCACAGCGTTGTTTAGAAACTACTTTTGTTGGACATTGACGTGATTTATATATTTTAACAGACTTATAATCCTATAACATAATTTTTACAACACAAATGCAACTATATCGGTTTAGATAAGTTAGTGTCTATGCAACCAACAATCTTCCTGCAAAGCAAATCCCATAATTGCGCTTAAATAAATCGGAGGAACCTATGGAACCTAATATACTTATAAGGAGGTGTGTACAAGACAGTCATTCATTGCAGCAAATTACTAAGAAAATACAAATCAATATATTCTTAATCAAATGAACCGGAATAGATAATCAGCACATTGTCTGCACTTTTCTTACAAAAATATTCCCACTTATTTCTCATACTATTTTGAATAATATTTTTTTAAATTAAGTGCATGTGAAGGCCTGTTTTGTGCTTATAACAAATTACTATTGGTAAAAAGGCTCACAACTTAGAAAATTATCTGAAACATTTATTTTAAAGTAGCATCAGAAGGTTTTCATGTGTAAGTTTGTATTTTCCCATAGAATATGCGACAAAAGAAGCACTAATGTTCTATAAGTGATGAATTAAACAGTTACTTTGCATTAACCGAGCTATATATTTACTCTATGGTTGTAACAATAAAAGTTACATTAAATTATTAACTGATTACCTATAAAAAAAACTTACTTTTTAATGATTAATTTCGTATAGCATGAATTATATTTTTCAGTTGCTATAATTCGAATAGCTGTTATAGTTAACTTTAAATTACAAATAATTCTTGTGGTTACATTAAGTAATTATGTTTATTGAACTCACAATATGTGTTCACAAGTGCAAAAATTTACTAATTGTTCATGCATACAGCCTTTTACATCAAATTCTAATATTTTTACATTGCTTTTGGTATTTACCATTCCTTATGTGGTTATTTAACAACACCAGTGGAAGGCCTCTGTTCAGTTGAGCTTAAATTGAAATAATCAAAAGTATTCAAATAGTTATAGAAAATCGCAACATAAACTTTTACAACACATTTTTAATGTTATTATCGTAACCTAAATAGTTATATGAAATGGCTAACTAATAAGTTACAATTTTTTAACAGTGTGCCAATGTACGATAATGTGGGTTAAAAAAAAAGCATTAAGTTCACATCAAATGAAAGAAACTCAGAACTCAGAAATAGAATCACCACATAACATTGCATTAAAAGTGGCTACAATAACATGATAGAAGAACTAAGAAATTAAACATATACTTGCAAGTGGCAGAAGAACCACATTAGTCAAGCTAGGACACGTACATGGCACACAAGAATGAAAATATCGTATTAAATGGGCAAGACTTAATATTTACTTGTCAAACGGTAAATAATCTTATGCTCAGAGGTAAATCCAATAGAGGTAATGAATAAAAACAAGTTAATTGTGGCTATAAATATAATTTGTCAATTTATTTAATTCATTCTTCAAAGAGCAATTTTTTATGACACAGTAGGACATAAGTATATGAATCAGAATAAAAACTTTTATTAATATCAATGTTGATGTAACATCATCACAGAAAACAATATCAAAAATGAATATTGAATGTTCTTATACTTAGAGGTAACAATAATTTAAAATAAATGTGACAGGGGACTTCAGGATAGTCCCAATATTAAATATCTTTAGGTTTACCACAAGAATAAGAAATTTAACATTATTTTGTTGGTAAGAGTATCTTGAATGTTTGCACACAAACAGGTGTTCATGTCAACAACTGTTATATATATATATAAAGATGCCATATGGCAGCGTTCCTATGAAATAAATATTTCACATTGATCAATAGGCCATTAAAATCTTAAAATATTTACTGGATAATACTTGGCTTTTGGATGCATTCAGCCGATAGAAAGTTACTTACATATGACCGACAAAAATAACTTTTATAATGATACAACACCTATAATAAGAATATAATTGTCTTATACATCTTTGGTATAGGAATTTAGCAGTTCATTATTTTTTTTGTTGTATGATACTAAAAGTTTATTAAAATATTTTTTCTTAGACTAAGCTGGCAAAAAAAGAGTTGAGGTAAGTAGGACTCGCAGAAATATGTGATAAGTAGATGCACTGCATGATGCGAAAAGTAGCAAATCTGCATTACTTGAATTCTTGAATTGAAATGTTGTACTGGAGTACAGAATGTAGAATCTTAACTGTAGAAAGATAAAGCAGAACTGAAATGCAGCATGTAAATAGCCTTGTAAATAGCCATTGTATGGCATGGGAAGGAATGGAATGTAACACTGGGACGATGGAACCCTCGCCACAGAAACACAGAGGAACGAAAGAAATTAATAAAGGTAACCGTGTTGGGCACACGTAGATGCGACGTAAATAATTTAGACCAGTACTCACCAACAAGGGTAAACAAAGTATCTTTACATGGTGAAAGAAGAAGTCCGACAACACCAGAATAAAATAAGAAAAAAAATCACCACATCACAAAAACTACATTTTCGGCTCCACTACATGATGTCGGGAGTGGGTATAAATTACAACTAAAGGACATATAAGTCTCATAAAATAGGTTCATGGCCACCGCATGGTGCTACCGAGCTATGACGGCAGCGCGCCTGAAAGTCAAATGTGTAGAGGAATGTACGGTGGAGCTGGGGGACATGAGAAAACCGTAGTACCGCAATCGCCGCTAGATGGCATAGGTTGTATAAAAGGAGGTAGCGTGCTGTGTCGATGTTCGAGAGTACGTGAAAATACTGTGTTTTTTTAAATGAAATCACGAGCTGTCTGCATGATTACAGGAAGAAACTGCTGAAGGAACTATGGCAGAATAAAAAGCAAGTGGAAGGGAGCTATGGTCGGTGAGGCCAACGAAATGTGCTAGGTTTCACAGCATGTCATACGGAAAAATAAGACAAGGCATGAAATGCGGTTCTGAATGCCGCTAATGAGATTGAATACAAAGCTTCCAAAGTGCGACTTGAACAGTATTGAAATGAAACTTTTGAGACAAATATTTAAATGTAAAAAAATTAATAAACTCGAATGAAGTGGTTCGAAATAAGAAAAATTATCGATTTATATCGCCAGATAAAGAAATGTTAAAATATATAATTATCTTTACAAAAATGAAAATGCAGATAATAAAATATATTGGAAATAAACTTTACTTATTATTCAAATAACTCATATGTTGTTAAAAATGAGAATAAAAGTATTATTTACTATCACAATAAAAATAACCAAAGTAACAAGATATTTTTATTTAAAAAAAACTCTGAATTAGACAATTAATTGGAATACTGACAGTAATTAAATGAAGTTAATTAGAAGAGCAGGAGACAATGGTAATTAATACTCAGTAATGTAGTAACTGATCAAAAATTTCAAAATTATGTTTTCAAAAAAGTTCCAAAATGACACATTTAAAAATTGATAGAGATGCATATTACAAAAAATCTAATAGGCATACTCAAGAGAGAAAAATATGGTGACATAATTAAAACATTAATATAGTAGCATAAAGGAAATTGTAGGGACATAGTTTAGAAACATAGTTTAGGGACATAGTAGTGAAATATTTGAGACGGCACATACTTCTGCCCTGAAAAGGGTGAGGGGGGAACTTACATATCAGACAATTGATAAGTTCATTAAACACATATGTGAAACAACATTGACATTCACAAGTAGAAAACGCTGTCAAGAAAGAAGTTGAAAATACTTATTGTATCAAAATTAAGTAGCTTGCAAAAAATGTATTCAATGAGTTCCATTATGAAGGTACAAGTACCTAGGAAAAATTTGACGAGAAAACCACAAGGGTCATAACGAGTAACAATATTGTAAAAAAAAAAAAAAAGAATCAGAAGTGACATGGGGTCTCAAGAAACTTCCCAGAACCCGTAAGAAAAGAATTACAAGCATAAGTGCCAAAAAGTATCGAAACAAACATGTTGTGGCAGACATCACAAACGCGAATCAAATGCATAAATAAAAAGGACAAAATAAAAACATTTGTCAAAGTTGTGACCACGAATGTTAAGGCCAACAACTAGTTCCACATTGAGACATGATGACAGGGAAAATTCCCCAAATATACTCTTAGAATTATATACAAGTACCATAAGAACACGAGTAAACAAAATACCTTAACTCATAAATAACTTAATCTAGTACCACGGATTTTTCTTGAAATATTGAGCTCACCTGAAATAATGGATCTTATGATGACTCAGTTCAATGGGTGATCAGTCCACGAACAAGACGAAGTCAGGATCAAAGAATTTACTGGAGAAGTATACAGTTAGCTTCTGCAGCTCCTAAAGAGTACAGATATTTAGTATGATGCACAAAAAAGGGATTGGCATCAATACCGAATAAATGTCAATGGCCCTGTTGACATGATGTGCATAGCACAAAACTTGTTCGCTTTATTGGTTAGCAAGTCACAATCGAGATGAAATTTCATGAAGTCATTAGTATCATTGGAACTGTATTTCATATTCCATAAAAAGCAAAACAAATGAATTATTATATAAAATGTAATATAAACTAAAAAAAATGAAACTGGATTAAATAAATGAAGTTAGGTAGGCATAATAAATTAACTGCAGGGTTCGATGAAACGCCAAATAGGCACACTGTACCATACCAGTGCTTCCGCAGTGCACTTGCCGAACAAAGAAACAAATTTTAAACACTGTGTACTGGATCAGGGACAAATCAAAAAGAAAAGCATTCTTGGTAAACTTCAAAACATGAGCGACAAAAGCTAACACAAGAGCAATCTCTAATCCAGCAACTAGATTTAAGAAAAAAAATATTGGCAGAAGACTACCTTAAATGTGAAGAGAAAACCTGTGTCCCATAGCAGACTCCTCGAGCAGACAGTGAGCAGCATGGACCCTACCAGAAGAAGCTGTAGAACAGTGCACCTTATTCTACAGCAAACACTGGGGAAGACATCTATCCTGGCGAACTCCATGATGGCACCCGTTCCACTCAGGAAACTTACAAGGGACACCAAAATTGTAACGAAGTCCACAATGAACAGAACCACAGAAATCGTAAAGAAACCTGTAAGAAAGGAATAATTAACTGGGTATTCTGAAGACCCTAACAAAAAAAATAAACTCTAATGCAGCAAGTAAACATCAAACAATGGATACAGTCTTAATTTGGAAAAAAAAGTTAAATAATAGTATTAAATAAAATTTAGGAAATTGTTAATAATCGGTTAACAAAATTAATTATTATTTTAATTAGGGAGCTCTGAAATCTTCCACTCTGACAAACAATTTACCATGTATGGGTCATCCAAATGAGTACACAAGGTACGAACAGGCTGGCCAGGGACCACAGCAAATAGATGAAACCCAAAAAAGAAACGTACTTGGCACTCGAAAAAAACTGGTCATGAGACACAGAAGTCACAGTTGCTTCAAAATTACCTCAGAGGTACAGAGGAAGTAATTGGGAAGCAAATTCGGTTCTAGTATTCCCACCTGCCATTCTAGATGGATAGCATGACACACACAAAATACACAAAAAACTGTATGTTACCTAGAAGTCACTAGCCTAATTGGTAAACAAAATTAATTAACAATCAGGTGCAAAAATTATAGCAAATAATATTAATAAAAAGTTGAGGGCACCAAGATGTGCAGAAGACATACAAACAGAAACAGCGTAAAAATAATAAACCTATTTATGGACATTTGTAAAATATGAAATATACCAATGATAAAATGTATACATTGGTTAGCAATACAAAACATCCTTAGCCTGAAATGATTCCCGTAATTAAAGACTGGTAAATGAATTAAATTGACATATTTAAAAAAGAGTTGTTAATATTATCAAACGCAAGCATAAAAATATTCAACATTCAAAGAAGCTTGCAAGTAATCACCAGGCAAGAGTGAAAGAAAGTGTAATGTGTAACAATTATCATTATTTTTATTATGAAACCTAAGCGAAATTGGGCAAGGAATATTTCTCGACTTACAATACACACTTATATTAAAAATACAAGGCAATAGCTGACTTAATTAAACAAAATCCATAACTTTTAAACACATTAAAAGTGTAAAATGTAAACAAACCATAGTGTAATTTACACAAGTGAGGTTGGTATCCCTGAAATTACTAGCGCAGAGTGCGGTGCCATGTTGTGAGGCAGAAAAGTCACTAAACTTCATTAAAAATTATGTGATAGTAAACACAACAA
Source organism: Dryococelus australis (assembly GCA_029891345.1). NCBI lineage: Eukaryota > Metazoa > Arthropoda > Insecta > Phasmatodea > Phasmatidae > Dryococelus > Dryococelus australis. Next base: position 152,767,490 of record CM056994.1, read on the forward strand.
CGAAAATATTTTATTAGACATTAATATTAGTGTTTAGAAACGACTGAAAGAACAAAATAACATACGATAATTGATCGTTGATGTATCACAAACATTACCAACCAAAAATGTGTGATCAACATGAACAACACAAGTGCCAAGGTCAAACAACAACCTGTGAATGTAGGTCACCCGGGCAATGAAAACACGAAGCCAAATAAGGCTGTCTAACTTAAAAATTAGCAAAATAACAAGTAAACTTAAGACATTGAAATAAATTATGAACTTTATCGAAACAAGTTCCTATTTTACATGTTATGAAGTTTACAAATATAATAAATAACACCACAAGTAACGCGAACTCTAATTTAAAAATTGAATGTTACTGATATTGTAATGTAGTGAATCGAATAATAAAAACATTACAAAAACCTAAAGAATGCAATCTCCTACCAGTTGTGCTTATGTAGAATACTGGGGGAAAACAATACAATATAAACTCAGCCCTCAGAAATTGATTCGCCAAATAACATTGCATTAAAAGGAAATACCAATAACATGATAGAAGGACTGAGAAATAAAACATATACATAGAAGTCGCATAAGAACCACATTAGTAATGCTGGGAATCGTACATGGCACAAATAATGAAAATATCGTATTAAATGGCCAAGACATAATACTTACTTGTCAAATGGTAAATAATCTTAGGTCCAGAGGTAAATCAACTAGAGATTATGAATAAAAACATGTTAATTGCGGTGGAGTGACATAAATATCTTTTGTAAGTTAATTGGATTCATACTTCAAAAAGTAAATTTTTATAACATAGTAGGATATAAGTATATGAATCAGAATAGAAACTTTTATTAATATCAATGTTGATGTAATATCATCACAGAAAACAATATCAAAAATTAATATGAATGTTCTTATACTTAGGGGTGACAATAATTTTAAATAAACATGACTAGGGACCTCAGAATAGTCCCAATATTAAATATCTTTAGGTTTACCACAAGAATAAGAAATTTAACATTATTTTGTTGGTAACAGTATCTTGAATGTTTGCACACAAACAGGTAAGTTCATGTCAACAACTGTTTTATATATATATATATATATATATATATATATATATATATATATATATATATATATATATAAAGATGCCATATGGCAGCGTTCCTATGCAAGAAATATTTCACATTGATCAATAGGCCATTAAAATCTTAAAATATTTACTGGATAATACTTGGCTTTTGGATGCATTCAGCTGATAGAAAGTTACTTACATATGACCGACAAAAATAACTTTTATAATGATACAATACTTATAATAAAAATATAATTGTCTCGTACAACTTTGTTATAGGAATTAAGAAGTTCATTATTTTCATAGCATGATACCAAAAGTGTTGAGGTAAGTAGGACTCGCAGAAATAGGCGAGAAGTAGATGCTCTGCTTGATACAACAAAGTAGCAATCTGCATTACTTGAATTCTTGAATTGAAATGTTGTACTGTAGTAGAGAATGTAGAATCTTAACCATAGAAAGATAATGCAGAAATGAAATGCAGCATGCAAATAGACTTGTAAATAAGCCATTGTATGGAATGGGAAGGAGAGGAATGTAACATTGGAACAATGGAACCCTCTCTAGAAAAAACACAGAAGAACGAAAATAATTAATAAAGGTAATAGGGTTGGGCACACATAGATGCGACGTAAATAATTTAGACCAGTACTCAACATCGAAGGTAACCAAAATATGTTTATATGGTGAAAGAAGAAGTTTAAAATACAAGAATAAAATAAGAAAAAAATTCAAACAAAACATGAACTACATTTTCGGCTCCACTGCATGATGTTAGGAATGAGAAGAAATCACACCTAAAGGACTTCCAAGTCCCAGAAAATTCGTTCATGGCCGCCGCATGGTGCAACTGCACCATGATGGCAGCGAGCCTGAAAGTCAAATGTGTAGACGCTGTGAAATGGCTCATTCCTCGGGCTAAAACAAAACAAATGTTCCAGACAATTACAATACAACTATTGAATACTACATGATCAGTACAAAATTGTGAATTCCCCAGGGAGGGCCCGTGATGTGACCATCTCATGCGGTAACAAAGAGGCGACTGACTAACATGGCAGTAGCCTTATGAATATTCGACAGCTTTTTGGCACGTGTCCAATACGTTACGTTATTGTTGTTGGGGTTTTGCAATCTAATTAGGAATAATACTGGCTCTGTCCAGTATTGTACTGTCATTAATGCTGGTCAGTTCAGAATTATATTATATTAATATTTTTTAAAGCATGCGCACACAATAAAAAAAATATGAAAATTATCACGTGAATATTCCCTTGCAGAGAATTCTACCTTGTGGTTGCGTGGTTTGTTTACATTTGCGCGCTCTGTGCATGTCAACACATGGTAATATAATATTATATGACATAATAAAACCTAATAAACCCTAAAAATAATATTACAATACACAACACTTAATTGTACGGGCGATACACTGACTGGAAACACAATGGCACGTGTTCTGTTGACGGCGCACTGGTGCACACGGTGAGGCATGGTCGAGACCACGTGGTTATGGGAACGTAAACAATAACATTAGCATCTGCACAGGCAGAGAAAACTGTGTGAAAAATATTTAAACACTTTTTAACACTGACAAAAGCAACAAAACAAAAATAGAACACTTTAGGGCTACTAAAGAAACATAAACAAAAACACTACTATATATTCTTTACAGCATGCCTAATCGATTCATGCTCGGAACATACACTCGTTACACTGGCCGAGCTCAGGTGCAGACAGTGGTGGCCGAGACGATTTGGCGGTTTCCCTCAGACTTGGTGAATAATCTATGGCTGGGATACATGACACATGTCAAATGCCTTCCCCCCTCTGGTGCCCGTTCACTCGTCGCTTGCTGGCTCCTGGTCTGCTACAACATTTTTCGTGCGGGCAAAGTCTGCATTGCCACTGCAAATTGTAGTGGCTGCCCTGTCGTTCTCTTCTTGGAATGAGGTGCTTTTGCTCCCACATGGCTGGCCATATTGTGACAGCTGCGGTGGGTGTGTCCAGACACCCGCAGGCCGTGCTCTCGATACACTGGTTGTAGCACAGCCTCTTCGATCGGTGGAGAGGGGAAGACATCGCCTCCTCTCTCGTCTCATTGCTGCCGTTCTCGCTGTTCCCACTGTTTATGCTTTGCTGTGGTTGCAGATTGTTTCTCTGGGCATCCCCAAAAACAAACAATACCAGCCTTGGTGTCCGTAACTGGTGGTGTCTCCTCGGCACCACGACGCCGCCGGTCGAGTCCCTCACTTGCTGAAGGTTTTCGGATACAGGCGGCCGTTGCGCTCGCAGGACAGGAGGGGAAACATCCAGTTACAGCTCATCCTCACTCTCTACATGGTTTCAATGTGTCTCCCTTGTTGGATCCTGTGTAGGCGTCTCAGCTGCATGTGTCGCAGCTGCAGGGGTGTCCAGAATTTCCTCACATATGTCTTCACCAGGCATGGGTATAGCATCATGTGGTAGTTCCTCATCACCATTGCCCACTCCCGCATCGGGTATTGGCCTCTCGGCGCCGGAATCTGCAAGCCTCAGTGCTTCCCGATGAAAAATTGCAGATCGATGGCTGCTCAGGTGGGCTTTGTAGCAACTTTCACCCTGCTAGTCACTTCATGCAGCCCGCTCTACTTGGCCGCGAATTCGGCATGTAATCCCTTCTGCCGAGCTTACTGCGGATGAGTTCTTGCTTACACCAGCTGGCTGGGCTGTAGGCGAGGTTGCAGGCAGGTGGTATCCGGCACCCACTGCGAGACATAGTGGTGCTGTCTCTAATGCACTTCTCTCACCTCTCTTCTTCTTCGTTCTTCCCTACTCCCCCCTCTTCCTGTGTTGTGTTGTTCTCTGTCACACCACTAGCAAATTCCCTGGGAAGGAGAAGGTCAGGGTCTTGAAGTAGCTGGGCTAGTTTTTTCCTGTCGCTTGGTTCTCACGTGTCCCCAGCATGAAGAGGGCTGCGAGCAGATGTTCGGCCCACGATGCATGATTTTCTCCCACACGCAGGCGCAACTGTGTCTTAATTTCCTGGTTGTGTCTTTCCGTTGGATAGGTATGTGGATGATAGATCGCCATGGTGTGGTGTTGTACTCCCCATCTCGTGCAAAAGTCATGCCACACACGACTGGTAAATAGAGTGCCATTGTCACTCAGAACCGTACAATGGTATCCCCAGCGTACAAATAACGCGTTATCCATCATCTTGCCAATGCCATGCACTCGCACACTGGAGATGGGGTAAGCCTCTATCCACCTCGAAAACAGGTCGGTTACCACCACAATGATCCTCTTCCGCATCGCTGTCCTGGGATATGGTCCCATCAAGTCTAGTGCGATCATTCCAAACTGCTCACGTGGTTCACATTTCTGTTGTTGCACCCTTTCACTACATCAGCTCTTAAAACGGGTACAGGTAATGCACTCCCGTACAAAAGTTCTCACATATGACAACAGTCCTGGCCCAATAAAAATACTTCAGAATATTTCTTCTTGTCTGGGCCACACCTGGGTGTCCGGAAATGTTATTTTCATGCGCATAATGTAACACTGAACCGTGGAAGCCGTGGGCACGTAAATCATCTACATCTCTGGCACTCGTGCATAATTCCACACAGACATTAACTATGCGACATTAACTCTTCTCTTGGGTGACTTCCCCTCTGAGTGTGTCCAGCGAGGGTGCAGTTGGCATTACTGACAGGTTGGTGCACAACACAGGCATGTTTACATTTGACACAGGTGGTAAGATGGCATCCAAGTCGTCTTCGTCTTACTCAGTCTCACTTCCTGGTGTCCGTAGCAGTTAGTCAGCGAGCTGATTCTCAGCACCAGCGACGTGCTGCACTTCGAAATCGGAAGTTGCATAAGCAGCGCCCAACATGTTAACTTACTTTAGCTTTCTTTGGTGTTGTGCAGCCACAGTAGGCAGCGTTTGTCAGTCTGTAGGGTGAAGCGCTGGTACTCCTGAAGTGGACGGTATTGTTTGAGGCTGCACACAACTGCGAGACATTCCTGTTCGTTGACGTCGAACCCCAGCTCTATTGAGCCGAACCTGGCACTGCCGAAGTCCGCTATATGTCGTTCCCCTTCGTCTCACAGTTGGAACACGACGCCCATTCCCTTCTCGCTGGCTTCAGTTTGTACATACAAATGTCGTAGTGGATTGTACTTGGCAAGGGCAGAACATTCTCGGAACTGACACTTAATTTCTTCAAAGCTGGATTGCTGTTCCGTTCCCCATTTGTATCAGATGGTCGGTGACATTAGATATGTGAGGGATGCTATTTGCAAGGATATATATTCCCTCAGCCAACTAATCAACCCGAAAAAATTTCGGGTGTTCGGCACCAGGTATTCGTCGATTAGCTGGAGTTTTTCCAGATTCGGGTGAGTGCCCTCAGTGTCCACTATGTGGCCCAGGAACTAAGGGCTCGCTTTACCAATGTGGCATTTGTGGTTGGCGCAGGTCAATCCATTGATGGCCAGCCTTTTCAGTACTAGGGAGATATGTATGATGTGGTCCTCTCATGATTCGGACCACACGATGACGTCATTAAGGTACACCAAGGCAAATTCCCCGATGTATCTGTCAAGCACCCGGGTAATCATATCATGGAAGGTTGCCGGTGCACGCTTCAGGACGAATGGCATGGCGCAAAACTGAAAGTGTCTGCTGTCGGGTGCTGTAAAGGCGGTCTTGTGGTGGTCTCCTGGGTAGACCGGCACCTGCCTCAAATCTACGGTGGTGAGTACCCATGCCCGGCTCAAGTGTTCAGGGTATCTTTGACATTTATGTATGGAGGTGGTGCGCTCTTGGTGGCCTGATTAAGCTTCCAGAAGATCACACAAAATCTCCACATACCATCCTTCTTTGGGGCGAGTATGATCACAGCATTAAACATGCTCTCTGATGGTTCGATGACCCCTTCCTCCAACATCTCTTTAATTTGTTCCTGAATAATTTGGCGTTGGTGCGAGTAGTATTGCCTCGGAAAGTCGTAAATCGGGGTCTCGTCGAGGAGTGGGAGTGTGTACACAACCAACATGGTGTAGCACAGCAGATCTGCCACAGTGAACATGTCTCGGTGCTCGTCGAGGAGGTGCTGCATCACATCGCGGAACTCTGGAGGTACCGCATGATCCAATTCATCCAGCGGGATGCCCGGTGCTGACCCAGCTGGTCGGGGGTCCAAATTGTATACCGTTCTCCTCTCCTTCCTCTCGAGGTGGGTCCTTCGTGCAGCTGGTTTAATTACAGTATTTCGCTCAGACAGCCATGGTACTCCGAGGATGGCTTCTTCTCTTATCTCATCTGATGTAAAGGCGACTGTCACTGTTTCTACACCATGGATGTACATGGTAAAACTTGCTTCACTCTTAATATTGCCATTTTGTTATTGTGTTGATGTGTTTCCAGCTGAACTGTCTTGTTAACTATATTGATCTTGTCACTGTCGACGAAGCTGCTCCTCGCGAAATTATGGGAGGCGGCAGTGTCTATCAGTGGTTTGGCAAAGAGAATCATTTATGGTTACAGAAATATGGATGAAGCTGGTGATGTCACTATTAATTTGTGCAAGCAGCACTTGTTGTGGTGTCGGGTCAGCAAATCACATTTTGGCCTGGGGTTGAGTGACGTCCGGCCACTCTACCCCAACCTCTCGTTTCCTGGTGGTGGCATCCCTCTTCTAGCAGTGGGTGGTGTCCCGACTTGTTGCGCGCAATGGTTGTCAAAGTGTGGCCCATCACACCAGCGACATGGGCATGCAAGATGCCATGGCTCCATCTGTGGGCATGGCTGGTGTGTCCCGTTATTCTGCGCTCTTGATGGTGTGGCTACCACTTCCTGCCCCGATCTCACCGACATGTTTTGAACACTTGTCCCTCTTCCGTTCTGTTTCCGTTTATTCCGCTGTCTATAGTGTTCAACTTCCCGGCGTGGTTGCTCGCATTAATGATCGCGTCGCAGCTCGGCGGAGATACTCGTACCAAGTAGCATGACTGTCAGCAGGAATTCACATTCTGTGGGTTGGATGAGAGGTGCAATTGCCATCCTGTATTCTGGCCACACTGTGCTCGCCACCACTTCCAGCATTTCCTATGTGCTCAGCTCTGGATGATACGTTCTGATTGTATTTATTTTCTGCATCATGAAGTTGTACTGTGTTTCCTCTTTCTGCTCTTCCAGTACCATGCGAATCCATGCGCCCAGAGAGGCGAATGTGTTGGCGAAATGACTCAGAAAGGACTGGCTGAACTCCACCTACGTGTTCCCGTAGTGGTTCACTCCTCGTCACCACAAGTGCGTGTTTCCTCCAAAACATTCACCGATAGAATTTGGCCAATATTCTGGGTTGACTCCATATCTGGGCAGTCTGATTTCACAATCGCTAAGAAGCACAGCACAATATTCATTAGAGCATCCAGTATATCCCGGTAGGGATTGAATCCTTGCTGGGGTAGCTGGCGAACAGGAAATTCTCCTCTGTCTTTGCTCGTACACAAACTCCGGGGCTGTCAATGGTTCCGGTTCCCAAATTGGTGTGGTCCGGAGTAATGGTGTGGAACAAGCGGGGGCACGACAGGTAGTGCCATCCTTGTGTGCGCTGTGCCGGTTCGTATGTGTGGCAGTGACAACAGTGGATGTGCTGTTGTTGTAGTTCCCACATACCATCCGGTCGCATTAGTTCTGTCCTCGCCAGTGGCGAGCGGGGCAATATGAAATTGTTTTGCTCCACTGGCCGTAGTCTCTCGTTCATGATCGACTGGCACCTCATGCAGTTGATATAAAGTTCATCTCAGTGCATCACCAGCTCTTGCGGCATGACACACTGCTAATTTTACAGCCTCCAGTATCGTGTGCAGGCAAAGGTAGTGGCTCCCACCCCATCTCACATGCTGTAATTGGCGCATTTCCAGAGGTTTCTCCTAAACCTTGACATTTACAGTGGCAGACTCAGTTGTTCAACATCACAGGTACACAAGTTCGGTATGCAGACTGGGTTGACAAATCCTCTGGTTTGCCATGGCTGAAACAGTGAGTGCACAGATCGTCCAGTCGGCCCGTGCTGGTGCATGACAGTGCCATGGATTGCTGCTCGATTTTAACTTTGCTCACTGTAGCCCAAAGCTTTTGTACTGACGTTATGTCCTGACAGATGCACGAATTCCCACGCAAATCCATAAGTGAGAACGGATTGGGTATTGCGGCAGATCTTAAACATTTTTGGCACAAAGTTGTCGGTGTGCCATTTGTTGTATGAAAGTCCCTGCATATGCCATAGTTTACATGGCGCAGTTGATCGTAGGTCTCCGCGACATCTACTTCGCAGAGCCATGTGGCTCTCGGCTCGCGGTAACACCCCCATGGGCGGTGTGGTAGGGGTGGTTCCTGCAAGCATGGCCCAACATGGAAGGAGGGTTAGCGCAGGTGGTCTTACTTATAATAGCAGCACTACTACAAACACATTCATTAATTGGGAATGTTTTCCAACGAATAATATCTCAAGAATCTATTTTACTAATGTCTTTTGGTTTTGGATCTTTAGAATTATTTGCTCGTCTGAAGAAACATAACTCTAAGATACCAGAGAGAGCTTTTACAGTAATTCCTTGCAGTGCAAATATAAATAACAATGACAATAATATATATCTTTATTCAATGTCCACATCACAAACAGTCCACTCAGTATCATCTTTGTTAATGTCCTTTTCAATGGCATTAATATTACGAAACACCTTCCTTGGAAAGTATGATCTTCCACCTCTACGAAACCTGTTAACATACATCTTGACCAGAAAAGACAAAATTGTAGTGGCGCTCGCCCTCCAGGCCTCAGTAAGTAACGAAGCTGGTATAAAGATAAGATGTGTTCCAAGATGGCTGACATTCCCCACTTTCCCTCCAATGGCGATTTGGCGCCAAATTCCTTTCTTGCTGTATCTGAAAGCCCTTTTCTCATATGTTCTTCGTAGATATTTAGTATAAGTTATAGGAAAATCGCCATTAACGATACTGAGACCATTATGGTCAAAGGAAAATGAGTTTTGTGAGCATATGTGGTCGCACATGGCGCACAAAAGTGATTTTGAAAAAGGAATATTCGTTGGAAAATTTCGAATTTGGTTACAAGGATAATAGTACTAGGAATAGTTGATGCAGGATTAAGCCACACTAGTTGCGGCGCCATATGAAGTTAATAGGCTGGAACATCAAGGAGAAAAATGTTATGTGGATGGGATTTTTGAAATATTACCATTGTGTTCCGGGGGTGCCAGCATTCTTGGCAGAGACCACAAGTACAGTTGGGTCATATGACCGACGGGCTACATGCGGCCCCTTCGATGTCCGACGTTTCGTTGCAGAAGTTGTAGAAAGTTGCACCATTCATCCTTGATATATTCCAAAATACCTGGTCTAGTGAGAGCTACCGGAGCTACTCTCATATGCTCACTCACTACCAGGCTGTTATAGGCCACCTTATGCCTTATGAAAAATATACATACGATTACTGGTTATGAGGTCAAGAAGTGACAGTTGAAATAATAAAGCAGTCGAGTCGGCGAACATACCTATTTTATTCCAATTGAACTCTCCGAAGAGCACAAAATAACATTTGCCCTGTTAAAGCAGGGTACATGCTGGAGATGTGAAAAGGCTGCAAAAGTGTGTACATGAAATTAAGTAATTACGTCCCGGCCATATACAAGATGGACAGGGCTATGAGACGGCTTGCTTCCCGGGCTGAAACAAAACAGATTTTCCAGACAATTCCATCAAAACTATTGAAAACGACATAATCAGTACAAAATGGTGAAATGCCCAGAGAGGGCACGCGACGCGGCCGTCTTATGCGGTAACCAAGCGACGACTGACTAACATGGCAGTGGGCTGCCTACTTCCTGGCTCCAACTCCCACCGCCATATCATGTGACCATCAACTTATTTTAACATAATAATAAAATGAAATGAAAGGGCTGAGTGTGGCCCTAGATGGATATGATGCACAGAAAACACAACACTATAAGATACAATGCAATATTATGAGTAAAGTAAAATATATAAAATCATAAACGTAAACTTACCACATAAGGTACCCTAACCTCATTGTGGTACCTTATGGTTTTTCTGTGTACGGCCCTGTTCGTGCCGGGATTGCTCTGCATCCATTTACAAAGCATTTAATTAACACTCTCAACAGAAACAAAATTCCTGTATGAAAAGTATTACATAAAAGAAATCCTTATAAATATTCGGCCGCTTTTTGGCATGTGTCCAATACATTACGTTATTGTAGTTCGGAGTTTGCAATTTACTAAGGAATAATACTGGCTCTGCCCAGTATTGTACTGTCATTAATGTTGGTCGGTTCAGAATTATATGATATTTATAATTTTTAAAGCAAGAGCACACAATAAAATAACTGTGAAAATTATCATGTGAATATACCACATTTGTAGAGTTCTACCACATGGTTACGTGGTTTGTTTACGTTCGCACAATATACACATGTCAACACACTGAAAGTGAACTGCTCAAAGAACGAGATGAGTCAGTTGCAACAAATGAAGTGCAACAGGCTTCTTTCACATTCTCTATTGGCTCCGAAAATTTCATTAATGGTTTCAGAATCGTTGATATTGCATTATTTTTACAAAAGCCCAATGAGGCATCCAAACATCACCTTGCTTTTGGATGCTCACTTTTTAATATGGAAGTCACCCAACAAATCTGTAAGGGATTTATTTCCAGTTTGATATGCCACTGTAATATATGTAATATCGAGCTGAATGGTTGAGTAGTTGTAGTTGCAGTTGCTGGTGTAATGGGGATTGGAGTAAGATATTCTCACCTTGAAGAGTTTTGTGCGTGCTAAGGATTCCATGTATGGCAGCAGGCACGTATTCCAAGTAGCTACCAAATAATTAGAAAGGCTGTACAGGAAAGCAGTTATTGCTGTAGCTAATGGCGAAGTACATGAGCAAGGGATTCCTCTACTGATGGTTGTAGCCGATGGCAGCTGGTCCAAAAGCTTGCATATTGTTTCCTATCACACCAGGAAAGTTATTTTTATGGAAAATTTTCAATAAATATTGCAATGTTTGTGCATGGCGAATAATGTAAAAGACATGCCATCACATGATTATTACAAAAACCATGAAGGTGGCACAAACCATATGGAAGCCAGTGTTATAATTGAGGGCTTCAAAAGAAAGGTAACTTCTGCTTGCGTCCAGAAGAAGGAGGAAAGAAAGTTGTTTCAGATTTAAAACAAAATTGCATGTAGTCTCACATCACAAAATCTGCTACATACTTGGCATCTCATTCTCGTAGCTTGATCCATGATGTAGATAGCAACACAGTAGAACAGTTCAATGCAGCTATAGTTGAATTTTCAGGTGGAAAAGCAGTGTACTACTCTACAAAACGGTCATATCAGGGTAGATGTGCAGATGCTGTTATAGCACACAATACCAATACACCCCAATATGTGCTTTATAAATCCATGTTTAAAGGTATAAACGTCCTAATGGAATGGCAAAGCGTTTAGAATTTAGACATAAAAAACTAGAGATTGCGAGTCCAATGGGGGGAAAAAAACTGCCAGATCCCAAATTAAACAAGTAAAAAAGAAACTCATATCATCTTTCGGGGTCAAGCATTATGGCAAAAAACTGTCAACAGCCTGACATGGACCCAGATATGTATAAAGAGGAAGAGCATACATTTTTGAAAAGGAGAGAATTGTCAGAAGAAGTTCGTCGTCAAACTGAAAGAAATACATTTCTTCATGCAGGAAGTGGGAAATGGCTCGAAATGATGAGGAAAATTCTCACAGCTTCTGGCTTTGGAAAAGTGTGTCGAAGGAGATCAACAACAAGATGTGTCAACCTGGCCCAGCACATATTTTATTCTTCCGAAATTCTCAATGTTCCTTCAGTAAACTATAGCAGGACATTGGAGAAAGGTGCAATGGAACAACTTGAACCACAAAGAGGAATAAAGGATGAGAAGAGTAGTTTAACTTGAAATGCAATAAATCATGAATATTATTACTGCATAAGCAGTTACATATTGCAGAAAGAAATTACTGCGTTTTTGTTGTCTTGAGAACTGAAGAAAAAGAGATTTGTGACATTAAAATTGAAAGAGATGACCAATTGTGCAAAGAAAAATAGAACCCAAACTTTTGCAATTGTATTATAACAGTATGCTGCCCAAGTGAGTAGATCCCAGACATACTCGAAACATGAACATTCGTAATTCAATTTCCAATAAAGAGGCCCAGGAAAAGGTTGAAAACAAAAAGAAAGATATGCACACAGTACAGAGTTGATAGCATCATGTTCTAAGTTGCAATTATAAATTACATAGTGACTATAAATTAACAGTGTGCATTCAATAATTTTGGTAATTCACAAATCAGTATTTAACACACAATTCACTTCTTTCTATACATGTGTAAGATCGATTTTTTCGTACCAGTATCTTAAAGGCTTCGAAAAATACATCGTTAAAAAATTGTGTTTCAATTGCATTCACATTTGATTGGGCGGTCTCCATAAAACATTGACTTTTTGACTTGCTAAGTAAAAGTTGTTTGTAGGTTTTACGAAAAATTATTTTTGAAATATTTGCCAGATTTTTTTCAATAAATTTTAAAGCAAAATATTGCATGGTCAACACATAACATTATATAAAAAAATAAGTTATAAATGTATCTCCATGTTCACGAAAACAGGAAATCCAGGTACTTACTAGTTAAAATAGGACTTCAGTTTTTTATATTCCATGAAAGTGTGTTGCATGGTTTACTGCACTTTATTTGTAGTGTTATAGAAGAAAAATTGTGTCAACTAGTTTCCAAAACATAAATTTTTGGAAATAAAAACATTACTTTATGGACTTGAGCCTTGAGAACACAAATAAAACGTCACTGTGGTCGTACCTGGTGAATGCAGTGGGTAGTTAATCTCATCAACCGATTTTTAAAGTCAAATACTGGTAAACAATCAGCTAGGAATATACTGGCAATTAGTCAGTTACTGAAAGCACTGAAATCACTAACAACTTGACATATTTCTGGTATAACCCTTCCGTATTCTTTTCGATATACCATGGCACCTTTTTGTAGAAAACGGGCTTTCTCTTGACATTCAAGTCAATGAGTTTTAGGGAGGGACGCCCAATCATACTCTATAAATGACTTCAATAATAATGTTTAAACGAGCATTCCATCAGCAACAGAAACAGTTAAACTTAGTCATACAATCGTCATTTTATGCAGTTTCCATCACAGAAAATGTTGCAGTTGCAGTTTAACCGCATGATTAACTATATTTGCTTGTTTTCGCAGGAGGTAGTCCCCCACTCGTTCCCTGCAGTCCTTCTGTTCAAACGGTAGCTCCCAGTTTAGACCCCGGCAGACACCACTTCGTGTTCCTCACAGGACGTCATGGCGTGACCCGACAGAACGCCTCACCCGAGCTTTACTCTGTTTTTACTAATTGTGCCAACAAAATTTACGTTTAGTGACGGTATTACCGTCACTTGTTAATAATTTAGTGAAATTTTGTTGTGGTTGGTAGCAACCTGGTGTGACCTGATTTGGTTACTTTTCATTTAAAAAGTTTTATAGGCTGGCCTATCCTATTCTATTCCATTGTATTTTTAGTATGTTATTTATACTTTGTGCAGAATATTTTCTATTGTATTTTACCGCGAGTAAAACACGTTTTTATATAAATATATATGATTTATGTATCGTACATCTATTATATATATATATATATGCAATAATGCCCGCAGTACGCCTTTGTAAAGACGATCGCCACTTGGCGCGCTGCATGGGGTCCGTGTGACGTCACGCGTGTGTGGCGCAGGCAGTAGGCGATGCGCAGGTGCCGAGCGCGCACAGTATGAGTCGATTGCTGGTCGCCGCGCGGCTCGCATCGCGAGTGCAGTACAAGGTTTGACGGGTGAAATGCGGCGTGCTTGTCTGGCCGGGCTAAGGTGGTCGTGCAAAAATTTCGTATTAACTTTGTCTCAAGTATGAATGCTCACGTGGAACGAGTTTGGCAAGACGTATAATTATAACCATTAGTTATCGTTGCAGCAGTCGCAAAGTGCAGACGAAGCAGACGAAGTGTTCGCTCGCCCAACTGATTACTTGCCAAACTACGCGAGTAAGGAAGTAATGCCCATGACAGCTGTGATCAGTGGTGCATCGTCTAGTTTAAACTACCACAAAAGTGCTCCATATTAATTCAGTGTGGCGTGGCGTATTGGATTGATGTCAGCTAGTACCAGATGAATGTGTGTGGCCCAGCAGTCGATTGGAAGACGGCGTGTTTCTGCGATGCATACGAAGGAGTCACGAGGGTACTAGGGGTTCTAGTTCCCTATACGTCACAGATTCTTCATCCGAGAAAACAAACAGGTATGAGAGGAGCCTTTAAGTATGCCCTTTGGTGTCGGGGAGGTGCCTGTTTATAAGAAGTATGTCACGTGAAGAAATGACTTTGATTAACCATTCGTAGCGCCCAAGCTTCGCACTGTCACGCCGCAGACGTTGTTAATTGCATGTTTGTTGATAATAATATTTTTGAAACATTGTTATTGTGCAAGTATTGTGTTACGGCAGTCGTATTTGTAGTTTTTTAAATTTGTCCGCACTAATTAATTAAATCAAATGAACAGTACTTTTGTGCCAAGTGCTAGTCAGTGTCACCTCTATTGTGTGAACTTTTGCAATTTATAGCAATTTATTAATAAAGCAGTATTGATTGCCAAAAGAACCATACTGTGCGTATTTGTTGTAAGACTTGGTGTCCCAGTGAAAATATTGAAGGGCCTTCCATCAGGGTGTAAACATTGCAGTTAAGTTTTCAAGTTACATTTTGCTTGATGATAAAATTACCCTGTTACACTATACTTTGTATCACGAGTTTTCTTTCTACTCTCGATTGTAGCTACTGATGTGGGGTTTGTTTCTTACTACTATGCTGGGTGAGGAAGTGCTTAGAATCCCGAAACTCATGGGGGTAAAGGGCGACTCAGCATTCAAACACTTAGCAAAGAATAACCAGTGCATTTATCGACCTACTTCCAGTAGTGACAGCTCAAGGAAGGACGAAACCAAGTTATCCGGGTTTCATTCAACAAATATAGCTTTCATTCATTAACTGATTTTCTTAAATGTGTAGTGGGTGTAATGTGAAAAAATATTTAAAAATTATATTTAAGCAGTATTATGAAATTAAGTTTATAAATTATAAAATAAAGTGTATCAGTGTTAAACAAGAAGAATTTCTGTTCAGTAATTCATGTTTGGAATTAAATATGTCTACATATAATTATGCTGCAGTTAATTGGAATTGTGAAAGATAATGGAACTCCAAACAGTTGACGGTAAAATGTTGGCTTGTTGGATATTGTAAATTGCTTATGACTCTCGTATGATTAGAGTTATGAAGTGTGACTGAACTTGTGTAGTGTATCTACGCCCGCTTTGTATACTGTTTGTCGTTTGTCTATGTTCACATGTTAATGTAATATCTGAAGCATCGTTAAATATATTCCGTAATTATTGACTTATGTATTATTATTCCACGAGATGCAGCCAACAAAGCCTATGGGCTCAGGCAGGTCGCAGCATAATTAGATAAGTGCGGATTAGTTAGTTCGCCGCGGGAGTGAAAATAGCATTAACATTTTGCACTGCATCGCACGCGTCAATAAACCATCATGGCGTCGAACGCCTTAGCCTTTGTGGGGAAACTGAAAGGCTGGGAAAATTACGCTTCATGGAAATTCCACATCAAAGCCTTGTTAAGCCTAGAAGACAAGTAGGACGTTGTTCGGGGAAACGTCAAGGCGGAGGAAGTAAAGGAAAAGGACCGCGAGGCATTAGAGAAGATATCGTTGTTAGTAGAGATGGAGTCGAAAAGTGCGAAACATCAAAGCAAGCGTGGGACACAATCCAGACTTTGTTTGAAGATTCTGGTCTCACAAGAAAAGTCGAATTGCTGCGTCAGTAGATTTTAACTCTACTAGACAACTGTAAATCAGTTGAAAAGTACGTAAATGAAATTACATCAACGGTTCAGCATCTATGGGACATTAAATACAACATTTCTGAGGAATGGGTCAGAACCTTCTTACTAGCAGACCTACCAGTTGAGTACAAGCCAATGATTATGGAGCTGGAGAGCTCAGGAACTCCAATAACAGCCGATGCAATAGAAAATAAAAGTATTGCAAGATGTGAAAGCTAGTTCAAACCAAGCTCAATCACCAAATGTCGATACAGGACTCTATAATAATCGATCTTCCAGGAAAAACTCGCGCCAAGGGGACAGTAACAAGATCTACAATGGTAAACAAAATAAGCCACCCTGAAAATGTTACAACTACAACCAGATTGGACATTTTGCTGCAGATTGCCGCAGTAAGACAAAAAACAACGAAAAAACAAGGAGTAACGAAATTGCGGATAAGAAAAATAGTAACACATTTTTAATGTGAATGCTTACAAATGTGAAAAACGACCCTGCGTGGTTTTTGGATTCGTGTGCATCAGCGCACGTGACAAAAAACGAGTTGGAGAATTCTGTGTCCGAATCTGGATTGAAAATTCTTACAGTAAAACGAGCCTTTCACAACAGAATTTGTGGGAAATGTTGACATTGAGTTATCTGTCAACAACAAAGCCAGCCTCATTACTGCCCACGAAGTACATCATGTGCCGGACGTGGCAGCTAACCTCTTCTCGGTGAGTAAAATCACAAGTAAAGGGAACGTCTTTATTTTCTAGAAAGATGGTGGCAAGATAATCAATTCAAAACATGAACTCATTGTCTTACAAACACTAAAAAATGGTATAAATCAGTTAGATACACCACAGTCCGCATGTGTTGACAGACCACACGCTGTTTCTTGTGCCGGTGATTTATGGCATCGTCGGTTACGCCATTTAAACAGGAGAGACATGAACTCCTAAAAAAACAATGGTTGATGGATTACATAACATTAAAACTAGTAAAGCCCCACGTTAAGTTTATATCAAAAGCAAACAGACATGTTTGCCTTTTTAACGAAGCACATTTAGGCCCAAGGAACACCTGGAACTGGCGCATACAGACTTATGTGGGCCCATGGAGACAGAGTCTATCGGAGGCAGTAAATACTTCTTCATTTTGATCGAAGATAATTCCTGGTACACTCATGCCTATTTCTTGAGATCCAAGGACCAGGTTTGCGATGTGTTCAAAGAGTACTGTGCACCTGTAGAGAACCAGACAAGCAATAAGATGAAAACTTTGCATTCAGACAATGGAACAGAGTTTGTGAACGGCCAGTTCTCGAGTTTCCTGAAGAGTAAGGGCATGAGACACCAACATACCGTGAGGGCTTCACCACAGAAAAACGGTCTTGCGGAACGGGTAAACCGAAAAATTGTTGAGAAAGCTCTATGTCTGTTTCAAGATACAGAACTGCCAAAAATATACTACGCCGAGGCAGTAGCAACATCTGTTCATCTCAACAACAGATGTCCGACCAAGGCAGTCGAAGGGAAAACCGAATTCGAAGCTTGGTGCTCCAGGAAGCCCAAACTCAGTTATCTTAGGATCTTCGGTTTGCAAAATCATGGCTCAAATCATAAAAGATAGAAGAAAGAATTGGGACCCCAGACCCAAAAAAATAATTTTTGTTGGTTACTGCGTCTCATGAATCCCAAAACAAAAAGGGTGTCTATCAGCACATACATTAGCTTCCTGGAAGAAAATAAATCATGAAAATGCCAGTAGAGGTACATGATCCTGAAAGCTGGTTCTGGAGACGGCTATCCTTCCCCTGCGGCTCCTAAAATTCACTAGTCGTTGTTGTGTATTTGAGCAGATGGATAGGTTAAATGATAAACGATTCTAAGATTCTCGTAGCAAACCACTGTTTATTTTCGTGTCAGCCATTTTGCACACTGCAACAACCAAAGATTACACTTACACATAGAGTAAGCACTGCCACAGTGATGCTGCTCAGCTTAATAGATCACACCTTCCTCCTAAATCAGCATTACATGATACTAAGATACGCTCTAACTAACAACACACTGTAAACTACACTAACACTTACAATATATACTGCAAGTTGTCATTACAATTAAAAATCCATCCTAGCCACTTTCTCTCTAACTCGAATAGGATACCTCCTGGTGTCACACTCAACTGCCCCTGTCACACCTGGTGTTTGTGACTCAACCTCCATACCTCTAACTTTCATTTCTGTGTCTTAGGCTACCTCCTGTCCTTCCTCGCCTGTCTTGCCTGTAACTTCCCCAAGAGATTTTTCCACTCCTCGTTCCTCTTGTACGACTAACTCTGATGCCATGTTGCTTCCCTTCTCCTGACACCCATCAACCCCTGCTATGCCTCTCAACCCACCTTCACCTATTTCTTTTAAGTTACCTGAAACAATCTGATTTACATGTCTCCTAATATTTGCCCAAATTCATTTCTACCCGATACACTATAGCACCCTCCTTTGCCACTAGTGTGCCATTCATCCACTTTCATATACCATTGTACATACATACTCTGACCACATCCCCCACCTGAAATTCCCTCTTAACTGCACCCACAAGGGTTGTCGGAATGTGTTACTGGCGAGGTTCACCCCTTACGAGTGTAACAAGTCATACTCAATGTGTATGTTCCTACCAAATATTAATTTAGTTGGGGATTTTCCTTTAGTACATTGTGTAGCATTTCTCACATCTCGCAAAAACTGGAATACTTTCTCGTGCATTTTCCCACCTGACAGCAATAAACTCTTAAATTTATACATATAATAAAATTTAACACTACTCTCTGCCTGCCCATTGTACTGTGGGTGATACGGAGGAGAAGTCACATGGTGGATGCCTCTAATCCGTACGAAAGTCTGAAATCCCTCCGATGTAAATGGAGGGCCGTTATCGCTTAACAACTGAGTGCATATGCCAAACCTAGCCATGAGTGAGTTTAAGAAACTAATGGTATGAATGGCTGCAGTTGAAGTAACTTCAGCTACTTTCAATCATTTCGTGTACGCATCCATCACCACGAGGTACAGCTTACCATTGCACAGGCCCAGAAAATTGACGTGCACTCTCTGCCACGGGCTCGTGGCAAATTCCCATGGTTGTGGTTCAATGGTGGCTGGGTTACGTCTAGCAGCTTGATATGCTGTACAAGAGTTTCCAAGTTCTCCAATTCTCTTGTCCATAGATGGCCACTAATAATACGTCCTAGGCAGCCACTTCATTTTTCCGATGCTCATGTGACTGCTGTGTAATTTTTGCAGGAATTCGACTCTATACGAGTCTGGAATGATAACCCTGTAACACCACATTAATGTACCTGAATCCAGTGTTAACTGGTCCCAAAGCCTCCAGAATGGTTTAATATTGTTAGGCACTTCCTTGGACCAACAATACAAGATATACTGAATGGCTTTGGTTATTAATTGGTCCATTTTAGTTCCATGATGTATGGTCCTATTTGTGACAGGTGGTGTACTATCTCCTAATTACTGCAAAGATGTGGAATCGCCATCATCAATGGCACCTAGCAAAGGCTCTGATACGTCCTGTGACAGGGGTACCCAAGATAAGGCATCCACATTGTTATGCCATTCCGACTTAACAAACACAATGTCAAAATTAAAATTAGACAAAATCACGGCATACCTCTGTATCTGTGCTATGGTCATGACTGGTATCCCTGTTTGGGCCAAATATAGATAACAATGGTTTGTGATTGGTCACTAATACAAATTTATACCATACATATACTGATAAAAATGTTTCACACCAAACATTTTTATGTTTTCCTTCTCAATCTGAGAGTAATTTATATCACCCTTAGTCAGATTATGTGATACAAATGCAATCGGTTTCTCTGTTTTTTCCAGGTAAACTTGTGACAAAACTACGCCAACACCATAGGGTGAGGCATCACAGGCAACTGTCATACCTAAACTGGGATCATAATGTGCCAAAACTTCGGCCGATACCATAATTTCATTAAAGCGCTTTATAGCCTCTAAACAGTATTTGGACATTTTCCATGATGTACCTTTTCGTAACAGCTTATATAATGGAAATGCAATGCTAGCATAGTAATTAATCAGACTTTAATATGCTGCTAATTCAGATACATTTGTAGGTATTGGTGCTTCCAAGATAGCCTGGACTTTTGTTGGTGCTGTGTGTAAAGCATTTTTATCTCATACATATCCACAGTACTCCCTTCATGCTGCATAAAACTACATTTGATTGGTTGTAATCGCAAGTTTGCTGCATACAATCTTTCAAACACTTTGGCGAGTCTTCCAAATGTTTTTCATCATTATCAGCTGTGACTAGGATATCGTCCAGAAAAACAACAGAAACCTCTATATCCACAAGTAACTGTTCCATCAGTCTTTGGAATATACCTGGCCCAGATGAAGCACCAAAAGGAATGCGACTATACTGAAATAACCCTTTGTGAGTGCTAACAGTAACACATTTCCTTGAATTTTCATCCAGAAGCACCTGCTGATATGCCTGTCTCAAGTTAACTTTACTGGACTTATCACACTTGCTAAAGCTATTCAGAATATCCTCAATTCTGGGCACTGGATAATGATCTGTTTCGAGAACAGGATTAACAGTGATATTATAATCACCACACATTCTAACTGTACCATTCTTCTTAATGATTGGTACAATGGGGGTTACTCACTCACTGAACTCTACTGGATTTGGGAGCCCAACCTTAACTCACCTGTATAATTCTTGTTCTACTTTAGCCTTTATAGCAAATGGTAAATACCTAGCCTTATTAACTGAGGTTTAGCATCTTGTTTAACATTCAGTGCGGCTGTACCTTTAGTGTAGATTCCCAACAGTAGATGTATAATGTCGATCCTGGACCACCCCACTTTTTAGGGATATTTCTTCTAACATTTCAACAAAAGATGCAGTACACTAAATAGGGTTATTTTGTCTAAAATTACAGGAAAAATTCTAAATTCTAAATCTGAAATTTGATTTAAAAAATGTGAAAATCATGTAAATTAAAGTCAAAATCAAGGCATTTGAGGGTTAAATTTAAGCTCTAACTGCTTTATAAAAAGGAGCTCTCAAACACAGGCAATTTTAAGCAAATAAAAGCAAGAGAATTTCAGCAGTTTTTCAAAAATGTGGGCACAGGATTGTAACAGGTAAAACAAGCAAAATTATGAAAAAATCAAGCAAATTTCAGGTTAAAACAAGTAAATCAGATGATAAGATATTTGATAGAATTTAAATATTAAACTCAATATCACGTACAGATTTTCCAATTTTCATTTCTTTTAAACCTTTATACACTATAAAAACTCGCCCCTCATTCATCATTTTTAAGCTATTTTGATCAATTATCTCTGCATAACGATCTGGTAAAGTGATTTTGAATTACCATCTAGAATACAATTTTTTTTTCAAACTTAGATTCGTAAATTTTAAATTCTGTACATTCATACCATTTATCAATTTCGAGGTCACATAGTTAAGTAAATTCATATTAATTGTTCACCTTGTTGAGCAGAGCCTCTATTTTTGGTTTGTGCTGTTTCAAAGGAAACAAATTTAATAAGACCACAAAAACATTGAAATTTAAAAAAAAAACTCTTTTTAAAATATTTTCCTTAATAAATAAAATGGAAAATAATAACAGACAATGTAAACTGTTTGGCAAAAATTAAACATAGAAAGTTTTATACCACATAAACATACAAAAGTTTAACATTATAACATCTATAAAAATACTATAGTGAATATGGTAGTAGTCGTTATGAATTTAAAAAAGAGAGAATAATGCGCGAATGTGGAAAATATGTTTATAACACATCTCCCAAAAAGCATATAATAGTAAATTACACAATTCAGCATTAGATAATTTAAACGAAAATCATTATAATTATCCAATAAAAACATGTAAAGTGTGTAATGAGAATAAATCTATAAAATTATTTTATTTCACATTTTATTTATAAAAATTTTTCTCTTATAAATACAACTATAAAAATGGAGGATTGTGTAATAACTGTGTTTAACAGTGAGGGGTGAGGATGTGGAGATGCATTGCTAAATATTGCAAAATAAAATATACAACTAGACTAAGGAAAAACAATCTAATTAGAAGTCTTATGCCATTTTTTATGCCACTGGTTATAGACAAGCGAAGAAAAAGAAAGCAGATAAAAAGAACAAAGAATAATTTTACAAATTTACTTTTAGCTGATGCAAACATCAATGAATTAGATACAAAAGATAAAAAAGAATTAATAGAAATATTTCCATTCTATAATAATTATTGTGTTAGCAAAAAATAGAAGAAGAATCAACAAAAATTACTTAATAAAGCTTTTAAAAGTAGGATATCAACATATAACATTGAAAATACTTTTAATTAATTACTTCAGCAAAAAATAATATATTTGAGATAATACACAACCACCTTAAAATATGTTTACAGGTGTGAAAACCAGTATTGAATTATATTCTAATTTTCATAAGCATGAAAATAATCAAGTATAATTCTTCACATTTGAATCACCCAATTATACAGTATTGAATATTGGAGATATCTAAAAAATTACAAATTCATAATACAGGAATTACTTACACAGTTATTTGAATTTCAAAAAAGAGATTCTGGATGGGCTTTAGATAAAATAATTGGAATACAATTAGCAATAAATAAATATAATTCTTTAAGAGGCTCAACATATATTGATCTACCAGAAGAGATTAAAAATATAAAAGCATGCATAAATGTAAAGAATAATAATCAAAAATGCTTTCTTTGGGTGATAAAATCTGCATTATTTCCAGCAGACAGCCATTCAGATAGAGTAACCAAATATAAAAATGTGGGGCTTAATATCGATGAAGAAATCGATAAATGAAAGATTAATATAGTGGTCAAACAAAGAGAGAATTGGTTGGCTTACGATCAAAAAGGATGCTTATAAGGTTGGCAATAAAGAAAATATGAAATCTAATGTTGTGAAAAAATGTGTAGTTAATAAGCAAATTACATTTAATGACTAGAAGAATTGTTTGTTTCAAGAGAAAATACAATATAGAACAATGAATCTAATAAGAAGTGAAAAACATGAAATATGAAAAAATGTGTAGTTAATAAGCAAATTACAGTTGATGACTCTAATAATTGTTTGTTTAAAAAGAAAATACAATATAGAACAATAAATAGAATAAGAAGTGAAAAACATGAAATATATAAAGTAGAAGTTAATAAATAGCATTAAGTCCTTTTAATAACAAAAGAATTGCATTCCAAAATATAATAGATACACTACCATATGGATATAAAAAATAATCATAGTTAATTAATGTTTATATTATTATATTTTAAACTTCTTTAGTTTCCAAGACAGCATCAATATCAGCACCATGAAAATCAATCAGTTTATAATTTTCATCCCTACTAACTGATTAAATAGCTCATTGTTAATTTTATTAAAAACTGGACATTAAGGATCATAAATTATATAATCTCTGAAACCAAACATACTGTTTGGTGGAAAACTTGCAATTATATCAGTTTTTAAATGATAAGGTTCATCATATTTTATGAACATGTGATATGCTAAATTACAGTGAATATATTGTTTTAAATGGATTAAAATTGGGTAATTGAGTGCCTAAAAATTTTTTTTATAATTAATTTTCTTTCAAAACGAAGAATATCAGATAATCGATCATCAAGTTTAATATCTCATTTAGATTTGATAGATATTATATTTTTAACATTACCTGCTATTAATTCAATATTATTTGTTGAAAGTGGATAAATTCAATTTATAATTTCTTTTAACAATTCAATATCATATTGACCTCATTGAATAGTTATAACTTCATTTTTATTAACAACAGGGCTCATTTTTTCAATAGCTGTTATAGTAATATTATTTATATTTGGCATTAAAATTTTTGTATGAAAACTGATTAATGCAATTGATTGTTCATTATGTATTTTATCATAATGAAGTTTTTTCTCTGAAATAGAACTATTGCTTGTCAACTTAAATACTTTATTATCAATTTATATAAAAAAATTACATATAAATCCAAAAAACCGACTGGGGTGTTGGTGTTTTAATTTCCAAAGAGGCATCAAAAATATAAAAAATGGCGAATTATTGCCTGATTGTATATTGATATGTAGTAATTGTTGGCCCGAGCAGTTGCGGAAAAACAAATTTGATAATTAGTTTTATTTATAAAATAGATTGGTTAAATTTTAATAAACTGCATGTGTGTTCAAAAAGTTTAAACCAACATAAATATGTTCAGTCACAAAATTATATCGATGAGGCGGCCAAAAAAACAAAAATTAAAGAAAAATGGCTCACTTTTTAAATAATACTGATGAAATGCCTACTTAAGACAAGTGCGAAAAGGTTTCACTAGTTATATTTCATGATGTTATTTAAGAAAATCAAGACATTCTTCGCCATTATTTTACTCGGGCACACATAAAGATATCGATGTATTTTATTTAGCTCAAAAATACCTAAACAGTTACTAAGAGATAATACGACTTTTTTGTGTATATTTAGAAAAGATTAAACTAATTTAAAGCATAGTTTAAATTATTTTTACATGAGTGATTTGACTAATTAGAAATTTAAAGAAATTTGTTCAAAACGCCGGGATGAAGATTTTTTTTACAATAGACTTGAGTCGAAAAATGAATAATGGAAAGTATATAAATATAATTTAAATTTATTTAAATTTTTAAAATGTTTGAAAACATGTTTATGTTAAAACGAACAACACAACAACGACAAAATAACAAGGATACAACAACAATGGTGAACGAACATTAAAATGGCCATTAAACGCGATGTGCATTATGTTATTGTGTTTTTAAAATTGTCTAATTTAAAAAAAAAAATATTTGAAATTTACAAAATGTTAGTTAAAGCAGACTCGGCTGTGCAAACATTTTTTTTTATTAATCCACAAGTTGTGTGAATTATCACATCCTAACCATTTTACAAAAATTTGGTCACCTCTTGTTTTTTTTTAATTTTCAACTAAATATTCATTAAGGTTGTCAGTTTTCATAATTTCATATTCATAAAAACTATCCATTATTACTTCTCTATTAATATCTTTTAATTTGTAAGTTGGGACAGCATAATTTAAAACTTAGATAATTGTAAATATTTCTGTCGATCAATTAGCAGTATAAACTTAAAAAAAAATATATCAGTTTACTTACATGAACAATGTCTCTAACTTTAATATTTTGGTTTAATAAACACAAAATTTGTTTGCAGTATTTTTTTTTCCATTTTTTTATTAACTTTAATTGGCTCCATTCCAGTAGTTCTATGTATTGAATTGTTATATTCTTTCACTAAATCATCTAATATATTTACCCATTTATAATTACCATGCAAAGCAAATTTTTTCCACATTATATTTTTCAAGTTCGGTTAAATCTTTCAACAACACTAGCTTTTAATTCAGAAAATGAAGAATAATGGTTGATATTATATTTATCCATTAGCTCATTAAATGTTTTGTTATAAAATTCTGAACCATTATCAGTTTATACATTATTTGGTTTTCTTTTAATTAATATATATTCTAAACCATTTCATAAACTTTTAGCTATTTTATCTTTAATTGGTATAGCAAATGTAAATTTAAAAAAAAATCATTAATTGTCATAAAGTATTTATAACCTTCATTTATATGTGATATACATTTTATATTACCAGTATTCACTTCTACAAGATCAATTTTCCATCAATCATCAATTCCATACTAAATTATTTTACTTCTTGAAAAATTAGTCATGCATGTTTATATAATGCATTAATTATTCCTTGACTAACATTGAGCATTTTTTTAATAATGTTGATTTTTTTAAATTGCATGACAAGCATATACTTTCCTGAACTTATCGTCCATTTTTTGTATTTTAATTTTTTATATTATTGTTTTTAGTGACTTTCTTTCACTTCAAACACCAAGTATTCTCCAATTAATATTAAAAACCATTTATTCTTTATATTTCACGAATATTCCTATTATTATTTTCTGAGCTGCAATATCAACAGATATTTTATTATTTTTATTTTAATAGGTAAAATTATCACCTCTTTTTAGCATCTAAAGGCTTATTATAATCTATTTTTGTATTTTACAATATAAGAGTCAAATCATCATCAGTAGTTATTTTATAAACAGTACAATCCATCACGAAAATAAAGAAGATTGAATTAGTTCCTCAAGTGAAAAATATAATTAGTTTTAGTCCACTTTGCACTAAAAAAAATATATGAGATTTTTCTGCCTTATTTTTTAAATTGATTGGCTTAAATTTTGTAATTTGACATGTAATTCTTTATCAAGGGCTTCTTTGTTTTTTTTCTTACTATTTGGTTAATGAATGTCACAGTAGTTCAAAACAGATTTGTTTAAATTTTGGTAATTTATCAGCTATTTCTTTATCGAAATATCTTTTATTGACAGCATATTTTCCATCTACGGATCAGCCATCAGCTCTGCGATTATGAAGAGAAACATAGACTGTTGTGCAATCAAAAACTTTATTGATTTGATCTCGTAAAGCAGAAACAATCATATTTATATATTGATTCTGCATATTATTTTGAATCAGATACAATAGTGTTGTATTTTGATTCTATATCAGTTATTAAAGCATAGTCAAAAACAATAGTGTTATATTTTGAATTGACATCATTTTTAATGCATAGTCAAAAACAATAGTTTCATATTTGGAATATACGTTGTTCTTTTAATGTATAATGAGCAATAATAATTTTATATTTTGAATCTGTTTCCTTTTTAAAAGCCTGTTTTGTATTATTGATTTGTTTTATATAATCAGCAATAGAGTTATTGAATTGTAAATTTATATCTTCTTTTAGAGCATACTCAGAAACAAAAGTCTTATATTTTTAATCAACATAGAAACACTCGAATTACATTCTGAATCTACTTTTTGTTTTTATCTTCAGAAATATTGCCAAAGATTTTATTTAAATATTTGATTAATGGTTCCCCAAATAATATGTAAATTATACCATTAATCTTACACTCTCTCGAAAAAAAAAGTTATATAATTTAACATATATGTCCACATATAACTGAATTAAAATTCTGAATTCGATCATCATTATAATTAACATTTCTGTTTAGAAATAATTAATTAAATTAGTGGGGATATTGTCTCCAAATGAGTCAAAATAATAAACATTATTATTTTCTCTAAAATAGCAAACCCAATGAGTGCCAGTATTTGTTGAAATATCAAGATTAACCACAGCACATTCATATTTGTGCATATTTTTTTGTAGTTCACCAATCATATAAATATTTCTGAATAAATTAATATTTAATTATTTTTACGTATTTTTCAATATCAACATTAGATAATGGAGAAAAATACATATATATTTGGTCTTCTTTGTTTTAATACACTTCCTGATTTATTTTCCATTGCTAAATTATGTCTCTGTTGTTCTTCTAATAGTTTTTTATTTTTACTAGTTTACTAATTTTTGCCCTCTTGCAATTTTGTACTTTTTTTTTTTGCAATTTGATCATCTGTTAAAAATGTATCTATTCCCAATTTTTTTAATTCCTCATAAGGAATATCAAAGTGCTATCTTCATTTATAAGTAAATTAATATTAATAGTTTAATAAATTTTAATGCCCCATCCTAATTTTTTTTTGTAAATATAGTTGAGGCAACAGCAGCAGAAGCAATTTTTCTCCAATTGGAGTATTTTTATCTAATATAATCTCTTTTGCTTCGTGTCTAGATTCTAAATTTTTATGATCTCTATAAGCAATATCATGATATTTGCATGTTTCATCTAATTTATTTACTCCTTTATGACCTCTTTCAAGTCTTTCATTTAATTTTATAAATGGACCACAATATTTATAACAGGGCAAATTTAAATTGTTTAATGCCCAGTTTATCACACCTTTTCCATGGTGTTCATAATTCCTAAATGAATGCGGAATAACACTGAAAACTCGTATTAGATAAATAACCTTTTGGATTATTTATAACAAATTCGGAAATTTATTGCATTGCATATTCATTATGCTCACTTTTTCATTGTAAAAACTATAATTTTCAGCATTTTCTTCGCCTTGAATAACTAATCATTTATCAATTAGTTTTCTGAAATCATCCATCAAAACGTATTCTTTGGGTAAATTATTTTTTTTTTTATACCTTCGCCAGATATACGAGTTTTTGGGAAATAATTCTTTCTGGTGTATTTGGTGCTCAATTTGGCCGCACTTTTATATGCTGTACATAAATTCGATCATAAAATGGTTTAATTATATTATCGTACTTCCAACTTTGATTCGCATTTATTTGATTAATAGGTTTATGTTTTCGGAATGCAGCATTTGTATCTAAGACAATATCTTTGTAATTTTCATAGTCATTAAGGTGAAATTATCCTCAGGATCTTATTCTTTTACTTTTGTTAACAAATTAGAAAGGCCTGCGGTTAATGTATATTCTTTACCATTAACAGATAGTTTATCATTATTTATCTTCACTTCTGTATCTCCAATGTATAAATTATGATTTTTTGCTTGTAAACCATATAATGTTTTTAAATCAATTTTTTCAGGAATTTCTTTTCTGAAATTTATAGTAGAAAGACCTGCTATAGGCGGTAAATTTTTCAATTGTAAAATTCCCATTTGCTCTTCCAAATTAGGAGATTCTTGTTCTGCAAATAATTCTTTTTCAGATGATGTTTCTTCTGGTGTTGGAGGATAATCTATTTGTTTTTTTTTTGCAGCAACAGGTACTAGTGCTGTTATTAAATTTTTATTTTCTTCACATACTTGTTCTACTTTTTTGCCAATATTTTGTAATTAGCGAATTAATGCTAGATCTTTTTTCTTGTTTTTTTCATAGTCTACCTCATGATTCTTTTTATAATTTCGGCACTTCTCGATGAGCAATTTCACTCGATGAACTCCTTTTGATTCTGATTGAGAGACAAACTTTACCCCAACTGATCAAATGAGGGGGAATTTGAATAATTACAATAATAGAATAGAATTTGATATTCCAATAGGAGATGCCATTTCTTTCCCAACTATGCTTATATTTAGGAAGAATAACACCTACTAAAAATAGATAAAGTTGGAAATGAGGCAAAGTACGAAAAATTAGATAATATTGATGTGTGTCCTCATTTTTTTTCCGTTTCAGTTTTCTAGAGTAGAAATTTAAAACATGTACAAATTATTGAGGCTGTTGATAATCCAGGAATAACTTCGACAATGATAAATATTTAGCTAAGATCATCAAGTGAAAAAAAAAATTGTAGTCTACTGGTGTTGATAATAAATATCTAGTAAAATCTGTTCGTATTGATAGAATATATGAAATAATGTATCCATTAAAATGTTTGTTTGGTTTTATTCGCGATAATAATTAAGTTTACTGGAAGGGTGGTAATAAAATCGCTTTTTTTTTTTTTTTTTCGAAATTTCTCTGATAACAACTGTTTATTTGTTTATGAAGCAAAAATTCATATGCTGCAGTTGATAAAACTTATGCTGATCCAGGTAAAAATGTTATTGAAAAATTAGAAATTTTATGGTCCATTGTTGAATATAAAGCTAAAACATAAATTGCAATTAAAGGAAAAATATATAAAAATCCCAAAATTCATATTGGTTTTAAGTATTGGCAATTTTTATAAAAAGAAGGTCCTGCTGGGACAACTGTTTTTAACTTTGATATAAATGATCAGTTTAAAAATTTACAATTTGGCATGCCTGATTTTGTAATTCTGGGTTTCCAAACTAATAGAAAAAATCGAGCCGAGAAACATGTGCATGATTCAATATTTGATCACTGTAATGTGAGAAATATTTTTGTTAAAAATGGTGGAAATGAAATTTTTCCCAAAGACAATTGGAATCTACATATCGAAAATGATCTTTGTCATAAAATATTTCTGGCTTTTCATGATTTTAGAAATGCAAGAACAAAATTAGATACTATATATAGAAATAATGAACTTTATTATAAGCCAAATACAAATTATCATGACGATATCAATTACTATTCATTTTGGGGACGAAGGCCTCTATATGTTATTGACTGCCTATATAGGAAAACAGCATTAGTTAAAGAAAAAAAAACAAATATAAGAATTAATGAAGAGTTTTAAAAAAGCTGTTGAGGCTTGTACAATTCGTAATTTTGTTTTAATTAGCCAACGAAATTTAACTTGTGATTATTGGAAAGAAACTATCACTGAAGATATATAATTTTTTTATTTTATTCAATGGACAATAAAACGATTTCACAGAAACAAAAATTGTTTCGATATATTAATACAATTTTTTAGACTCATAGTTGAGTGGTCGCATTTTTTACGAATTTTTAAAAATATAAATGAACTGTTTGATCGAATAAAAAATAATAATTCTAATTAAAACTTTTTCATAGTATCATTTTTTTATAAAGGATATATACATTTTTAATATTATAAATTGATTAAATTATAGAACTTTTAGAAGTTTGGGATATTGGATATTAAATTATGAAAACAGAAACTTTTACTAATAAAGAATTTGACATTGTTAATTTCAAAATTGTTTTAAAAATCGATAAAAATGATCCCAGATCAGATAAATTGTCTAATTTTAAAGATGACGTTTATGGTTTGGTTTGTTGTGATGGTTGGATTATGGATTCAGAAATTACTATGCTTCAGATTTTCCCTTATTATTAAACTTTAAAAAATGTTTTTGGTGTTTTACTTTAGTTGAATGAAATTTATAAATTCTATCAATTATCTTTTCACCTGATTTGCTTGTTTTGGCCTTATATTTGCTTGATTTTGCATAATTTTGCTTGTTTTACCTGTGT
Source organism: Dryococelus australis (assembly GCA_029891345.1). Lineage (NCBI taxonomy): Eukaryota > Metazoa > Arthropoda > Insecta > Phasmatodea > Phasmatidae > Dryococelus > Dryococelus australis. Next base: position 152,798,566 of record CM056994.1, read on the forward strand.
CAAATCGTGTGCACACATTTAAAAAAAAACTGCAAAAATTTTCTTGTTTTCTTTTTTGCTTAAAATTGCCCGTTTTTTTGAGATCTCCTCTCTAAAAGCTTTTAGAGCTTAAATTTTGCCCTCGAATGCCTTGATTTTGACTTTAATTTACATGATTTCCACGGTTTTTTCATCGAATTTCATATTTTGAGTTTTTTATTTTTCCTGTACTTTTAGACAAAATAACCCTATTTAGTGTACTGCATTTTTGTTGTAATTTTAGAAGATATATCTCTAAACAGTGGGGTGGTCCAGGGTTGGCATTATGAACCCACCCTGGTGCAAAGATGGTGGGATAATAATCACTTAAATACTTTGCAAATGTACACTATCTAAACTCAACTTTGCAAACTGGACCACTTATTTTTATTTCCAGCTTCCTCCAATCTTAACCTAACAAAGTGGTGACGCCCTTCTCTACTACATTCAATGGTAATGAGATCTCACTTAGTTTTCTTTTGACATTAACATTTATAACCCCTTTAGGCTTTATTATCCCCCTCCCCTTGGTAGGTGGTGAACCCCATTGATAAATTTTGGAGTCGACATGCTGGAAGTACCTGTTAGGTAACGTGTAGGGAACAACTGATATTGCAGGACTGGTATAGATCTCCACTTATAACCACACCCCCTCAACTAATAATGTACAAGTATACTTGTGATCAGGGAGATGCACACCCTTTTCGTGAATCTAAAACACTGACAAACCTACCTGGGTGTCGTCGTCGTTATTAACAAGGTATTGCACACTAGCACTTTTACAAACAACCTGCAAATGACCATGCTTATTGCAACGATTACACTTATAACTGTGGTACTTGCACTCTGCTCTGGTATGATTTTCCTTGCCACAACAAAAACACATGGGCTTCTGCGACTCCTGTTCCTTGATGGTAGTGCTACACTGTAGTGAATGTTAGCCACGGCGGTAACCACGCCACCCAACGTACTGAATAGAGGACCCCTCATTGGTGAACCGCTGAGGGCGATGGAATGTGCCCCTCAGCCACAGAGTGGGGAAGAGGGTTTCAAAATATCACCGATTCTGCCAGCGCACGCTCAATACTTGTAGCAAATTTCAAGGCACGGTAGTAAGTGAGCTTGTCTTTCACCAGTAGTTTTTTTGACGGATATGATCATATTTCACACCACTTACTAATTTGTCATGTAACCGTTCCAGTAGCATGTCCCCGAAATCACAGTGAACACTCAGCCCTTTTAAAGCAATAATAAATTCCGAAATTGATTCGTCTGGTTGCTGGGCATGTTTATCAAACTTGAATCGCTCGGCTATGTAGTTACGTTTTGGTTGCATATGCTTATGAATCATCATCACTGCTTCGATGTACGTTAACTCCGCCGGCTTCTTTGGGACACTCATATTTCGTAGCAGATTGTAGGTTGTAGATTCCAATGGACGTCAGCAACGTACATAATTTCTTGTATTCTGTTATAGAGTTGTACGAAAGAAACAATTTGAACCGCTCCAAATAAGAATCCCACGATTCACGGTCATTGCTAAATTCTTCTGACTTGTCCAAGAATGGCCCACCCTGTTACGCTTTCGCCAATTGGCATTACTGATTCAGTCGAAATTTTCACGAGAAGTCCGCTACATCGAAGCACGATACAAGCAAATTGTCCCCATAGCCTTGTGTATTTGAGCACACGGATGGGTTAAATAATTAACGATTGCAGGATTCCCATTGCAAACCACTGTTTACTTTCGTGTCAACCATTTTACTAAATACAACAACCAAGGATTACACTTCACACAGAGTAAGCACCACCACAGTGATACTGCTCAGCTCAATTTATCACAGTCGTGTGGAAGAGAGGGTAATGTGCAGTCATCCCATCCACTTCGCTGGCTACAGCATGATGTGCCCAGTAATGGTCACACCTGTCACCAACCTCTCTGTCTGAGATGTCGGAACATAAATCGAGGTCACGGTTTCCCTACATAGGGCTCTTAAGTATCGAGCACATCATGCAATGAACCAAAAACATACCTATAGCTTGCCAGTCATAGATAACAACCAGGTCACACACAAACTCTGACAGCCCGAGAGATAAACCATTATTATCATATAGAGTGATAATCACATAAATGCACCTCGTCATTATCATCGAGCAACTAACACCACTGTAATAGTCAACAGCAAAGAGCCCTGGCAAACATTATGGATCAACATTACCAGTGTGGAAATATCTTTAGTAAATACTGTAATGCGCAACATCGCTCATAGGGACAGCCTGCCTAAACAATACCTTCTCGCATGACACATAATCCGTTTACAAACACCTATTTGCAACAGTATGAATAGCTACCACGATAGTGTACTCTGCTACAATGGTTGAAGACTTAGCAGCTGTATCACCAGCATCGACAACAAAATTACAATGTTACTATTGTGGAAATACTTTTAGTACAAATAGTAATGCACATCGATATGAAAGTTACCATTACATGTTCAGATCAATATACATACTGCTCCTCTGTAATAACTGCAATGTGGTGTTTACCCGCAGTGATAAACTATAAGAAGACATACATAGATAAGGTTTGTCGTTAATCATGAAGTTGAAGATTCATTGCAAGCATTACGGTATCAATGTATGGAAAAAATACATTCAGTAAACAGGAGTAATGCACGTCGACATGAAAGTTGATCGATTGTGATAAATGCAATAATGTGTTTACCTGCATAGATAACCTGTATAACAAGCTCATGTTGGTAGTGGTGGAAGTTGTGGTGGAACACTGACAGTTATGTTGACCACGAATGTGTACACTACTACAGATGGAATCAATGGTCGCAGACATGTGACATGGTGGAATTTTGGAACACAAGGGGGTTGAGTTTATGTTGAATAGATAGAGGGTTGGATAAATAATTAGCGGGTTTGGGCACCAGTGCAGAGCAGGAGAGTCATGGGTTCATAAAGGCCAATGGCCATGTGGCCTCCTCTTGGTGTCCCGATGTCACTCTTGTAGTAAGCATTCCTATTCCGATGAAAGTTGAAGTTCCGAGGAGCTATATATACTTGGCCTGGTCTCGTAAGGGCTGTGGGCCTCCCTTATATGCCTCTAACTCATAGTGGGTTGTTTCGGCATATCAATGCCGTAAAACATTCCTTGCACGCTTTTAAGACAGGTAGAAATAATTCAAGTGATTAAGTGGTCAGAGTGACAAGTAAATAAAGTCGTGCATCGTATTCTTGGAATGTGAACAATTTATTTATAAAACTCTCGTCTGAGGCACAAACAATACAATTTCTCCATTGTAACTCATACAGCTCTTAGGGCCGTATTAACAGTTGTTTCTCAGATCTCGCCTTGAGATCATATCATGCGATACAGTCTTGAGATGAGTTTCTAGTCTTGAGAAGCATGCAAATTAATGGTCAGTTCTTGAGTGATACTCAGCTGAAATTAGTTTCAAGTTTCTGTTCTCAAGTGATATTAGATTGTGAGATATGGCTTTTTATATCTAGCTTCGCAAAGGGCCCATGGAAGCAGAAATCGAAGTATTTTCTGTTGTCGATGCATGTTTGTCTGCAGCTACATTCGAATGTTTGTTATGTTTAGGTATATTTTCTCTTGTTTCTTGTGCAGTAACTCATTTTAAAAATACTAAAAATTTCACAGTGCTGAATAAATATTAACAATTCTACTTGTAAAGTTAAAAAACAATGGAAAAGTAATGTTTTATAACAAGTAGGGTGAAATATCGCAGTACTTTCATGTAATAGTCTTCAGAGATGGTACCTATTTATCTAATTTAATATTAATTTTATTATAAAATAATTATAGTTTAAAAATGTATTGCTACGTAACGATAAGTATTCTTATAAGAGATGTAAAACAATACTAAACAAACATTACTATCCGTTACTTTGGATACACAGCAGTAGAACTAATTTTGTCATAAGCTATGCTTCCAACTAATAACCAAAAAATAATAATTTATTGCTGTTATGCAGTGTGATATTTTTGAAATAAATACTAATCGAACACAATTATCGCTATTATATTAATTGCTCTAACACATTTCATACTTAGAGGGCAGAGTTACAGCTGAGGTGTCGTCGGGGAAGGACCTATCTGTAGAGAGCTCCGAGGAAAAGGTGTCTTTAGCATGTTTTAGTGTTAAAAACACCGCGCCAGTATAAGTTAAGTGCCTTTTTCAGGGCTACTTGAAAGGTTTAAGATGTTCCCCTATTAAATACAGAAGTAAAATTTCTACTTGAGGTAAAAATAGAGTGCTATTAACACACCCCTCCCTGGCCTTGTCTCCGGTATAGGTGAGAGGATAGGAGGGCACGGGCTTGGCGAAGGCACACACCACAACATTAGAGGTGTGGGTACACTGTAGGAACTCTTTCCACGTAGGTTGCACTGTGATTTAGATTATATTTGTGATTTCCCCTCTGTTCATCTCATGTCATTGTAGTTTATTACAACAAGCGAAACCATGGCAGACCCCGAGGCTGCCATGGACTCAAAGTCACTGTCCCTGAAGTGCCCAGCCAGCGAAGAGTCACCCAGAAATGCAAGCGAAAAAAAGACAAAATGTGACACAAAAACCAGCCCTTCATGCTACAACTGCGCCCCCTCAGGGCACAGCAGCGCTCTTCAGGACAAAATAGCAGCACAAAATGGCGCTGTGCAGCAACCAGCTGCTAAGAAGGTGCAGATAAAGGCCTTTATGGTGTATACGTCCAAAACACACAACTACCCAACCTTGAAAAGAGCACTCGATGCACACATGCAACGTCATGGAGAGCTGTTTGCACTGGAGCAGACACCATTCGTGTGCATACGAGCACGATTACTAACTACATAAATGTGGTCCGAATTGTCAAGCAAATGGGATATGACCATAGCCTGCTCCGACAGGCCCAATAAATTACTGTGAAATTGGATTTATATTGTGTCCACGCAGACACACCCATGAAAATTCCTCCAGGAGGAATTCGCAGCAGTACGAATACCAGTGCAGCAGTGCTGGTTTATCCATGATCGGAATCGTCGCCCAATAAACAAATTTGTGATTGTATTGCCAAATGGTACAGACCCTACGCCCTTTCTGGCCCTGGCAAGTTTTGCAGGGCTACAAATCAAAGTAGAAGAGTCTCGGCACCCGACTGGGCCTTCACAGTACGGAAGATGCCAATGATTTGGCCATGTGACTGGCGGGTGCAATGCAGCCCCTACATGCAGATACTGTGGTGGACATCACCTTACATCTGCCTGCAATATTCAAAATTATCGAACACAATTCAAATGCGCACAATGCCAAGGACAAACACTGTGCAAATTACAGCGTGTGTAAAAATTACAAAGTTACCAAGTGGAGTAGACTGCCGCAAGACCAGAGACAGTCACGCCAGCTCCAGTCCATGCTGGCTATTTGCAAGAATGTGCATATAATCCATTCACTCTATCTTCGGCCTTATGAAATCGAACCTTTGAAAAATCACCGTAGTCATATTATGTAAGCCTGTTTTTCCAATAACTTGTATTCCACAAATATTTAACACCCTGATTAACTTTAGAGTACTGTATTATTGAATAAATAAAACTTTACCTTAGTATCTTATATAATTTGTAATATTTATTTCGTATTATGTACGAATTAACAACATCGAGAGCAGCGACATGTTGGCAATGGCGGTAAGAAACCTCGGTTTATGTATACCATTTGTTAGTTAAACATTGCCAATTGATATATTTGTATTGTTAGGTAGCACTGACGAAAACACATTTCATTGCTGCAGTTAAATATATCCACGCGAATTCCTGTGTGTACACTAGTATTTTTTTTCCGTCCAGAATAAAGGTTCAATAAGGGAAGCAGAGCGTGTCTCTCTCATTCTCTCTGTCTCTCTTCTCTCTCTCTCGAGAAGATCGTTCCACCTGTGTAGGAAAGGTATACATTTTGTTATTGCTAATGTCAGCACATCTCATACTAATTACAGTAACAATAATGATGTCTGAGATTGTAATTTACAACTAAAACTAGATTTTATTGTTTAAATGTGTATTATTTGTTATTTAGATGCAATTACATATTTTAGATGCGACGGCACGACACAGCTCGTTGTGCGACACTTACAAATCCAGCAGGTTGGCAGACGTGGTGTGGTAAGTGTTCCCAATATTGCGGCAGGCAGGCAATTATACCCAGTGCATTACGACTGACAGTGGTAGTGGTGTGGCAACATATGATGACACGGCGTGTTTCTGAACGAAGCGTCAAGTTCGTACTCGTGTTTTTTAAACATCCTACGGAAGTTACAATGTTGTAATAAATATGTGTTTCCACGGCAAAGTGAAATGTGTTTGTGATAGTTGTGTATGAAAGGGTGTGGTGGCTGTGTTGTAATCGTTATGCAGGCCAGGTGTGTGTGTTGATTCCAAACATGTGCAAAATATATACGTTTTAACCATTAACTGATGTTATGATGAAATTAATTATTTTCATTATGGTTTGTTTATCACAACGTTGTACCTTTGCATTGGGTGTTTGGAAAACAGTTGTGTTATGTACTTACCTTTCTGTGATTTGAATGTCTGCAACAATCCCAACGAAATACTAAGCCTACCCAGATAAAATTTAATAAATAATAAAACAAACCTACAAACCAGTAAGTACCAATACATGTAAAAATTAACAGAATAAATGTTACGGTAGGGCTATGTGGATGCATGTTACCACTATCCTTTACGTTTGTCGATGTACAATAAATAAGCGACACGAGTTGCGTGCTTGAATTTACTGCATCGTTTCGTTGGACTGGTTGTCCCTTCGTATTAATTTTTTTCCAAACACATATTAATGACGACAGGTTAAATACTAATGTTGTTTCCACCACAGTTGTAACAAACACCATCGTGGCAAAATATTAATGTGCATTATGTGTAACGTGCTATATTGTCTGTAACAAATAGTTATAATGCTGACCTAAATATTTTTATATGCCTACATAGTGAATATTCGTAGGAAATGATTTCTGCAATATGACATGATACTTTGAACTGCTGTAAACAGCAACCAACACATTTGACAGTTATAAAAGTAGAAGTCACAATTTACGTGTAGCGGAAGGATACGTAATCAGTAACCAAAGGTAGAAATTTGTCAGGGCTTCAGAAAAGGCCGAAATTCTTCGTGAATCAACTATATAAATGCATGGAAATCAACCCCACAACATCAGGCCCCTTCAGGGCAACCGCAGGCGCCACTCCAGCCTCCACGAAACACTTTTCTGCCAAACTGGACACAACAAGCACGACCCCAGCCAATCCCGCCCTGTAATAGGTTAGGATATTTTGTGAACGAGGCAGAATTCCCGTCTTTTGCGAATGATTACATTCCCCACGATCCAACCAGGCGCTGGGGCACAAATTTGCACAAAAACACGTAGAAAAAAGGACCAAAAAAGCTAAGCTTCAGCCACCACAGCCATGCTAGAGGCCGATTCTACCTGTGCGGCCAATCAGGGGCTAGCTCAACCCCCACTGGGCGAGCAGGTTCACGAAGGTACTATACAAAAGAGGCCTGAAAACGACCAAACGGCCAGACTAGCTAAGCTGCTGCGTGGTGAACATCACACTCAGAGTCACTCACTCTCCAGGAACTGTCCACCCCTTGGATCCAGCGAAGGCGAGATTTGTATTCGGGCGTGGTGGGACTGATTGCAGCTCAGTTGCGGTGCCTATCCGAAACTAGTCGTGTCCCCAGGTGGCAGATCGGGGATTCCCAGGTTCTGGGAATGCCAAGAATGTAAAATACTGGGTCGTAAGAGGCCAGCTCGACAGAGCCGTCGTCGTGGGCGACGATTACCTGTGTGGCTTAGTTGAAGATGTCAGTAGCACATCGGCAGGAGGCAGCCCAACGATCAAGAAGGAGAGACTGGGGGTAATCCAGAGGTGCTAAAAAATGCGAAGTTGGCGAACCAATTTTCTGCTGAACTTTGCGGACTGTCGACTGTGGATGTGTGAGGAATGGAATTGAAGAGCATCGGACCTCAGAAGCATCCTAATGGCTGCCTGGGTAAGCAGATTCGCCTCCACACCTGGTAGTTCCTGGATTTCCTGCCGAGCGAGTCTCGTGTCTACGACCGAGGGAGAGTTTGAAGGAGGAGGATGGTGTGGCTCCTCTCATTGCAAGTCCTCACCTTCACCCACGGCGCGGAGTTTCTGGCATCACTGTGAACGAGAGAAGTTGGCGTCAGTGCCATGACTGAGCTGCCCATGTTTTTTGCGTATTCGATGAGAATCAGGGGGGGCCTGCAACAAATACTGCTGCCGATGTTGTTGTGCAGGCAGCCTGCACAGTAACATGGGTGGCAGTTTCCACCTTAATGGCGCATGTACCCTCTAAACATGTGCCCACAAGCCCCATCACCTGTCTACCAGTTTCTTCTGTCGTATTAAAAGAATATTCATTCCAAACCCACTATTTCCAGTAGCATTTTCATTAATGCTCCTACACTTTATCTTTTCTGTCGGTATGGAGTTTGCCATGTCTTGGCGGGTTTTACCATACCCCTTCTAGAACATAGTTACAGCTATAGGCACACTTAGGGAAGAAGTCATGGCCTTAATTTTTGGCCATGGGTGCCAATCCCTCTCGCCGAAATGCACATCTCCTTGCATGAATTCCCTTTCTTTTAGGCGTAAGGGGTGCAGGCCTGAGATGCAACAAGCCCCTGTCCTACCATGGGTGCACACTTAACACTTAGAAATAGGGTAGGCTGAGAAATTCCAAACTGCCATATCGCGCCCAGAGCCCTTGGAGGCAGAATCTGCACCTCTGCAGGCTTATTTCATCATGAACGTAATTAAAGCTACATTCAAAAGTGATGCTAAACTGAGCCAAACGCCCCAACTAATGAATGAATTAATGTCTCTAGTACAATTGATTGTCGTTTAGTCAACTCCTGGCCATTCGCAGGAAGACAAAATTGCACAGACAATCATGACTCACCTAAAAATGGTCAAGAGTATTGACCATGCAAGTAAACAATTGTAATGCAGATACACTAAATAATTCCGATCTACACTTATACACAATTTTCTACTTGAATGTGCATGACCTAAAGTACGAATTTATTGATTATTTGTCTCGGCATAAAGTAAAAATCGCGGCAGTAAACAAGTCACATTTTACACCAAATAATTGATTCTCTGTTCCAGGCTATGCCGTATATGGGCGGGGCAGTGCGCAGAATGTAGGCAGAGGTGGTGTAGTTGCAATTTTTTACACCACTCAATCGTACAAAATGTAATATTACTTACAGATTTTCTTACACTGGAAGCAGTGGAAATTGAACTTAAATTAGGCTAACAAAAAAACCAAACCCCTATCATTTTATGCCCCACCAGAGTGCTCTCTTACAGTAGCAGGTCTTGATACATTGATAAAATAATGTAGGCCCTGTAATACTAGCTATCGGGGATATTAATGCCAAACATCTGTATTGGCACTCGCGAACCAGAACTGCAAATGATGTGCTATTGCAAAGGCACCAAATTAACCGAAATGATCAGGTTTTGGCACCTTACGAACCGAAATATAACCCGACGCAACGAAATCAACACCCTGATGTGCTTGATATAATAATAATAAATATACAGTTTAGTACTGGCTTCGACCTCAGGGTCGAGCAGGATCTTTCTTCTGACCAATTACCAATACATATAGATTATCACTCACTTAATGCTTAGACTACTGCCCCTATAAAAATTAAAGATTATTCCCATGCGAATTGTCCCGCATTTACAAATTATATTGACGAAAATTTACCGCAATTAGATGCAGATTCTATAACATCAACTGCAATAATTGACGAAGCAGTCTCGGTCCTTAATAAATCTATTAATTAAGGTATGGCAGAGCAAATTCCAGAGAAAATAATCACAGCAAAACTAGAAACTTCCCCACAATACATACGGGATATTATCATGCAAAAAATTAAGGCGCCAGTACACACACTGCAGAAATCGCAGAATTAAAGCCGGCATAAATGAATTGCAGGCAGTGATCTCGGACGAAGTAGCCCTTTGGAGGGCTAGTGTTTGGGATGCGAAAATCGCAAAATTAAATACAAATACGAATAATCTGTGAGCGCTAACCAAGCACCTATTAAACAAAACTTATAAAGTTCCACTCTTAACCACGACCACTGGTGTAGCTTTCACCCCTGAAATGATGGCACAGTCCGTCACCAATGTGCTGGAAAACACTTTCTAGCCAATCAGGTTCCCAGTGATAGAATTTTCACAACCCAAATTCTACAGGAACTAGACATTAAACAATGGCAGCCCACAGAACATGAACCCGAATATACACAATTGCAATTATAAATTATACTTGCCATTTACCATATGAAGCCTAAAAAGGCACCTGGCGAGGATGGCATACAAGCGATTGTATTAAAGAAACTCACCGATTTAGCTCATGAACATTTAGCACTGTGTGTGAATTCAATGCTCAAGTTCGAATATTTTCCGAATATATGGAAAAACGCGAATGTAATTGTTTTTCATGAACTAGGAAAATACAAGAAACTGCCCCAGAATTATCGGCCAATCAGCCTACTCAACACACTTTCAAAGGTAGTTGAATACAGCATATTAAGGCGGATAAATTCTCACCTGGAAAGTAATAACTTACTACAAGAGGAGCAATTTGGCTTCCGATCGAAACACTTGACTACACACCAGCTTGTACGAGTTACGGAATACATTACGGATGCCTTTAACTTCAAAGATTATGTTATTGCAGTATTCTTTGATATCGAAGAAGCCTTTCACCATATATATCACGCAGGCCTAATACATAAATTATATGAAATAAAACTCCCTGACTGCTATATCAAATTTATAAGCAGGTATTTAGTGCACAGAAATTTCACTGTTTCATGCGAGGGTGCTAAAACTTGGCGCAAAAACTATTTGTTCCGGAATGCCACAAGGCAGCATTTTAGGCCATGTATTATTTAATATATACATAAATTACCTAACGAAACCTGATCACCGACTGGTGTAATTTGGGTGCTATGCGGACGACACAGATATTAATTAGTCGATCTCACAATCTCGAACTAGCAACCCAAAGGTTACAAAACGCCCTAAATTCTTTTCAAAATTTCTATACAAAATGGCGGATAAAATTTATTTATTTAGTTAAATTTAAAGCTATTTTCTTTACTCGGAGACAATTACTCTAGGCGAATAATCGCCCGAATTAACTCTGTTTGAAGAACAAATTCCCCATAAAAATGTGGTGAAAAACTTAGGTGTCCACATGGACCGAAAACTAACTTGGAAAGCGCATATATATGCTAAATATGCCAGCGTCAAAGCCAGGCTAAACACACTCTATCTTATATTAAACCTACAAAACGCCCTAACCCGAAACAAGCCTGTATTACTGTAAGCAATACTAACACGACCAATTATAACTTATGCTGCGCCCACCTGGGCATATGTAGCTAAAATGCACGCAAGGCGCCTTCAAACAATTCAAAATAAATATGAAGGTGTTCACACTGGTGTAGCGGGATTTGGGGGCTAGCCAGAAATTTAAAAAAAGTACACTTTTACACACATTACAATCCTTTCTGTCGGATAAATGGCTTCTATAATCATATTGATCGACATCGCACATGTGAAACAAATCCTATTTTCGCAATTTAATTTATTATATATAACCAAACAGCGAACAAATTCGAGTCTCAAGTTACCTACAATATTACGACTCTTGTTATATTCTTAGCATGCACTTACGTTGTAATTCTTTTAAAAAATATTTATATGGTTACAACTTTTAATTTAAACATATCTATTACTTTTGCGCTATGAACAGTACACAACAATTGAATTGCAAATTATATATTTAATAATTTTTTTATTGTGCTGTTGATCCCATATGGAGTAAAACCATATAAAATAAATATATTTTCGTGTTTAAACGTACACATAGGACCATCTGCAAACGAATACTGTGTCGAAATGGTATCTCAAGACATCTCTCCACATCAGTTACCTGAAACGGAATTTATTTATTTACCTGTCTCTCTTGATACTAGTTTTGGTGACTATTAATAAGGTGTATTCTCAAGAGCCGGCTAATAAATAGCTAAAATGGATATTAACTGAAACCACTCTCAGGCGAGCGCTACATTAAAGCTTGTCTCAAAACGGATCTCAAGATTCGTTTATTATATAGTATCTGTTATCAAGAAGATTCTCAAGAGCCGATACACGACTATAAATACGGCCCTTAAACTGTAAAAATACAAGCCGAAACAGTTTTTTACGTGATAAAGTTAAGGTTCGGCTGTGAACAGAACCGGCCGAACTGTGGGCTGGCGCACTCTCCAGGGTAACGAAAGACTTAATATGTACAGGTAAATTAAATTTAATAATGCAGCTACATGATAAGTCAAGAAAAAAGTTGAAGTCACAGCAGCTGGCATAAACGCACGTCCAACCCCACAAGATGCGATGATGCCACTGAGAAAATGGTCATGCAGGAGCTGGCGCCTGAACACAGCTTTCCGCATGACATCACAAAATCCTGTTATTCTGGTAAAAACCATTAAATCGAAAATGAATGAAGATGACGATACCACAAGGATGGCAAAACAACACTTGCGACACTATAATTTGCACTATAAATGTATTCAGCCATAAAATAAAAACAGCTGTTAACTGCACTCGCATATTTAAAATTCTCTGCCCGTATGTCCTTTCCTTAAACTAAATCAACCATTTTTCAAATGGGTTGTGTGTCTCGTATATTACAGATCTCGTCCCGCATTTATTTGTATGTTCACTGTTTTTATATGTCAGTACGTTGCTATATATATATATATATATATATATATATATATATATATATATATATATATATATATATATATATATATATATATATATATATATATATATAATGCATAAACACTGTAAAAGGAATATCTTAATAATTGGACAGGCTTTGATTGAAACTGTGAACAACAGTCCATAGACATGTGGTTGGCTCGTGGCCTCCGTAGCTTGGCTCTGCTGGCCAGTCTTTAAGTTATTTATCTTTGCACTTTCAAAATAATTACAACATGCGAAAAATAATGAAATAAATAAATACAAAAACCCTTCTAAATTTTATATACAAGAATGGTACGTGATGTCCTCGACTGGGATGGTGCATACTAGTACATTTAAGGTGAACACAAGTCATTTCAAAACAATAGCACCATAATTGTCAGAAAAATACACAACTCTGATAAATTACGTTGCTATAAAATATTCTGCATACACTGCATGTGAACACATCACTAATATTGAATAATTACATGTGAGCTTTATTATACACTTGACGCCAAAACATATCATGACATAAGCACTGCCTGACGTCAATAAAACAACTAAAAAAACATCATATTTACCTTGGTTATTATTGCATGAATAATCTGTGTATATGGCTTTGCATCCATGGCACTCGCCTTAGCAAACATGTATACAATTTATTAACATTTTATTACCCCAAGACACAACACGAACACTGCTCTTCAAAATGTAAACAAGCGTGACATGACATGGAGGGTGCTATGGCACACACGTGGAAAACGCATTGTAGCACCACACATTATATTACTAAATATTAAAAAAGCAATTTACAAAATGTTAACAAATACATTTGCTGTACTAATGCGCTACTCACTGATGCACGGGATACAGGTTGTAGCACTAATATCTCACGTCGCTGGTGGGTGCTCTGGACGATGTGCTGGAGGCAGGAAGAACGGTCGGGCATTGACCAGTTCACGTCAAACTCACCCCTTTTTGGAGGCTGTTCTCTAGCCGACTGCATATTTCAGCAGCAACAGATGGCTTGACGTTTCCACGGTGTCTTAGGTTGTGGCCCTATGACTGGGTGAAAATGGCCGGCCATGTTGTGGAAGGTGCATTGGGCGCGTGACTATGCCCGCAGGCCGTGCACAAAGCATGCCAGGCGAGACGAGATTGACGAGAGCATGGAGGAAGGGGAAGTAGTGCTCTTCTGCTCCTGACTCGTGGTTCATAAATCTGTGATGGTGTGGGAGGCGTGAGTTAAGCAGTTGGGCGTCCCCAGAAACTTCCGGTGGGCCAAACTCCACCGATGATCCCAATGATGTACGGCCTCTCCATGGTGTCCCGATGCTCTCTGTGACATCACGGATGGCGGCGGATGCAGCTGGTGGATATCTTGTGCACATTAGTTGTATTCCCCGGTGTTCCATCTGGATCGCCTGTAGACAAACATCTGTCACTGTGTTTACAAAGCATTGATCATTGTGATGTGATGAAACAATGGGCGCACTGTTACATGAGCGGAGCAGCAACACCGCACATGGCATTGTTACATACAGCATGATGAAGTAGTGATGGAGGGAGGAGGGTGAAGTTCTTCTGCCCATCGCATTATGATGCAAATGTGTAGAAGTGGAGCCACAGAAGGAATAGAGGAAGTAGAGGTGACTCGCCGCCCCTCTCTTGCTGCATAGCCAATGTGCGAACTGGGCTGAATGTAAACGAATCCGCATGGCTGAATTGTTCATGCTGTCACTTCCAGACAGACAGGAGTGAATGATGCTGAACTGATAGACATGTCGAAGTTTGGAATGTCACTTTAGGGTGAAAATTTCGCAATGTTTACATACTTTGGATTGGCCCGGGTGGCCTGGAAACATGTTTGATTTTCATGTGTGGACACGATCATGGCGGTAACGTGGAATTATGCGAACACTGTTTGTAGGTAAAGTGTTGTACGCTTAGTTCATGATTCGTGGTGGTAAGATTGCGAATGCTCACAATCAATTGTTTACATGTCCTTTGTCTGCTGTACTATGATGAATGTTTATGTTTGTGTGCCGATGATTTCTTCTGTTGTGTATACGCAACAGGGCAGCACATTTTCCATAGTGGTGTTGTTACTGCGAACATGCGGCGTTAGTACGAGGTGACAAGTTGTGTCCTCTCATGCAGTGGGTGGTGAGGTTTCACTCGTTCACTTGTTTCGCCGTTACTGACCTGCACAAACAGTTTTGTTGTGGCGCTGATGACTTAATGAATTTTCCTTGGTCGGTTAGGACATACACTGTGCCAGTGGAACCGCATCCCTGGGCAATATATGCAGGGATGGGGCAGTGTCTGCATCGCATTCCCACAGTCCGCTGCAAATCTGAGATGTGTGGCTAGAGTTGTGTCCATTATGCTTGGAGGTGCACGCTGCTCCTTCGCACCAGCTGTGGTCAGTATCGATCAAGCTGGCTGGCCGAGTGGAGAGTTATTCACATGTGCCGAAGTGGGCATGTCATTGTGTTGCACTTCATGTGCTCCTAACAGCTCATTCCGGTGTCGTAGAACGCTGTTGCAGCTGTCATATATATGATAATGTCGATTGTGCTCGCGTGGTGCATTGGAATGCAGCATGAATGTTGACATTTTGTTGCAGTTACTTGTCTGCACATGTGATTGGCCACGGTTGTTGACTTTCACTTTTTAGCATGCTGATGCTGACTTTGTACCACCTATCCTGGTAGGTGGTGCACCCCTCTAGGCCGGTGATGCTCCCAAGATGGTGGAGGATAGCTAATGTCGCAGCATGGTATGCCGGTCCCAAGATGGCGGACCTGTAGCTTCTCCCTGTAGAATAGCGAATTATGGTGCCAAAATCTGCACATGGTCAATTTTCCTTGTTCCGATGCGAATTTCTCCCGTTTCTCCGCACAAATTATATAGAAAGGGTGTAAATGTCGCAAGTAGCTAAATATATGGGACTGTGTGGTCCAAAAGTGGATACATGAGCACTTGGATGGACATTCTCACACACAAAAAAAATATTTAGAACATCATAATGCACAAAAATTATGTTGGAAATACTGTTCAATGTTGGGTTACTTGGTGGGTAATGACAGCGGGATATATAGCCCCACGGGTCGGGCAGACATTTTGACATGATGGAATTTTGTAACACAAGGGGTAAGGTTGTTTGGATAGAGGATTGGATAAATAATTACCAGGTCTGGGTGCCAATGCAGAGCATGGAAGTTATGGGGCCATGAATACCGACAGGCATGGGGCGACCTCTTGGTGTCTGACGTCACTCCTGTAGTAAGCATACGTATTCCGAAGAAAGTTGAAGTTCCGACGAGTTATATATCCTTGGCCAGGTCTAGTAAGGGCTGTGGGCCTCTCTTATATGCCTCTAACTCGTAGTGGGTTGTTTCGGCCACCCAATGGCATAAAATACTTGTCGCACACTTTTAAGGTAGAAATAATTCATGTGGTAAAGTGGTCAGAGTGACCAGTAAATAAAATTGTACTTCATATTCTTGGAATGTGAACAATATATTTATAAAACCCTCGTCAGAGGCACCAAAAACACAATTTCTCCACTCTAGCTCGGATATCTCTTAAACTGTAAAAGGATGTGAAGCTGGCATAGTTGTTGCGTGATAAAGTTAAGGTTCAGCCATTAACAAAGCGGACCAAACTGTGGGGTGGCGCACACTCCAAGGTAATGGAAGACTTAAAATGTTCTTGTAAATTATATTAAATATTGCGGCTACATGATTAGTCAAGAAAAAAGTTTTATTTCTGAAGCGGACACTCACACTTGTCCAACCTCATGAGATGCGATGATGTCACTGAGAAAATGGTCGCGTGGGAGCTGGCGCCTCAATGCAGCTTCCCGCATGACATCCCAAAATCCCGCTATCTGGGAAAAAATTATTAAATAGAATATCAATGAAGATGACGATGGCACAAGGATGACAAAACAATACTTACGACACTATAATTGGCACAATAAAAATATTCAGACATAAAATAAATACAGTTGTAAACTTCACTGGCATGTTTACAATTCCCTGTCCATATATCCTTTCCTTGACCTAAATCCACCACTTTTCACATGGGGTGTGTGTCTCTTATATTAGGGATCTTGTCCCGCATTCATTTGTATGTTTGCTGTATTATATATATATATATATATATATATATATATAATGCATTAACACTCCAAAAAGAATATCTTAATGTTCGGGCAGGCTTTGATTGATTCTGTGGACAACAGTCCGTAGACATGCGGTTGACTCGAAGCCTACGACACTTTACTCTACTGGTCAGTCTTTAGGTTATGTTATATTTGCACTTTCAAAACAATAACATGTGAAAAATATCTAAATAAATAAATACATAAACTTTCTAAATATTATATACAGGAATGGTACATGACATCCCCGACTGGAACGGCCCACCCTAGTGAATTTAAGGTGAACACATGTCATTTCAAAACAATAACACTAAAAGGACAGGTCTTACCATCTCTTGGTAAGGGTCTTAGGTAATTTATCTTATACGTAAAAGACAAAATTCGTCTTACCATCTGTAGACACCGCTACCTAGAGGGTACATTTTTGTCTACTTTATCTGCATGTTGAAGCTCTGGGTAAGGGTTTGCACTTGAGATAAATATGGCGATCCCGCCAACCCATGTTTACATTTGAAATGAAGGTAGAGGGAACGAGATAGGTGAGTTTACTGGAGACGACGATTATAAAGAAATTGTTTGAATTATCAGTGCTAGCGGGGAACAAACATGATTTTAGAGGAGTAAACTTGTTGGAATTTCCATAGAAAAGTATGTGTTCAAAAAGTTGCGAATTTTACAAACAGTTGGTTTGTGTGGTTTGTAAATTATCCATCAAACTGTTCCTATAATTATAGAAATGCATTTGGCCTGAAAAAGCCTCACTTCCAACACTTTTGTAGTGTGTAAATAATATTTATTTATTTGCTTGTATCATAAATTCAACAAGTGTAATGTTAACTTCGGTCGAAGTATGTGTATTGCTGCATCTGCACGAATACGAACAGCGACACATGTATCGTGTTTAGTTTTTCATTAAAGTTAAAATTTTCCAAATTACAATAATGTGAATGTTATTTCAATATGAGCGAAATTTGCCACTGTTCCATCAAAAAATATGCTACTCATAATGCCACATACTCATACGAATGCCGTCTCACGAAAGACGTTAATATAAAACCCCTCTGTACCTTTCTCTTTGTTTTCTTTTTTCCTTCGAAATAAAATAATATGAACCCCAACAAACTTAACTTGGCAATTACAAAAATTAAACAGTTTGTAATGCCAACCTAGCTATAGGCCTAATATAGCCTTCAGTTTTTCAGTGCCTGTCATGAGTCGGGAAATGATAGGAACATACAGACACAGAAAACCAACAAAGAATAGTTGACAACATGAAGATCACAGAGAATTCCGTGGCAGGAATTCAGTCCGTAAACGACAAATTAACAGAAAAAAAATTAATGATGGAAACAACCAAAACAGACATACACTGTGGTCTTCTTGCAACTAAATGATTCCTTGTGCAAAATTCTGTGTATTTATGTACCTCTTGACAACTATTTGTTTGGTTTTATGTGTCTGTATGTTTAATTGTAGTTTTCTACAGCAGAAACTCTGCTACAACAGTGCTTATCCAAAACCATTTATTATTTGTTTCAATTGTCACTATTTTAAACATCAGCTTGTCAAAATCGAGCATCTAGTTATACTGCAAAAGTTTCCAAATGCCACTTCCAGAAATACAAAACTTCTCTATAATTTAATTTAATTTTCTATTCTTTAATTTTGTAAATCGCATCTCTTAATGCTGTATGTATACATGTAGTTATAGGTACACTGCAACCTATTTATTATATTTGAAAACTTCCAGTATGCACTGATAACTAAGAAAGAAACAAGTAAGTATAATTATAAAAATAATAAAATCCATATGTGCAAAATAGTGTTCCTCCTATTCAGAAACCCGATCTGCGATAAACTGACAGAGAATTATATTGATTGTTATAATCATATTTTTCTAATTTGAATTGGTAATTTACTTTGCCCAAATATAACTGAAGAAATAAGGTGCCTCTCTTTACTTCCTAAAGAGTGTGCTGCCATCGGCATAGTGGTAGGGTGCTTGCTTTCCACAAATGAGATCCATGCTTGTTTCCCTGTAAGGTTTTCACATATAGGTATTTTGTTGAATAGAGCTGCTGGCTGGCATGTTTTCTCAATGTTTCCCTGTTTCCCCTGCCCTTGCATTTCTGCACTGCTCCATCTACACCATATTGTGCCCTGACTGGCTCTCCAACACCTTGGTTGTTACAAACCACCTATTCCCATTCAGAAACCAAATCTATGATAAGCTGATAGAGAATTATATTTATTGTTACAATTATATATATATTTTTAATTCAACTTTCCAACTTACTTTGCCAAAATATAATTGAAGAAATAAGGTTCCCCTCTTCACTTCCTCAGGGGTGTGCTGTGGTGGGCGTAGTTGTAGGTTGCTTGCTTCCCACCAAATTGATGTATGTTTGTTTCTCTGTGAGGTTACACAGAGGTATTCACATATAGGAATTTTGCTGAATAGTGCTGCTGACTGGCATGTTTTCTCAAGGTTTTCCTGTTTTCCCTACCTTTGCATTTCTGCACTGCTCTGTCTTTGCCATATTGTGTCCTCATTGGCTCTCCAACACCTCGGTTGTTACAAACCACCTATACCTCTCAGCTCCTTCCTTCTTAGGGTATTGGGGGACGATGGTGGTGTAGTGGGTAGAGTACTCGATGTTTCACGAATCAAACGTCGTTCTAAATATGTAACCATCATTCATTATCAATATAAAAATGATATTATGTCCAATTAGTTGCCCTCGCCATTAGAATTTCACAAATCATTAAGAAGGGTGAAATAGCATTTAAAGAAAATCATGTGACTTTTTCAATTTTGCAGATGTTGCAGTTACAGGAAAAGATTGGCTTTATCTAAGTTTTCTTAATTTAAATACCTTTGGAAAACAATAAAATGTAAAGATTTGTCATTTACTGTAATGATTACAGCCTGCCATTAAATGCATCACCATCTAAACACACAAGTCAACTTTATTTATTTAACTTAACATCTTGTAGACAGCAGGTTTATTAGAGAATGGTACACCAAGAACACAATGAAGGGAATACATGGAAGGAGTTGGTCATTACCTTTATTAATGTCACACCAGAAATTGCCTGGAGTGAGTTCGAGAAACCCTGGAAAATGCAAATCAGGTAGGCTAGAGTCATTAGCGCTTAAAAATATCAGAACTGATTTGGTTGTATATTCTTGTGTTTACATGCAAAATTCACATTTCACAAATGCAAGAATAACACAAATTTAGAGAAAATTCAGAACTAGTGACTTCATATAGCACTCGCAAAACTATTCAATGTAAACAAATTTCAAACTGACCTAAACTTTAAATAAATCAAATAAATGCAACCAGACTCAAGTCCTTGGACTTCAACAGCATTGCAAATATTATTTACAAACAATAAAATGGCCATCGGTACTCTATCACATCCTTTAAACTAAATTAAATACTTAAGGACCAATTAGAATTCACCCAGAACATCCAACTTAACACAAATCGACAGCAAGTTCCAGGTAGTTACACAGACAAATAAAACTAATGGTAAGACACTACTGTTGGGTAGAAGATCCGGGTAGCCTATCTTCTGGGTAAGTACCTGGATGTTTGCCAAGATAATGGTATGACCAGCCTCACATCAGAAAAATAGACTACCCTTATAAATTACACTCCTATTTAAATATTCTGTGTACACTGCTTGTGTACATGTCAATTACCTTAAACATGACATAAGCACTGCAAATAGTAAACAACACAACTGTCAACAACATGTAATATCTACCTTGGTTATTATTACATGAATATTCAATGTACACAGCTTGCATGCATGGCACTCGCCTTAGCAAACATTATACACTTTATTAACATGTTATTACCATAAGACATAACACAAACACTACTCTTCATAATGTAAACAAACTTGACATGATACAAGGGCACTATGGTGCACACATGGCAAACATACTGTAGCATTACCCAACAGCTTATTAAATATTAAAAAGGCCATTTCGAAAAAGTGAAAAAATATATAAACACACTGGTTTCCTGCTCTAATGAATTGCTTACTCATGCACAGAACGCAGACTGTATCACTAACGTCGCATGTGGCCAGTGGGTGTTCTGACCGATGTGCTGGTGGCGGGAAGAACGGGCTGGCGCTGACCAGTTCACGTCACATGCCATCTGTAACATTGTCTGTGAAGAGTCGCTACAAGCTTACATTACTACAGGGATCGTGTACTCCCCTACAATATGAAGACAGAATCTACGGTCGAAGAATCTGTAACACAGTGACAGCAACGGCATGGGTCTCTGAAGAGTCACTACAAGCATTACAGTATCAATGTGTGGAAATACTTTTAGTAATTGACATCATACATGCCAACACGAAAGTTACTATTCCGTGTTCAGCCCAGCATACAAGATGGTCCACTGTGTTTACCTATGGTGATAACCTCTATTCATACATAACAAGTGATGTTCATCAGGAAGCACATACAGCAAGACACCGGCTTACACATAGCAATGGGTACATTTCTTAGAGGGTAGGTATTCAAAACAAATTTATTATTGGTGTTTTTATTTATTTATGTACATAATCAAATCACACACACACACACACACACACACACACACACACACACACACACACACACATATATTATATATATATATATATAATATATATATATATATATATATATATATATATATATATATATATATATATATAATAAAGCCTCCAGTTCTGAGTGCATCAATAATTGAATTTATCTCTCTGTTTACAGAGAGATATCCATCTCCCTGCAACTAAAACAACCACCGTAGTATATCAACTAAGTTATTGGGGTTTTCAGAGTAGCCAGACTTCATGATACTCTTTGCAGAAGCTTCACGATATATGTTCTTCCGAGTTGGGTAGGTTGTGAGGGACCTCGGGACTGGTGTACTAGGTTTATTCTGCCCCAACTGCAAGTAGGTCTCAGCAACACACTTTTGCATTGCAGATGTTGGCATGTCATCAGTAGAATATGCATTATCACTGTCAGATTTGGAGGTCACATTGTCTTTCTCAGCAGACCTGGTGGTCACAATATCGTTCTCAACAGAATTGAATGTCACATTGACATTCTCAATGTCCTGGGTAGCTTCTTCATTCTGGACTTTACATGTCAGCTGTGCAGGTATGTTGTTCAAGACTTCTGAAGATTTGTATGGTTCATGATTTGCAACACTCGTAGTTCTTTCTTTGCACCATGCAGGCCCTCATAATGTTATGGGCGCTCGGACTATCGTTAGTTTACATTATGAATCTGCAGGAAGGCTAACCTTGTCACACTGTCGTGTGCCAAGCAAAGGTGCAGTACGTTACACATACCAGTGTGTCTCTTTAGAATATCACTTCTACCAAATGTCACGCCACACATATCACATGTTAGTATTTTAGAGGTCAGTCCTTTTACACATGTGCTTTTCTCATGACGAAGAGCAGCTTTATGGTAGGGTTTGTATCAGGTTTTGCCATCATCATGTGAAACAAAAACTGAAGTTCTTCCCACAGTAGTGCTCTATATATCTACTAACACATATTGCATCAGCGAGACTTAAGCATTGTACCAATCCACATAGCTAGTCAATCACGCAGTGGAACTTCACTTCAAGCAGGCAACTGCCCTGCGCTTATTCTGTCAATTGCTGAGTGTTAGTCCGACACTGTATTCCGTCTCGGTCAAGCGAAGGGTGTCTTTACATTATCGTTTCTACCAAAATTGTGGTTGCACTCCATATGTTAGTATCCTGGAGGTCATACACATTACTGATCCCTCTCGCCTGATCCCTCCTGGCTGACCCCTCCTGGCTGACCCCTCCCAGTTGACCACTCACGTAGTAGTAGTAGCGATGTCACACTATGTTTGATGTTTTGCTGTTGTACTTTATACCTCCATTCTGCCAGTCAAGTATGGTGCTATGTTCTAGTTGAGTATGTACCTCATTGCGAAGTAGTCTAAGTGAATTTGTTCTCAACTGTAGATTATCTATCCTTTGTAATCGCCAACCAGAACCCTTTCCCATTTACTCTTCTTCCCCCTGACAAATCTTCTGTATACTACCTTCAATACTGTCTTCGATGTAGTGCATGTTATGTAGAGGCATATTCGAGGACTTGAAGGCTCTCTGAATAAATTCATCATCATGGGGTTCTGGTTTGGTATATTGACATTCCAACCATATATTATATTTTATTACACATTCTTTTTCAATCTCATCTGTAAGTTGATCTATAATATTCTGCTTCATATGCTTAAGGTATGTACAAATATCTTTCACCATGCCCGATGCAACATACGTCTTCATTAGACCAAGGAACGCATGTTATTTTAGTATGAACCCATTCTCATTTGGTTTGCTTGAAGTATGAAAAAAGGGGGGGGGCAGGAGGAGGTTTTTCCTGTGTACAATATTTCATATAGTTGTCACTCTCCTCGCATAATAGTTTTACCTGGTAGTCCTCTATTTTGCATGACACTTCGGCTGGAACACTTCCTGTTGGTTGATAACCTGTGAACACGCGACCACACTTATAACATTGGTGAGTTAAAGGACACCAGCTTGACTTCATCGAACATGCTCCAGGGTTCTCATGTTGATGGGCAATGTAACTTTTACTAAAGGTCTTGCTGCAGTAGCAACATAAATATCTTGACATATTTGGAAAATTGTACATGTCCAGGATCGATGTTGCCAATGGCGACAAAGCACCAGTATTCAACATAATCTTGATACTTGTGGAGAATTGTTTGCGATGTAGCTGATAGTTAGAGCATATCAAATGCAGACCTACATTGTTTGCTGGCACAGGAGAGAGTCCATAACATGAGAAAGATGACTTTTTAAGCTATCACGACGTCCAAAATGGGACTTGCATTGTTCACATGTTACAGCTGACTGCATCGTGTTCTTAGAACAACCAGTCTTGTGTCGACGAGCATTGCTGCTTTTAGAATATGACTTCTTGCTGAACTTGCACAAATACCCATCTTCGCTCGAGTCGATGTTCACTCTTCGAATATCAACAACACATTGAAGATTCCGTCAATTTCACATGCTTTATATATTTTCATATTTCATCAGTGGGAATTAAGCATTCCGTAAACATAAATTAAATTAGGTAGTGTATCTGGTTTACTACACTGGCACGCAGGTAAATCTCTCATGCCATCGAGCATTGCTAATTTCTACTAAAGATCTTGCTACAATAGCGACACTGTTTCTTTGTCCCGAAGAATTGTTCAGTTCGGAAGTTGGTATACTATTACTCGATACGGCAGGCACCTGATCATTACAGGTTTGTTGCTTAGCAGGTACAAGACTTTTGCACTTTTTTATATGTATGTTTAAACTGTCTGTACGAATGAAGAAATCGTGACACTTATTTCATCTCTATTCTGTGCGATATGAATTTGAATTACATTTATGCTTCATATGTATATTCGCAGTGTATGCATGTGCAAATTTCCTGTTACAGTAGTTGTATGAAAGTCTAGGAGCTGATCCAGACATTATTATTTTCACAGTAGGACACGATGGGTTTAAAAATCAAATGAAAATGAAATGCACTGCAAGTCTTGCGGTGGAAATGATCATGTTCGTGTTTCACCATCTCAATGCCCAAATCACATACTGATACAGAAAAAGAGATTCGTTGAGGAACTTCCTATATCAGTTTATACTGTTAAACGTGGATTGAACAAATTCTGCACATATTCGAAACTAGGTATGTAAAAAAATCGAGTCTGATGACCTGGAAATTTTGAATTTGATGTTAGAGGCATCATTTTACATGTATTTTTATTACACTAATGAATTACAAAGATGATGTTTGACCAACGAGTTTTCTATGTCGCATTTGCAAGATTTTTATTACCATTTGCAAGGAAAGAGGCAGAAAAAAGAACGTGTTCTGTTAGATCCATGATATTTCGAAATCAGGAAACGATACATGAATGCAGATGATACGTACAGTGGTTCGTACAGATCTTTCCTCATAAAGACGGCCGTCATTCAACACGAAACTGCGATAAAAAAAACTGTATTTCGGTGCACTTGTTATCGCGACTGTCCAGATATGCTCACAATATTTTGAAAAACAAATATAGGCTAGAGTCATGAAGATTCGGTTGTACGAAGATGCTTTAACCAAAGACGTATGCACTGCGATGAGTTTCGAAATGTAGAGCATTCTGAACGATCTACATCTCTTACGACACTTGCTACGTGACCGAAAGGAACAATGTAAGAATTGGTGGATGGTTCTGGCATTGTACTTGACGGGCAGGTGGTTTTGCGAACAAGACATGAAATCTTTCAACGTTTTCCCTATATTCAAACCTGGGCGCAAACATGTCAGATATTCCGGTAGAGCACAAGAAGAATTGCTGCGGTCCTTGAAAATGGTGATATCCGGAACAAAAATTAGCGATTTCATGGATTCGACACCTTTGTTTTGGTGGCAATATTTCAATTTGATGCACTTTAGATATGGTAATTTGAACAAAGAAACCTTGAATATAGAGCCTTATAATGACACGACAAGCTTCGCCATGTCCTTTTCCACGAACTGTGTGGAATGTTTGGTACTGATGAACAAGTTTGGAACCAAATCAAACGAATCCGGATCGCCATAACACAAAAATAAATCGATAAAGCAGACCTGTACCATAGTTGCAAACAAGTATTCGAAAATCGTAGGTGTGGATCCTGGAGTAACAATTTTCGTGGGTTTGTGGATGATGGATATGTCCAGGTACGAAGAAACAAATGCGGTAATGAAAAATTCAACTTTCAAAGAAATGTGGTGGAAAGAACGACAGAGACGACGAAAAAGAAAAGATACATGTTCAAATTTGGAAGAGAAACTGTTTGAATACCGACGCGATTATTCCGCGATGGAGAACAAGTGTACTTGCGACGACCTCTCAGCAAAATCTTACGTGGAATATCATTTGAAATATTTCAAAGAATTACAAACCTGTCACTGTCGATGTACATATGTTCACTTGCCATCGGACTGGAAAATTTGTCACAGGCGAGCGCTGGACAAGTCGGCATGAAGAAAGAAAAGGAAACAGCTGTGTTTTTCGGTGGTCTGTAAATTTCCAAAACAAAGTTTATAAGCAGGAACAATAGACCGGCATTCTCGGAATTGCTTGCAGCATTCCAACGAAACGAAAGATGTAAAGTGTTCGAAATGGACGAATACCTGACAAATTGGCCGTGCTCCGTCTGATTCGACAAGATTCCTTTACTGCCCAAGTACAAAACATACGAAAACAAAAATCTAAAAAAAAAAATGTGAGAAAAACCAAATTCATGAGCACCAATTTCAAGTTGGCCCAAACTGTAAAATCGCATGGAATCGTGATGTGAATGCCGCCAGAAACATAATTTTGGATCGGTTTGGGAATCGTCGATTTTCACAAGAAGGAACAACAATCGCTGGATGAGTTTGTTCATCCGGCCGGGTTTAGACCATATGATATTGTTTATTTTTTTTTGCAGAACCCCCTCCTCCCCAAAATGTATTATGATTTAATCTCAGCGAAAACTGGCTGACACGTGCAGGAAGAAGCTTTTTTCAAGTTGCAATATGTCTTTTGAAGTTTTCACACTGTCGAAAATGCAAATGAGACTCTTTACAATACTCATAAGCACACTATTGTGAAGACAAACAGTCTCATGTCGACAAGCATGGCAGCTTTGAGAAATTGTCTTCTTACAGTAGCGAAACAAACATCTGTTATCCATTGTGGAAGAAGAGCACAAAGCCGCTGTTCACTCTTCAAAGTCCATATGATAACTAAACTGGCTAACCCTATATTATTGACAGTTTAACTACTAATGTGAGATACATGTCTATCGCCAACCACAACCAGGAAAGCTTCTACTGCCAGGAGTTTTCTAAACCTACCCTATTGCTAAATACTAACTGTGTGCCCACGGTAGGACAAGAGTTAAATGCATTTCAGGACTGCACCCCATACACCTAAAAGGAAGGGAATTCATGCAAGTGACCTTCAGAAGGTTCATAGGCTGAATCATCGAGGAGTAAAAGGTTATATGGATAGGGTTTAAAAATACTACCATAAATGCCCAGGGAGCACCAGCGTTCTCAGTTGATAGCACCAGTATAGATGGGTCATGTGGCTGACGGCCTATATGTGGTTCCCCTCGATGTCCCACATCTTGTTGTAGAAGTTGTAGAAACTTGTGAAATTTATCCTTGATATATCCTAAATGCTTGGTCTAGTGGTAGTTATTAGAGCTTCTCCCATGGGCTTGCACTCACTGCTGGGCTATTATAGGCCACCTTACACCTTAAGAAAAATATACATTATGATTGAAACTGCCACAAAGTGGCCAGTAAAATAAATAATAACCTGTCAGTTTGTGTGATTTATAATTAATTATATTTGCCTTATTAAACTTCAAAGAAGCACTGAAGCACTGATACAATTTTCTCCCTTAAAGCAGGGTGCTCATTACAACTGTAAAAAGGCAGCATAGTGCCTACGTGAAAATTATATGAATTACATCCCAACCATATAACTATTGAAGACTACATGATCGGTACAAACAGTGAAGTGTCCGGGGAGGGTACACAACACATGTCCATCTCACGCTGCAGCTGTGGCTCTACTATATAACATTGGGGTGGGCTGCCTACTCTCTGGCGCCAACTCTCGCTGCAATGTCACATGATCAACACATACTCTAACACAATATTTAAATGAGATGAAGTGAATGAACATGGCCCTATATGGATATGGTACATATAAAACTTAACATTATAAAGCATCATTGAATATTAAGAGAAAATTAAAAATATATAAAAATGTAATGCAACTTATCACGTAAGGCACCCTAACCTCACTCTGGTGACTTACGGTTTACCCGTGCATGCACCTGTTTGTGCAGAAATTACTCTACATTCAAGTATTCAACACTTTATTAGTGTACACAACATAGTCAAAATATTCTATGTGGCAGATTTTATGTAAAAATAACAGTTATATATATTAGGCTTCTTTTTGGCACGCGGCTAATAGGTTATGTCACTAGGGTTCGTGGTTTGCAATCGACATAACATAAATACTAGCTCTGTCCAGTATTGTGCTGTTCTTGGTACTGTTCAGTTTGCAAATATATATAAAACTAAGAAACACAAGTCAGCGCAATTAACAAAACAACTCGGGAACTTCTGAGGTGAATATTTCACTTGTGTTGTGTCAAACACATGGCTGCATGGTTTGTATACATCTCCACTAGCGGCGCACATCAACATACTTCACATAAATAAATACACAACAAATATGGAACACTTTCAAAACTCTCAGATATTATTATAAACACATAATGCTGAATCGTACTGGCGATATTCAGTTTAACACAAATAACATATGTTCCACGTACATCGCACTGGTGAACACAGTGTGGCGTGTCTGAGACCAAGTGGACCCATGACAAAAACAATAATATTAAATTTTAAAATGGCCATGAAAATCACATAAAATTACTTCTACACTCTTCAACACTGAAAGGATAACAAAATACAATAAGGCCTAGAAAAAACAAAATACAAAAGACTAAGTACATATACACAGAATCTGTGTGGCGGGCGGAGCCAGGTGCCATTTCCGCAAATTGTAGTGGCTTCACTCTCGCTCTATTTTTGGCATGTGATACTGTTGCTCCCATATGGGCAGCCTTGGTGTGACAGCTGCTGTGGGTGTGTCCTGACACCCGCAGGCTGTGCAATCGCCATGCCGGTTGAAGTGTGGCCTCTTCGATCGGTGAGGAGGGGAAGGCATCACCTCCTCGCTTGACTCATTGCCGCTGCTTTAGTTGCTCTCACTGTCATCGTTGTCAGTTGGCCAAGAATGATGTAGGTTACATGTGCTGGCATTCCCAAACCCGAACCTTGCCAGATTCGGTGTTGACAACTGCTGGTGTTTCCTTGGCATCACGACGTCACCGGTCGGGTCCCTCAACTTCTGAAGGTTATCGGTCCCAAGCGGCCTTTGCAGTGTATCTCGCAGGACGGAAGGGGAAACATCCATTGACAGTTCTCCTTCGGTTCCCGTGTGGTTTTCTTGGGTTTCCCTCGCTAGATCCTGTGTGGGCATCTTGGCACCAGGCATTGCAACTGCAGGTACTTCCAGAATTCCCGCACATGTTTCAATTCCTTATGCAGGCATAAATATCGTGGTATCCTCTCCTCACTAATGTCCGCCCCTGCATCTGGAAGAGACCATCTCGGCACCCGGCATCGGCAAGTCTGAGTGCGTCTATGGGGAAGATGGCAGTACTACGCCGCTGAGGCAGATTTTGTAGCAGCTCACTCCTTGCCGGCTGACAGCTTTATGTGGTCTACTCCCTTTGGCCGCAAATCCTACATAAAAACCCTGCTGCCCATCTGACTGCAGATGAGTCCTCACATAGACCAGCTGACCAGGCTGTAGACAGGGTGGGGGACAGGTAGCGTCCGGCTCCCACTGTGAGACATAGCAGTGCTGGCTCTCATGTGTTTCTTTCAGCTTCCTCTCTCTCTGTTCTTCTATACTCTCTTCCTTTAAATCTGTCCCATTGTTTCTCTCGCATCGCCGGTGAATTCCCCAAGGAGGGGTACGTCTGGGTCTTGAAGCAGCTGGGCCATGTTTTCCCTGTCCCTTGGTTGGTACGTGTCCGTAGCATGAAAAGGGTGTTGGGCAAGTGCTCAGCCCACGAGGCGTGATTTTACCCCTCTCACAGGTGCAACTGTGGTTTTATATCCTGATTGTTATCTCTCTGTTCGGTTTATGCAGTCGTGATAAATCGCAGTGGTGTGGTGTTGCACACCCCATCTTGTGCAGAGGTCGTGACATACACGACCAGTGAACAGTGTACCATTATCACCAAGTATAGTAAGGGGATATCCCCAGCATATGAAGAACTCATTCTCCAGTATTTTTCCGATGCCACGTGCTCGTGCGCTAGAGATGGGGTAGGCTTCAACCCACCTCGAGAACATATCTGTTACGACCAGGATGAATCTTTTCCCCATCAGTGTCCTGGGGTAAGGGCCCATCGAGTCCAGTACTACTGTTTCAAATAGCTGACATGGCTCACATGGCTGTGGTGTTGCTCACCGTCCCTACATCGGCTCTTAAAATGGTTGCAGGCAAGGAATTGTCACACAAACTTTCTCACATTTACTGACAGTCTCGGCTAGTGAAAGTATTTTGAAATATGATGCTTTGTTTGAGCCACACCCAGGTGTACAGAAATGTGTTTGGTGTGCGCGCAACATAACACTGAATCGCAGGAAGCCACGGGAACATACGTTTGTGTTCGCACTTGATTTGAGACAGTCATTCACCACTCGCCATTTCTCTACATTCTGCTGTCAACACTCTTCCTTCCACTTCCTCGTGGTGGGGCAGTTCATCTGTTCTCGTGTATCTTTCTTTCTTTCTGAGTGTGTCCAGCATTGGCACGGTTGGCAACACTGACAGGTTTGCGCATTGCACAGACGTACTGGCCGACATGATTACACGTGACACATATGGCAGGACGGCATCCCAATCATCCTCGTCTTACGCAGTCTCACTTCCCAGCATGTGTGACCGGTAGTCAGTGAGCTGATTCTCGATGCCGGCGATGTGTTGAACCTCGAAATCAAATGACTGCATAAGCAGCACCCAATTTGTCAACTTACTCTAGCTTTCCTTGGTATTGTGAAGCCACAGTAGGCAGCAATTGTCAGTCTGCAGGGTGAAGCACTGGTACTCCAGAAGTGGACGGTACTTTTTGAGTCTCCACACCACTGCAAGATACTCACATTCGTTTACATCATGTCACCACTCTACTGGGTCGAACTTGGCGCTGCTGAAGTCCATGATGCGCCATTCGCCTTCGTCTGACAGTTGGAACAGCACAACACACCGTCCCTTTTCGCTGGCGTCCGTCTGGATGTACCGATGGCATATCTGGTTGTACCTGGCAAGGGATTTCCTCGAAACTGGTGTGTTGTTCGGTTAACCCTTATACCGAGTAGTAGGTGACATGAGGTCCATGAGGGGCGCCATTACCAGGGCGAACTCCGGAATGTATACTCTGAGCCAGTTAATCAACCCAAAATATATTCGAAGATTTTTTTTAGGTGTTTGGAGCCTGATATTCTTCGGTAAACAGCAGGTGTTCGGTGATCGGGCGGCTGCCGTCAGCATCCATAATATGGCCCACGAACTGTAGGCTTGCCCTCCTGATGTGGCACTTACAGTTTGCGCAGGTCAGCCCGTTAATAGCCAGCCGATCCAACACTAGTGAGAGATGTTTTACATAGTCCTTCCAGGATTCTGACCACACTATGACATAATCGAGGTATGCCAAAGTGAGCCCCCTGATGTACCCGACAAGCAACCGCGTCATCATCCCTTGGAATGTTGCCAGCGCATATTTCAGGCCCGAATGACATGGCACAAAACTGAAAACGCCTGCCATCTGGTACTGTGAAAGTGGTCTTGTAATCGTCTCCTGGGTGAACCGGCACCTGTCAATACTCGCTCCTCAGATGGTGGTGAGTACTTACGCCTGGCCAAGGTGTTCAGGGCGTCCTTAACGTTGATGTACAGAGGTGCTGCACCCTGGGTGGCCTGATTGAATCACCTGAAATGCATGCAGAATCTCCACGTACCATCCTTCTTTGGCGCGAGAGTAATCGCCGCATTAAGTGAGCTCTCCGACGGCTCGATAACTCCCTCCTCCAACATCTCTTTGATCTGTTTCTGGATGATCTGGTGTTAGTGCGGGTAGTACCGCCATGGACACTCGTAAATCGAGGTCTCGTCGAGGAGTGGGATAGCATGTTCGACCACCATTGTATGTCGCAGCGGATCTGCCAAGGTCAACACGTTACGGCGCTCATCGAGGAGACACTGCATCACCTCGCAGAACTCTGGGGATACAGTGGGGTCAAGTTCATCCAACATAACAGCTGGTGCTTCCCCAGCTGGCCAGGAGTCCAAGTTATATAGTGTTCTCCTTTCCTTCCTCCCGAAGTTGATTCTTTGTGTGGCAGTTTCGACTATGGTATTTTGCTCGGTCAGCTAGGGTATTTCGAGGATAGATTCCTCCCTTATCTCGTCGGATATGAAAGAGACTGTCACTGTTTCCACATTACAGATGTGTACAAGAATACTAGCTTCCCCTTTGATTTTTTCTTATATGTTGGTGTGTTGCCAGTTGAACTGTTCTCTTGATGGGGTTGATTTTGTCACTGTCGACGAAGCTGCTCCTTACAAAGTTATGGGATGTGGCAGTGTCTATCAATGATCTGCGAGGATGGTCATGAATAGTTATTTATATTTGGATGAAGCTCTCTAGATCACTGTTAATTTGAGCATGTAGGACGTGTTGCAGAGTGGGGTCAGTGGGTCACATTTTTACCCGGGGTTAAGTGACATCTGACTCATACCCAGAAGCATGAAGGTCTGCAGAAATTCTCATTCAGTAGAGTGTATGACAGGAGCAAGTGCTGCTTTGTATTCGGGGTTTGTTGTACTCGCCACCACTTCTAACACTTCTTGCATTCTCAATTCCGAATAGTACATTCTGATGGTGCTGAAATTTTGATTCACAAAGTTGTACAATGTCTCTTCTTTTTGTTCCTCCAATACCATTCGGCACTGTGCGCGCATAATGTCGGCACATAATGTCGGCTCTGTTGAGCCAGCTTCTTGGTTCAAGAGCTAGTATTTGATTATTATCCCAGCCATCCCAGAACCTGGGAATGCCCGATCTGCCACCTGGGGATGCGACTAATTGCGGATTGGCACTGCATCTGAGCTATAATTAGGCCCACCACACCCGAAGTCACACCTCACCTTCGCTGGTTCCAAGGGACGGGCAGTTCCCAGAGAGTGAGTGACTCCGAGCATCATATTCATCCCAAAGCAGCTCAGTTAGTACCACCAGGAGAAACTGCGAGAGCGAACCCTGCCAGAAGTCTATCAAGCATCAGCCAAACCTTTGTCAGAACATCGACCTCATCAGCTCCTCCAAGTACACATCTCTCTCTGTCCTTCATGAGTTCCTAAGGAAAGGAATCAGTGTTGGATGCTCCTTCAGCGCTCTTCTGACATGCATTACACCAGCTCCTAAAATGTTGTGTCCATAACTGCAGTACATCCTTGCAAACACTCTGTACACAGGATAGAGTCTTGTATGTCTTTGTCCTGTTGTAGATATGCAGGTAGATGTTTGTAGACATACTGTATTTTATGTCGAGCATATGTCAGAAGGAATTCTTTAGACAAGTATACGAGCTCAGTTTCTTTATCGAGTGCTGCAAGTGAGTTAAGCTTTCCATACACCAGCATAGCTGATATAATCTACTAGCCACTAGAACAGCATTCCATCATTTTCACAGTGCTCCACGATAAGTTTTTTGGCTATTGCAAAGCTATGGTACGAATCGCAGACCTAAAATAATACACTCTTAAGTCTGTCAGAACTTGAACAACAGACTAACTGAGAATGAGCCACAGAGCTCGCATTTCTGCATATATACCTTCGTTGTATGCACACACGCGTTGTATCTAACATGGGAAACACACTATACACACCAACAAGGAAGCTGAAAATATATCAGATGTAGGATTCGAACCTATGCTCCCCACACAGGAACCCAGAGCTTAAATCCAGTGCCTTAGATCTATCGACCAACCTGACTATCTGTATCAGTAAGAAAATTACAAGTCTTATTGAATGCTATACTATATGTGTGTGATGTGGTTACGAGATGTGCTTCTTTTTTACTTCCTAATTCAAGCAATGGTAATGTTGAATATGATACAATACATGATGAGCTCACCTTTATGTTAGAGGAGGCTGGCATCATGTTCATTAGCAGAACAGAAATGATAGCTGAATATTCACGACAAACCATGTGTGCAGGCGAAGCAGGTCATGCCCGAACATGCTACTATTGCAGTCCTGTGCCCCAGGGTGGAGGGGGGTAAAGTAGAAGCAATGAAGGTCGGACAGAGTATGACTATGAAGGCTCGATGATTGGGTAGAGTATGACTCTGTGTATAATTATGTGCATGGAAGGCCATAGGCTCAGTACACGAGTGTGCAGAGACTGCCTCTAAGTACAAGCAATGATGGTCTGGTGTGCAGGCTCGGAACACGAGTGCAGGTAGGTCATTAAGACACAGTATGACCACTTGTAAGCCAAATTATGACCACCTCTCAGCACATGTATGGAAGGTTCGGTACACAGCCCATAGTATTGTATGTCTACCTATCATTATTAGGTCAGATGTGCAGTTCTATTACACTGTGGTTGTGGTGGGAAATAATATAAATAGCGATCCGGCGATTAGGACAGACCACAGAACCATGCACACTAGCAGCATGGACGAGATGCTTGTTAAATTGAACGGCAACACCTAGTACATGGCAATGTCGGACCTCTCTATAGGCAGGAGGTATGTAGCAGCAGATTTCCAGCGGGTCGAGATTACTTATGGGAAGTGTGTAACGTGCCTGCTGGACAGTTCGTTATGGGCCCGACTACCGTCTCGGTACGCACAATTGATTAGCGACAGTGCATAAAGTTTCTGATGGAATTAAGCTCATAGGTAATGGGAAGATGATGCATGTCCTCAAGTTTTCTTAAACAGCCTCTCCCACAACTACTGGCTCTCTCTCATAATGTATACCGCTGGATGTGAGCAGGTAACATGTTATTGTACTGGACTTGAACACTGGGTGAATGCCTAGTCCTCTATCTGACACCTTGCTGTATTATCGCTTGTACAGTTTACTATTTGAGACCAGACTCCGAGATACCATGCACCATAGCTGTTTTGATGGAACATGCAAATTGAGAGAATATACGTCAGGTATGGCGAACAATTGAATATGAGCTGGACCAAGACTTGCACAGGCTAGCAGCATATGACAGTCATGAAGCGTGGCACAGTGACATGGAAGACAATGTGTTCTCCACTCACCTGCGAAGTGTTTCTAGCTGCCAAGTGTGTATAAGTAGCAACGATCATCACACCTGCAGTCAGTGCCAGTGCAGAGAGATAACATGCAGTCAGTACAGCTTTTAGGAGAAACAACAGCTGCAAACATGGGCTTCGACATACCTGACTGTATCCAGTTCCAGCCAGAAGATACAATCTATGTGCGCTATTATGTGGGCTACCGGAGAATAGGGTTCAAACCAGAGCTTGGGTATAAACAAGTACAGTTATGTGATGGTTTAAATCATATGTGGTGTTACCAGGATGCCTGGGATGAGTTTCACAATGAGGTGTGGCCATGCACAAGTATGACAGATGTTCTGTCGTCAATTTATGTCCCAACAGTCAGCTACGATCCAATAAACACATTCTCAAAGTATGTGCAGACTTTGAAGATATTGGCGAACGTCAGTGCCCGGACAGGCAAGTTGACTTTGCCCTGATGAAGACAGCAGCAAGATCTGGCTATGGACCGAGGAATGTATTGGTCACATACATACCAGAACAATTGGAGATGGTAAGTGAATTCCGCCCTGCTCAATAGAGTATGTGTCGTATATAAGTGAGTAATTACTTCAAGTGAACAGTATGGATGCCGAAACTGCGACCGCCGAGGGCTGGCATGTAACAGGTGCTGCGAAGTTGTTAAATGTATCCTTCTGCATGTCCGAACACCTATGACGTTACATTTATTCTATATAAGACTGGTGTGTCCGACTCGCTGCCAACAGTACAGCACCATGAGTCTACCGTTCGTGCCAGAAGACAAGTATGTCAATGTATGGCAGGGCAAGGAGGTGGCACATTAACACCATACTGGACAATTTCGGGGAGAATAGGACATTCGTGGAAGAATGTAATGATGTCGACCATTCGTTGACAGAGTGTGACACTCCGATATATGAACAAGTGCAGGTGAGGTGCATGCCACCAGGGAGGTGTGTGGTCCAGAGTATGTGGCATGATATGCCTCTTCCAGGCTGGTATGACGAAGTGGGGCATATGCGGTCCTCTATGACATCATATACACTGCCGACAGTGCTCGTGCGTCATTGCTCACCATTGACAAGGACACCTCTGTGATGCTGGCCATCATTGAGGGCGACTTGCCCTCGAATGTCGGTGCAAATCAATACACAGAGCTGGTGGTAATCTCACAGCTGGAAGATGCCACTTCTGACCTGCCGACTCCCAGACGCAGGTCGGCGGCCTTCCAGGTCACCCGGTCGGAAGACAATGCTGCCATACAGCTACTGCTGGAAGTCGGCGGGAGGCAGACCAGCCGGCCAAATCAGGTGAGCATCTCCCAGAATATGATGGTAGAGTTGGGGGACTTGCTAGATAATATTGCCAACATCTAGCCAACACTGAAGCGCAAGAGACTAACTGTAGCTGTCGAGCCGCCGAGGCGAAAGAATCCAGTAAAAAAGTATGCCTCCACTGCCACCCCTCCCATCTCAACCAGGCATGCAGCTAACCAGACGACCGCCCTTGGAACCAGACATGCAGCTACCTCCCATCGTCCGCAGCCTGAAACTCCATCACTGCTGGACGTCCGACACCTCACATATGAAGAGTGTAAGGTAGTACTTTGACATGTTCCTGACGTCCACGTACCTCTTGTGTCTATTTGTTCCATCACAGACACATTAACCACATAGAACCACTGGACCGATCGACATTAGGTCGCAGTCTCGATCAGTGCAGGTCGATAAGAATGGCGTTTACAATTTTTTTGCCAACCTGTAAACTGTGGCGTGGGTCATGATAATTATCATTCATCACAAGAGGTAACTCCCATGATGAATGGACATGTGGCCTAAATGAGTGTGTCCCATGAAGTCGCGGCTGTTAGGTGATGTGCACTATGTCGACAGGCCCTGTGGCCGAATCTGGAGTGCGACGTGGCTCCAAGTAGTGTCAAAAGACGGGGAATCACATTCTTGCAGGAAGTGTAAAGTGGCGAGCGAATTCGCTAGCCGCATTAATTAAGAGGAGCATATTTAGGCATTTTAGCGGTGATTGAACCATAATTAACTATGGAAACCACCCACTCTAGCATGGCATAGAAGACAGGATATAGCTCCACCCCTAGTGAAGAAATCTCTGTGTCGTCACAATCATATGCGTTCCTGTAATTATAACCATGACGACACACACCGAGTTTAATGTGATAATTATAAGAGTGTACATGTACTCATCTATCGAGAATCAGCCACCTGAGGCATAATTTCAATTTCTATTACCCTTCAAGTGGGGTGAAATACTCTTGACTTTACATTATTAGCCATATCTGGGGCTCTGGCGTTCACGAGTATGTCACCAATGTGTTTTAGTTTAATATTCATAATTATGTACAATGTCAGTTTCATTTATCATGTTAATTATTAAGTAGCATTTTATCCAACTTTTCATTTTTGGCGCTGGATTCACCAGACGTGCGGCGAAGCTAACACCATGATGCTAGTCAGACTTCAGCACTCCAGACAACTGGCAGGGCAGACGGCAAGCTCCGCGTACACCCTCAGCAATTTAATCTCGGCTGCATTTCCTTCCCTCTCAAAAGCTAACATAACTCAAGAACATTTAAGTACTTTTATTTAGCTGAGGGGAGATATCCCTGCATCCTGAAGTAGCATACCAGGACTTCACGCACGAGAAGTATTGTTACATAATTTTAACTCAAGGCCTATGCCTTAATTTCCATAGTAGTGTCCACCGGCAGGTCCAGAGTGCCGGGTCGGCTTAACCAAGAGTACACATATTCATGTGCAGCAACATTTCATTGTACCTTTGCAGTAATAAAGGAGTCATACCATAATTAGATGTGTTTTATTGTATTAACTCTCCAGAGTTCATAGGGTATTGCGTCCTCATAGCAGTATCAACTTTAGAGTGTTTTTCAGTTTATGATTTTATTTAAGGGGCTGCCTCCCTCAATCAGAGTTAATTCAGTGATAATATAGGCCTGCGAAGTGGCCGCCAGCTTCGGCCCAAAGAAAATATTTACATTCAACATAATTTAACTGACAATTAAATTATTTGCTCTCCTTCATATTGACTGTGTATCCAGAGTCGCTGTAGGTCGTCGGCCATACGGCCCCATTAAACATCGTTCACTCGACCAAATGTGGCGCAGGGCACATAACTAATTCCTGTCTCCCCCAATCCCCCCCTACGCCATCACTGCTCAAAGGCCAGACACAAACACATCCCAGCACCTCTGGAGGCGCATTGCATCAAGTAGCTTGCCCAACATAATGCAAGTTCTTCCCTATGTCAAGTGGCTTTTCCAACTCGGGTGAATCAAACAACAATAGAACATCAGAGTATAGGATAGCACTAACAACACATCGGTAGTCTGTTCAACACAACACATGGACAACATTCTACACGACAAAGGTAGCAGTGCGACAAAAGTTCTTCAAAACGAACAGCTAGTCATTCGTGAGTAACCTAATATATTCAGACAACGATCAAACAACTTATTAAGACAGTAAAGTCAACACTACAATCAATACCAATAATATCAAGGGTTTTTATATTTTCTTTTGACACACTATTTGTACAATTATTCATTTATCAATTTGTCAGATTTGTTTACACTGTAGAGTGCATATGTGCTATGTCAATAGACATGCGTAATGTGAGTGGGAAATAATGTACATCAACTGATGTCTAGTGAGCGCCTGCATCTGTCAAAACAATCTACTCTGCTGGGTTGTTTATTTGCAATGTCATCAGGTGTTTTATCATTTTTAAACATACACTGGTTAGACATGACGACACGTGATGCAAAAGACACAACTGTAAGCCAAAACAGATGTAAGTCGAACACACCCACTCACCACTGTAAGTGTAAATTGAATGTAAAAGTGTACCTGTACTCAACACTGCACTGCAGTAAGGCAACAACAGCACAGCAGATAAGTCTAAGTAAGTGCGATAGTATTTTGTAAACAAACACATGTGGTGTTTATTAACATGTGCAGTAATTGGCAATAGGTATCAAAACAAGCAAAGTAAAGCGGTATTTTCAAGCAACACCAGGCAACAATTTAAGATACAAAAACAATTAAAATTATATTTCATTATTTCCGAAGTTTTTTCAAAAAATTTTGCAGCATTTTTCAGTAATAAAATTTTCAAACATTTTCAAAATAAACAATAACTTTTTCAGTGTTTTCCCTTGGACAGTAACGAACTTGAAGTGCAATGGTCAATTAAATACATTTTTAAAACTTTTCTGAGCATTTTTCAACATGATTAAAAATTTTAATGATTTTTCACGAACTTTTCAAAGTCAACAAAATTTTTACAGCCATTTATCAAGAGCATTTTTGCAAAGATTTTCTAAGCTGTTGTGCGACAATCATAAGTCAAGAGCCCACACTAATTTTCAAGAAACATTTCAAAGTAAGTTTTACGTTTTTAAGGCAAGCAGTATACCGGAGAAACACATGCATCACTCGTGCGACTGGAACATACATTCTCAGCGGGAAGCAAAGCACCTCGCGAAACTGCAAATATCCCCCTCCCCCGTGTGGTGTAACCGATGGCCAGTTGTGTATCACCACAATGTTTGACCTTGAAGCCTCTGCCCCACAGCATACGGCGATAAGAGATACTGTCCGGAATCATTTGAACTGGTGTACAAGCTCAGGCCAAGCAAAACCAATATGTTTGATGTGAGAACAACCCACAATAGATACAAATCCCTTTGAAGAAGAAATATGTCCGGGTAGGAAAACACAGAATTTGAGAAATCACAATGAAAGAATAACAATGGCAAACAGAGCCCAAGTGGGTAAAACATGGAGTTGTACCTCAGGTAGTACACCAGCAATTTTGTGTGCCGAATGCAGCAAAGTACAACCCATGCAAAATAAACTAGGTTTGCCAAGCAAATTTGTTTATCAATGTGAACAGCCACACTTAATCGATTTCAACTCCACAGTAAATGTAATTACACACTGGCAAGATGGCAGGTGTGCGAAACAAATTACATGTGCAGGAAGGTGAAACACAGCCCTAATTTGTGTACTGTGTGCACATGGTTTTAATCCGGAATGTTTGAGCGGGACTTACAAGCCCATCACAGATCAGCGAAGTTGTATTCTCTGCGAAACGTGCGAACACATTCTTTTCCGAGCAGAACAAATTTCCAAAGTAGTCAAAACAGAACATTTACAAACTCATGAACAGTGTCAACAGAAAATTTACAGGTAAGGGTCACAAGGAACCACGAGGTGTGAGACGTGTGGACGCAAAACACACTGGCAATGTCTGACTGGGCAAGACATGGCAAAACAAGCCGCTGCAATATTCAGCTGAGAACAATGTTCATTCCCATCGCAGCGGCCAGAAGTCGAGTCATTAGTAGGGGCAGAATATTCTAACGCACATCACTGTGGGCAGAAACAACCAGAATGAGCCAGTGTGTACCAAATCCCACCAGCACATTCAACACACTTGCCCAGAAGAACAGAAGAACCGCACCAAGAGATGCCACAACCCACATGGGTCACGTTCCTGTAACAAACCAATCATAATATTCCAGAAATATTTACAGCAATCACAAGAACCGTCGAAGCCGATTAAAACCCCGGCCTGGTTTCAACGGTTACCAACCTTTTTAGGCCTACCAAGTGAGGACCCGTAGGCATTCCTAAATGACTGCACAACACATTTAGAGATATACAGAATGTGCCAGCAAGAGTGGCCATATTGTATAGGGACTCAATTGGCCGGTGAGGCATGTCATTGGTGGGAAACAATTAGTCATTACGGTATTGAGTGAGCAGAATTTCTTATCAGCTTTCAAAATCTATTAGCCAATATCTACTCCCCATTGCAAGCACAGAGCAGGGCTGTTGTAGAAATGCAAAAAGAGGGTAAATCGCTGACCGTGTTTGCGACGAAGAAGGTAGAGCAAATTAAAAACTTTCATCCACACATGAGCGAGCATGAGATCCTCGAAGTAGTTGCATCAACTGTAAGAACAGAAAACAGGCTAGCAATGCCACTGTTAATTCACAGTAGCACGGAGGATTTCATGTGCTCTGCTGCATTGCTGGACCAAGCCAGCCGAGAGCAAAACACTACAACTAAAGAGGGAGTGGACAGAGGAGCAACCGGTAGTGAAGAAGGTATTAGGAGCAGGTGTGTTATGGACAAGAACTTATCCCGAATCCAGGACAGCAGTGCAGACATCAGCAACATCGGGCATAGTAAGAGGCCCGCGTGAGACACCATTTGTGTGATTTTATTGCAAAGGAGAAGGTAAAATGCACTGACACAATCAGTGCCCAAAATGCAAACAACTGCAGAACATCAACAAACAACCAACGGAAAACGGACCATTGGGGTAAGCAAGCCTAACATTCACTACCCCATGGTAAAGGGCCTACATGGTACAACACTTCCTGAACAAGTAGAGTAGGCAGAAATCAAAAGTCAGTAACCAAGCATACAACAAATCAATGTACCTGAGGAACCAGAAATCGGGATCGAAGATCTACAGACAGGCGTTTTAATTGTGCTACTACAATGTACAGACACCCGACATCGTGTCACCTCTATCACGTAGAGTGAATAGGAGTGGTAGCAAATGAATGGCACGCATATCGAGACACGATCGCATCATCCTGATGCAACATGGAAGCTGTATGTATCCAAAAGTGCACGAGCACAAGTGCTACATCATGCACATAATGCACGATTTGTAGGCCACCCTGGCACATCACAAACCATAAGAAATGTGCAGAACCATTTCCACTGGCCCAGCATCACCAGAGACGTCTGGCAATACATGAGAGGGTGTGTATAGTGTAAGCTCTGCAAGAGTAGGAGAGCAGATGGAGTAACACAACAACAACCACAGAAGCCGCAGGAGCCAATCGAGTCCACGTCGCTGGACTTGATGGGGCAATATCCGTGCACCCCTAATAGCATGAAATTCATTCTTGAAGTGCGTGACTTCTCAAGATGGACAGAAGCATACCCAGTTTCCAGTGCATAGGCACGCAACATAGCCTATGTACTGGAGACCAAATTCTATTTCCGGTGGGGTTATCCACGCACCCTCTTAACAGACAATAGTACACAATTTACAGGGAAGTATTGGAGGGAATTGTCTACCAAGAGGGTAGTCCAGCTTTATATAATGGTTATGTACCACCCGTGGACTAACCCGACTGAGAGGCGGAATCAAGACCTCAAGACTCAGTTGAGTCTGCGGTTAGGGTCAAATCACACAAGTTGGGGTGAACATCAACCCGCTGCCCTGTTCACAATCAGGCAGAGGGTGAACCTAACCACAGGTCGATCACCAGCCGCCATTCTACAGGGAAGGGAGTTGCCCCTACCTAGGGAATTCCGAATCCGACAGGCAAACAGCTATGCAACAGAAAGTGCAGAAGGTAGGCGACAGCGCCAAGAGAAAGACTTGGAAAATGCACGCATTCACCAGTAGAGGTGCATAGGACAATGGGTACCAGTAATAACACACCCACCAAAGAGGCTTAGGCTGGAACAACACGTTTAGGTCCACGAGCACTGGCTGAGAAGCGAAAAGCACAACTTTTGTGCAGGGTTGGCCCCTAAGTGGAGTGAACCACAAGTTGTTGTAAAAGCGCTCAGGTATACCACTTACATTTCAAGGCCAGCAGCAGGCACAAGGTGGCTGTAGACAGTGACGACCTTCACCTAGCTGTGCAAGGGCCCAGCGCAAAGAACTCCTGAGCAAGAGAAAGGGCCCAACTGCAAAGAGCATGTATCATAAACAATGGTGGAGCAGAGGCAAGCTCAAGGACAGATGGGAGTGCTCTTTGGCACGTTTTTCCCACTGCAACGCCCGGTAGACATACGCCCAAAAGGTTGGTGGGGGAATAAGAGGGGCAAGAGGAAGAGGTCACACCATCTCAAATATATCATGACATCAACATCGCACGTGCTGCATATCGAAGTGAGCCAGACCGGAGTGTCACGACACACAGTGTAGAGACACTGTCTTCGGAAAACATCTCACAAAGTGAGTCGGTGGAGGCTACTGTTGGCCCGATCAGCCCACAGGGAAGCTGCCGACAAGACTTTGTCATGACGCCAATGAAGAATACGATACCGGCTGACCTCGCATTGGAGGACCACATCAGGGGTGCAGGGGAAGGTTCATCAGAAGGAGCGACAAGTCCAGCAAGGGAGAGTATACCTTTCCCCTAGCCAGAAGAAGGAGCATCGTAGTGTCTGAAGAGCAGCGACAGTATCAGTATCAGTGACGACCAGTCGACAGAAAATCAGGTCTCGACCCCTCCCTGCCCCTCCAAGCATCGACATCTGCATCGGCCGGTGTGCACCATTTGCAACGGGAACAACCCCCTTCGGCGAGCACAGGCAGCAACACTTCATCATCAGTAGGGTCATTGCTCTGGAGCATCGGCAGGCAGTGCAGCATAGACTCATCGCAGGGATTACAACCTGGGATGCCGCAACCAGTTGCAAACTGCCGACATCCTGTTGCACATAGCAGCATGGCAGTCCCTTGTGGGTCTGCGAGAACCAAACTGTCACCAGAGAGGGGGACATTTGATGTGATCCTGATGTCCACATATCCCTTGTGCCCATTTGTTCCATCGCAGATGCATTAACCACACAGCAGCACTCAACCGATCGTCATTAGGTCACGGAATCGATCAGTGCAGGTCGACAAGAATGGCA
The DNA here is from genome assembly GCA_029891345.1 of Dryococelus australis. Taxonomy (NCBI): domain Eukaryota; kingdom Metazoa; phylum Arthropoda; class Insecta; order Phasmatodea; family Phasmatidae; genus Dryococelus; species Dryococelus australis. The sequence goes on from CM056994.1 coordinate 152,842,444, forward strand.
TTTACACTTTTTTTGCTACCCTTTAACTCGTGGCCACGGGTTATATTATTTAACATTCATCACAAAAGGTAACTCTCGTGATGAATGGATATGTGGCCTAAATGAGTGTGTCCTGTGAAGTCACGACCGTTACATGCAGCAGCCATTCGAGGGAACACTGGAATAAGTGGAGCCGCTTATTCTCACAACTTACCGATGTATGTGATGTGGTCACACCCGGTGGCCGAATCCGGTGTGCGACGTAGCTCCAAGCAGTGTCGAAAGACGGGGAATCACATTCCTGCTGGAAGTGGAAAGTGGGTAGCGGTTCCCTAGCCGCATTAATTAATTGGAGCATTTTATCAGTGAATGAACCCATAATTAACTAGTGAGCCACCTGCTCCATCATAGAGAGTAGATAACATACCATAGAAAACCGGGCTTACCTAAGCTCCTAATTACGAAATCCATGTGGCATCACATTCATACTCATGTAATGCCAATAAGACACACACCAATTTTAATATGTTAATCATAAGAGAAAATTGTGCATGCCTCCTTAATTTCCATGAGATACTTAATTTTTTAATATGTGAAAATAATTTTTTTACACAACACTAAGAATTTTACAATATATATTTGTGAGTTGATATAAGCTACTATTGTATTTTATTTGTTGTCACTGAGTTGAACCCATTTTAAGCAATTTGCAAGTTTAAAATTGTAATATTTTGATTAGTTATTGAAATGGTCCTTATAATTAGATTCACTTTTATCAGTTTTGAGTATATTTCCTTGCTTCAGTTATTAGTACGATTGCGAGGATTTTAATTAGCAATCATCTCATGAATTTGATTATTTTGATTATTGCCATAATTAATTGTTTTATTCATATTTTGAATTTTCTGTGCCATATAATTTATATTTAAAAACAATTTGTACAGTAATATATAATTTTTTTAAATTTGATTCATGTTGGTGTGGCCTTTTTCTCAAAGTCCACATGTGATCATGCATTCAGTGTGTGACTTTGCATAAAAAAGTCTTTCGTTCACGTGCACACTTGCCAGTCTTACAAACCTTTTTCAAGTTCAAGTCCCTTTTGGTCAGTCCGCGAGATCTAGCGACGGTCCCGGAACTATCTGTACCTGGGTTTGCTGCAGTGGCATCCCCTGGTGGTCGTCTTTGGTGCAGACACTTTGTTCCTAGGCTCGCTGCCGTCATGACGTGTTGGTGACATGCGGCGTCCGTGAGGCGATTTGTGGGGATGTAAGCCCCTTTGAAGTTTTACAGAAAAATCTTGTGCATCATGTAGTGGAGCCTAGTAGTGGTTTTTTGTGGTGATGCGAACTTTAAATTGTTATTATTTCGGTGCATCTCTGCTTGATTTCGGCATCCTTCTGGATAATGTAGTAATTCTCGTCTCTACACTCATAGTGAGTACTTCTTCAATTCGTTTTGCCTCGTTTGTGTCCCTAATTAATTCTTTACTCACTATTTTCATACCATTGTATTGTATTGTGTAGTGAGGGTTCCCCTGGTTTCAACTTTCTATCTGCTTGATGTCCACAAAGGTTTCCTGTTTAGCTCGTGTGGTTCATCTCGTATCCAAGTCTCTTCATGATCAAGTATTCGCTACTTTTCTTGGATATTTAAAATTTCGCGTTCTACAGCATTCAAGTGATGTTGGTTCTACTACTTTGGACATCTAAGTGGACTAACCATTGGAATTAATTAATTAATTAATTTCAAGCACAAGTCATTTATATACTGTATAGTTACCACTTTATCTATGTGGTTTGATCTCTTTATAAATTTGGTAATAATGTTTACTTTATCCAATCTGTAACTGTATTTGTTTTTACTTTTTTCGTGTTTTTGTTATGGCCATTAACGCAATTTAATTGACATGGATATTAAAAGTATGCATGTTTTATACATGAATTTAATAGCATAATGTGCATGGATCCATTTTGAATTGATTATATGCTGGGCATGCATCCTTTTATATATTTACATATCATTGAAATTTAGAATTTTTGTAATATGGTAATGTTTTTTTTTTTTTTTAGAACTATATTCAAGAAACTCAACTACATTATATTCTGAGAATTAATTTTTATAATGTTTTATAATTGCAATATTATACCTCCATATTGATACAAATATTTAAATATACTCTATCATTGTCAAAAATTTATATTTAATACTCATCTTACTACTTGTTGATTTATTTATGCACACCAGGGTGCTAATTTGTATCGTTTTTTATATATATTTTATATTGATCACAAAAGAAAGTAATAAATTTGAAAAAAGGAAATTATTTTAGCACACCACAAATTTAAGTATTTTTATTTGGTATACAGGCTTATTCTCTCTGGGCCTTTAATTATTATTTATCTACAGTGTTATTAACCTGTTGCAATTCATTAATTTATTTTGTGAAATGTGCGACCACCCACCATCAGAAATTAATTGTTTGTTAACATCTCTTCCAGATGTTTTCGCCACTTCTTTGGTTATTATTATTAACTGTTCAGTTCTTGAGTTTGTTATTGTGGTGGTTGTCTTATTTTTTATTTTGTTTACTAAGCACTGACTGCATTTGTATTTTGGAGACGTGGTTAGTTTACTTTCTGGTCGAGGTTGCACAGTCATCACAGTACATGTAATGATCTATCGATAATCACCCCCTTAAGGCATCATTTCATTTAATATCACCCTTAAAGGGCAGTGACATATTCGGTCACATTCTTAGCCATATATGGGGCTCCGGCTTTCGCAAGTATATCACCGATGTGTTTTGGTTTAGTAATCATAATTATGTACAATGTCAGTTTCATTTATCATGTTAATTATTAAGTTCTGTTTTTTCATGTTTTAATTTTTGGCGCCGGATTCGCCGGACGTGTGGCGAAGCCGATGCCATGTTCTTAGTCAGACTTCAGCACTACAGACAACCGGCAGGGCAGACGGTAAGCTCTGCATACCCCCCTTGGCAATTCAATCTAGGCTGCATTTTCTTTCATCGCAATAGTTAACATAACTCAAGAATATTTAAGTACTTTTATTTAGCCAAGGTGAGGTCTTCCTTTACCCTGAAGTAGCATACCAGGACCTTACGCATGAGATGTTTGTTATGTAATTCTAACTTAAGGCCTGCGCCTTACTTTCCACAGTAGTGACCACCGGCAGGTCGAGAGTGCCAGGTCAGCTTAAATAAGGGTACACATTTTAATATGCAGCAACATTTCACTGTACCTTTGCGGTAATAAATCATTCATACCATAATTAGATGTGTTTTATTGTATTAACTCTCCAGTGTTCATCAGGTACTGCGCCCTCATATCAGCATCAGCTTTGAAGTGTTTTTCAGTGTATGGTTTGTATTTACGGGGCTTGTCTCCCTCAAGTAGAGTAAATTCAGTGATCATTTAGGCATGTGAAGTGGCCAACGGGTTCACTACAAAGGAAATATTTTACATTCGGCATAATTTAACTGACAATTAGATTAGCTCTCCTTCATATTGATGGTGTATCCAGAGTCGTCATAGGCCATCGGCCATACGACCCCATTCAACATCATTTTCTCTACCGAACAGACACACAACCATTTCCTGTTCTCCACCTGTTCCCAGGCGGGACACGAACACATCTCAGCACCTCAGGAGGCACAATGCGTCAACTTCGACGTCTTTTTGAATCATTACTATCGAACATGTAATCGATGCTAGTAGAAGCTGTGCGAGAGAGGTGCAATTTTGTTTTCATGTGTGTGTTTATACAGCAGCAGCAGTAGTTGAGGGTAAGTGCTCCTAAGGCATCTCTTCGAATCTCTATTGTCGAACATGTAAGTGTTTCCAACAGTGTATGTGAGAGACATATAATTTGTGTTTTTCATGCATGGTCATACAGTAGAAGAGGTGAGGAAAGACATTGATAATTTATTAAAAGGTTTTGTAAAATGATAGTATGGGCAATTTAAACGAATAATTCTCATCTTTTTCAGGTTTGTGTATGTTCTATATCTCATCATTTTTTACGACTTTGTATATAAACTGGTACTAGTGTTGTATGTGTGTGTGTGAGAGAGGGAGAGGCAGAGAGAGAGAGACAGAGAGAGAGAATTGTGGTTGCTGTGTAATTCAATGTACAGTATGTAAAATAAAGTGTATACATAATTGTATTCTATTGTGTACTTATTCAAATACAGTCTGTAGTATAGGTCCCCCATATTCATATTGTATTATAGTACACAACCCAGTGGCACCATAAGCTTGTAGCGACTCTTCAGAGACAATGTTACAGATGGTGTGTCTTCGACCATTGATTCAATTTGTAGTAGTGTACGCAGTCGTTGTAGGCATAACTGTCTGTGTTCCACCACCACTAACAACACTAACTTGTTACACAGGTTATCCATGTGGGTAAACACAGCGTTGTAGTTGACATGTGCCATGTGTCCCAGCCGTAGATCGTTCACCATGTCTGGAGGAGCCACCTGCCAAGTCAGCTGACCACCACTGTCCACACCATGTACAGCCAGTGTGACATGTGCATGGTTCAGTTTGATTAAATAGACATGATGTAGAAAGTGTATCTGTAGTTTGTTTACATGTGTTTCCATGGGCCTATAGTGTTTCTTTAATTGTTTATTTTCTTTCAGTTTTAATAAGTGTTAAATATGTTAACATGAATTCCAGGCCAATTTTCAGAGTTAATATTATTTTTTGTCATGTGACTACATGATAAGAATCACGCCGCACCATGTGCACTAGTGTAACGTCTGCATGAACACATGTTCCATAAGTGTGTAATGTGTGTAGTGTATATCGCCAGTGCGGTAAAGAGCCTAGGTATTGTTATTAATTATGAAGTGTTTTGTACATTTCAGTATGTTGCATTTGCGGATGAAAATTTCGAATCAAATTAATTTCTTGTGTTGCGAAGACCGTCAAACTCTTGTTTGATCACTGTGCATCCAGTACCACTCTACTTTGCACTTGCCTATGACGAGAAGATATTTGCGAATCGACATTGGAATGCTTTCGAGAATTCCTCCCATTCCATGTCATAATGATTTATTGATTGCCACCATATTCGTGTTTCTCCCTGTGTTTGCTCCCCTATGCACTATGCCCACTCTTGCTGGCACACCTGGCACCTTCGTAACTACCCAGTGGAATCCCGAAGGAAAGCCTCTACAGATACTCATTCCGAAAATGTTGGTGATGTTTTAAATTTTATTTGGTGTTATATTTCTTATATATACCGGTTGCCCCTTGCTTTCTTCCATGTGGTTCAGTACCCTCGGTATCCCACTACTCGTTCCGAAATTCCATTCGTCTGAATTTTCTCTGCCCACTCCTGCTACTCCCACTTCCGTGGAGTGTGCTATTGGGCTCCGTTTCTTGCTACCTGCATCACTGATCGTGAGTGGCGGTGGTATGGTTGTGTCTCACGGTGTCGTTACACACTGCTCGCATCGGAACCTACTGGATACGGTATTTACAATCTCTGTTTCCATAGTGCACTGCCAATGTGGTATGAATCAGCAATTTTCCATGTGGCTATTTCTGTCTGCCCTCCAATGCACAACTTCTGGTGGAACCTGTATGGGTTTAATTCTTCCCCAGTTATAAAATCAATTCGCCTGCGAGGTGTCGATAAAATAGCCTGTATACATTCTTGGCATAATATTATTCCCTGCATGTCTGCTGTTGCATGTTCTTCCGTGAAAAGGCATCCGGCGTGGTAATCTTTGTCACATATCGCGCACGCGATCTCGCCTTTGCCTAAGTCTATACATAATATTTGTTTACTGTATCGCCCATTGTTTAAATTTTAGTAGGTTTCTCCTACTTGCATTTTTGTTTGTCCACCGTGTGCATACTGACATGAGTAATTACTGTCGGGGTTGGCATTTCCCTGGGCTGCTCATGACCTACTACACGCTGTGCACAATGGCATGTAGGTGCCGGCAGAGGTCGTTCTCCATGCACTGCAGATTCGATCTCGATTGTCTCTTTGGATGCTATCGATTAATCATTTAGTTACCTTATGTTCCCGACAAGGCCAACTCAATTTAGACATCTCGTCTGCAGAAGCTATGGGACGTACGCACTTTAGGCAAAGTATACTTGAAGCTACATTGTTCGTGCTCCAAACCACCAGGCGTATCCCACTTGGTTGCCTAAACATGTTCGGCATTATTACTGTCATCATGACTGTTGTTACTTAACGAGTGAATCCCGCATTTTCCCTTGCACTGTTCCCTGTGCTTCTGTTCTTGAAGTGTTCTTGGATCTTGAAATTAATGGTATGCTGTATGCTAACCTGATGTGTTTTTCATAGTAAATTTCGAACGACTCGTCGGCTTTGTTTACCTTTGACTTACCATCGTTATATTGCTTCACAGGTCTTTCAGGACACTGAAACTCACATACTAGTACAAAACACATGCAGGTAGCAATTTGCCACGTAACACAAACAATACTATTTCACTTTCCAGTAGGCTCTTGAAAACTGGTTATCCTATTATGTGTGCATCTTATAGCACATGCATGCATGCTTCTACATTAATTCTTGCAAAATGTTAAAATGTGTGTATAATATCACGTGCATACATATTAATAGGCCTACATAATAATATTAATAGGCCTGCATTTAACTCTTGTAAAAATGTGACATAATTGACCCTTTACAAAGAAAACGAAATGGCACACTTAAATTAAAAAACATTTGCACACTTCTACACACAATTCATATTTCAGACTGCCAATTTACAGTTGGCACACTAAAGAAAAATGTTGTTATGGTCTCGTTCACAAGTGCCTGTAGTGAAATTCTAAATGTTCGTTTACAAATAGGTAATCTGACATGTTGTGAGTTTACTCTGTGTGTATTCGTGCCACATGTTCATTTATGCCACATGTTCATTTACTTGTTGCATGTTGTTGCTCTCTTGTTTACAAATATATTACCACTGTTTAATTTACTGTTCCTATATTGAATATTTTGTGCAAATTTATTGTTAACTTTCAATTTTATTTTCATATTGCAGTGCTACACGTGTCCATATGTTGTGTGCAAATATTCTACTCGCCAATGATTACTTAAAAAGTTCCTTGAAATTTAACTGCTGTATTTTATGCACGTAGATGCGTGCTGCTTGCTATGAATTTTGCCCACATGTTTCGCGGCATTTTTCTGATAACAAATACAAACAGATCTTATTGCCAGTTACGTGTATACGTACTTTATAAAGTACCATTTATTGCCAAACTGTTTTTACACTTTTAATATTCTGTGGAATTTTTGCCTTGCAACACAATTACAAAATCATACACAATTTTGACAAGTTCAGTGGGTACACTCAGGGTTTTTTTATGCCCATATACTCACCATTCTGTTGCTTTTTTATGATGTGAAGGGGGGAGGAATGAGGTTTTTCCCTGCTCAAGATAGCCGACTTTTTCACTGAAAATTTCACTGCTTAATTAGCCCACTTGTTGGGCAAAAACATATAGACATAGGGAAAATGGCTTGTCCACAGCACGTTCGTGAAAAGCCCCACTAGTTGGGGGCCATTCATGGTGTGGGCAGACTCTCAGGGGAGGTGTTCAAGGTGACTTCGCCCTCTCTCTTACCCAAGACAGGGCGATTTGATGTGCCCGAGTGCCAAGCTCAGTCGAGCTGTTGCTTTTCTGGGGTCATGAGCCGACGGCCAACAGAGTGACCCTGGAGTCGCCATCTTGCGGGTGCTGTTGTCGGTAGTTCGTTGCATTTGCCAAAATTGATGCTAATAATAGTATCATATGTTATCATTGTAAGTTGCCAGATGTCGGCCCCTGGCATGCACTTAATAATAAAACACCGATATTACTTGGCATTTATGGGTGCTGGCACTGTAATTGCAACACTTTACTCATAGAACACTGAAGCTACTCTGCAAGAGGGTGCAGGTCCCATAAAGTAAACACACACACACACACACTCTCTCTCTCTCTCTATATATATATATATATATATATATATTATATATATATACATATATATATATATATTCGTCTGTAGGGGACTGTATCCAAAGTTAATACAATGAACCAAAAGGAAACTGCATTCACACATTTTATTATTGCCTTTCGTATATAAGAACATACTTTGCACAGATTCCTTAGTTGAAACGGATCTAACGCTTAGGTCCATCAGTAACAAAAACTGCAATTTGGTGTGATGCCAATGATCTTAATTTGTGTTACATTTTAAGAAAAAGTACATTTGCCCTCTCAGATCTAAGAATTGAATAAAAGGTTCCTGTATATTACGCCTATTAATAAGCTAAATGATTACTGCCTAAAAGTAGTTGTAACGAGGGTTCGCACAAAGTGTACGACGAAGGTGCTTTTTACTTACTCTGATGGCGAAGACAGACAAACTGCGAGCATGGTGCCGACCAACCAACAAGATGACTGGGGCATGCTTAGAAAACGTGACCTGGGCACCACTAATATTAACATATCCACTTCTCTTAATTAAGTATCACATCAAACTCTATAAAAATTATTGCATTGCTTAAACTAACATGTTTGTGAATTGAAAATCTCTACATAATAACTTTATATGTTTTCATGTAAACAGTTCTGCTCGCGGGAGTGTTGCACTTTGAATCCACAGGTGTGCTGGGGCATAAACGAACATCCTGTGACAACGCACATTGCATCCCATGAGATGCAATGAGTGCTTAAAGTTTGCTATGTACAACTTCAATATGTACGACTACAAAGAGGACACTACTAACTTCACTTTTGTGAGGACGGAAACTAATACCTAAACAGGGTATGATAATATCTAACCTAATTAGCTTGACATGCTGCACACATTTGGTGTATCAGCCATGAGGCTCGTTGAAGCAATGCACAAGTGAAGTAGCGAATTCATTGTTGTGTGGGCAGCTCACTCCCTACCTCCAATTGCTGTTGCGCCCAACGGCCCTGGCTTCATTTGGGATGCAGTGACTATATATTAATAAAATGGTCATTATGAGATATGCAATTTGGGTCACCGAAGAAAATCAAAGCTGTTATCCTCGGTAGCCGAAACCAACACACTCTGGGGATTGTTCGACTCGCCCTCTATGTTGCACGATATGGCAGATTGGCTATGTGGTTGAAATGGCCCGAGAAATACAAGTGAATGTTCACATCACATGCAGCCACATGGTAAGACTCTACACACATGGAATATTAGTACGTAATTTTCAGTACCCTTTAATTTACTTGCATCTGTTTATTTTATTGTTTTATGTATATGTTTCACAACAAGGACAGTACTAACAAATACCAATACTGGACAGCCAGTATTTTGTGTTACGTTGGCTGCAAGCCATTGGACACAATGCCATAATGTAACACAAACATGCCAAAATGCAGCCAAAAATATTAATTTTCCCTTTTAATTTGTTTTCGGTTTAAAGTGTTGTATCATTATGTAGTGTACCTTAAATTTAAAAAGGGCAAATGAATGTAGAGGAATTCGGATACGTGCAGGGCCATGCACCGGGAAAATGCATGGCACCAAGTTGAGGTTAGGGTGCCTTACGCATTATTGTTAAGTATATGCTTTCATATATGTTTATATCTCATTATTCAAGTGTGATTTGTCATGTAAAGTTTTAAGTGTTTCATATTCATTTAGGGCCACGTTTATCCATTCCATTTCATTTGTTGTGTATTTTTCATATAATTTATGATAACGTGATATGGCGCAGGAGATTGTGCCGTGGATGTGGCACCCTGCCACCATGTTTCAGTAGTCGCCTCTTGGTTACTGTGTGAGACAGTCATGCCGTGCGCCCTCCCCGGGCACTTCATCGCATTGGTACAAATCATGTAACTTACAATAGCTTTAACTTAATTAACTGGGACCTCTTGTTTATTTATAGCCTGGGGAGTGCACCGTTCCACAACCCCGTCCATTTGTACATGGCCGGGATGTGATCACCACTTCATTTCCACATAAGCATTTTGCAGCCTTTTCCGCATTAGTGTGTACCCAACTTTAGCACAGCAAGTTTGTAAGTGCTTCTATTGAAGGTATAAAGAAATTAATATTCATGTCGTGAATTATCGGACTATGTTTATTTCTTCGGTCACCTCTTGACCGCGTAACTCGTTTGGAGTATATTTTACACAAGGCATAAGGCAGCCTATAACAGCCCGGGAGTGAGCATGGGCGTATGGGAATAACCTTTATAATTCCCACCAGACGAGGCATTGGATATGGATATTGGGATAACTGTTAAAACTTCTACATCTACAAGATTGAGACATCAGACATCAAGGAGAACACCGTTCAGGCCATCGACCACACACCCGAACTGAACTCGTACTCTCTACTGAGATGCTGGCACCCCCGAACAAAATGGTGGTCATTTTCGCATCCTTTCCATGTAACCTATTTTCCTCCTTGATGGTCCAGCCTAAGATCCAGAGACATGTTAAATAGCATTTCTAAATTACGACATGGCTCTGCGATGTCAAGTGGCTTTCCCAACTAGTGGGGCTGTACCTGTACCAGTTACCCCTAGTACTGTCCATTTATCCTGCCAGAAATTTCACAAATTTTCCACCAATTTCCTTTTCCAAAAAACTCTTTGTGCGCCATGTACAACTACATGTGCTCACAAATATCTGTTTCCTTTTACAGTAACTGTCGCAATAATCACTACTGGCGATCTTCCAAAATAACCACCACAGTAGACCTACGAGGAACAGGCGAAAACTATCCAGAACAATGGCAAGGGAAGAATTTGGCACGAAATTGCCATTGGGGTGAAAGTGCGAGGAAGTCCGCCATTTTGGAGCATGTCTTCTTCAATGGTGCGACTGTGACATCAGCCAACCACCATCAGTGGTTAACAGTACCAACATCAAACCTATCGACAAAACAGTCCATCAGGCGACTCACCAACACACCAGAGAAATTAAAGGAGAAGCTAGCATCACTGTTCGCACCCGCGATGTAGAAACTGCGACATTCGCCTTAGTATCGGACGAGATCAGGGAAGAGCCTATTCTCAGCATAGCTTGACTGACTAAGCAAAATACTGTAGTAGTAACCGTCGCAAGAAGAATACGCTTCGGAAAAGACGAGGAAAGGAGAACATCTTATAGTATATGAGCACTTGTGTCAAAAGTAAACACGCCAACCGACATTTCAGTACACTGTGCAGCCTGTCAGTGTTACCAACTGCGCCGACACTGGACACGTTGCTAGAGGAGGACACACGAGCCCAGGGGAGCTGCCCTACCACAAGTAAGTGGAGAGACGAGTATGGCCAAATATATGTAGTGAAGTGGGGAGTTATAAACTGCTGTGTTGAATCCCGCGCGAGTGCGGACAGCGAGACGTGGAGTGTTTACGTACCCGCTGCTTCGTGCAATGCAATACTACACTGTGTCCACACCATTCACATCTCTGCACACCCGGGAGTAGTTCAAATGAAATGGAACATCCTGGAGTATGTCTACTGGCAGGGGCTGTCAGTGAACATAAGAAGTTTCCTACGCCAATGTTTCACTTGCGACCGCTTCAAGAGCCGATGCGGGGACGGCGTGCAGCAGCAAAAGCCACACGAGCCGCAGGAACTGTTTGAAACTGTAGCACTCGACCTGATGGGCCCTTACCCAGGACACCGACGGGGAAGTGGTTCATACTTGTCGTGACGGCCTGTTTCCGAGGTGGGTGGAGGCTTATCCCCTCTCCAGCGTACGAGCATGTGCCATTGGTAAGGTCATAAATAAGTTTAAAATATCATGACTTAGAACAATCGAAACTTAGAAACATACGACTTAGATCCACATAACTTAGATACATCATAACATAGAAAATATTAATTTTGATACGATCGGAACTTAGAAACACACAACTTAGACACACAATGCAAACACACATAACTAAGAAGGTGGGAAGTGAAAGTATAAATATTTTAAAAAGATTGTAGTGAGGATTTATCATGTGCATTTTCTCGCATTCAGTTGTGCACTCTAGCGAGAACATTTTTACTTTTACAATTAGTTTATATATATATATATATATATTATATATATATATATATATATATATATATATATTATATATATATATATATATATATATATATATATAATATATATTGTATAGATGGAACTGTCAGCACGAATGGAACAGACTCTAATAGGCAAAATTTCTCTGTTGTATTGGCAACTAGCTGTTCATTGGCGTTTCCGACAGTTTCCATTTACTAACCAGCGCGAAAGCGCACATTATTAACAGACGGCCGACTTCAGGCGGTAACTTTAAAACTGTGTAATTATTCTAGCTCAGTCAAAAATATAACTGGAATGTACAGACATAGTGAACTATTTGTACATAGACACAGATATTCTTCAGTACGTTGGCGCTGTTATAACGATGCTGGAAAGAAGTAATCATTTCCGACTTCAGGTACACAATTAATTTAATGACAATAATTATTAAATTATGCACAATGCAAAAAAACACGCTAAGCACTGAAACGTTGCACCGAAACATTGAACTATACGAAAATAAACACGAACACAGTAACAAACATAAAATAACTTACCATTACGAAACCGAACTACGCAACTTCTAACTACTGTAACCAAATTTAGTAAACAGTAACAAACTGCACAACATTTACAAACAGCAGACTAACCACGAGCACCAATCCACTGATTTTACATTGTTTGCTATCTATAAATGCGAAAATTCGCGCATCAAGCGTGTGACCATGATGATAATATTTATGATATTAGAATTTATTATCTGATATAGAATTTCAATTTTGTGGGAAATGTAATGCAAACCAATGAACCTGCTTTGACTATAACTTTCCTAATAAATCATGGGAAATCTTTAATCATATCCATTTAAATGCCAGGGGAGTGAGTTACAAGTGTAGACCATTATGATGGTGGTTACACGCACTAGATGCTACTACGAACATGGTGAGTTTAGGCAAAATGTTCCTGTATTGCCTGCTAGAAGCCATATGCTTTGTACATGTGTAGGGTTAAATTTTTACAAAAACTCGATTGTTTTTCGTATCCTTTGTTGGTGATGGGACTGGGAGGGAGGGATGACTGAATCTTGATCTGCAGGCTCCTCCCGGTTGAATAAATGTCTGTGGTTTCAATGGGATTCTGCTTGCAAGAATTAGGAAGAAAATATTCTGCATTTCGGCTCTCGGCCTGGGTTTGGAATCAATGAATTTAAAAACTGCTTTTGAGCTCAGAAATTCACCGAGATACTGTTTTCTTTTTCTCTCATTTCATTTACGGCTACAAAACTATGACTTGTACCTGCAGATGTGGTTTTTGGAAGCCAAAAGTCGTTTTATTGACTAATGGTCAATGAATAAAACTAACTTGCTACACGCATACAAATAATTTTTTGAGTACTAAGGTTTGTATTGTTAAATGCAAATAAAACACATAATTTTTACGAACAATTTAAAAATATATAAATTTTTATTCATTAATTTGATAAAGAGATGCGAAATCAGTACGCCATCATAAAGAAAAGTATGAATAATTATTATCTAATAAATAAAACTGCCTTATCAAACGTAGCAGTTGTATGAAAAAATAAAACTAACATAATTGATTACAAAATTATGTTACAAAATGCATGTTTATATAAGCGTAGTTATTATTATCAGTTTTTTAGTTAGCGAAATTAAATATGCATTTAAAACAATATTAATTATGAGTTAATTTAATAATAATTTCCACTGCGAATTATATTATTTTAAGTTAAATGTGAGTCCCGTCACGCATCATTATTCGACTGGCATACACAAATTACTTCTGTTTGTTACCGAGGGAGTGGAGTGGAGAGATTTTGGCCGCTCTTAAATGCGAGGTCTTGAGAGTCGAACAGTGCAAGGAATGTAAACGACGGTCGTTTAACGGAGTAGTGTAGGCTCACTGGTAACTGATTAGTCAGCTACGTACATTTTTGTAAAGCAAAGAAACATCAAAAATAGATATTGTAGAAGCATATTGAAATGAACCAATTCTCTGAAATTAACAATTCGTTGCAAACAGATTAAACTATATTACGCATTACCATAAAAGAAACTCGTGTTAAAGACTCCGCCTTTGCTCTGTGGTGCTCTACGGCGCATATTATTTCGTGTGTCTGTAACAAACGATAATTGGCCGTTGAATTTTGATGGCAAATGTAACCTACTTGAAAAACTACTTTCGGGCAAGAAATCATTGGTGCTCCACTTTATTTCCGGAAATGTAATGTTTGCCTGCCTTTATTTCATTGGATTCTAGTTTTTGGTTAGACCTGCACATCTAAACTTCCACTTTGTCTGTCATTAATCCAAAATTTTAAGATTCCTTTATGAGGTGGAAGTGAGGAATGATACACACATTTCTGCTCATGGTTGTTCAAAACCGAAAGTCGGTTCTATCCTATATTCGCTCTTGTTTGTCATCTTTATGACTTGATAAATAATGAATTTATTGTCACAAGATGCCAGAGGGGCATATCAAAATTTGCGAGGATGGAGGTCTTACTAAAAATAAAATAATTAAATATGATTTTTAATTTATCAACACACAGATTATTTTCAAAATTAATCTATCGCCACCAATAATCTCATTATTCTCAATAAGCGAAATATCTAATGTATATATTCATTCTAATTAAAGTCCTTCTCAGTGTCTACATATTCTTTATACCCTACCAATAATTTACAACAAAACATACAATATCCAACATAAATTTCAGTGTTTGTAGAAACATTATTCTAATGTATTTTTGTAGGTTTCTGTTGTTTTACATTGGTCGCCCATTAGCTTGTATTGGATTCCAGTGGTTTGTATTGTATACAAATTTAGTAAACAGTGAACATTTCATGGTTTTCTGTTTGTTCCTGTTGTCAGAAAATACTGGAACCATTGGTTTTAATTGTTTTCTATTAAATAAAACAACTTCTAGTGGAATAGATTGATTTCTGTTATCAATTTATGTGCTGGTTTATGTTGTATGCTAATGGTTTCCATTGATTTCTGTCTGTTGGTTTCTGTTGTGTTTTTTTGTTATTTGATGTGTCATATCTTGTTGGCTTGTGTTGTATTCTAGTGGTTACCATTGGTTTCTGTTGCATTTTGTTGTTTTCTGTTGTGATGTAGTCTATCCTTTTTTTGTGGAATTCCACCAGTTTCACTGGTTTGTGTTCTGTGTTCGGTTAGTTTCTGCTGTGTTTAAGTGGCTCCCACTGGTTTATCTTTTGTCTATAGTCGTTCGATTTTTTTTTTGTATTCCAGTGGTTTCCATTGGTTTATGTTGTATTTGTTGATTCTTATTGTGCTGTAGTCAGCTTTTTTCTGTTGTATTCTAGTGGTTTCCAATATTTATGTTGTGTGCTATTGGTTTCTGTTGTGATGTAGTGGCCTTAATCGTTTTCCATAGTCTTCTGTTGTGTTCTGTTTCTTTCTGTTGTGTTCTGTTTACTTCTGTTGTGTTCCGTTGGTTTCTGCTGTGTTTTATTTGTTTCTGCTGTGGTTTGTTGGTATGTGTTTTGTTTTTTTTGTGTCATAATCCTTAGGGCTCTATTGTATTAAGATTGTTTATATTGAATTCTGCTGTGTTTTGTTGCATTCTGTTGCATTGTAATCAGTTTATTTCTGTTGTATTATAATAATTTCCATTAGGTTTAGCAGTGGTGTCGTTTTATTCAATCTGTTATATTCTAGTGGATTTCTTTGGCTTCATTTGTGTTCCAATGGGTCTGTGAGTTTTTGTTACATTCTAGTCGATTCCATTGTTTTCTATGGTGTCTTTTTTGCAGTATTTTGTATTCTGATTGTTTATTTGGATTTGCTGTGCTCTGTTGTTTTCTATTGTGGTGTTGATGATTGGTTTCCATTGGTTTGTGTTGTACTTCATTTTGTTAGCATCTTTTGTAATCTTCTTGTTTAAATTGATTGTTTTCTAGCATGTTTCTTGTTTTATATGGTGCGGTTTTTGTTGTTTTTGTTGCATTTCCTGTGATATATGCAGCAGCGAAGTAACCTATATAGTTTATCAAACTTAATAATAATAATTGCATATGTCTGACTGCCATTCAGAGTCATTTCTTTTTTAATAATTTTTGTGATGTTTCTATGAGAATAACCAAATTGCAAACTAATGTGAAACAACAGTGATAAAAAATTATGACATTTACCAATTTAAGGATACCACTGGTCCATTAATTTTGAAAAAAATATCAGTTTCCTGGAATTAAATATGCTATTTACTTGAAATTCAACCCCTTAAAAATATTAGTTTTATTTTGGGTAATTTATAAGTATATCATTAAGTAGCATATTACATTAAATATCAATACATAAATCTTCATTTCTGTATGTCTTTTTTAAATCCATAAATAACAGAAACAATATAAAGTTATGATTTTTGGCGGGAAATAATGCAAAATATTTTGATACGAAAATTTTTTATATCATGAGTATTTCAACACACATCGTGCATACGAGTGGAGCCAATTTTCATATTATTATAATATAGGCATAATACAATGAGCTGGATGGTATCATACTTTCTTAAGACCAACTTAAATGAAAATATTTTGTTTAGGTGAAACAACTTCGAGAATTATGAATGTGCTACTTACAACTTCTAAAAAAGGCTGACTCGTGTCGAGGGAGCCGAGGGGGTGGGGTGGTGATATGGCTGTGGTGAAGAAGGGGGGGGGGGGGGTGATTTTGAGTGGAGAAATTTGGGCACATTGTTAAGACAATGTGTTTTTGGGAGCCGATGATAGTGAAATTAGGTGAGAATGGATGAGCAGCGCCAAAATGCATGAGCGAGGGAAACGGGAGATCCTCGGGAAAACCCGCCGACCAGCGGCATCTTTCGGAAAGATTCCCACTTGCAAAAATCCTGTAGTGACCCGGCCGGGAATTGAGTCCGGCTCGCCTTGGTGGGAGGCTAGTAGTCTAACTGCTTAGTCACTGTGGCCCTGGGGGATGGACGGAATGTTAATAGAATACCATATTTTCAAACACGACAAACCTAAAAAGTATGAGTTATTTAAACTGGAAATAATATTTTAGATGCTGTGATATTTAATGACAATGCAAAGCAACTTGGAATTTTGAATAATGGTGTTGTGTAATAATTGTATACATAAAATATCTAATAGATGTTACAATGTTTAAAAATGAAAACATAGACACTACAATTGCACATACAGCAATACATACAAGCGCAGTTGTATACACTAGACATATTGTGAATTATTATATATTCTGTTGTTCTAAATTTATTTGACTTAGTGAGGTACTGGGCTTGTTCACATTCCCACATTTATGCTGTTAGGTTAATCGGAAGTAGGTAACTTCTTTGTAAACTATACATACTAACTCATAATTTAAAACAACTGAAAAATGGCAATGTCTCGCCCAATATTAACAACCACAATCTTTCTCACTCTAATCAGACACACGATAACTATTCTTTTCAGGTTACCTTTTTTTTTTCAATTATTTATCTCGCAGTATTTGTTAGTACTAACAAGAAATTACTGATAACTATTCTACATTGGCGAAAATTAAGTTTAGTGAATTTCTTAGAAGCTTAGATGCCAGGTTTGCGTTGACGTCCCATTGGCAGCAATATCATCAGTGATTTAAAAAAAACAATGTGAAAGAGAGCCAAGACAATTAAAATACGTACAGGAGTATCGTACCCGGTATTCGTATTCAGAAAAACTCTTAAAATTAATCTAGCGTGCAATCAACTGCTTCACGGAGATGAAATTCGGAGCATCAAATTCGGAAGTAATGAATCTAATGTTTTGAATAATAGGATTCACTAACCTGGTATAGTTAAATGGCAATAATTTTGAAATTAAATGTCTGAGCCACTAAAAACACATAAGATTACATGGACTTCCATAACGCCACTTTCGTAAAAAAAAAAAAAATTGGTAGAAAAATCCGTTGATTTGTTTCCGAGAAATGACATGAAAACTGTATTTTTCAAACGGTGATATCTTATAAAAACTGCCTAAAAAGAGTTTTTGTATAAGTGTTTCCAATAGATACTATCAGCAAGAATTTCGATTGCATTTGGGTAAATTGTTAAATAGATATGCGAAGCATACTTAAATATTTATATCGCCACCATTTTGAAAATCAATGTCTGGTCTTATTTAAATAATGTAACTTTACATGACTTCTGTAGCTGTCTTCAACTACCTGTCCAAGTCCCGCGCTTGTGGTCTGCCATTCAACGTAATGATATGTTTATGATTATTGTCTGTTTGTGATTTCTTCTCACTTTTTGAACTAAACCATTGAAAAATCACCCCATGTATGACTTGATTGGTGATTCACGAAATAATGCCATGTATCACAATCTTTTTAAATCTTTTATTAAAATAGAATAAAAAATCTTGTTCAAACGAACTGTTTATCATATCTTATACGTAAACTATATTATTTCGTTTATAACTAAAATGCATAAATATGGGGAGAATGTGCATTGGTTATGTGTAGTAAGAAGCCGTTCTTATGCAAAATTTTAAATTAAACTGAGTGCACACGAACGCGGTGCGCTGTCTCTTAGGTGTCATTTTATAGTATGGGCTATACTGTGATCGCATGAGGCGGAGGAATACCCTGGAAGTAGAACATTAACAGGGATTCACGTATGTTTGAAGTAACTATGAATGGGCTATATTTCGTGAATGAAAAACGAGTACATGAGAACATGAGCGACATTATTAGTGGTTATTCAATGAATTTGCTCATCTTGCATTCAGCCAATCGTACATGTTGTATATTAATATGGTTTTAACAAATGAATGTTGCGTTACTATACTAAAACCGATTTAATACTCGTGTGGCACCAGCACGCACCGAATGCCAGCATTATTGTTCTTCATTACAAGCCAATCTTTACCTTCTGCTGATCATCTATATTAGCCATATGTTACAACATGAAATATATATTTCAAGTGAGTCAAAATCCGTCTCTCATCCATAGCATATATAAGGCTTCTGCAGTTGGGCCAATGTAATCTACACATTACTGGATGTAATGAACATAAGCGGTGAAGAAAAAACTGTTTTAAATCTATGTACATTTTAATGCAGTTGTGCTTACTATGAACGTACGGTTACTTTGAGGGACATAGAAAATCAGAACAAGTAACCGCAACATCGCTATCGTATTTTCATATGTGTATATAGGGTCTCGATCATGGTTTACCTGTCAAGGGAACTTCTATTTTAAAACAGGATTAATTTTTTTTTTTTTTTTTTTTTTTTTTTTTTTTTTTTTAAGGAAATAAAATTATAACAAACCTCAACAACTCCCTGGTTCAAAGACTTTGGTCTAGACTTTAAAGTGGAATGTATGTTTATTCAAGCTCATCGGCTAGTTGTCAATGATATTTTCTTTGGTTGTCTGTGAATGATCACTTCTTTTTTTCGGATCTGCTAAGGGAATATGAACCCTCTATGGTTGGTATATAAAATAAATATCTGCCCGAATCGCGACAGCAACGCAGATAAATAATACGTCCAGTTTGTCCCCAAATGAATCTGTAAATTTTTCAGTTAATTAGAAATTAGAAATGAAAATGGAGTCCTGATTTATGGACGGCTTGATTCCTGCTGCAGAGTTTTCCATTTACTAATAGTAGCCATTTACTAGCTTGAATTATTCCGGGCTAGCATTCGATTGGTTAGTAGTATCATTGACTACTTTGCAACAACTATGCTGGTCTGATGACAAGTAGTGAGATTTTGATGTACTGTAGACATCCCAGCCCTAGCTGTCACGTGATTACCATAGCTCCTGCCTTAGTAAGTAAAAAACTGTTAAACGCAAATGTACGTTGCAGGGCATCTCCACTAAGGTAGGTAAATTTTTACATCAACAATTTAGGAGTGATATTTCACAAAGAAAAGTGAAAGATAATCAAAACAAGCAAAATTTACATTTCTCTACTCTGATATACAACAGTTAAATTTCCGAGTTATTGTGGTAAAAATACACAGCTACTTTTGGAGCGTGATTCTTAGCAAAGACGAAATGAAACACAATGCATGTGAGCCTAATTCTGAAAGCAGTTCGAAAAAAAATGCCTTGTATTTTGTACAAAGAAATTCAGTACAGCCTACTAGCGGTTTACTGTCCACAGATTTAACTGTTCGATATAGGCAAATGCATCAGGAAGAAGTTTTCCAAATTGTTGGCTAAAATTTTCCGCCCCGGGCGAGTCATACTGGGACACCGAGCTTAAAGGCTGTTCACGATAAAGTGAGCAATTTTGAAATCAACCTAAGAAAATATCCACTTCTACTGACGTCATATATTTTAACGGGCGCACAGAGTGAGGCGCCCAGTAAAGTTGGTAATGGTGGAGGGAATGTAGTTCTATATCTTAATGTCAAATTTGATGTGTTAGGTAATAATTTATGATAACTTAAATTATTTCTTTGGTTTCCTGTTATTTTTAATACATCGAAGTGTAAAAACGAGCAGATTTGTAAAATATTTACTTTTCTAACAATTTCACAGTTTTACCTGACCGACGCATGAATAAAGTGATGAAACCCATGGCAATGTTAAGTTTACATAAAGTGGAACAATACATAACAACAATACAAGTAGATCTTAGCAGGGTTTTCAAAAGTGCTGACTTTATTGTGAACTGCCTTCACCAGGCACAATCCTACAAGCTATACCAACGGGCTAAAAACGTAAAGCAAACTAAATGTATACTTATATTTTATCTTTTATTTAAAGTAATTTTACAGCTGTAAATGTGCGATTTAACATACAAAGTGCTACATAAATGTTTCCATATTTAATATATTCCTCGTCGTCAACCGCATACGTGAAAAAAATTAACAGTCGAATAGAAATTGAAACGCTTGAAAAAGAAATGATACTAATTAGTTGGAAATGAAAGAATAAGTTAGGTAAGACAATAAAATTTTTATTGTAACCTAACAAAAATTCTCAATGATGGATTGTGCCAAACTTCCGATTGTAAATTTTTCTGTGTATAAATTAGTCACTATTGTTAGTACATTATTTGTATTAACGTACGCAATCCAATATTATGGAAATTTAAAGATAAAATATTTTTAATAATTTGCCTAGTAGGCATTGCGCACAATCAAATTAAATGCAGATGTTTGTATAAATAACATTCAAGCATCTCCGTGAATATCTGAACAGACAGGTTTGTGACAGCCTATACTCATAATGTTTCCATTAAATTTTTTCAACCTAAATTTTCTCAAGGGCGATAATTGTAAAATCACATTTGTCAACGAAACTTCACTAACGTGTAAAATTACTCATGCTGTATATGTAGGTAACTCAATTATATTACCATTTTTCTAGTATACGTTTACTCTAGTATGGTAATTCAAAAATGGCACTCGTGTGTATTTTCATGGTGAATTTGCACAGTGAACTTTCGTTGTTCAAGTGGCACGATGATTTTAATACAGTGACACCGTAGGGATAAAAATGCACAAATAGGTTAATAATATCGTCATGGTGTATTTTTACATAAATATTAAAATGCATACATCATTATTAGGGACAGGTGTTTTTAGCGAAAAGATTTATGGCTATGCTATACTTCAATATCCTATGTCCACAACCACGACTTCTTTGGTTATTGGCCGCGTGTCTACGAGAGAAGACATGTTCTTATTTGACTGGGTAAGTCGTAATAAAGTACTCCGATACTGAACGTCCATGATTCGTTGGCAGATGCATGAGGAACGCGACATATAAAAACATCCAACCACGAAACTGCATTTGAACCAAAGTGTTTTGGAGTACAAATGGTATTGAAATCATTTCGCGAAAAACACCTCTCTTAACCTTTTTATGTTTTACCTACATTTGAATTCCAAGCAACATTATCGTATCAGTTCAACTTTGCAGCTGTCTTTGAGAACTACTCATACCTAGGACACCCGATTTTCGCGAAAAGATTTTGTGACCAGTTTTATTTCATAACACTTCACCTCAGACCCATATTTTTGATTGGATGGTTTGCGTTTTACGCATTTTACGTATCTGCGCGCGAATCACAGACTTACAATACTGAAGTTATCTAATTCTGACTGGCTAGTCAAGCAAGAATCAATCACACCGTTAATAAGTGAAAGAAAACTTCTGGCACACCCGTAGGGTAATGAATCTATGAGCTTGTGCGGCAATATTTTCGCGAAATTAGGGTGTTCCTACTCATACAAAGTAGTACATTTACGTATAAATTCAATGTGTATATACAGACATTTATTTTAAAGTGTAGCTCATTTCACCTCGGATTGTGTGGTATTCGGAACTTGTTTACTTGGAGACTTTTAATTGGTGCATAGTTCTTCACGGTGTATCTTAAAAGATTGCTGCCCACTTACCAATGTAACTCAATTACATGTATCCTCGAATTACAGCATATCCTCAAATAAGTCACTCAGAATTGTCACAAGTCAATCCATTATCAAGTTTTTAGTTAGACGCCCGACAAATAAGGTAGTAAAGACGGTTCGAGATTTATAATTGTTTGGTTCAAAAATTAAACGATACTTGTTCTTACATGAAGATAAAATTTTCTTAAATATATTATTTTTACGGTAATCTATCATCGTATAAAATCAGCCATTATGTTAAAAGTATCTTATAACAATCGGGACACAGTAAAATTTGACATACTTAAAAAAACATGCATTTAAATCAAATGAAAATGTTAAAATTTATTACAACAATATACAGTATTAATTGTGTGAGTTAAGTAGAAGTAAATAAAAATAATATCCACAACACCAAAGTAATTACGTTTGTATTTTGTACGAGGTAACAATTTAAATCACACTTGTGTGTCTGATGTACATAACACTAGTTGTTAATATCACATTATGGATATTTTCACCCTTTGAATGGAGAGAATTTTCCTCCAAAAGTATTATACTTCGAACTTAAATAACTGTGACTTGAGCTTTAAATTGACAGATAATGAGTGATTGATATTTTCTCTTAGTCATATACAATAAATAGCGAAACTAATGTTTCTAATATTTTATTTGTGTGTGTGTGCACGTGTGTATGGGTTAGTAAGGGGTCTGTGTGTGAATGTGCCCCCTTTCCATTTTTGTACGCGTGAAACGAATAACACGAAACTCGGTACACATATAGTACTAACTAACTTCACCTGACTGATATAGTTTACGACCACACTGGGCATTCACTTTCAAAATGGCGACCAATAAAAATTTAGTGTGATATGTCATATCTTGAAAACCATTCCACCGAATTAAACCAAATTTTGTATGCTGACAAGGCAAGGTGTAAGCATTGAATACCGAGGTGAAGAAAGAATAAAGTTTGTATGTTATATTTCGATAACTACTCAACCAATTTTGCCAAATGCAGCACTTAAGGAATACTATGACATGCCAGATAAACGTTAATAATTAAACTTATTAGGCAGTTATTTTCCAAATGATGACCATACATTTTTTAAAGGTTCATTTTGGGTAACTACTGTATTCAACAAAAATTTTATATGTTGACAATATATATTACAAGCATCATATACACCAAACAACAACCAATTTTACAAGCCATATTGTATAATAGCATTATATGAATAAATGAAGTTTTTGGTGTACCAACTCGAGAAACAATTGACCGATTCCTACCAAACATGGCAAACAAGTAGGCCTAGTACTGTGGTAGGTTATGTCAACTTATGTGTCTTAGGTATGCCAGACACTCATTTTCTAATTTTCATAGCTATTTTAGTTGTATACGTTATGTCGTTACAAAACCATGTTAGTATTACCGATGAAACTTGGATGCTGCCGGTATATATTACAACCATATAATGCGTCCATACAAAATCTCTTTTGTCCACCAGTTTGTAAAATATTATCATGTGATAAATTAAAATTACGCGATATCTCCGAATAAACAACCGATTTCTACCAAATTTGGCAAACAAGTAGCACCATGGCAGGCCACGTAAACTGATAAACTTTGTGAGTGTCAGACACACATTTTTTCAAAATGGGGGCCATATAAACATTGTAGCCTGGAACGTTTAATTTACGAAACTGTCAAACAGATTTCAACTGAACTCTGTATACTGACAGCATGATTTATAAATTATATATGCAAAGCCTCATTTCTCCGGCATTTTGTAAGATAGCGCCACAAGAAATATTACATTTTGATGCCGTTTCTCGGAAATAATCAACCCTTTTCTTTCAAATTTGTCGAAGATATTGTACTGTAGTACGCCATATTAATTAATATGCTTTAATTGTGTGTATCTTTCATTTTTTGAATGGCATTTAAACAAAAATTCTAGTTTATTGTGCTATATCTTCGAAACTACGGAACATATTTAAATTTAACTTTGTATATTGTATCCATGACAGTGTTCGAATGTGTTAATACATACACTTTTGTCCTCCATTTATGAAATTCTTCACATGATCAATGGAGGAATAATGCCATATCTCGAGAACCAATCATCCGTTTTATACCAATTATTCACGCAAATATTGCTACACTATGGTATGTAAACTAACATGTGTTATGTGCAGCAGACATTTTTTAATGGAAGTTTATATAAATAAATTAGAATACTCTATTATATCTATCAATAGCTTCAACAAAATTCTACCAAATTTTGTACGGAAACAGTATTAATTAGAAATATCAATTAAACATACAGAGACCCTTTTTGGCCGGATTTTTTTTTTTGCAAATTAGTGTCAGGTGAGTAAATTGATCATTTTGCCATATTTTCGGGATAATTCAATTAATTTTCACCCAATTTTTCACATCTGCGAAAGGCTATGCAAAATTACAATATTTAAATGGGGTCAGATAATGATTTTCAAAATGGCGGAAATATTAACATTTTGATTTATTTGAATGCTGGGAATCCTACCTCCGTGATACAGTTGATAGCAACCTGTCATAATTTTACAAGTTTTTCTGAATTGGAATCCAGGGTAGGCACTCGTGTATTTTAATTGCCTTGGTACTGTTTCACATCTTTCTGGTTTCATCTCTAATGATATTGCTGTCAATGAAACGTCAACACCTTCCCACCATCTATGCTTTAAGGAAATTCGCTAAAATTTATTTCCACCAACGTTGAGGAATGTAGGCTCACAAGTTTGCAGTAAATTCTTGTTTTTTTTTTTTTTTTTTTTCTACGAGTCTTGCACATTTGGATAAAGAAGTAAGCCGCATGCAATTAGCATACAATGACAACTTTACTCTAACACCGCAACGGATACCATTGGTGTAATTTGATTGTAAGCAACGCCTAAGGATATTTAATGAAAAACCTTTTATTATAATAAAATAATAGACCTCATACCGAATATACTTTAAATCAGGCTTGTTCTCAGCAAGCCTTGTTTCTCTCCGGTCTTTTTCAGTAATCGGTATAGTTAAAAGAAGTCAGGAACATACATTACACACACAACAAGCTAGTCAAGCAAATAACAACTTCTGTATGCAACAGTTTTTATAGGTGAAGAACAAAAACATTAACGATTTAGTTTCACCGAGAATTTTTTTTTGCATAGTGACTAGTGTATTGATGAGCGTACATAAAGCAAATAATTAAAGATTCTTTGTATATTCAAGACTTTTTAGTTCTTAGCGAAATAAATGCAATGTTGCGAGACTTTCCAGATAAGATAATTTCTGGGTATTTATTGGTTGTGTGCGTTGTGAAAGGAAATAGCCATAATTTATGAGTAAACCTAACACAAACACGGTAGTTAGCTTCTTATGATTCTTCGACACTTAAAGGCATCAATATTTTCAAAATCATAATTTGATGGGTCAATATATGAAAAATAATAGCCGATGCCGAAAAAAATAGATACAAAAAGTTTCGAAATTGATTTAGGTTCCTAGGGCTATGGTCAAAAATGTAGTAAAAGTTTAGTTTTCTGTGAACTTGGGATATTTTATTTTTTTAATATAGCGTCCAAGGAGCCTATCATGAGATGAAAAGTGTTGTATCTCAAAAACTATTCAACCTTGGAAGGCAATTTTGTTGTATAACCCCATGTTTATGGAACCAAGAAATTAAATGAAATCAAGTTAAATACTCTCAGTTTAGAATACACCACCAACATCTCAAAATTGGGTTCTAGATGAAATCTGAATCATTTGGAATGGGCTGTCATTAATCGGATACGTACCTTTTGCTGGCTATTTACATGTTTGATTGTTTTGTAAAGGCACTAATAATAAATGTAATAATGTAGCCAATATCGTTTCTATTTACGTTATTTATATTGACTGTTCCAGGTTAAAAATAAATGCATTCAGTGTTGACGAAACTTGTCCAATTTGTCATATCCAAGTGGGTGATTGATATGATATAGTACAGATTTGACAAAAGGGTGCAGATAGGTGACACTATTACCGTGACTGCTGGCAGTAAAGTGCATGCAAACTACAGCAAAGTGTACGTAAATAAAACAGAAATGGAACTTCATTTGAAGAGGCAACATCTGGGACAATCTGATATAATACTCAAAGGAGTACTAGTGTGTCTGAAGATACATTCAATAGAATAAGTGACTGCTTTTTCTGTGGCAAAAGTGTTCTAGAAGTGAGTAGTGAAGGTCATAGTTCTGTAAAAACTGATATCTTTACAAAGACAATTTTTAAATTTTGTGATAGTTTGATAGTCGTCGGGATGAGTGGTCATTTAAAGTAAATGGTAGAATCGAATACTTTAATGGTGATCTTCATGCTGCTAACTGCATGCACCATCGCACATGTAGCAGCCATTTTCGTTGTGGCCGTAATGTACCCCAGCTATTTCGAAGTAACCCTGACATAAAGGGAAGGAAATTGGAAAGACCTACGAACGAATATAAAAAACAAGCATTCTCAAAACCGTGTGCATACCTAGAAGCAAAACAGTGTCTGACCTGCAGAGCAAAATGAAAGAGTATTTGTTATATATTGATTCATTACTCTATGGTAATCAGTACCTAAAAAATCAGCTGAGGGAACTGTATGACATAGGTTGTGTTGTACGATCAGGTGACGTTAATGTAGATCGCGTCTTAATGTTCGTTGAGGTAAAAGGCAAGCCTTCGTATTCACAGTTCATCTTCGTTGTATGACGAGAGAGCCCTTTCGAAATCGATGGTTTCAGTACGACAACTACCACTATTGTATATAAAAGTTATTCTTTTTATAGTTTTAAAAAACTGGCTTCTGCTCACAGAATGCATTCTTTCATACATTTTTAATGTAAAATACATGAGAGCACTCTAAAAAAACCCATATAGGTACTCGTTCGTTCCAGAAGAAAACACGTACGTGCGCTATACGCCTCCATTATAAAAATAAGCAACTAACCTACTTAAAACATACTAGTGTACATTTCCTGCCGTGATACTAGTAGTAGGGAAATTATGAGTTGGGCACAAGGGCAACGGGCATGGGAGCGCAGGACCTGCGGAGCTACCATTTTATTACGTCACCGATTGTCATCGTGAATGTCATTATCCTTTTACCCCTGACCCACGACCTTTGACTTTGACCTTTGAAATTGACCCTGGGGACCTTTGACCCAAGAAACCAAAAAACTAAAAATCAAAAACCCTCAAAAAACCCAAAATATTACAAAAAAATTAAATAATAACAAAAATGTATTAAAAACTTAAGGATTGGTGATGAACTACTTTCTTGTGAAAATGTAATTACAAAATTTAAAAAATATATTATTATAAAATAATTGTTTTTTTTACATTACTTTTTGTGTATGATATCATTTTATCCCTCACAGCTTTAATGTGGTGCTATGAGCACTCGCTTTTAAACCTTAAAATATGAAAATAGAATGATAAAAAATACTTTAGTACAAAAATGCACGGACAGCTGACTGCATACACAAATATTAATTCTGCCGACATGTACAAATTTTGGAGACAGTAGGTGAACCATTTTTCTTATATGTATGGATACAACCAGACGACAAACTGAAGAATTGATCGAAGGATCGATCGAAGGATTGCGATTGATCGAGGGATTGGTGTGAGGATTGGTGAAGACTGGTGTGTGGATTGTTGTGTGGATTGGGATTGATTTGTGTGGATTGGTGTGGATTGGGATTGATTGGTGTAGATTGGAATTGATTGGTGCGGATTGGTGTATGGATTGGTGTGACTGGTGTGAATTGGTGTGGATTGGTGTGTGGATTGGTGTGAATTCGGATTAATTGGTGTTGATTAGGATTAATTGGAGTGGATTGGGATTTATTTGTGTGGATTGGAATTGATTGGGATTGATTGGTGAGGATTGGTGTGTGGATTGGTGTCTGAGAAGAGCACGAACGATTATCGTCCTAGCTGTCCTCATACATTCCAAGCCTCCTTAGTCTGGCAGTATTGAAATTTAAATTAAAGTCAATCAAGCCTATATAAATGTTGATCCATACCATGATTATAACAGTCGTGCATGTGGCCGTAATTACAATGGTGAGCCTGGTTTAGTCACATAAATATACAATTTTAATGTCATCTGCATCTAATATGGTGGTAGTGGTCTCTAATGTCGTATGCTTGTTGACTTGTATATATTTATTCTCAAGTTTTGGTTTTCAAGCATATTCAAGGTCATTATGTCAATGTCAAGGTCAGGGATCAAGAGTCAGATGTCAAAGTTCGATTGCTAATGGGCACTGGCTTCCAATATGGTGGACAAGTGATGTATACTAAGATAGTGGTCACCTACCAAGATAATGGTCACCTACCAAGATGGCAGTCGCCCATCAAGATGGCTGACTGAGAATGGGCGAGGGGGTTGAGGCCTTATTTGATAGGTTAGGGAGGTGGGAGGAACCTCGAGAAAATAATTTCTGAATAATTTTTAATAATAAATTTATTACTAATTTTTATTGATATCCTTTTGGTTTTTTTTTTTTGGAAATTGTAATAGTTTTTTTTATATTTTTTAGTTTTGGGGCAAATGTTAAGGTCAAAGGTCCAAACCGGTCCACTTGCCCTGACCCCAAGTTTACCTCGGTCTGACTCTGGTTCACTGATCCGTCTTGCCTGCTCCGAGAAAAATTGGAAATTTTTGGAAATCTTTTTTAAATATTTTTAAGTAAATTTTGATAACTTTCTAGCGATACATTTTTTGGCAATTTTTGTAGGATTAAAAAAATATTTGGACTATTTCTAGGATTTTTGGGCGATTTTGTTATTTTTGTTAGGTTTTTTGGGTTTAAAGGTCTCAGGGGTCAATTTCAAAGGTCAAAGTCAAATATCATGGGTCAGGGGTAAAAGGTTAATGACATCCAAGATGGCGGTCGTTTACGTAACAACATGGCAGCTCCCCGCCTCCTGCACTCCCATGCCCGATGCCCTTGTGCCCAACTCATCATTTCCGTACTACTGGTACTATTTGTTTGGCATATTTAGAAGTTATTTGTCGATTGTTTTCCGAGATATGACAAATAATTTACTGGTTCGTGTTGCGCTATCTTACAAAAATGGTGGATAAATGTCTTTTTATATCAAATTTGATGGCTGTAATATATACTCTCAGCATAAAATGTTAAGTTGGAATTGGTTACGTTGTTCTGACGATATACCATACTAAACTAAAATAGCATTTCGAAAATAATTGTCTGACCTACATAAACATACTTTTATACATCACCTGCCGAATTAATATTTGTTTGAAAAATTACAAACTTATAGGTTAGGGTAATTAATTGTTTCTAGAGAGATATGACATAAAAACCTAATTCATGAGGCGATATCTTACAAAATGGTCGACAAAAATTGTTATTTTTTACATATATGATGCTTGTAAACGAAACTGCCAGCATACAAAATTTCGTCGATATTGGTTAAATTGTATGGTATTTATAACAAATAAGCCTAAAATATTAACATTGTCATCGTTTTGAAAATAACTGCCTCATGAATTTGAACCCGAGTACTACTTATGTGTTAAATTTGGCGAGAGTTGGCTGAGTAATTTTCGAGGCATAACATAATTTTTTTTTTGCTTTTTCATGTCATGCTATCTTTCAATATGGCAGACATCTTTAAAGTAGGTGTCTGAGGCAGTCAAAACCTATAGGAATCAGGCGTACTTACTAGATAATATATGTGTGTCTACCGAGTTTGTTAAAATTTGGTTCACACATTCAAAAATTGAAAGGCGGGACACATACACAGACACACAACCTATCACACACTACACTGTCATTCCTACGGAAAGTAGGCTTAAAACGGCTATGTATTGGAATCACATGCTTCATACCACTCATATTTGAATAAATATATCTGGTGTTGTTAGTAAGCACTTTTCTTTGAACAAAGGATATTAATAAATATGTAGTATCAAGTTTTCCTGATCAGATAATTTATTATTGAAGCTTTCTTTCGTGATTTACAAAACACTTTATTTAACCAGCGGAATATAAAAGCAGATGAAGACATAACAGCATATAATAGCAAAATATACGTCACTGTATGGTTGCCATATTTATCTCAACTACTGCACACTTGTAGGTCCATGAGCGCGTATCTCGATTTTTGAAATTACCGGTACCTACTTTTTTACGAAACTTTTAATAACTTTTGAGTTAATGGCGATAATTGTATGACGTAAAGTACATTTATTATCTACATTAAACATTTTAAATTATGAATTAATAAATTTCGATAAAAATTAATTCTTCATAATGAAAAAATACAGTGAATTTTACATGCGTTTTTATTGCATAATTTTAATTGTAAATACGCTTATTACTACTTATCTATTTATGATAGATATATGCTACTGCTGACTTTTTGTACATAATTTAATTTTACACCAATCTTTCGTACATTTTGTTATATATTTAAAGGATTAGACAGCTTATTCCATGAGTGTGCGCTGGCGGCAAACGTTTTTCTCGACTTTATTGACTAATATTGTTAATCCTCAGCTCCTACAAGTGCTAGGGAAATTTTTAATACACATGAACCTTACTAGATAAATGCAGATCATAACAGTAACATCCGTCTCCAAATCCATTAAGTGGTTCTCGAGTTAGCGCAGTGATACAAATAGACACACTCGCCAAGGACTTCCTTTTATATTATGTATTGGTTTATGATTATTGCAATTCATTGTTTTTTAACGTAGATAATAGAAAAAATTTGGTATGCTGCGACACAAGAGCTTACCTAGAGGAAAAAAAATTAAGTTTTCAAAATAACATCATTAAGCTTTCTAACCTGAGTAGAATAACCCTTACCAGTACTTACGAAATGTAAATTGAGAAACATTAGGGGACTAATCAGTGATTAAAATTTCTGCTTAAAAATATCATGTGTTCCGATAACTAATACCTTAAATATACATTTTGTAATCGACCCTTAATATTTATTTCACAAAGATTTTTAAAATCTCAATTATGTGGTCTCATAGGCTTGGGATTATATGAAATACAGATATAAGTGATTCGCGAATCCGAAGCTGCTCAGTGAGTAAATAAGATCACAGTAGAATATAAAAACACTTTAACCCGCTCGGTCCCGGATTAATTGATGAGCTCAAGTGTTGCATTCGTGAAATATTTTGGCATTCACTGTACATGTGTGGAGCGTGCTTCTCAGACCCAGTGAACAACATGCTGCCCGTGTGTTCACTAATGTCAGGCCACAAATGAGATCAACAGAAACTTAGCAAATCAGATAACTCTCAAAGACAACGCCCAAAACACCGTGAACTGATAATTTTCTGTTTACAGTAACGGTCATACATATAATTTATGTGCAAATGTCCATAATCATGGACACGCACGGGAACTTAAAGGGTTAAGGTTAAAGGCTAGATTATAATTAATTTTTTGCGAGAGAGAA
The DNA here is from genome assembly GCA_029891345.1 of Dryococelus australis. Taxonomy (NCBI): domain Eukaryota; kingdom Metazoa; phylum Arthropoda; class Insecta; order Phasmatodea; family Phasmatidae; genus Dryococelus; species Dryococelus australis. Next base: position 152,874,411 of record CM056994.1, read on the forward strand.
ACTTCTGAGAGTTCTATTGAATGAATGAGTAGAAAATATACGATTTTACCAAATACATTTTTTTTGTATATTATGATACTAAGATGGGAACATCGTTAAGCCCCTGTCACACTATCAAATTTTTGCCTTTAACTATATTTGACAATAAAATTCGAGGACAAAATACGGCAATCAAATTTTCCTTCCAACAAATTTTATCGAATAATCTCGAATGTGTTTGAAATATGACACACTGCCAACATTTTTTATTGGAATAATCAAATTTGAAATATTATTTAAAATTATTTCCATAGTGGGATGTTGCTTTTGTTTTTCCATGCAGTCCATTGCAGGAAGAAATGTAAGTAATATTGTAATTTATTTTCGTTTCTTTGCTAAATTAAAATTTAATTTATGAGATATGTATACTGTACAATGAAATAAATGCCTCTGAGTTCGTAATAGTATGTGCAATATTCACTTAAAATAGCATTCATGCCCAGACAGCTTCTACATAAATTATCTTCATAACTTAATTCGTTTCCAGCAATTGTCAGTTATTTTAAGTTTCTTGACGTCCAATTTGGTCATGCACGATTCTGATTGCCTGAGACCATCAAACATCCAATAAATCTTAGAAACCGATCCAATTTTCAAATGTTTGATGGCAACTGAACTAACCCAAATTTCTCAGACAAAAATGACGGCGTTTATAGGGTTTTGATGATAACTGTCCAACTTTATTTGACCAAACATATTGGAAGCAGTTTGTCGGAAAAATCTGACAGTGGGACAGGGGCTTAGACAACTAATTTCAAAAGAAAACTGATCAGAAGACAAGCCAACTACCATTGTGTCGAAAGAACACTCGCTTACTTGCCAAATATGAAATTTATCTTACTAAAATCTAACTGTCAATGTTTAAATCTTTCATGTATAATACAAGACATTTTAAAGCACAGAAAATTTACAAACAAATCCGTTTTCACAGTGAATATGTTTAATATTTACTGATAAATAGCATAGGACTCACAGGGCGCAGAACTTCTCGATCGGCCGTCAGCAGATCTGCTTTGCTCCATTCCTTATCTATCAACATCGAAGACTTCACGACCTTCCAAAAATGCAATCTACTGGGAAAACACACAAAGCTGAATAAAGTGATTTCTAAAAACGTACATACAGTCAGCTTCGGAGTCTCTGTCTCCGAAAGTAAGAATCTAGGCAGAGGCCGATAGTAAGACAATATGGAAATATTCGCCACGAGCACACAAAGAACTATTCTACCAATAAGGCCCACATATCTTAGAAACATCACAACTTAAAAACATCACAACTTAGAAAATCATAACTATGAAAATCATAACTTAGAAACACACAACTTAGAACGATCATAACTTAGAAAAACACAACTTAGGACTAACATAACTTAGAAACACACGACTTAGAACCACAAAACTTAGAAACATCATAACTTAGAATGTTATAACTTAGAACAGAAACAACTTAGAAACACACCTCTTAGAAACAGACAACTTAGATGTGTTGTAACTTTGAAAATCATAACTTAGAATTATCATTACTTAGAAACACACAATTTAGAACTCTCGTAACTTAGAAACACACAACTTAGAACTGTCATAAGTTAGAAACACATAACTTAGAAAGTTCACAAGCTAGAATCACATAACTTAGAACAGGCATAACTTGGAAAATTCTAACTTATGTGTTTCTAAGTTGTGTATTTTAAAGTTATGACAGCACCCCCAGCCAGTGTGATATGTGTGTGATTCAGTTTTATTAAATAGGTGTGCTGTGGAGAGTGTATACGTAGTTTGTTTTCATCTGTTTCCATGGCCTTAAGGTGTTTGTTTTTAAATTGTTTTATTTTCTTTCAGTGTTAATAAGTGTTAAATATGTTAACATAATTTACAGGCCAATTTTCAGAGTTAATATTATCTGTTGTCATGTGACCACGTAGTCCGAATGAGGCCACACCGTGTGCACTAGAGTGACACCTGCACAAACACGTGTTCCATATGTGTTTATTGTGTATATCACCCGTGTGATAAAGTGGCACACAACCCAAGTGTGCCATAACAGTGCAAATATTTATTGTGTACGAGTGACATCTAATTTGCCAAACAGACATGTTAGGGTTTTAAGTCGACAACCCTAACCTAAACATCCCAGTACTACTATACTGTCTTGTGCCAGAATTACTAGACGTTCGACTATCGAACAGACGATGCGCGTGATGCGCTGGACCATGTGGCTGGATATTTGAAAAATATTATAAATTTTAATATCTTTGTTTTTCAATGTTGTACATATATGTTTACTTATTTGCCAGGTTTTTGTGCATTTTAGCACATCAGGTTAAGAACAGGAGGACCCCATTACATATAAACTAACTTTGAAAATATAAACAAAAATTAGGTTTGAATGCCCCTGCAAAACAGAGTGGTTGAACTTGACACTAGCTTGGGCAGGGCCATGGGGGGAATAAAGGTTACGTGGACAGGTGATGATAAAAGCTGAATTTCTCTGGTGGGCACCAGTGCTCAGTAGTTGGTGGCACACGATGTCGATGTAATTTCAGGGTCATTCGGTCGATGACCAATTGGTCTTCCCACAGTGATCCACCTCTTGCAGGTTAGGTGGTGTTGAACTTATGTAAATATATTCCATACTGCCTAGTCTAGTGAGGGCTGTTTGCCTCCCTCATACATCAATACACTCCTGGTGAGTTATATGGCTACCCAATGAAATTACTCAAGACATGTGGTAAAATAAAATATTACCACAGAGGTTATGTAACTGCGAAGCAGTTATTACATTTAAAATGCAAGCTTCTTACGTTCATGTAATTTATTGTATTATACTTCCCCAACAGAGCACTTACATATGTTATTCCACCATTATAACTTGGAGGGCTCTTACACTGTGAAAAATGGTAGTAGGGCCTACAAGGTTAAGAAGTGCATTACGCCTCTGCAATATGAAAGAAGGACCAAGGTGGGACAGGCCATGTACGCCGGGCAAGAAAGATGTAGAAGGTTCCAGTAAACTAAAATTAACAATACAGAATTACAAGATGACCAGTTACAAAGTTGAAGTGACTACAGCACCGCAATGCGGTAGTCGTTTAACAGGGTCTAGAATGCTACTAAATGGCTGCATAGCACAGAGCTCGCGCTTTGGCTGAGACTCTCGCCCATGATATCATGAGACATAATTAACACCAAATGAATTGAATGAAATGATGTGAGCCTTGCAATGCCGATGGGATGAACACTCTTACAAACCCTTATCAACAAAGCAGAATACATACATTGAAAATATAAAGAAATTACTCTTGTTCAACCATTCTGTGTTGCAAAGGCCACACAACCTTACACTCTGCACATGTAAAAAGGTAGCAATGTCTTTTTAGGGTCTTTCCCCCAGTAAAGTATATTATGTCCTTATGTGTTTAACCTATGGCAAAATGTAGGAGTTTGGCATGTTTCTGATGTTCACGTATCTCTTGTGCCCATTCGTTCCATCGCAGACGCTTTAACCACACAGCTAGACTCGACCGATCGACATTAGGGCGCTATCTCAATCAGTGCCGGTCGACAAGAACTGTTTTTACATTTTTCTTGCTGCCCTGTAACTTGTGGCTTCGGGTCATAATATTTAAAATTCATCACAAGCGGTAACACTCGTGATGAATGGATATGTGGCCTAAACGAGAGTGTCCTGTGAAGTCACGACCGTTAGACGCAACTGTCATTAGAGCAAACACTGGGCTAAGCGGCGCCGCTTAATCCCACAGTTTTTCTGATGTGTGCGATGTCGACAGGTCCCGTGGCCGAATCCGGAGTGCGATGTGGGTCCAAGTAGTGTCAAAATATGGGGGAATGACATTCCTGCAGGATGTGTAAAGTGGCGAGCGGCTCCCTAGCCGCATTAATTAATAGGAGCATTTTTAGGCAATTTTAGAGGTGATTGCACCATAATTAACTAGGGAAACCGTCCACTCCAGCATAGAGAGTAGATAACATATCACAGAATACAGAGCATAGCTCCACTCCTAGTGAAGAAATCTGTGTGTCTTCACATCCATATGTATTCCTGTAATTATAACCATTACGACAAACGCAGATTTTAATATGTTAATTATAAGAGTGTACATGTAATAATCTATCGAGAATCATCCAATAGAGGCATCATTTGATTTAATATCACCCTTAATGTGCAGTGACGTACTCATGACATCACATTCTTACCCATATCTGGGGCTCCGGCATTCACGAGTATGTCACCAATTTGTTTTAGTTTCATAATCATAATTATGTACAATGTTAGCTTCATTTATCATGTTAATTATTAAGTTCTGTTTTTCATGTTTTCATTTTGGTGCCGGATTCCCCTGATGTGCAGCGAAGCCGACGCGACGCCATGCTGTTAGTCAGACTTCAGCACTCCAGACAACCGGCAAGGCAGACGGTAAGCTCCAGATACCCCCCCTCGGCAATTCAATCTAGGCTGCATTTTCTTCATCTCAATAGTTAAAGTAACTCAAGAACATTTAAGTACGTTTATTTAGCAGAGGGGTGGTCTCCCTGCATCCTGAAGTAGCATATCAGAACTTCACACACGAGACATATTTTTACGTAACTCTAACTTAAAGCCTACACCTTACTTTCCACAGTAGTGACCACCAGCAGGTTCAGAGTGCCAGGACCACTTAACCAAGCGTACATGTTTTCATGTTCAGCAATATTTCATTGTACCTTTGCAGTAATAAAAGAGTCATACCATAATTAGATGTGTTTTATTGTATAAACTCTCCAGAGTTCATCAGGTCCTGCGCCCTCATAGCAGCATCAACTTTAAAGTGTCTTTCAGTGTATGTTTTGTAGTTATGGGGCCTGCCTCCCTCAAGCAGAGTAAATTCAGTGATGATATAGGAGTGCGAAGTGGCCGACAGCTCCACCCCAAAGGAAATATTTTACATTCAACATAATTTAACAGACAAATTTGCTCTCCTTCATATTGACCGCACATCCAGAGTCGCCATCAGCCATACGACTCCATTCAACATCGTCCTCTCTAACGAATGTGGTGCCGGGCACCACATTAGGTTCCCCAACTGCTCTCAGGCAGAAACCAATACATCCCAACACCTCTGGAGGAGCAACACGTCAAGTTCATATTTGAGTATGGGGTAAACATTGCTAAAATACGTTTGTAATTATAAGTAGCGATTTTGCTGTGTGGTTATCTACACTGGTTCACTTTGGTGCGTCGTTGTGAAACGGAACCTAAAGAGTCAGTATCTCAATACAATACTGGTTGTATTATCATTACTGGACAAAATAATCTAAAATACGAAATTTTGTATCCTTGAGCACAATACGTGGCTGGAGTCAGTGAGAACTGGACAATGGCATTGAGCAGACGTGTCTCCGGGAGCCAGTCTTGTAAACTATAAACAAGACTCTTATTACCCTACAACATGGTGGCAGAGGTAAATTCTATAGTAATGAACGTTGTACAGCAACTGCGGGGCATGTAAAATTGTGCATCGTGTGATATTTTCGGATAGTGGTTATGACCTAGTGCCGGTATAGGCTAGGCCAAGATGGCTGATGGTGTTGTGCAAACAATGACCATAGAGTCACAGATTTAAAAAACCCGGGCCACTAGATTTTTCGGACCCAAATGCATGGTTCCGATGGAAGGTGATGTTTGATCAGTACTTAAATTTGAGTGGTAAAAAGAAATGTGAAGATGCGGAAAAGATCGATCTCCTTATGTACACAATGGGCGAGAAGGCTGATGAAAATCATAACTTTCGAAAAACCGGTAAAAGGCTGGACATACAATGAACTGTGTGACGCATTTGATCGGCAATTCAAGCCGAGGGTGAACATCATATTCGAATGGGTTTTAATTCAATTTGCATGTACAGCACATGGGTGAAAATGTAGAACTATTTATTACATTGCTACATAACCTAGGCGAGGGTTGTGAGTATGGGCCCCTGAAAGAAGAACTCATATGGGATAGGATTGTTGTTGGCATGTGTGATGTAAGCCTGAGTGAAAAAATGCAGTTGAAGAGTAAATTAACATTGTAATAAGCTGTAAATATGTGTCGCCAGGGAGAATTACAGTCGACACAATCACAACAATTGCGCGAACAGCGGGTCACAAACATCTTGCGAGTGGAATATAAACAGAAGGACACTCGACAGGACCGAGCAGAAACAGATTTTCCAGTTAAAGAAAATTAGATAACTTCGGAGTGTGTCGAAAGGGCTCACCATCAAGCAATAGTCAGTCTCAAGCTCGTCCGCAGCAAAACATTTGTGTAAATTGTGGTAGCTTGCGCCGGGACAAAATAAGCTGCCCAGCATGTATGGTAACATGTTTATCATGCGATCGGCTGGGTCACTTTGCAAGAATGTGCAGACAAACTAACACTGTGCGTCACATTAAGGAAGAACTGGACCAAGACGAAGAGATTGCCCTGGGTTTTGTGATAGGGTACATTACATAAACACCAGCAGTGCCGGCAGTGAATCCATTTTCAGTCGAAATTGAGATTAAAGAGTTAGGAAGGAGGGTTAATTTCCTAATTGACACAGGAGCTGATACCACATTTCTTAACAGTGATATTTTGCGCTGTTGGAACATCAGGTCACAACCAAAGTCTGTCAGTGCTAGTGGTCCGAATGGATGTCCTTTGAAGGTTATAGGCACCAAAACCTTGCTATTCTGTCACAAAGGACTGGAACAATGCATTGAAGTTCGTTTCATCGACAACCTTCTTAATTCGATCCTGATTAAAGATGCTATCCAGGTATTACATGTAGTGAAAATCCTCAAGATTGTAAATGCGAAAAAGGAATTTCCCCAAGTGCTCAGGGACCAGGGTAAACTTGATGCTGAAATGGATATACGCCTCCAGAGTGGCTACAAACCATGTGCCTTGACAATGCCACGTGTCGTCCCAATTCCTTTGTTGGAGAAAGTGAAGAAAGAATTAGGCTAGATGATGCGACTTGGAGTGATAGCTCAGGTGGAAGTTCCGACAGAATTTTATGCACCTATGATGCAGAGCTCTTGCCCAGCAAACAGTCTGGTGGTTGCGACTCAGTACACAGCTGCACTAATTCGTTGAAAACTGTACCACTTGTGTGCACCAGTGCAGCAACCCAAAGGAACAACTCCTCATAGAAGAAGTACCCCGGTATCCTTGGCAAAAAGTGGGCATGGATTCGTTGAAGTGCGAGGGTAAATGGTACATGCTCATAGCAGATTATTTTTCAAAGTTTTTCGAATTGCTAAATTGCTAAATATTCCAGATCTTTATGATAATTGCATCATCGACCAATGCAAAACTGTATTTGCAAGACTAGGTGTACCAGAGATAGTACGCACAGATAACGGTCCGCAGTTTAAAAGGCAGTTCCAGGATTTCGCTAGGCATTATGGTTTGTGTCACAGCATAAGTAGCCTCTACTACAGCCAGTCAAATGGCTGTGGCGAAACAGCGGATTAAGACTGCCAAAATGCTCCTCAAGAATAACAAGGACATCCATGAAGCCTTGTTAGCCTGTCGAAATGTGCCCCTGCAGTGTGTATTGTCTCCATTGGATGTAATGCTTGGGAGAAAAATAAGAAGTACTGTGCCAGGATCCATGGCACCCCATAATGCTACTTTTGAGAAAATACGAAAAAGAGATCGACCACAAAAGAGGGTCAGAAACGCTGGTATGGCAGGAGGCACGGGGTATGAAAGCTGAGGCCATAGAGACTGGGGGAAAATGTTTGGATGCAGGATGGGAAAACACATGGACAGGTCACGGCAACATCAGAGGAACTCAGTACTCCAGATCGTACTTAGTCGAAGCAGAGGGTGTGGTTTACAGGCGTAACAGACAGCACCTAGTGCCAACCCAAGTAGGTGCGTCGGATCAGAAGAGGCCTAGTAGGGGGAAACAGGTGGGCATTGATAACAGGACTACCGTGGACTGGAATATCAACCTTGGAATTGGTGAAAACCACAGGTCACCCTCCAGCCTGGATAATGCCGATGCAGACCTAGACATTCCAGCAGTCGACAAAGACAGTGGGGGCAGTGAGGTGGATGAGCCTGAGTGGTGGGGACGGCCGGGTAGGCCTACTGAGAACAAAACGTTAACAACCAACTTACGACAGTCCAGTAGGAAGATTGTGCCTCCAACTTGGATGGGAGATTACATAACTATGTAAATAACCTACAATGAACTCAAAGGTGTTGAAATATCAGTTAGTGTAGTACTATTAATTAAACCATTTAACTATGTAAATAACCATCAATGAACTCAAATATGTTGAATCAGTTTGTGTAATACTATTAATGAAATATCAGTTTGTGTAATACTATTAATGAAATATCAGTATGTGTAATACTATTAATGAAATATCAGTTTGTGTAATACTATTAATGAAATATCAGTTTGTGTAATACAATTAATAAAACCATGAAACTATGTAAATAACTTTCAATGAACTCAAAGGTGATGTTGAAATATAATTTTGTGTAATACTATAAATTAAACCATGAAACTATATAAATAACCTTCAATGAACTCAAAGGTGTTCTTGAAATATCAGTTTGTGTAATAATATTAATTAAACCCTGTTGAAGTTTTCTTGTTACGTTGACATTCTTTATGTAGGCCTAAATGTAAGAGGTAAGCAGTGTTGTTTTTGTTCATGTAATTAGCCTTTCAATGAAAATGGGAGATGTGTCCTTGAGCACAATGCACAATATCTGAAAAACACTTAATATATGCAAAAACATACCTAATTAATTACAAGAAATATTATTTAACACAATATGTGCAAAAACACCTTGAGTGTGGACATTTGGGGAATTATACAAGATGGCGCCTCGGGGACACGAACTGTCAAGTCCGTCAATAAATATACACAACGCTACATGGCACTAAAATGAACTAAAGTAATAATGGAAACAAAAGAGACTATTTGTCTGTTACTTACATTAAGTACAGGGTGATATGGGTCAAATAAAGCAATGTTTACATAACACTGCGAGAATATACACATGACCCACAAATACATAACCCTCAACACGTAATATTGAAACATAAACATTAGCAGGTGGCAATAAGCTCTGATGTGCAGAACTTTTCCAAATTGAAGAAGTCATACCTGGATTAATATTACACGTGATATATTAACTTGCACACTAATGCGTGATACAAAACAGTTCAAATGGATGACATTTAAATGTGTTGGACTGAATATCACTTAACCTAACAAACACTGACAAGGTGTCATTGCAGGAGAAAATATACACTATACAGAGCAAACAAAACACACACACTTCCTGAAATATTAAACAGACCATGAAAAATACACTTTCTTCCCTAAAACTGCACAATAACAGACACACATGTGGCACTAATTCAGGGGCGCAGGAGTTGTGTCATGACGTTGCGGTGCATTACAGCGTTCCAGATGGCACGACGTGGGGAATAGTCCACGCCCAAGGTGCTGTCGATGTCAAACTAATATTTATTTTTTCAATTACTGTATTTAATATTTTTGAATAATATCAAAGTGTGTGCTGTTAGTATAAGTTTATCAACCTTGCGGCTAGAGATTTAATTTAATTTATTATTTTATTTATTTATTCAATCACCATCATGTGATGTAAAGGTGGCAATCGCAGCCAGCAACAGGGCCTCATGCCCAAATAAATTTAGTCTTGTACTCGTCTTCTCGTGAGGTGGCTGCCGTGCCGCAATGCTCTGGGCACGTTAACCTTTCCAGTACCAATCATTTGTAATTTATGTTTTTAAAGTAATTTACGGGAACCTGTGATCATTTGTTAGCCCTGAGTCAGCGCCACCTCACAACCTGGTCCGTATTTTACACGGCCGGGACGTAAGTTTTCACTGTAAGAATCATGTAGGCCTACAACCATTTTCGCAGCTTAAGAGGCCTCCTGGCTTCAACGGCGCTATATAATGTAAGTGCCCTGTTGAGAGATAAAGTTTAAATAAAATTACTTGACTGGAATTTGGGTGTATTTTATTTACTCCTGCTGTGTCTCGGCTGTTTATTATAGTATTCTTTTACTTAATGAGACGTAAGTAATTGATGGCATTTGGAAGGCCAGAACATACCCTTGCAAGTGTGTATTGATGTTTTGGGGAGGCCAACAGTGCCCACTAGACCAGGTGTGACATGGAATATAGCACAATAGAGATTGCCATTGCATGGGTGGGGGGAGTATGGTAACATCTTGGCCCATCCCCATCTTAACTTCTGGTGGCATGACTACGAGTGAGGCCACATAGCTATTGACCACATGACTCCAACCTCTTCTTGTACTCAGGGGCACTGGCGCCCAAAACTGGATCTGTATGACGGAAACTCTAATTTACCGTAATTTACCCTGTAGTCTGGCGAGGCCGTCTACGAATGGCACCCTACGTAGGGCTTCTAACGAACTTGTTTGCGCGTGCTAATTGCTTGTTCGACAAACTGCTTGCCCAGCTGTGTGGCTTTTCATGAACATGCAGCACAGACTCCATTTTTCTGGTCAACAACGGCAAACTATTTTGTGGCATTTCGTCCCACCAAATTCATAGTGACTTCAATGGACATCTGAAATTATTTTCCAGGACGACATATTTTGCCAAGTTTCACATAATTTTGTGACTGTCTTCTGTTTAATGCAGTCATAGTTAACCTATGCCATTTCAGTGTATTTCTATTCTGTTTCCATGCTACTGCTCGTCTCCTGTGTTCGGGGTTTATGTCTTATGCACCACAAGAGAACAAGTGTGGCAACATATTTTCCTGTCCTCTGAGCTTTGGCTCACTATTTTCTGCTGCTGGCAGAATGTGCTGTTTTCAAGTTGGGGCAATAACATCAAGAAATAACGATGGTGAAACCAAAAGAAATCATACCAAATGTTACTTTGCTCCAAAAATTGCTGTTTTCTCCCATTGCATTGCAAAGTCGGCCATCTTGGGATTGTACTTCACCTGTGACATCAGCCGACCACCACCATCTTGGCACCGGCAGAGGGGTAGCATGCCACTTGCCATCCCCTCTTTCCATGCCTTGTCGAGCCAGCAGAGAACCACCCCTCCTGTGCCGTGCCATACTGGGTGTTGCCAAGGGCCGAGCGACCACACGGTCGGGCTGAGTCAACAATATGTGACTGCTGCGCCGGACTATATAAGTGTCGTACATCCCTGCTGGCCAGAACATCAACGCCAAAAATATAATGTGTTTCCAGTTCAACACAAGGAAACTAACATGTAAATAGTGCTGTAAACTGAAATGCATGGGCATACTTGCTGGAAAGCATTCTGCCTGCAACTGTTAATCACTGTCCACGCACCTGCCCTAGTATGGCTACAATTAGCCCTACATAACTGGTGTCTGAAAGAGAAGTGTTATGGAACCGGGAAATGCATGGAATCCTGCAAGTGGTGTTTGTGCAGATACCTTGAGGAATGCACAATCGCAGATAAGTGGAAACCACTAGACCACCATGATGAACACATTTTATGTAGGTCATGCAAGACATTGAGAAACCTAAACGCAACCCGCAACAAATTTCAACACACCCATTGCTGTGTTTGCAAAAAAAATCATGCGATTAGCCAGTCTAATCAATACTGGCCGCAGCTGTCGTGCTGCAACCACACATGCGTCTCAGCAACAATGAGCCGACTCCAGCCACGCCTCCAAATACTGCAACGTACTGCAAGACAGCGATGCAACAGCGTTTCTGCCCCATCCGTGCTGATACTGTCCATAACTAGGTACCACTGGTACAGTGGGTGTCGAAATCGGCCAGGAAAAACCACGCCTAGGAGAGATATAGCGACACACTGTACAACAGAATGTGGGAGAGAAATAACTCTGCCACAGACTCCGATGTGTGCAGCCACTACTGCCCAAACAAGAACAATAATCACATGTCCAGACATTCCTTGTGCTCCACAGCCTGCGGCGTGTGAAATCACCAAAAACAGCATCGTTTTCGCACCAACTGTACACAGCAGCATCCAGCTCAAGCCAACACATAGTGTGTGTATGAGGCGTGTGCAACGTGCACAACCACTGATATGCTGGCAATAGGAAAAACACTCATAGCAAAGAGACAGGCAACAAGAAAGCAGACAATTATGTGAACTTGTGCGCCACAGTGCAACTGGACAGTGTGACCCGATTGCACCATGCACCATATGTAAACAGTGTTCACATCTCACGCAGCAGCCACAATGCACACACCTATCCGCCAAGATGAAATCAGTGTGTGGCAGGTCACCCCTATGCCCCCTCCACCTTCCATGCCACCACATTTACACATTTTCATTTCAGTGTGATGGGCAGGAGAATTCCACACCCCTCCCTTTACCAAAATTTTTCATTACGCCGAATCTAACAACACTGTGTATAGGGTTCTCTTCACCACCCAAACAGCAGTGCGTTCAGCATAATCATTTTATCACAGCATCCTTAATTTTTGTAAACTCGTTTTTTCACAGTGAAGCATTACGACTTGTTACTGCCGGCATCGCAGTGCCTGAAGCCACTGTTGATGAGGTGTCTGCCACCCCCACAAACGATGTTTCTTTCCCGTCTGATGCAAACGAAGGGCAGACTACACCACGTGCGACCACTGCTGACACATCTGACACCGAGGCATCGACATGGGACCCAGCACAGCACTGCATGGAGAAAACCCCCTGAATTCCAGACATCTTGCAGCAGTTGAATTCGGCAGCTATTCACGACGTAAGAGCGAGGACGAGCCGGGTGGGCCACTTGAGGACCACCAGGATCGCGAGGTGAGGGACTCGCCCGAGGGCGTCGCGATGCCGTCCGATTCCGGGAACAATAGTAGCAGTGTTAGGTCGTTTGCAAGGAATTGGCTATGCCCAAGTGCCTAGCCTGCGCCGCCCGCATTGAAGCAGCAATCCCAGAGCGACGATTCTGGTGAAGTGGAAGCTTCCTCCTCTCCCTGCAGCTCGAAGCACGCATGTGATATCTGGAGTGTCATGTGTACAGCCTGCAGGTTTCAGTGACGCGCCCAACACAACTGTCACAAAACGGCCTGCCGTGCGGGAGCAGTGACAACAGCCTCGCCCACTTTCAACAAGTCGCATTTATGATCTGCGTCCGCAGAGTCAGTTGTGCCCACCATGCAGATGTTGCAGCGAGAAGACATCTTACTTCGAGTGAATGGCCTCAAAAATGGGGAGATGATGGGGACCACGTCAGCTGGGCTTAAGTCCGCTCACCACGCCGTAATCTAACGCCCACAACAGTCACCTTTGTATCACGTGTGGACTGTTTGTTGCTGAAGCCATCGTCCCGCGTGCGTGCACGAGTGTGAACATTGCAGTGCGGTCCAGTGCAGTATTTGTTTATATTTTCATTTTGAAGGTAAATGTGTTAGTGAGAATGAGTGAGTGCAAAATGTGTATTTATCGCCTGTGCGATACAGTGTACGTAGTATGTTGTTTTGATTCTGCAATCCTTGTAGATCTTTTACTCAGGGTTATGTTGTGTGTCAGTTTGAATTTTATGTGTTGTGTTATTTTTCTTTCCACCCTTATAAACACGCAAGTATAGAGACAAACACACGTTATATTTTTAAGTGCCATGTGTTATTGTTAGTTATGTTAAATTTAGTTGAGTGTAAAATGTACATGTCCCAAACACCATACCCTTCATGCGCTGTTTATTTCGAAGACTTTTATATGGATACACATAAGCACGCAAACCAAGTGCCATCAGAGTGCAAGTGTTAACACCAGGGGAGTGACATATAACTTGCCAAGCAGACATGCCAGGGTTTTACGTTGACAATCCAACCCTAAACATTCCAGTACTGTGATACTGGCTTTTGTCAATATTACTTGATGTTCGACTATCGAACAGACCGGTGCATCTGATGAGCTTGACCATGTGGCCAGAGTATTGAAAAATGATATAAATTTTAATGGTGCGTTTTTTAGTGGTGTGCATGTTTGTAGAAGGTTGCCAGGGTATTTGTGCATTTTAGCACATCAGGTTAGGAACAGGAGGAGCCCCGTTAAATATAAACTAAATTTGAAAATAAAAGTGAGGTTAGATTACCACAGCAATTAAGAGTGGTTGAAATTATACTTATTTTTGCAACTAGTGTAATAAATTTTTTTGAATAGTATCAAAGTATTTGTTGCTAGTATAAAGTCTTGTGGTTAAGACATTTTATTTCATTATGTCATTTTATTCATTTAACCAAAAACCGTCATACCAGAGGGTCTCGCACCCAAAGAAAGTTAGTCTTGTACACGTCTTCTTGTGTGGTGGATGCCGTGCCATGGTGCTCCAGGCACGTCAATCTTTTTAATACCAATCATTTGTAATTTCTGTTTTCAAAGTAATTTACTAGGAGCTGTGATCATATGCTAGCCCGGAGTCAGCGATACCTCAATACCCAGTCTGTATTTTACACGGCCAGGATGTAAATTTTGACTGTAAGAACCATGTAGGCTTACGGCCATATTTGCATTTGCAGCTTTAGATCCCACCTGGCTCTGTTGGCGGTATGCAATGTAAGTGCCCTGTTGGGAGATAAAGTTTAAATAAAACTATGTGACTGGAATTCCGGCATATTTTAAGTACCCCAGCTGCATCTGGACTGTTCTGCTGCTAGGGTTGGCCGGTTTTGTTTCATTTGGTTCGTACAGAAAATGTTCTGTCCAGAATGGTCTAGCATCAGAGATGGCAATGCGAACATGAGATAGAATATGACTCTCCTTTATTACACGCACTGAGGTCATGGTACACAAGTGCTGTGGGTGCAAGCCGGTCCCCAGTGGTGTTAAAGGGTATATGCTGTTCACGATGAAGTGAGCACTTTTTAAGGCACTTCGAAAAAGATTTAAATTTTAGTAAATATATTTTATTACATCCTCAGTTGTTAACTTTTGAGAAGAGTGAAATGAACACATTGTGTGTTTATTAGTCACATGGCAGTGATTATATAAAAAGTTGCCAAAAGATAGACATTGACTACAAGGAAAATATTTGCAAAGCATTAAAAAGTACTCACTTTACCATGAACAGCCTATACAGACTAGCTGTGAGCCTTGAAGGTGCGAGTATAGGCTGGAGAGAAAGTATGACTGCGAGTGTAGTGTATGACTGTCTGGAAGTATACACATTGAAGGTTCGGTATGGAGTATGACTGTGTATAATTACCGGCATTGAAGCTTCAGTACATGAGTGTGGTTCGGAGTATGACTGTTAAGTACATGGTGGTCGTAGGTATGACAGTCTGTAAGGCTTGGTGCAGGTCGAACGAATGTCTGTATGTTTAGGTCGGGTCATGAAGTCTGGGTGCTCAGAAGACTTGGTACACGAGTGTAGGTCGGAAAAAAACAATATGAATACCTGCCCGACGGACAGGTCGGACTCCGCATGCGATGATTTCTATTCATAAAAAGGTTGTTCTGACCAGGGCGGTCTAGAACCCTGTGCTTTCGCAGGTTGGTAAGTACTTATAACAATCTTTCCATTACATAGGTGTGGTGGCCTTCCAGTTCTTACACACTTCACAAATGGCACCGTACTTTTTTCACCTCATTGCTCGCGAATTGGTTGATAAATGCTTTTTCCCTTAGTGTGCAACAGTGTCATATGTCTCTTGGTTTTGTTTCAGGCGATTCGGCCAGGTAGTGTCGTAGCACCCAATGCTTGTTGGCAAGTATTTGAATTCCTCTCGCGATAGAAAGTGTGTAAGTCGGCTGGTCTGGAGCCCTGACACATCTCTCGCACTCAGCTCGTACCTTCCCTTCGACTTGCCAGTCGGCCACTCAGGCTGCCTTATGGATCACGCAACAAAGATAGTTGACCTCTGCTAGTGTCGTGAGCAGTGATTTCGGTTTGTAATGAGGTCGATATGTTGTGCTGATCTGGTCTAGCACCCGTGCGCTTGTGCTGGCTGGCAAGTATATATATATAAGTATTTTTCCCCTATACATTATGTTTTCTGCTTGCATCGGTGTGTAGGCCAATATGTAGTTTAACTGTACAGTGCTGTCAGGTGCATAGTCCGATGTATTCTACTCAATCTCCTCACACGTCTCATGCAATGGTGGTCAAGGCATTGGACTGGTAACCTAAGGGAAGCCGGCCCCCGCACCTACTCCTGCATTTTTGAACAAGTGTATAGGCCCATGCATTCTTCTCCTGGCATTGAATGTCTGTCGAGGTCATCATTGGCTTAGGCGAAACCAGAAGGAGAAAATCTAGTGATATCACATTTATTGTCTGATGAGCGTGTAAGCTAATGCGAGTATTTATTTCTCTCATGGCACAATGCCTGTCGAGGATGTCATTAGCAGTTCCAGAAAAGTTACTTGTCTGGTGAATGTCTAGGCTCATGTGATGATTTTTGCTAGTTGTATCTTAAACAGTTCGAAAATTACAGCCCTCTATATCCTCATAGGTCATACTTGCCCCTTTGCCCTTCTCATTGCCTTGGGTGACATTATGATTTTTGACGCACTATGCCTCCAGAGGTGCTGGTGGTGTGTTCGTGTCCCGCCTGAGAGGAGGTGGGGAACAGGAACTGATGATGTGCCCGGCACCACATTCTGTATAGAGAACGATTGTTGATGGGGTTCATACGGCCGATGGCCTATGCCGACTCTGTATGCATGGTCACTATGAAGAAGATCTGAGTGAATTTGTCCATTATATTAAGTAAAGGTAAAATATTGCTTGTGGGCGAAGCTGTTGGTCACTTCGCACCACTACATTACCACTGAAGTTACGCTGCTTAAGGAAGGCAGGCCCATAAATGCAAAACACACTGAAATACACTTGTAAATTTGAAGGCTGCTATTAGGGCGCAGTACCCGATGAACTCAGAAGAGTTAAATGAAATAAAGCACGTCTAATTATGGTATGACTGTTTTATTACCATAAAGGTACAACAGAATGTTAGTGCACTTGTTAATGCATACCTTAGTTAGGTTGGCCCGGCACTCTTGACCTGCCAGTGGTCGCTACTGCTGGAAAATAAGGTGTGGGCCTTATATTGTAATTCTGTGAAATGCGTCCCGCACGTGAAGTCGTGGTATGTTACGTCAGGATGCAGGGAGACTTCCCCTCTGCTAAATAAAAGTACTAAAAGGTTCTTGAATTATGTTAACTATGGATATGAAGAAAAATGCAGCATATATTGAATTGCACAGGGGGGTAAGTGGAGCTTCCTGTCTGCCCTGCCGGTTGTCTGGAGTGCTGAAGTCTGACTAACATTATGGCGTCGGTATTGCAGCATGTTCGGCGAATCCGGTGCCAAAATGAAATTATGAAAAAAAAAACTGAACTTAATGAATAATATGATAAGTGAAATTGATGTTGTACATTTTTAAGATTGCGACGTCATGAGAATGTCACTGCACTTGAAGGGTGATATTAAATGAAAAGATCCCTCAGGTGGCTGATTCTAAATGGATTATTACATGTACACTCTTGTAATTATCATTTTAGAATCGGCATGTGTCGTTGTGTAATTAATTTCAGGAATGCATATGGATGTGGTGACGAACTGATTTCGTAACTAAGGGCGGAGCTACACCCTGTTTTATATGGAATGTTTTCGACTTTATGCTGGAACAGGTGGTTTCTCTAGTGAGTTATGGTGTAATCACCATGAATTATGCTTTAAAATGCTCCTATTAATTAATGCTGCTAGGGAACCGCTTGCCACTTCACATTTCCTGTGGTAATTTGATTCCCCATCTTTTGAAACCACTCGGAGCCACGTCGCACTCCGAATTCAGCCACGGGGCCCGTCGACATCGCACACATTGGAAAGTCGTGGGAATAAGCGGCGCCACTTACCCCAGTGTTCTCTCAAATGGCTGATGTGTCTAATGCTCATGGCTTCATGGGACACTCTCGTTTATGCCGCATATCCATTCATCACGAGAGTTACCTCTTGTGGTGAATGTTAAATATTATGACCTGCAGCCACGAGTTACGGGGCGGCAAGAAAAGTACAATGCAGTTCTTGACGGCATGCACTGATTCGAGACCGCGACCTAATGACGATCTGTCGAGTGTGCCTGTATGGGTGATGCGTCTGTGATGGAACAAACGGGCACAAGGGAAATACAGATGTCAGGAACATGTCAACCCCCCCTCTCTGGTGACTGTTTGGTCTTTGAAAACTACCCCAAGGGACTGCCACGCTGCTGGGCGCAACAGATTGAAAGGCCCGCGAGGATGCAGTGCTGTGCTGCCTGCTGATGCTCCAGGGCGATGACCCTGCTGAGGGTGAGGTGCTGCTGCCCGTGCTCACCGAATGGATTTGTTCCCATCGCAAGTGGTGCACGCCGGCCGATGTTGATGCTGACACTTGGAGCGGCAGGGAGGTGTTAAGATGCGCTCTTCTGTCGACTTGTCATCACTGCTGCTGATGCTGTCGCTGCTCTTCGGACCACGCGATGGTCCTTCTTCTGGCGAAGGGAAATATATGCTGTCTCTTGTTGGACTTGATGCTCCTTCTTTTGAACCTTCCCCTGTGCCCATGATGCGGTCCTCCAATGCGAGGTCAGTCGGTATTGTAGTCTTCATTGGAATCATGGCGAAGTCTGGTGGGCAGCTTCCCTGTGGGCTGATCGGGCCCGCAGTTATCACCACTGACTCGCTTTGTGCGACATCTTCTGACGACAGTGTCTCTAAACTGGGTATTGTGACACTCTGGTCTGGCTCACTTTGGTTTGCAGCGCATGCGATGTTGATGTCATGTGTTTGAGAAGGTGTGTCCTCTTCCTCTTCTTCCCCTGCCAACCTTATGGGCATATGATTACCGGGTGTGGCAGTGGGAAAAAGGTACTGAAGAGCACTCCCATCTGTGCATGAGCTTGCCTCCGCTTCGCCATTGGGCTTTTCTGCTACCTGCTCTTGGCCATTGGGCCCTTCCTCTTGCTCAGGAGTTTATGCACTGGGTCCCTGAATGTCTAGGTGAAGGTCGTCGCAGTGTATGGCAACCTAGCGCCTGCTGCTGACCTTGATGAGGTAAGTTGTATACCCCAGCGATTTTTCAACATGTGGTCCGTTCCACTTAGGGGAAAACCCTGCACAAAAGTTGCACTTTGTGCTGCTCAGCCTATGCTTGTGGATGTAAACATGATGTCCGGGCCTGAGCCTCTTTGGTGGGTGGGTTGTTGCTGGTACCCATTGTCTAATGTACCTCTCCTGTTGAATGAATGCGATTTCCAGGTCTTGCTCCTGGCACTGTCACCTGCCTGCTGCGCTTTCTGGTGCATCGCTTTTTCATGTTGAATTCTGAATTCTCCAGGAAGGGGCAGCTCCCTTCCCTGCAGAATGGTGGCTGGTGATTAACCTGTGGCTAGGTTCACCCATAGTCTGATTGTGAACAAGGCTGCGGGCAGATGTTAAGTCCAACTTGCATGGTTTGTTCCTACCTGCAGGGACAACTGAGTCTTGTGGTCTTGATTCCTCCTCTCAGGTTTGCCCACGGGTGGTATACAGTCATTGTATGATGCTGGACTACCTACCTGGTACACAATTCTCTCCAATACTTCCCCGTAAATTGTGTACCATTGTCGGTTAAGAGGGTGCGTGGGTAGCCCCATTGGTGGTAGAATTCGGTCTCCAGTACACGGTCTATACTGCATGCCTGTGCACTAGAAACTAGGTTTTTCTTCAGTCCAACTTGAGAACGAATCACTCACCAAAAGAATGAACCTCTTGCTGTTAGGGGTGCACACATATGGCCCTATCAGGTCCAATGAGATGGACTCGAATGGCTTCTTTGGTTGTTGTTGTAGTAATCCATCTGCTCTCCTACTCTTGCAGAGGTTACACTTGACACAACCCCTCGCATATAGCCAGAAATTGCTGGTAATGCCGTCCAGTGGAAATAGTTCTGCACATTTGTTGTGGTTTGTGATGTGCCAGGGTGGCTTGCAAATCGTGCATCATGTGCATGATGTAGCACTTGTGCTCGTGCGCTTTTGGGCATGTACAGCTTCCAGGTTGCTTCAGGGCGATGCTGTCGTGTCTCGATGTGCGTGCCATTAATTTTCCACCACTCCTGTGCACCCTGCATGATGTAGGTGATACGACGTTGGGTGTCTGTACACTGCAGTTGAGCTGTTAAAATGCTGTTCTGCGAGTCGTCGATCTCGAGTTCGGCTTCCTCGGGATCCTCGATGCTCCCACAGCTCATGCGGCCCTCGCCAGTTGTTGGGTGGTTGGCTGTGGTAGGGGAAAGTAGGTCGTCCCACACCTATTGGTCAAATGCTACCATTTCGCGTGGCACACTTGAGAGCTCGTCTGCTAACTGATTCTCAGCACCCGGTAAGTGCTCCACCTCGAAATTGTATGCTTGGAGGAGTGCCCAGCATGCTAATGTACTCCTGGCCTCTTTCATGGTGTGAAGCCAGAGTACGCACCGGTGGTCGGTTCGTAGTGCGAACCGTTTGTACTCTAGATATACCCTGCACCATTTCACAGCCCACACTACGGCCAGACACACTTGCTTGTTGAATCATACCTACCTTCAGTTGCCCCGAACTTTGCACTACTGTATTCAATGATACACTTCTCTTGGTTATCCTCAATCTGATAGAGAACTGTTACCAAGCCCTTCTCACTTGCATCTGTCTGAAGATATAAATGGTGACTTGTATCGTGTCGAGCTAATGTCTTGCACTCCCTGAACTTGCTCTTGATGTCATGAAAACTTTTTTCATGTTTTGCTGTCAATACTTATTTTATGTTGGGTGACAACATGTCAGTGAGTGGTGCGGTTATGGTTGCAAAATCCTGTTTGTTTTCTCGCAACTAGCTCACTAACCCGAAGAATGTCCTCAGTTGTTTCCTTGTGCATGGCATCTCGTAGTCATTAATGAGGGCCAAATGCTCTTCTGTTGGCCGACTTCCGTGTTCATCAAATATGTGCTCAAGACACTGTATGCATGGGTGGCCAATGTGACACTAGCATTTCGCACATGTCAACTTATTGATGGCTAGTATCTCCAAAACTAGTGACAGGTGTTGGATATGGTCATCCCGGGTTTTTGACCATATGACATCATCCAGGTATGCGAGAGCAAAATCTCCAATGTATCCATCGAGCACCTGGATCATCATCATTTGAAAAGTTGCCGGTGCTCACATAAAGCAGAAAGGGCATTGCTCAGAAGTGGAACCTTCTCCCATCTGGGGCTGTGAACGCTGTTTTGTGATGGTCTGCATATTTTATTGGCACCTGGTAGTAACTACTGCGCAGATCCAATGATGTCATGACCTTAGCCTTGCCCAAGGTATGCAATGCATCCTTGACACTTATGTAGGGGGCATGGCACTCAGTATGATTTGGGTGATTGCTCTGAAATTAAAAACATAGAGTGCCACGTCATGTCCTTCTTGGGTGCTAAGGCGATTGCGCCATTGTAGTAGCTGCGAGTGAGTTCAATCACATCAGCCAGCATTTCTTCAATCTGCCCTTTGATGATGGCCCATTGATGAGGCTGGTAAATTCTGGGTGCAGAGTAGATCGGCCTGTCATATTCCAGTGGAATACAATGCTTGGCTACTGTTGTTCGATGGAGTGAGTCTCCTGCCACAAATACTTCGCATCGTTCATCCAGTATGTGTTGCACCATCTCCCTGTATTCCGGAGGGACCCCATGATCGAGTTCGTCTAGTTACTCTCTGGGCTCGTTACCACTGGGTCGGGATTCGTTGTCATACACCATTCGCCTTTCCTTCAGGCCGAAATGGATCTTACGGGCGACTGGCTCAACAATGGCCTTTTTTTCGCTGAGCCAGGTGATACCCTAGATGGTACCCTCCCGTAGGTTCGCAGACACAAGAGCTGTGGTGATGGTGTCCACGTCTCTAATTCGGATGGTAATCAGTGTCTCTCCCATTGATTCCCCCATATTCTGCTTTGTTGCGAGTCATAGTACCTGTGTTCTCGGTGTAGTCAGGCTTGGGTCCACAAATCTGACTCACTGATGTATCTATTAATGCATGGTTTGGTTGCAGACTTCCGATTCCTGCCTGTCCTACTTTTTGAGGAGACTTTGTATGGCGGGGGCTCTTTTTCCTGGGGTAGTGAGCGTCCGGCTCGCCTTCCCCAATGGCCCGTTTCCTGTCGGTGGTTAATTGTTGCTCTGCGGTTGGTTTTTATTAGGCACTGACTATGCCAGTAAATTTTGCCTTCTCCCTTACAATATTGGAACACAAATGGTGGCTTACGTGGGCCTCCCACCATGCGAATGGTTGCAGATGTCTGTGCTGCCATCCTGGGTTCGGGGTATGCTCTTGTCCGGAACACACCTGCTCCTAATACCTTGTTTGCTGCCAGTTGCTCCTCTGTCCACTCCCTCTGCTCTGCATCTTTTCTCCAGCGTGAATGGTAGGCATTACCCACTCTATTTGCTGTGTTTTGTTCTCGGCTGGCTTGGTCCAGCAATGTGGCAGAGCACACGAAGTCCTCTGTGCTACTGTGAAGTAACGGTCCCATTGCTAGCCTGTTTTCCACTGTTACAGTTGATTCAACTAACTCTAGGATCTCATGCTCCCTCATGTGTGGATGAAAGTTTTAGATTTGCCCTATCTTCTGCATTGCAAATGTGGTCAGGGGTTCATCCGCTTTTTGCACTTCTAGCACAGCCCTGCTCTGGGCTTGCAATGAGGAGTAGGTATTGGCAAATCGACTTTGAAAGCTGTAACGAAATTCTACCCACTCAATGCCGCAATGACTTATCGTTTTTCACCAATTACTCACCTCGCCGACCAATTGTGCCCGTATAGAATTTGGTCACTCTTGTTGACACAGCCTATATCTCTCTAAATGCATTGTGCAGTCGTTTAGAAAAGCCTGCAGGTCCTCACTTGGTAGGCCTAAAAATGTTGGCAATCGTTGAAATCGGGCTGGAGTTGTACCGGCTTCTACGGCTATTGTGATTGCTGTAAAAAATTCCGAATTATGACGATCGTTCTGTTGCGGGTACATGACACACATGGGTTTTGACGTCTAATTCTGCGGTTCTTCTGCTCTTCTGTGTAGGGTCGTTGAATGTGCCAATGGGCTTTGGTACACACTGGTCCATTCTGAATGTTCCCACACACAGTGGTGTGCGCTGGACAATTCCGCCCCTACTACTGACTTTCTGACCGCAGCGATGGAAATGCGCATTGTCCGCAGCGGAATCTCTCAGTGGCTTGATTTGCCATGTCTTGCCCTTTCAGACATTGCCAGTGCATTTGGCATCCGCATGCTACACCTCATGGTTTCTTGTGACCCTTGCCTACAAATTTCCTGTTGACACTGCTCATGTGCTTGTAAATGTTCGTTTTGACTGCTTTGGAAATTTTAGCGTTTCGGAAAATAATGTGTTCGCACGTTTCACAGAGAATACGACGTTGTTGATCTGTGGTGGCCTTTTCAGTCCGGCTCAAACATTCCGGATGAATACAATGTGCACACTGTACACAAATTACAGATCTGTTTCCCCTTCCTGCATACATAATTAGTTTCGCACACCTGCCATCCTGCACATGCACAATTACATTTATTGTGGAATTGAAATCGATTAAGTGTGATTGTTGACATTGACAAAACAAATTGGCTTGGCAAACCTTGCTCATTTCGAATGAGTTGTATTTTGCCACAGTCGGCACACAAAATTGTTGGTGTACCGCCTGAGGCACAACTCCAAATTTCGCCCACTCTGGTTCAGTTTGGAGCCTTTATTCTTTCTTTGAGAATTTTCAAATTCCCTGTTTTCCTACATGGACATATATTTTCAAATGGGGTTTGTACTGACTATGGCTTGTACACACATCAAACATAACGGTCTCGCTTGTCCTGCGCTTGTACACCTATTCGAATGCTGTCGGACAGTATCTCGTATCGCCATGTGCTGTGGTGTGCGGGCTTCAAGGTCAAACATTGTGATTGACACACCTGACCCTCGGTCGCTACTCGTGGGGGGAGAGGGATATTTACAGTTTCTCGTGGTGCCTCTTTTCCCGCTGAGAACATGTGTTCCAGCTGCGTGCATGACACGTGTGTTTTCCCAGTATACTGCTTGCTTTGAAACTGAAAATTGCTTGGAAAAGTTTCTTGAAAATGAGTTGTGGGCTCTTGACTTATGACTGCCGCACAACAGCTTTGAAAAGATTTGCAAAATGCTCTTGATAAATGACTGTAAAATTTTTGTTGACTTTTGAAGGTCAGTGAAAAATCCTTAAAATTTTTAATCATTTTTGAAAAAGACCAGAAAAGTTCTAAAATTTTATTTAATTGATCGTTGCAATTTAAGTTTGTAACTGTCCAAGGGAAAACACCGAAAAAGTTCGAAAATTTCATTACTGAAAAACGCTGCAAAATTTTCTGGAAATAATTATACTGAATTTTGATTGCTTTTGTTTCTTAATTGCTGACTGGTATTGCTTGAAAATACCGTATTTACTTGTGTATGTTTACAAAAGTTAAAATGTCTGATGATGTTGCAAGTAAACAACCCAGGTTAATGGATTGTTTTGACAGATGCAGGCCCTCACTAGACCTTAGTTGACGTGCGTTATTTCTCACTCAATTCACTGTACGTCTGTTGATGTAACACATATGCACTTTACAGTATAAACAAATCTGACAACTTGACCAATGAATATTTGTACTATCAGTGTGACAAATAAAAACATGAACCCTTGATTTCATCGATGTTGACTGTAGTGTTGACGGTACTCTCTTAAATCTGTTGTTACAGAAAGGTGTGTGAAGGTCTCAGGTTACTCACCAATGACTGTAGCTGTTCGTTCTGCAGCACTGACACACTGTTATCTTTGTTGCGTAGCCTGTTGTCCACATGTTGTGTTGAGCAGACTACAAATGTGTTGTTGATGCTCTCCTACAATCCGATGTTCTACTCTTCTTTGATTCACCCGCGTTGGGCAAACAACTTGACTTAGGAACGTGGCCGGAGTTGGGAAAGCCACTTGATGCGCTGCGCCTCCAGAGGTGCTGGTGGTGTGTTTGTGTCCCGCCTGAGAGCAGGTGGGGAACAGGAACTGATGATGTGCCCGGTGCCACATTCTGTATAGTGAACGATTGTTGATGGGGGTCGTATGGCCGATGGCCTACAGCGACTCTGGATACGCTGTCAATATACAGGATATCTGAGTGAATTTGTCCATTATATTAAGTAAAGTTAAAATGTTACCTATGGGCGAAGGTGTCGGCCACTTCGCACATCTATATTACGACTTGAGTAACCCTGCTTAAGCAAGGCATGCCCTGTAAATGCAAAACACACTGAAATACACTTGTAAATTTGAAGGCTGCTATTAGTGCGCAGTATCCGATGAACTCAGGAGAGTTAAATGCAATAAAGCATGGCTAATTATGGGATGACTGTTTTATTACCATAAAGATACAATGGAATGTTACTGCACTTATTAATGCTTACCTTAGTTAAGCAGACCTGGCACTCTGGACCTGCCGGTGGTTGCTACTACTGGAAAATAAGGCATGGGCCTTAGATTGTAATTACGAAAATTCATCCCGCACGTGAAGTCGTGGTATGTTACGTCAGTATGCAGGAAGACCTCCCCTCGGCTAAATAAAAGTACTGAAAGGTTCTTGAATTATGTTAAGTATGGATATGAAGAAAACTGCAGCCTATATTGATTTGCCGAGGGGGGTATAGAGAGCTTAACGTCTGCCCTGCCGGTTGTCTGGAGTGCTGAAGTCTGACTAATGATATGGCATCGGTTTTGCCGCATATCCGGGGAATCCAGCGCCAAAATGAAAAAAAAAAAAAAAAAACTGAACATAATGAATAACATGATAAGTGAAATTGATGTTGTACATTTTTAAGATTGTTAAACTAAAACACATTGGTGACATACTAGTGAATGCCGGAGCCCCAGATATGGCTAAGAATGTGACGTCACGAGAATTTCACTGCACTTGAAGGGTGATATTAAATTTAAAAATGCTTCAGGTGGCTGAATCTCGATAGATGATTACACGTACACTCTTATAATTAACATTTCAGAATCGGCGTGTGTCGTTATGTAATTAATTCCAGGAATCTGTATTGATGTGACGACATACAGATTTGATAATTAAGGGCAGAACAAAACCCTGTTTTCTAAGAAATGTTTTCGACTCTCTATGCTGGAGAAGGTGGTTTCTCTAGTGATTCATGGTGTAATCACAGTGAATTATGCTTAAAAATGTTCCTATTAATTAATGCTGCTAGGGAACTGCTCGCCACTTCACACTTCCTGTGGGAATTTAATCCCCCGTCTTTTGAAACCATTGGGAGTCACATTGCACTCCGGATTCGGCCACAGGGCCCATCGACATCATGCACATCGGAAAATCATGGGAATAAGCAGCACTGCTTACCCCAGTGTTCCCTCCAATGGCTGTTGTGTCTAATGCTCATGGCTTCAGGGGACACAATCGTTTAGGTTACATATCCATTCATCACGAGAGTTACCTCTTGTGGTGAATGATAAATATTATTACCCGTGGCCACGAGTTACTGGGTGGCAAGAAAAGTGTAATGCAGTTCTTGTCAACATGCACTGATCGAGACCGTGACCTAATATCGATCTGTCGAGTGTGTCTGTATGGTTGATGCGTCTGCGATGGAACTGATGGGTACAAGGGATACGTTGACATCAGGAACACCCCATTTTGGTGGTTGTATCTTATAAGGTTTGGAAATTACAGCTGACTATAAGTGCTCTTATGTCATACTTGCCCCTCGGCCCTTTTCGTTGTCTGGGGTGATGCCTACATTGAGATACTACTGCCAAAAATCATAAACAGTTAGGCAATTACAGTCAACTAAGCTAAGCTTAGGTCATACTGGATACTTTGGTCGTTTTATTTATCTATGACGATGCCTAAATTATGTATATGGTAGTTTTATCTGAATGGTTCGAAAACTCTGCTTATATATGTGCTTAGGTCATGTTTGACACTTCTGTCTGATGTGTACCACATGTCCGCACCCTTAGGCTGTTCCATGCATTAACACACACAAGCTCCATCGTAACTATGTGTGAACAAACTTAGCAGTGTCTTCACGTCCAAGTGTGTTACTAGTGGAACAAGTAAATTATTGTTATATTATGCATACTTGTGTTCTTAATTTGTTTATTATTCACTGTGCTTGCTTTATTTAATTATTTGATTTTGCTTTGCAGTACTGTTTTCTTTAATTATGTTTTCTTTTTTTTTTTTCCTTGTTTTCTTACGGTTTTTGTGTACATGTACAGCCGTTGGTCAATGAATTAATTTTTATTATTATTGATAAGGGTCTTGTGATGCACATAGAGTTTAAGGTGCAGTGGCTTAGTATTTTATTGGGAATTTTAAAGGGTATGTATAAATTTTAAATGCAGGGTAGAAATGTAATATCATGTACACAGCTGCTTAATAAATCCCGTGCCTAACATGCACACCTCAACACTATCATGCAACAAAAATCAAAAGAAATTTTCTAGACCCATAAGCCTGCAGTACATAGCAGCTTACATGAATTTTATTTAATATTTTCCTACAACTAGTATGGTCCAGTACCATGGACAGTAACAGTCCGTTAGTGTGAGGCTATATATGGACACACAGCCACAAAGTCTTTGCCATTATTATTACTACTTGGGAAATATAACCTCAAAGTTCTTGTTTTAGTATTAGAGTGTGTTTTGTGCCTAGTAATACATTTGTGAATAAAGATATCTGTCCGGTGCCTATATTTAGACATTACATTTTGTGTATACTAATTTAATCAAGTCAGAACTACCACATAAAAATACATACTTTTAGGTTAAGTGTTAAGGATAAGGCAACAACAATCCCAGTATCCAACCAAGGTATAAATTGTGTTATGTAATTTATATAGTTATTTATTAAAATTAATAGTTTTCTGTTCTTCACATATCACCAGCACTGCATCATCACCACACATTTCATTTGCTATCAACTTTAACATTAATTGCATTTTTTCATGTTTGTGCAACAGCACTCAGATAACCAGAGCGCTTCGTGCGAACATATTTTCAGTAGCGTCTTGTGTATTTCGTGAGGTGGTCGTCGTGTCGGACCTCTCCGGATCTTCATTGTTTTAACCAACTATGCAGCTTACAATAGTCATAGTATGTAATTACTGCATCATTTGTTTTTTTTTTTTTTTAACCCAGAGAGTGTACCACCCCACACCCTGGCTCATTTTTGAACGACCGGAGACTTGAAAGTTTTGTGTAAAACCATATAGGCCGCTGTGACAATTTTAACTGTTTTAGAGCTCGCTGAGCTAAGTGGCGATCATAAATGTTCATGCCTAGTAAGGGAGTTCAGCAAATAAAAGTCGTGAGATGGAATTTACTTATTTTATTTACTTAGCTGCATCTTGGCTACTTAACTAACTCATGACGACGTATTTTTCACTTAATTTATTTGCGGGTGTAAGGGAACCCATAACACCCTCTGGGGGTGGGCATTGCGTTTGAGGGTGGTAGACAGTCCTCACTAGACTAGGCAAAGTAGATTGTAGCTAAATCATCATCAACATCAGAACCTTCGGTTCCGCAGGAAATGGTAGAACATTTGGGGGACAGCCACATGGCCTAACAGGATCATCAACTCATGCTCTCCGGTGAAAACTTGTGCCTGCCCTTGTAAACCATTGGAACTACGTTCCTGTCCGCATAAACTCAATCACCCAATGGTCTAGCTAATACCAAAGCCATCAGGTCATTTTCATTGTCTGGGGTGATGCCTATGTAATGATTTAAATTGTTGTATATCAGATGGTTCCGAATTTACAACAAACTCTGCTTGCAAGTAGACATAGGGTAAACATGACCCTGCAAAACTTCTCGTCTTGGATGATGCCTATGTTAATAATTTAACAACCATATCTTATGTAGTTTGGAACTTACAGCCACTATGCTTATATGTAAACATAGGGTATACTTGGTCCTGCAACCCCTTTTATCATTGGGGGTGGCACCAGCATTATGGATTTGACAACTATATCTTATGCAGTTTGGAATTACAGCTAACTATTCTTATAAGTAGACATAGTGTATACTTGGTCCTGCGACTTCTCCTGTCATCGGGGATGATGTCTATGTTGTGAATTTGACAACTATAACATATATTTCGGAACATACAGACACCTATACACATAAGTAGACATAGGGTATACTTGGGGTCCTATGACCCCTCTCATCGTTGAGGGTGATGCTTGCTACACAGTTTTGGTAGATATATCTTATATGGTTTGGAAATTATAGTCAACTAGGCTTATAAGTGTACTTAGGTTAATTTTGACCATTCGGTACTTTTTCTTGTCTGGAGTGATTCCTATGTTACGATTTTTGGTAGTTGTATCTCACACGGTTTGTAAATTACAGCCAACTATGCTTATAAGCATGCTTAGATCAATTTTGACCCTTTGGTCCTTTTCCTTGTCTGGAGAGAATGCCTGTTACGATTTGGGTAGTTGTATCTGAAACAGTTCGGACATTACAGCCAACTATGCTTATATGTAAGCATAGGTCATACTTGACCTGAGGGTGGCAGAGTCTTGAAATGAGGTCTCCCACTCCACATGGAATGTGAGAGTGGGGCACGCACACTTTGAGTAGGAAGGAAAAAAAACTATAATACTAATATCGGTTGGGAACACCCAGAGAACACAGACCAGAATGCCAGAGCGGGACATGCTGTCAGGTGACTCCACACCTGGCTCCACACCCACGATGAGTCAAATTCCACAATCAGAAATTGGCCAGCCGCATTGTGCAAGGGCACTTTTTGGGTATGAAAGTGCGATCGTCCGAGGGAAAAATGGCAAATTTCGAAGGAAAAAAAGGAAAATTTTGGTGGGAAAAGGGCTAAATCGAAGGGGAAAGGGAATTTTTCCACGAATTTGGCAGCTTTCTGTGCGAAAATGACATCCAAGATGGCAGTCGGGCTCCACAGCCCCGAGCCACTTGTAGTAAAATTCTCCTTTTTATACTACCAGTAGGGTAGTATCCCCATGTGCAGGTGGTATCTGACACCAATTTAGGAGCAACTGACATGCCTGGCTTCCTTAGCATGAGCAGTTACTTTGTGTGTGCATCTGGCACAATGGTTAGTTGAGGCTTGTCCACTGTCTCCTTGGTTTTCCCAGGTTGGGCGAATGCATGTCGGTTCTGGAGGAAAACAGACTCAGGGTTCAATGCTCCGTTCAGGTGCCATATTGACACATGTGATGAGTTGGGATCGAAAAAATATTTTCCTAATATGTGTCATGTGCCGAAAGAAACTGCTCAATTCACCAGGCAGGTTGGACAATGTCGTCAACTCATTGCAACTCCACATGGGGACCAATACCTTGCCATCTATGCATTGTGGCACCCTTCGACCATAGCCAGAGAACTGCAGCAAGAGCTCCGAAGGCCCTCTGGAGTCAAGATTTCCCATCACACTATAAGGAGTAGGTAACGAGAAAGGACCTTGGAACCCAAACATCCTGTTCAACTACCCAGCTTAATGCAGCAATCTCGAGTAGCTTGTCTTCAGTTTTCCCATAACCATGTCAACTAGCAACTTTGTCATTGGAGAGCTGGCTGTATTATTCACAGACATGTACTGATTTCCACTCATGCAAGGTTATAGGCGTGTACGTGTATCGAGATGCTGTGGTGAGTGGTACATGCCAAATTATATCCATTGAGTCAATAGATTAGGGCTAAGTTCTGTGTTGGTCCACACCAACACAGACATTAGTGTCAATGGCCGTATGGATCTTGTTGTCATACAAGGACGACTTACCATCAGTGAGTACACCGAGCCGCCTGTTAGGTCATGTGTAGATTGTTGCATATGGTGTTGGCCTTGAATTCCTTCTTAAGCATGATAATGCCAGGCCACATGTAGCAGGCACCCCCAGGGATGTTTTGCAAAGGCTGGACATTCAAGTGATGGATAATGGCCAGAGATGAGTCCTGACCCGAACCCCATCAAGCAAGTGGGATATGCTTGACATACATGTTTGTGGTCGTCCTGTTGCAACATAAACTCTCCAAGAACTATTGCAGGCTCTCATTAAAGAATAGGAAGGGATACCACAGGCAGACCTCCGTCGACTTGTATGGAGCATGTCACACAAGTATTAGACTGTGATAAATGCTCACTATTGGGAATACACCATACTAAAGGTCTCAAAATCTGATGAAAACCACACTGGATGGGTGACTATTACCACATTGCTTTCTGTTGTATCGTGTAGTCGATGGTAAAGGAGGACCGGGCACGACGGCCCCGTGACGAGGCTGCACAATGGAGCAACCCTCAAGTGTGATAAGGAATGTAGCGACTTTGATTACTGTTGCCCGAACCCACTACAACATAGTGTCAGAAGTGGGATTAAGAAAAGTAGTTCGGCAGTAGCGGAGAAATGGTGTAATTACAGTGCATCCTTCATATCGCAGGGTAAACATTCGAGATGGCGGATGGAGATGGCAGCCACGGGTCGTCCCTTTGTACGGCAATAGGGAAACGGCTTAAATTGCCAGAAGCTTTGCATTTTCACATATCTCAATGCTTGATTTCCGTGGAAAGTCTGATTTAATCATTACCTAAACCTGAGTGCCAGAACAAGTGCAAGGACAAAGAGAAAGTTGACTTGTTATTGTATGTTTTGGGTGAGAAAGCAGACGAAGTAACAGTTATGTTTGAAAAACCAACAAGCATGTGGACTTACAGTGAACTAGTGCAGGCATTTGACACACACTTCAAGCCTTCTGTAAATGTTATCTTTGAGAGATTTAAATTCAACTTGCTAACCCAACAGCTGGGGGAAAAAGCAGAGCAGCTCATAAAATGTTTTTCCAGGCAGTATGATGAAGTAAACTCATGATAACAAAGGCAGTAAAAAAATTTTTCAGAGTGTCGTAAGTAGTAGAAATATCAATACTCGCATGATAAATATTTTACCCTAAACATACATAAATAACCTTGATTACAAATATTGTATTATTGAAGTTACAGGATTAGTGCCTATGCTACTTTCTAACATAACTTATACTGCATCACACCCATTATCAATAACTAAAACCAGTCGATAGCATGGAGATTTATTTAGGCGTGTTCCAAAAAGTAGCAGTAAGGTATAACTTGGGACACTGTCCCAAATTAAAAGGGCAATGCCCACAATAATTTGATTATTACTTTTGACACGTTTTGACATCCCAATCTTACAAAGTACGGGTAGGCGAGATAAGAGAGGATGTGGAGCAAGGAAATATCATGACTTACCTGAGGGCAGTGAAGGCAGTAAGAAAAAATGAAACGAGTTTTCGGAAAGCTGCAGAGGTATGGTGTCCCGAAAAGTACTATCAATAGGAGAGTATATAGCAAAAATCTGGGTAAGAATGGTCACCATCCAGCAATGAGTGATACTGAAGAACATTGCTTGGTGGAAAACCCTCAAGTAGCAGTTAGTTGGGGCTTCCCAATAACTGAATTTGATGGGAGGTTAATAGTAAAAAAACATCTTGACAAGAAAGGTATTGTAGAAGCCAGGTTTAGGAATAATACACTTGGTGTAGAATGGGCAAAATTATTTATTAATAGGCATAAAGATGAAATCAAAATTATAATGTCTGAAAATGTGAAATGGACCAGAGCTGCTGTAACTGAAGACATGCTGAAGTCGTACTTTGGAGAGTCGAAAGTTTCATTAGTGGGGTTTTCCAGATGCTGTGTTAAATTATGATGAAACTAATATGGCTGACGACCTAGGTAAAACGAAAGTAATTGTAAGGAGAAACTATAAGCATCCTGAAAGAATCATTGACTATACTAAGTCCAGAACGTCTGTCATGTTTACTAGCACATGTTTACTACCATAAATTGTATACAAATCAGAACAATTGTACCATACGTGGATAGAAGGTGGACCTAAGGACACTCACTTTAA
Source organism: Dryococelus australis (assembly GCA_029891345.1). Lineage (NCBI taxonomy): Eukaryota > Metazoa > Arthropoda > Insecta > Phasmatodea > Phasmatidae > Dryococelus > Dryococelus australis. Next base: position 152,907,470 of record CM056994.1, read on the forward strand.
TTGATCAAAATTGGGATCATTTGAGAGAACACTTTTTGAAGATTAGTTTTACACAACAGCACTTCCATATTTGAAAAAGTTAGGGGATCAACTCACGGTAATAATAGAAGATAATTTGGCTAGCCACGTAACAGTGAAAGTTATTGAAGAATGTGAGCGAAATAACATACACTTTGTGTTATTACATCCGAATGCCACACATTTATGCCAGCCTTTGGTCTTGGCTTTCTTCAGACCACTAAAGGTTAAATGGTGGGAAGTGTTGGAAGAATTAAATACAAAATGTAGTGGTCCACTTCCAAACGATACATTTCCTCGTCTCTTAAAGGAAGCCCTTGATAATTTGATTAGTGGATTTGAAGTAAGTGGCATATCCAATAAACTCTCAAAAAGTGATATCACGTATCCCACAGAACAAGCACGTGTGGAAAGATGGAATAATTCGTTTGAAGAGTTGATGAAAGAAACAAGAGTGACAGAGACTACAACTAAAAAGAAGAGAGAGGACATGACTATCGTACCAGGGGGCCGATTATACACACGTTTCTAAGGGTTCAATGCAAAATATGCACTTGCGTTACACCAAAATAGAATTAAATATGAAAAAACAGAGGTGCAAAAAGTTGCCTATCGATGCAAAATGCAGAGAAATCTGCGTCCAGGCAAATACCTCGGCGTAAGTGCTATTGCTCTCACTGCGCATGCACAGTTGACACATTTAACTAACGAGCAACATGGCTATAATTTTAAGTCAATTGTCAAAAAATACGTTTAGGTTAAATGTTGTCAGTGACAAATTGTGTAAATTACTTAACTAGATTGATTTCAACAACAAACTGAAGTGGGTAGAATGGAGAAAGGATGTTTTTTGAGCGTGTTTCTGGCTTAACATTTCACATAAGACAAAACACTTTTATTTCCAATAAACCGTCCAAAAATAAATTTTTATTGAAGAGCTTAAAGCTTTTTGATTCATATTTTGGAGGGGGATTTGTTTGGAATACAAAAGGGTCTTGTTTCATATTAACTGTCGAATGGTGCGGCGACGAATGATGATAAAAATGCTTATGGCACGACATGCAACACGAATATCGTTAGAAATATGTGAATGTAACATAAACTGCACAGACAACTTACGCCTACATAAACCAAAATATTCAACTTGAGCACTGCACCGATAGCATTTGCGTAAAAAAAAAAAAAAAAAAAAAAAAAACCCACCATGAAGAATAGCATGTTTTCTAAACAGAAAAGAAGTAAACACAATAACAGGTCGGTTACACTTTGAACAGTTACAAATTGTATTAACGCTTATAATATATGATTTCACATCTCTTCTTTAACGTAAATAACATCAAACAAACCATCTCAAGCATATCTGATATGTCACATCATTCAAATTTTAATTTCTTGTCTGCTAAAAATATGTATTTGCCCATGTATTAATCACCAATCACCACACTTAATCAATTAATGAAATAAGCGGCTGTCCACGTCCAAACATCGCAGTATAAAAATAACACTCGCCAGTTGTCATTTTAGGTTATAACTACTAAAAAATATAGACAATTTTAAAGTGCAATAAAAACATGATTCACTGCCACTTAAAAACACAGTAGTGCATGTAACATCCCTTGCAACTTATGTATCCATGTAGCCGTGAAGACCATGTAAACAATTATTTCAATGGCCACTGTTGTCTGGGTAGTTAAATTGTGTGGCCTAAAGAGCCCTGCCCACTTGTGTCTGGTGTATTTAATTGCACCCGTGAGTTTTATTTGTGTTGTGTTGCACCGGGGCAAATGTTAGGTATCGTAAAACGGGGTAACTTGGGACAGTTTTCAACTTCAAAGTACAATTACTGTGATACAATTTTATAAAAATCAATTTTTATATAACAAAGAGATGGGTCTGGGTTGGTACTTCTTGTTTTAATAGCTAAACAAAGAAAAATATTGGTTTTTACATTTTTTTACTAATTAAAAACTAAGTGTCCCAAGTTTCCAGACAGACTTGGGACACACTTTACTTTTTCATTAAGACATTAAGACACACATCTAAGAGTGATACTTGGGACATCTTTTCTGTTAAACAAAGTAATTTAACATTATATGAAGTTACTATTTTGTTTTATTGAATCAATTTATAAAATAATATAGTTTCATTTATATTCAGTTAAAATTATATTTATTTATGTCTCATGATCTTATGATATAAGATGTTTTAACAAAGCTATAGAGCACGACTAGTATTATCATTACCAAAAATATATTTACAATCCAGTCACCCAAATAATTATGAAATATAACCTTAAGTTATTTCCTGTTGAATGTTCAAAATCCCTGAAAATTACCCTCATAAAAAGCAAAAACACCATCATTTTTAAACTTAAGCTGAGACCTAACTTATCTGAAAAGTGCAGCGATCTCTGAAAATAGATTGAAGGATCACAACTTTGCGCATACTTTCAAAGGAAATTTCTGATGTATCATCAATGACAGGGAAAACAAATGTATTTGTAGAACCTCGATAGTTTCTCATGAATTTACAAAGATATCTGCCTTCATCACTGGCAGAAATAATTTGTCAGACAAATTGTTTCACCCGTTCTATCTTTGCGACTTCATCATAAATGAGATTGGCAAGTATAGAATCACCCACAGTCACATCTTTGAGTTGTTTTCCAGGTGCACACCTAGTTGAAATTTCATCACCATGACTTTTATCTCCACCAGACAAAGAGCCAGAGTTCTGCAGTTCGGAGCCATCTTCAGAGTCAGAGGAACTCATCACTTGTTTCCTTCGTTTCATATTTGCAAGAGGTGTTGGTACTAGTGCCGATGTAGAAGGACCTGGTTCACTTGTGTCGTCGTCAAGGCTATTCATGCAGACACTTTTTCCTGGTGTGCCATATACTCTGGTTTTTTTTTTTTGGGTATCTGTACAAGTCTCGCTTTCACATTTCTTCTTCAAGAATTCTTCTAAAGTTGAAACCCATGCATTATTTGCTCTTGCATCTCGGGGTATTCATACTGTGTCACTACAATGAGGTAATTTTTTAAGCACAGTATTCTTGTAAATTGGCCAAATACCACAACCTTTGAACCCTGCAACCAAATTGGATTCAACATTGTCAGTCAAACTGTCGATGGTCCATTTAAGAAGCCTTGGGAACTCTTTTTGTTGGGATACAGACTCAATTTTTTTCCTTCCACTGTCTTAGCACTTCCCTCCATTTAATTTACCAAGGGCGAAAAAATGCTACGTCCAACAGTTGACACAGGTGGGTACTGTAAGACGGGATCAACACAAAGTTAAAGTTATTTTCTTAGCAGTGCTGAATTACTCTACAGAAACAGGTTAGCAAGGTTGTCACATATAAGAACTTTAGGGGCATCTCCTAAACTTAAAATATGGAAGAGCTATGGTAAAAAACCAATCTTGGAAAATAGTAGCATCAAAGGAGTCACTCTTAGATATGTTGTAACGTGTTCCCCGTGGTCCTCCTTCCATCCATCTATCATAGAGGTGTTCTGCTTTGTACACCACATATGGAGGAAGCATCATGCCTGATGCAGAGCCTGCAAACATCACAGATGTACTAGATTTGCTGGTATCTATTATGGTCTCAGTATGTTTGCTTCCACATATAACTACAACCTTAGCTCTACCAGGATCATCGGTGAAATTTGTCTCGTCATAATTTACTATAGCCTCTGGACTGACTCTTTCTAGTGATTTCTCAAGCTCAACAAAATAGTTTTCGATGAGCTCAGGTGTGATTTTACTCCTCGATCTCTTTATGTTTTTATTTAACCTCAAACTGAGAGTATCCTTGTGTCTCTCCAAATAAGACAACATCCAGTCTTTCCCAGGTAGGTTATTTTTGAAACGTTTTTCTCTTACACCAAATAACTTTTAACCAGAAGCTGAATATCAAATTTAGTCAAAGGAAACTCTCACTTACTTGCTACAACAATGCCATTAGTAAGGGTCTTCTCATCATCGTCTGATAAAATACGAAGACATCCATACATCCCAGTGTTCTTGACAGAAACTCTCCTTTGGATTGTTGATTTTGGCACATCAAAAACTTTTGCCGCCTCCCTGAGCGACATCCGATGTTGCTTCACATGATCATCAGCTTTCTGTACATGTTCCTCGCTGAAATTGTGATATTTTCGGGCCTCAAGGGTTTGATTATATCTTCTAGGCATTGTAGACCAAAACTGAAAAAAGTGTGTGTGTGAGAGAGAGAGAGAGAGAGAGAGAAAAAGAGAGAGAGAGAGAGAGAGAGAGAGAGTGTGTGTATGTGTGTGTGTGTGTGTGTGTGTGTGTGTGTGTGTGTGTGTATATATATATATATATATATATCTATCTCTCTGTGTGTGTGTGTGTGTGTGTGTGTGTGTGTGTGTGTGTGTTTGCACTCACGCATGTGTTCCAAGTTACCCCAGTTTAGCAGTGAATTGTTTAATTTAAACACAAAAATTACAATTACACAAATATTTTGTTTTATAATTATCCATTTGGTAAACAAATGTATAGGTTATTTACTATAACAATTATCAAACTTCAATCATCATATCGTCCTTCTCTATGTATAACGTTATTTAGTACATTAAAAATTAACAAAAATTTTAATTACATTTATATTTATGTCTTAATTACCTTCACATAAAATATTTGATCACCTATGCAAACAGTCCTCCAAACATATACTAACAGTTAAAATAAATATAAATATATATATATATATATATATTTGTTTCAACATGCACACAGATGCCACCCGTGAAACAAAATATTCTCATATATATCCCAAGTTCTCTCTGTGGCCCAAGTTACCCCATTTTACGGTACTTATTATTTATTCGAACCCCAGGTTGAAGTGTAACATCAGCTTTCTTGAAACAGCATGAAGAGAATAAACTGAAGAGAAAGGAAGAACGCTTGAAAAAGAAAAGTGGGAAAGTAGAAAAAAGAAAAAGTTTAAATAGAGAGAAGAAAGTACAACAGCTTTACAAAATGAGAAGAGCGGAAATCAATTAATCTTCAGAAGAAGATGGTTATTATTCTGTTCACGACTCGTTATCTGATTATGCACTCACAGCAGAGAATGATGATGTTACTGACATCCAGCATCGTGAAGATAATGGTACAGTTCATGAATCAGACCTCTTACAAGAATCCTTACCAGTACCAGAATCGGAACCAGTTAAGTATGGAGATTTTGTGTGTGTTATGTTTATTTATAATGAACGTACAAAAAAGGAGACAAACAAGTACTTTGTTGGTAAAGTGACATCTCTAGCTGATGGAAAATGTGAATGTAAATTTATGAAGCACTATAAAGGAAATGAGAAAATGTTTATTTTTCCTGATGACATTTCTGTAGTTTCCCTTGCACGTATCACACAAAAAACTAATTCCAAAGACAGTGTGTAGAGATAAGTATATATTTTTTGAATCATTTCAAATTATCTTAATGTATGTGAATCTGTGATTGCAAAGGTTTCTTTAAGGTCATGTGACTTGCATAATTTTTTGTTCTTTGTACATTAATAAAATGAACTTTTTTAAAAAATATAATCTTTGTCCCAAGTAAACCAACTGTAGGTGTTAAATGGTACACTTTGTCCCAGGGATGGATCTAGACTTTTTTTTTGGGGTCACAACATAATTGTGTTGGCGCAGGGGCCATAACTAAAAGCCAGGGGTCCGGGGGTTCCCCCACGGGAAAATTTTGATTTTAATAAGCAAATTGATGTTATTTAAGCTGTTTATGAACCTAACCATTGAACATACAGCTGTCAAAAATTGTAATATTTTTAAAGATATAACTAGATTCATTGAACAAGTTTTACAGAAGTACCTATATAAAACCCAGAGCCTTGTATCCTTCCTCGTTTGGGGGCCCCTTATGATAGGTGGCCCCAATGTGTTCTGCGAAATAGCTTAATAAAAAATAAAAAATCAATTAATATACAGGGCAAATTTAAGTCGTCATATATTCTTCATTCCAAATTTTCACCATATTAGGCTCTGAACATCAAAAAATCCTAAAATTAGTTATGTAGACAACATATTAAAGCTAAGAGCACAACTGTATGTTATCGGGTTAATGGACTATTTAGAACACATAAACACATTTTATCCCTTTTATCCCTCTTAGGGGTCAGCGTTCTTCTCTGTATTTAGAGAAAGCAAACAGACACAAGGAACAAAACAACAGTATAAAATCAGCAAAAATAAACTTTCACAATACAAATTCTTAACGAATCTAAGAATAATTTTGAAACAACACATTTTTAAAATAGCAGAAATTATTACAAATGAATAGAAAAATTTTGGTGATAAACATTTTAAACAAATTTATAAAAATTGACGCCGGCCAACAGCCAGCAACGTTAAAGCCCATGATGGCGCTTACAATGCACGTGACACGTGTACATGCACGTGTGCAATGAGGCTCCAATTTGGCACCACAGGTGCCCATATAATAAGTAAGTAATTTGTGTCATCATTCGTCTTGTGACTCACCCGACAGCGTCAATTGGCATTCTTAAGTGGGACCAGTGTGTTCATCCACGTTGTGTCATCACATCAACCATGAGAAAATGGCAGACACCACACTAGATCATCCGCAAGAAGGCCTCAAGACTTCTGCATCGGCAACCACGACACCCGTGATCGCGATTGGAATGATATGAACATGCCGGTCAAACTGCGTACATTGTGGCAGAATAAGTGAAATTAATTTATTTGCAGAAAATTCATGGGATCAACAGCTATGCCAGTGTACGTTCGATACCGCATCTACGCCGCCAGAGCAATGTCTGTGCACACACACTGGATGTGATGGGGCAGGAGTGAAGTGGGCGCAGTGCCAACAGTGTAAAAAGGACTTGCATTTACGATGCATAGGGCCTGTGGAATTTACCACTCTCTGCGATGGTGTTATAAACTGTAATGAGTGCAGTAATATGAACTGTGCTGAGATCGCGCCACCGCAAACACCAGAGGTAAAACCCACGCCGCTGCCAGTAGTCGTTATGTACACACCACAGGGCTTAACCAGGCCAAATCGCAATGTATTTTTGCCAACTTTTGCGGGCCATTATGACTCAGAAGACCCGAGTAAATTTCTAGCTGTGTGCGAGGAAAAGTTGAACAGACACAGCGTACATAGAGAATACTGAATGGAAGTCACCGCCAACTGACCGAGAGAAAATGCAGCCACATGGTAGAATCTAGTTAGAGAGTATCGTGTGACGTGGGAGGAGTTTTGTGATCGGCTATTGGGAAGGTTTGACACAGATGGAGACGCCATCCAAATCCAAGTGTGTCTGTACCATGAACAACAACATGAACGTGAAGGTATCGAAGAGTTCCTACAGTGCAAGTTAGGCTTGTTCAAATGTCTGAAGCCAGGGCAGCAGACATACGGATTGTTAGAAATAATTGTCGCTCAGTCAAAACCAGACATTGGGCCGTTGGTGCGCAGAGCCAGCCGGGAGAACACGGAACTGTTTATCCCAAAGGCACGTGCCTGCGAATGAGGTAAACAGGCAGAACAAAGACAAGTGCTGGACCAACACCGTGAACCCCTGCCGCTCGTACCACCCCACGCTAGCTGCTGACATCATGCGACCGCCGCCGCCTGTCAGGTAGATTACACAGTCGCAGCCACAGCAGGAAAATCCGCCCGCTATGCACGCAAGAGTGTTGCAAGTAACTGACCATTCTGTGAAAGCTTTAAGAGTCTGTGTTGAACTCGAAGGTAGGAATGTGATCACCGTTATTGACACTGCTGCAAGCCATAACTTTCAACGTGAAGGTCTAATCGAGGTGATAACTAGAGTGCTGGCGCGATGTCTGCAATTCGCCACCACACATCAACAAGGCGAGGCGAGAAGTGTCATGTACGTAACGGTCGGGATCCAAGAGCTGTGTACCAAGTGTGATGTTTACATTGTGTTGGACTTATACGAGGAGATGATTCTGGGACTACCATGGCTTATTAACATCCAAGACGCGATAGAACCGCATCTAGATAGTCTGCATGTGGGGACACATAGCAGGTGGATCCTATACGCTGTGTGAGCAACGCCACTGACAACTGCAGCGCCGCTTGCCGACTTCGAGCATGAAGTGCTCGTCACACATTAATGTCTGCAACAACTGCTGGACCTGTATGTCAGTGTGTTCCACACTTAGAGGAAGTGGCAGTGCACCGATATTATGGAGCATGTGATCATCATAACGCGTGAGGATCCGGTGTACTCCAAACCACGAGATCCTGGTATTTTCTTTTGCCACGTCATCAACCAGCAGGTATGTGAAATGCTTAATGACAATGTGATTGAATTTATGCAGAGTCTCTACAACTCAGGTATCACACTTGCCCTAAAAAGAATGGCAAACGGCGATTTCGTGTTGATTTCCACCCTTCAAACAAAATCTCTTTAAACATGCCACCTCCAGTAATTAATATTAAGGACACTTTGTCAACATTAGGGCCAGCTACCGTTTTCACCTCACTAGATTTCATGTTCGGATATTGGCAAGTGCCTATCCACCCCCAAGACAGAAAGAAAACAGCTTTTACCACGCCAGACAGGCGTAGATTCCAGTTTATTGCCATGCCATTTAGTTAAAAAGTGCCACTGAAATGTTTCAAAACTTAATGGTTAGTGTACTAGATGGATACATAGGAGACTATGCGATGGCGTATTTAGATGATGTACTTGTTTGGTCTAACAGATGGGATGAGCATTTTCACCATATGAGCCTTGTGTTTGAACGGCTCGAATGTAACAAGCTTACATGTGTAGTTGAAAAGTGTAAGTTGGATATGAGTAAGATGGAGTTATTGGGACACTATGTAACAAGGAACGAACACGTGCACCAATGTAAACAACATCAGTAACACGGGAACACCGGGCCCGAAAAACAAAATTTCATTTAGGGGTTTTGTGCCGACAGAATACTCCATGCCTAACAGTGAAGAAGTAGTCAACGAGAACACCCACACTCAAATAGGGGAAGCAAGATGTAGTGAAACACCATTTCTGGGTTTTTCCGTTAAGGCCAGTAATAACACAGCAGATCAAAGCAGTTTCAAAGGATTTCCATTTGTACAGGAAAAAAGTGATAAGAGTGCACACGTAAATTTAAACACAACCAGTGCCAGTGAATTAAGTTTTAAGGGGTTTCCCCAAGGCACAGGTGAATTTGGTAGTAACAACAGTGAAAATGTAAATTTTGAAACCACAAGTGATGGCGAGATGCCTTTCCAAGGCTTTTCAGCTCCCGCAGACGAGAGCCTAATAGGGCAAGAGAGTTTCAAAGGGGTTGAGGAGGTTAGTAGGGCAGTGAGTGGTACGTTAAGTGTCAACAAACCATAACGCAGCACACGCAAGAGGCGAGATGAGTCACCACCACGTACCCGCAACGTTGTTCCTGCCTACACCCCCATACCCTGCAAACGCCGCAGAACCAGAAGACCTCCAAGGCCATGTTTTCTTTCCCCTCGACAGATGGTCCCGGTTCACAGCTGGGCAGAGTCCGATAGAGCAGTGTTACATTGCTTGCACTATCTTGGCCTTCGAGGGAGGGGTCGTTTGACGCTGGCTAACAGCCAGCGGTGCTAAAGCCCATGATGGGGCTCACCATGCATGTGACACGTGCACAAGGAGGCTCCAATTTGAACTTTCGTCTTACAGAATTCTATTTACAGTGTAAAATTTGTTTTCTTTATTTTTCAGGGTCTAAAATGTCTTAAGGTGTTTTAAAATGTATGTTTGTCAATATTGGAAAATGTTTGGTTATAAATTCAAACTGCACACTGCACAGTACTCCGACCAGAATGCCATAGTAAAAGACATTCAAAGAAGATGAGAAATTACAAATTAATATGTATGTCAATTCATATTTTAATTTCTAAAGTGGCTTTTATATTTCAATAATAAAATATTTTACTCAACGTGCATAGCACTTCCACTAATGTGAACTCCATAGGCAGCCATGGTAGGTCCGTGCGAACCTTGCGTCTGGGCAGTCTGTCTAGGAGAGTTGGTGAGGTAAGAGGTAATATTGTACACACTACAACTTTTAAGCACTGATGTAGATTTCCATAGCACTTTTAGTATACTGGTTTACCTTTGCTTTGCTTTGCCAGACATTCCCCACCATTATGCTTCAGCTTAAATAATAATTTGTACCCATGGGACTTTTTCAAAACTTAATCGAGGAGAAGGAAAAAGATGTCGGAGAGGTCATGCGACCCGCAAAACTTAAATCAGGCGCCATCTGCTACTGCCAAAGGCATTCCATTGTAATTTCTGTATTATTGTTGCATCAAATTTTAAGGACTTTAATTTCATGTATGTATTTAAGGGTATTTTTCATGTTTGATCATTTTACGGCCACATCACATATGACCATGCAGTCAGATATCGCCAAATACGTATCTGCACCATCAATCTATTTTAAGGGCTTATTTGTATGAAATCATGTGTGCCATAATTTTTTTCAGGTTCCTATGTCAATTTTATTCAGGGTTTCATGTAATTTACATGTAAATTGATACTTTTTGTGTACGACTACGTGGTCACTTTCATGTTTGCTTTTTCCGCCATCGGGCATGCGGCATGCTACAGACCTGTAAATGCTTTAGTCGTGAAGGGAATAATTTTCCCAACAGAAATAACAATTTGCCTGAATTTAATTTTCCTTTTCTACGAAGAAATATTGCTATTTCCCCTGCACCATATGGTCCGCTACAAACTTTATCCAGTGGCATCCACACCATCTAAACTTGCTTTCACACATGCGCGTCTTTATTGTGACTACTCATCTCGTGCCCCATCGTATTCCATTGATATTTATGTAATTTGTGTGCAGTGATATTATTTCTGTCCTAGCCGGTTATGTGTATAGGCCGTCACCACACTAACCACGTGCTGGAGGGCGATCCCCAAAGAGTCTGCAATAGTGTTGCTAAATAATTGCATATGTTTATGTATCATTTGTTGATTTATCTTGTAATTCTCTGTGTACTTTGATTCATCTTGTAATTCTCTGTATAGTATCTTAAAGGAAAAACTGTCAGTTAACCCTAGCGGCTGTCGACTTCCTTCCGTAGTGAAGATTGTGTTTTAAAGCACCACTGTGAAGTCATTCATATAGGCGTGCACTGGAGTAATTGCGTGCTGGGGAGCACCCAAATGGAGTTAGCTTAACACGACCGAGTTTCATCATTAAATTGCTTGGCATGTTATTTGTACGAACGGTATCAATAAAAGCAAGTATCACAGTGTTCCACTCTTTTATTTGTAGTGACAGTGTCCTAGCCACATGTGTTTTTCAAGTGCTAAATGTTTAGTAAAAGTTTAGTATTGCAAAGTGTATCGTAAGTACACTCGGGTGAGATGGACACACAGAACCCACAGCATTCCTGAGAACCCAGAGTCTCAACAGTGCAGTGATTGGGAAGCACCGCTGGCGCCCATATCATCGTTAAGTTATTTGTGTTGTCGTTTTTCTCGTGTCTCATCCGACGGAGTCAAAATATACAGTATTTGCGGTAAGTTTTTATGTATGGAATAGAACAAGACAATAGTTTATTTTTACCGAGTATTTACTCGATTAAAATAATTGTAATAAATTCATCAGAATTACAATATTGCGATTATTCCATCACTAATTTTAGGCATATGTACCAGTACTTTGTACAACATAAAACAATATGTTTGTGTACGTAATTATGATTTCTGTCACTTAATTATCACCTTCCATAATTGCGTGCAATGTGTACTGAAGTCAACATGCACACAATCAAAATACAAATAATAAACAGTTGTGTAACAAATATTTGTTTACATGATGTGATCACGAGTGCTAGATCTGATTGGTTGAAATTTTTCATGAGTCGGCAGTCGAGCAGTCAAAGATAAAGATAGACCATCTCAGACTGCTGGACTGCCGAATGCGCATTGTGAATAAGGCCTTACGCAGCCGTAGCGTAGCGTAGTATATCATTCTTCCGTCATAAGCTGGTTGTCATGTTAATAAACAAAATTGATAAAATATTAAGAGAGTCCTCTCAAATAAATGTAGTTTATGCTGCATTACTAATAACTGTTCAAGAAACTTTTAAAATGCGATCAACTTTATGGCAAATTCACTAAAATTTTTCTGCGACAAAGAAAATCGTCTAAGGTTTGGGGGGGGGGGGGGGAGGGGTTATGACCCCATGACCCCCCCCCCCCCCCTTGTAACCGCGCCTGGCATGTCCACTATACTGCAAAACTAATGGAGTTCTATCTTATGTCCCAAGTAACCTTGGGGGGTAACTCGGGACAGCAATAAAAAACGATTTTTCTTAGTGTATGAAATTACCAAGTCATCACTATATATACCAATCTACGGTACCAAGTCTTACTGGAATATTGACAAAGTATGAGCATTTATGAAATAAACTACTGCTTTCCACAGGCATATGTAACTAAAGTGCTCCCAGTATACCCGTTTGACGGTAGCAGTAAGTGAGAAGATGCAACTTGTGTTTCTTCACCTTGCAAGAAATTATTAATATGTGCCACCAGGGCGAATTACAAGCATTACAATCACAGCAATTTGCGAGTGAATCAAGAACAGGTTAATGACATAAAAAAAGGGGGAGGGGGCATTCTATAAATCAGAGACAGTTCATGGTAACAGCCGTAGAGACAGTGCTAGCTCCAGTTCGACACCACCACATCAAAGTTTCGACTACAGTTACCGCCAAGCCAGACTTCAACGATTCCGAATCCATCTCATGAAGTACAATTATGAGGTAGAGTATACGCCAGGGAAACAATTGGTTGTGGCAGATTGCTTGTCTAGAAACCCTATTCAAGAGATTGTTTTGTTTGATGAGTTGTTTACAAACACTGATGAACATGTTAAAATGATTGTGAACCACTTGTCAGTTGCCCAAACAATTCTGGAGCAGATCAAACAACAACAGCAAAGTGATTTTGTCTGTCTGAAATTGAGGGAGTATATGGCGGGTTGGTGGCCAAGGAAGAATCAAGTTTTGGTCGAGCTTAAGCCATATTATCAGTACTGTAGGGATATATCAGTAAGTAAAGAATTCCTGTTGAAAGGTACTAAACTAATTATTCCAGAAAAACTGCAGGCGTATGTGTTACAGCAGCTCCACAAAGGTCATCTGGGAATAACTATGTGTAGGGCTCACGGTCAATAAGCCGTTTGGTGGCTGGGATTAAGTACACTGCTACAAAATAAAGTTCAGACATGCCCAGTTTGTGTGGAACACTGGACTAATGCTACAGAGCCTTTACTGACAGAGAAAATTCCTGACTACCCATGGAAAAAAGTGGTGGTGGACCTAATGAAATGTCAGGGGAAGTGGTACCTAGTTATGACTGATTACTATTCTTAGTATTTTGAGTTGATGGAACTGAATAGCCTGACAGAAGCAGCCATTGTGCAGAAATGCAAAGACATATTTGCACAATTTGGGATACCGGAAATTGTGCAGACAGACAATGGTGTAAAGTTTCGGGGTACCTTCCATCAGTTCGCTCAGGATTTTCGGATTTATTCACATCACCAGCAGACCACATTACAGTCAATCTAATGGGTGTGTGGAAGCAACAGTAAAAACTGCTAAAAGACTCCTGATGAAAGGGGGAGACATACGAGGCTCTACTAGCTCACCGTAGTACTCCTCTAAACTGTGGGGTTTCACTGCTGGAGACAATGTTAGGACGAAAAGTTCCGACTTCAGTGCCTACCGTGAATTTAAAGCACGCTAGGGGCCTTAAAGATCTGCCGGTGCAAATGGAACAAACTAAAGAATACCAACAGCAATGGTATAGTCGTCGTCACGGAATGCAGGAACTTTCTGAATTCCAGAAAGGGTACAGAGTATGGATTATAGATCTAAAAAAATAAAGTAAGTTGGTGAGTACACCTACAGAACTAAAGTTTCCCAGATCGTATCTCATTGAGGTGGGTGCTAGCAAGTACAGGCGTAACCGTCGTCATTTAGTTCCAGTCCCTCAGAAGAAACTCACAGAAATGCCAGAGGACTAGAATGGTGGTTATAGATAAAAAGTGGGTAGCCGAGGATGCAATGAAGAGAACCGAGGAGGCAAGGAAGAGAATGTAAGAGCAACAGTTTATTTCCAGGTAGGAAAGGAGACCTCAGCATGGGAATCGCACGTGCCGGATGAGTCGAATGACGAACCTGAATGGTTGAGTTGGAACAATACTCCTCTTACCATTGATATGAAGTGGTAGAACAGACACTATAGTTATGACACCATAAACACATGGCATACTAAAACAGCACACATTAAATAATCTTATTTTATTTTATTTCTCTATTTTCAGGACAACAGATGGAGGCAAATGAAACATGCACAAAGAGCATAAAGGGATATGGTATTTCTCATATGTGTTCTACTATGTACTGCAGTTTAAAAAAAACCCATTTGAATCCAACTGAGTTTATAGTGGTAATAAGTAGAGGCTTAATAGCTTTGAATTTTTCAACTTGCTCATAATAATAACAGAAAGCTCTATTTTTTCTCTCCATTACCTGTTAATGGTAATCCACTTTACAGGAACCAACCTCCTAAGAAGACTTCACGCTGGCCGGCATGTGCGCATACATATAGTATGAACGCACTCACATATAACTACATAATTTCAACTGGTACCATTATATAGGTACATATTTCATGTCCAAAATCTCATGCAAGTACAATAATAATATATTTAGCATATATAATTAATTCACATATGCGTGATGATGCAACTAGCACAATACAAATATGTAGTGCGAAAGATACTACCACAGCCTGTATCATGGTGTCATGAAAATAAATGTTTAGACGTCTTTTTGGGCATGTGGATTGCTCCTTTCTACTGTCACCACAAGAGTGCAGCTGCTACTAATAACTAATTCTGAAACAGGAGATGTGGAGATTTTCATACATTAAAGTATAAAAGCCTGGAGTACACATGATTTTATATAAGACAATACATTACAGTATTTTGTAGTTGAACTATCCTTACCCATTAGGATTATAAATTGAATACATAATAACAACTTGTAATTACCACAATATTGTTATTATTTCCTTCATGGGAAAAATACCAAATTCAAATATTTAACTTACTAATTTTACTAGTGAAATAGTGCAGTAAAACATTGTTAATTCGAAGTGCTTGGAACCTAATTTTTTGACTTTGAATTATATAATTTTGACTTATCGAATTTAAACAAAAGTTTATGTGTATTAATGAAATATACATTTTCCATTTCCAAAGTAAACACAACTACGGCCCCGGGAATAACTACCTTCTCGAAGTTATAACATTGTTTCGGGGAATCAGTAAATTTTTGTTTTGAAAAAGTCAAAAATTTTAAGGAAATAGCTCAAAAAATAAGTTTGTTGCATTTATCTTGGTCATTAATTACATGTTCATGTGAAGTAAAATAAAGGTGTATTTATTGCCTTTAATTGTTATGCCAAAATATAAAATGCTAACAAAAAAAATTGCAAATTTTGGTTAAAACTACAGCCGTGGTAGCCAGTATCCTCTTGGTCCCTCTACTAAGAATGCATTTATAGAGAATGTTGATAAAGTTGCCAGCAGGATGCAGTATGCTTGCGCAATTTCCATCTTGCTCTTCTCATCTTTGTCCACTTCCCTGATTATTTCAAATTTTTCTGAACTATTGTTTGCAGTGTACCATCATTTTTTTTCACTCATATTGTATATAACATAAAAACACATACAGTATTTCACTTGCAAGTGATCTTATTCGACTCGCTCAAGACTAAGTTGTCAATCTTCTAATCTTCGCAAACAAGTGCCTTCCGGAATGTTTTTCAAGTATGGCGACTCTAATGGGAGGGGGGCTAGGGAGCCCTTCAAGGTTATGGATATTTTTTATGGGTTTGGGGGTGACAGCGCTGTTGCTAATTCTCAATCCCACTCTGCCTGGCCGGGCGCTGCAGCCAAGTGCTGTGGGGTTTTCGTGTCAAGCAGAACCCCCACCTTAAGGCGATATTACACGATACCAGATTCCATAAAAGCTTGTGTAAGGTCCGCCATAGTGGCCGGTTTACAGGCTAGTGTGGCACCCGTCATGACATTTCCTGCCTTGTATGACCAGATTTTGTAATGGGACACGTCCTATTTTTCGTGGCAGGTTCCAAACCGGCTTTTGAACCTGGTCAATCATGTAGCAGTTTCAGAATGTAGGGTGCTCCTCGTGGCTGCTACTTGAAATGAGTTGATGAAGAAACCGAAAAGGATGCCTCCATCTTGATTATACATCTGTGAGGTTGAAACTCTTTCAAATAGATTTTAAATACAACACCGAAAATGATTGGCTATGGCAACTCTAAATTACAGTTTAAAACTGCTCTAAACACTTAAAACATTGCCTACTCTATGAAAACATTAATTTGAACTAGTTAGTATATCTACTGTATATAAACTCAATATCTGATGTGTACTTGTAATACAGAGGTAAAGACTGCTACCAAAGTGTATCTTTTGTGTGCGAGTTCAAAACTCCGTTAGGCCCAAACTTTATCATTAAATTTACATGCTGATAATATATAGATACGTAAAGAAAAAACTATATTTTGCAACCGATCAGTAATTTTTGCCACAATTAAAAATAACATGTACTCTAGTGACAAAGACATTTTCAAGAAAATGAATGAAACTATACTAGTAAGCAATCAATTTATGTAAAAGGCGTACGATAATATAGCAATATTAAGATGTGCCAGCTAGTTCTTTCATAGACCTACACAAGTTACTAACTGGTAGCAGTCCTACGAATGTGGTTTATTTACTACAAACCACATACTGTGCTCTCACCGAGGGTGCCAAATGCTAGTATGCAAACTGCTGTAGTGTCATATGAATCTTCCATTGCGGCTGGTATACCAGGTCTTGTAGAAGCTTGAACAAGAACCAAGTACGGCTGCAGGTATCTTGTAATATCAGCTTTAGCAGGGTCTTGCCTATGAAAAGATTGCTCTCTTCTTCTTCACATTTGCTCCCCCCTCCCCTGTCCTTGGCCGACAGTCTTAAGTCTAGCCACCACCGGCTGTCCATCATCCCTCGCCTTAGCCACACCACCCACACTGCTATGCACCCTTCCTCCTTCCATCCTCCACCAACGCCCACACTCCTTTCCTCTAGGTGTACGTGACCTGGTTCTAAGTTAAAAAGGGGAAAAGCTGGATCTAGACAAATACAAATTAGTTAAAGTTAATCTACTAAGTAAAAGGTGTCCAGAAGAGACAAAGTGAAGTTGAACGTGCATATTTGTGTTTGTTGGTCGTCAAAATGTAGTAAGTAGCAGTGGGGGCGTACTTGAAGTTTCCAAGATCTCTGGAGGTCGCAGCACTGAGTCAGTGCTGGATGTTGCGAGAGAGGATGCGTAAGAATGACTCTAGAGGCCGGCAGCATCTGGACTTATATAGTGGAAGCTTGTATGCTGCCGGTACAGGGAGGCGTGACATCTTGCCCTGGTTGGCATGGGAAGACTCTGGTCAGCGTTTCTGCTTCGTGCCTCGTCGGTGTCGCTCGGCCTTGACCAAGATCTGTGTATATGGTTGCTCTCAGCGCAGGATAGAGAAAAAAAGGGGGGGGGGGGGGTGCCTGCTGGGTTACGTATTCTCCAGGTTAAGAGAATACACTCATAAGTTCCTGTTGCCTGTAGGGTAGGTAACAAGACACGTCTGTAGTAGTGGAAGAGGTACTCTTGGCAATGAGTCGTAATCATATTAGATTAGGTGTATAAGCAGCACGCATCAACATAAAAGGTGAATTTCAAATTAACCAAACTTAAAAGCATATAAAATCCTATTCTTCCATTTGGGGGCGAATAAACACTTTTAATTAAATATGATTTCAAAACAATCAACTTTGAATTAACGAGGTTTTACTGTATGTTTTTCTTATCTAAAAGGCAAATTGTGAATCCTGTATTTTTCATATCTCATGTAAATACTAAGCATTCTTATTTAAAACCAATAGTGAGAAATACATAAATATTTTATAACATAAAAAATGTATCAGTCAAGGTACAATTAACTTGTTAGCTCGTAATATTAAAACGGGAGTGGAAATTATAAATTTCGGGAACATCTAGCACCGATCTTCTTCTCGATCCCAGTTATGGCCCATTACACTATAACTAATAGGTGTTGTCAAATTACTGTCATGATTCGATTTTACAATAGTATCTTAAAAAATAAGGTATCCAAGATCTTTAAGAGTAATTAATAGATTATCGCCATGTATCACAATGTGCAACTCAATAATCTTGTAAATAAGTATTTTTTCTGTTCCACTGTAATTGGGTTTGATTGAATGAATTTTAGATTTCAGCTCATTTATATTGTTCACTTTATATTTTCTACTTTTATCGTATTAATTGTTATTTTGGAGTTATATTTATTGTTCAGTATGATTTTCATTTCATTATTTTGTACACTAATGTGTTTATAATTATATAGCCTCAAATAACACATTACTTGTGAACATTCATTTGGCGTCTCCATCTCACACTCGCTGTTGGGACAACAGAAATGCAAACAATCACTATAATCATGAGCATTTGTAATCGCCACTGCAATGTAACTACCGCACCACATGTAGACGCACAGAAACATGGGCTCTCACTCAATCAGGTACCTCGCTACCACTGGCATACGGACTCCTAGTGCTGGCAGCTCACATTCATCATAGTGCCTTCCTCCACGTCAATCTTCCCTGTCCATGCCACCTGAGGACAGCTGCCTTTTTGGACCAAGGGGATGGTGGCTCAATAAGGATACCACACGGATGCAGAAGAGAATTGAGTACACAGGGATGCAGCAGAGAATTGAGTAGGCAAGCTGTGTTGGTACGGTACATTAGGAAACAAACTGAGCCACCGTACTGGATGCATAGCCTTGGTGGCTCAGCCAGTGAACAGTACTATCTTCAGGCTAGTATGTCTATTCTTGCCATTGTTAGACAGTACAATCTGAAGTCCTGTGATGTGTGGCAACAATGAAAACTCTGTAGGAATCAAGCAGCAAGACTTGCTCACTGATGAGGTGAAGTTGTTTAATCATTGTTGAAAAGACGTCATTCGTCAATTTTCCCTCTCTCTGTTGCGATGAAGGCTCATCTGCCAAAGGAACGAAACGAGTAAGAAATTCTTTTGAGGGAATGTAGCACTGTGCCCTCAAGAATAATTTTTTCTCTCTCCAATTGGCTTCTGTAGTTGCCCCTGATCTGTGTGTTTCTCTTGCTCTGTGCTCGACCTTGAGCGGCAAAGTCAGCTGACTGCTAGAATGGCACATGGCTGCAAGTGGCATTTGACACTTTTATTTGCTTTCTTCGAAGCTCTGGCTGATCTAGACCTCACTGTCTCTCTCTGTTGCATGGTGTACTGGCGTTCTCTCTCTCTCTCTCTGTCCTTGCTGTGCAGCTGTACCAAGGCTGCGAACGAAGCTCTATTTCTTCTTTTTGTTTCATGAGCTCGTGGGTTGTGTTAGGTCAGTGTCATGAGGGGGGTATACCGGTGTCGGAAATGCTCGTGAAATCAGCTGTAAGGCTCAAGAGTGTACAATAAGGTTACAAAGTTGAACCTTTGGAAAAAAATCCATAGACTAGTCTATCCTGCTGTGGCCACCTGGTACGGAGAATAAAAAGTGACTTCTACCCAGGACTTCTGTGTGTTGCACAGTAGGAATATAACTTGTGTAAAAGGAAGCTAAGCTGAGAGCTTCCATGGTCTCAGCTAACTGCTAAGCTTTGCAATTGAGTGTTGTGGTAATGAAGTTAACTCACAAACAATACGTGCAAACACCATTATACATCAAAATAGGATAGTTACAAATTTTCATCACAACCGTTCTCTGGTTCAGAATGTCTGTTAGGTTTATGATTTCTTGAGGTGACTCTACACCATGCAAAATATGTTAATTAGAAAAGATACTGGCAATTATTATTACATAATCAATAAGGCTTGCTGTTTCTTGAAGTGATTCTACACAAAACAAGAAATTAGTTATTAAAATGCAAAACTATATACAGCATTTAAATTTGAGCTTGAGTTCGCTTTGAAAACAAAAAAAAAAAAAAAAAAAAAAAAATTGATTCTACACAATGCAGAGAAAATATTTACGTTTTCTTCAGGTGATTCTATATAAAGCAAAGTATGTTGACTTTTTTCTTTTAAATCTTTAAAATGGTTGTCAACATACTCAGAAATTGTAACGTTTCTATCCATTTTCTTTTCAACAAGAATTCGACATCTTCAAATGTTTTTACACATGTGATGTCTTCTTAACACACATGATATGTGGCACTGTCACTAGGGTGTCCAAAGTGTTCACGTAAACAACTCAATAAATGGCATTAATTGACCATTAACACACTGGCTAGTTACATAATCAGGGAGAGATAAGAACAGCTGATACGGCTGCAAGAAGGCAGGTTACCTTAAAGAAAGCTTTCTTAATGAGAGCTTTGCGCTAAAGTTAAGCATCCAGAAAATGTTCATAGTTAAGTAACTGCACTGTTCACTGATACGTACATCAGCGGTAAATGTTTATTAATTAGAAAAATTGAGATAGCATATTGATTGCTATCAGTCTATAAGTCTGTTTGTGGGTGGCACTTTCACTCACTGTTTTCAGCATTCTCTTCATCTTAGGTGGTCACCCCCTCTTACATAGCATTGCATTTCGTGGATTCGGCCAGATGAAGAGGATGGTTAGCTTCCAGAGAGCCTCTCAGTACCTGCCAGGTACCAAGCTCGCATGGTAGGCGCGAGGCGGCTGCACTCAATGTGGAATGTCGGCCGTCATGGTGTGGCCATCCTCAGCAGTGGTCAAGGGCTAACCTCCAGGTGCTGGGGGCGAGCTGCGGCTGCGTTGTCATACTCATCTGTGATATGCGTTGCCTTCAGGGGTAGTCTGGAGACTGCATCCCCTACCTCCATCGTTGTCGGCACCCGAGTGGCTGTCTGCATTGTTGGCGGAAGAGGTGGTTCTGTTGGTGCTACCACCTCCTCAGATGCAGGTGCCGAAGCCGGAAGCCCAGGGATCGCCTCTAGCTCGATGGCAGGTTCGCTGTGGATCATCTTCTTCTGTTGTCCTCTTACGCCAACCATCTGGGGCAGACGTGTCATCTGACAGTCTTGTGGTGCCCCTCCGGCTGTAGACTCTGTGATGGCAGTGAGAATCGCAGTGGCATCAGGTGACACTGAAGTCTTGAAGACCATGTGAGGTAGTCTTCTCGACTGGTGTCTTCTGCTACCCCTCCGACTGTCGGCTGGAGCACTGTTACTCTTCAGACAGGGAGATTTCTCTGGTTGTGAACCTCAAAGTTGGGCAACGTTGTGATCACATCAGTCATGTGGAGCAGTGGAGGGACCTCTTTGCCTGCTCCTCCGACTGGAGACGCCCGAGTCAGAGGTTGGGTAGTTGCCCCTTGTCTCGACAGCACCTAATTGTGGTCTTCCTTCACGTTCATGGAGTCGGACCTGGAAGTAAGCCTCGGCGTGGATGGTGCTGGAAACTCGAAGCTGGTGGCCTCTGTGTTGAGTGACGATTCGGTCAGGACGGTGACCGCAATTTCTAGGCGGATCACTGTCTATGGTACCAGCTGAATTAGGGCCCTAGAAGAGCTGCGACTTTGCCGGCAGTTCTGGTAGGTACCTCACTTGTGGGAGGCGGTGTATCAGCGGCAGCTGCAACTACATCCGGCGCTGCAGTCTTCTTGCTGGAGCTGGTGGTGCTGGGGTAACCAGTCGAGGTGAAGGCTTTGGGAGCGCTGTGGGCTCAACTGTATTTAATTCTTGAATCCTCTTGGTGATGGGGCTTGGTTGAGGCAGTTTGATACCATGGATCTCTGTCCAAGGGGCTCACCAAGATAATTCACTCATGTTTGGAGTCCACTTCCCGGGTCGGTTGGCCGACTTACGTTTAAACTCCAGGGGAGATGAAGGCAGCATACATATTGACTCAACTGCTTGCGGTTTTGGGAATTCCACCCACGTAGGCGGTTCCTTGGCTAGTTAGCTATCAATTAGCTTGCTCACTAGGTGCCGGTGACTGTTCTTCCTCTGGAGTGGTGTAAGCAACTGGCTCTTCCAAGTCGTCTGGCGTTTCGGAGATAGCAGAGGCAGCGGTGTGTGTCTCTGGGTTGGGAAGATCTTTGGAGAAGGGCTGTACTTGTCCTCTGTCTAGAGCTTCTTCAGGCGGAAGCCGCATGCGACGTCATCGGGCCTGGCTTATTGTCTTCCTTGGAGGATCTGAGGCTGGTCGGTCATTCACTATTTGTAATTGCAGTAGCTGGATTGGTTTCATTGTCCTATATGTGGGCCGGAGGCTGCAAGGTGAATGTTCACAGTTTTACACTAGGTTCGACTTTCGCTTCTCACTTAGACGGTTGAGGTGAAGGGATGTCTTCTTTCTTCAACTTAAAACCGGCTGGCTTTTTGGGGGCAACCATGGTTAAAATGACTCATGGGGCAGAACCAGCATTAAGGTAGCTTGGTGACAAGCATGACCTTGTCTGCTTCCTTCTCCCCGCTCCCTCTTGACCAGTGTAGTAGAGAAGCAAGGTGGTGGGTTGTTTATGAATGAGTGTGTTGGAAGAGCAGTGGAGGGAGCGTGGTCTGTCACACTCACTTCTTCCTTCCCTATACCTCTGCAGTCTACATCATCCTGCTCACGGAAATTTGTCTCCCGTGCTCTCTCAATTATTTCGTCCACTGTTCATGGCTTGGGCATTGCAGAAAGTTTATGATTTTTGGTAACAATATGCGGGTTATATTCCTTACACAGCTTTCTTCACCTCTACAGGGAAACATTCGTTTGTACAACTGGACCTTGCAGCAGGGAAATATTTCAGCATCCTCATCCGGTGTTTGCATATGGCTGTAAAATTATGTTGTGAGGGGCGCCAGTATCTCTTCGCCAGTAAATTGTTGGGCCAGATGACTACTGAGTTGGCTCCAGTCAGAAATAAACTCCCCATACTTCTGCCACCTTTCAAGGGTTTTTCCCTTAAGCTTGGTTTGTGCTCGTGAGACCCACTGTTTTTCAGGTATTTATTGAGTGAAATTCCTTCTCACATTCAGTAGTGAACACTAGCAGATCCTCGTGAGGATGTCCTACAAATTCTGGTAATTGAGGTTCTCCAGTGCATTGAGTAATGCTTACGTGAGAGGCTGGTCCTGGATAGTGTGTTCTGTAATCGGCAGCCTGCCAACAAATTTCATACTGATAGTCCATTCCTGGTCAGGTGATTGTCATATCTGGCCAACCGATACACCCATGGTGGTAATGTCTCCCTGCACAGTATGCAGTGCAGGTACCACACCCTGGGCAGATAATCCAAATACAAAAGGCTGTCTGTCGCGTTCCACACTCGTCACATCTGTACTCCAGACCATATGTGAATCGCGCCTCGTATGCCCATCCTAAGCAGGAGTAGTGGAACCATTGTTGACAATGGCCACACTCGATTTGATGGACCCACGTGTTGGGGCAAATTGGTTTTGAATAATGGTCGTGTTCTGTTACAGTTGCAACAGCATCATTTCGCTCATGCTCGCTCGTGGCGGTTTCAGACATTCTTGCTTGCTGGTTGAGCACCACAGGGTGTTTTCAGACTCCCCGAATTCTGTGCTGAAATTGATAGGATCTGGATGACCTGGTCCTGCTTAACAAACAACTTACTTAAGGTGCTTTCCCAAAACTGGGAGCCAAAATATCAGCTATCGACACATGATACCCTGAGATAACAGAAGAACATCACCACTTCCAAAGTGTTTTGATGCATGCTAGGTCAGGTGCATCCGGTGGCTGGGGTTTATGTATACAGAATCTAGTCTTTAAGAGGTACTGGAGCGCGTCCAGTGTAAATAACTGGTCTGGTAGCTTTGTGAGAGGGCACAAAGTCAGATTTCATGAGAATGACTTTGCATTTCAATGGGTTTGCTCTGGACGGTATACCTGGGTGACACGTAACCTGTGGAGGCTGCTTAATCTGTTTCAACTCTGGCTGGCATAAATTGAGCTAGTGAGGTCAGTGTGCAGGAGTTCATAGGTAGTACTGGTCGCAGGGGTTGGTTCCGCCAGCTCAAATCACCAAAAGCATGGATTGGCGATCTCAAAGGACTTATCCTATCCACTTAAATAGGCGGTAAACACTGGGTGTGTTTTTCACTCAGGTGAATGGAAGCTTCAAAGAGGTCCTTGGGAATCTTTGGACTCTAGATGTTCTCTGCAGGTGGTGCAATGTCTGGGCCTGTTCCCTTGGTGTGAGTTTCCCAAGTGCACCAGGAAAAGGTTAACTTCCTGCTGATGTCCAGAGGCAGCGAACACCTGTCTAACCTTCTCTTGGATACCACTCCGACACGAGTAGGGCTTTAGGACTGAGTCACACTATCATGTCCCTGTACGGGAGAGCAGAAGATGTGTTGTTCTATACTGGTGTACAGCCTCATGCAGTGTCTGCCAGTCACATGTGGTATCCCTGTCCCATCACTCAGAATCAAAATGTGGTGAATACCGAGAGTCAGGTCTTGCCTGTGGACAGTCCCTGCACGTGACCAAGTGTCTCAGGAGGAACAGTCTCTCCCAACTCAGGGAACACTAACTCCGGCACGAGGAATGCGGAGGAAAGAGTAGCCACTGAGCAGGCAAGCTGAGCCCAAGAGAGTTAGTACTTAGTGTTGGAGCTCTACCATTCAGTACACAGTGGTGCATAGAAAGGGCAGCCAGCTGTTCAATGTGCGTGTGGGTACTCTATTTAGTGTATTGCGGTTTTTAAGTAACTTCCCCAGTCACCTGCAATCCCTTGGACGGACGTGAAGTTCACTGGAAGATGAATTACTAATATGGGAAGGATATCCTTAAGTTGGTTAAATATGTTTATTTCTTTGCTGGAACTAAATAGGGTGATGTCACATTCCAACAACACCAAGAGCTTATGGAAGCTTAACCTACGCTGAGCCAGGTGAAGGTGACCTGGTCCTAAGCTAACAACAGCAGGGTAGATGAACGCTATGTAACTAACTTGAACTGATACTACTCCTACTATGTGGTGCCCAGAAGGGACTGCAGTGTCTAGTGTGTAGACAATGTTGGCAATGGCAAGACTCTTCAGCACGGTGTGCGGTGAAGACAGAAGGATATCTCTAGCAACAAATTGTGGTGGAGACCAAGGAGCAAGGGTTTCCTTTGGAATGACTGCGGTGAAGGAACAGGGAAGGTTGAGCTATCGAGCAGGCTGGTCAAGATTTCCAGCAAAGTTTGCAGTTGATAAAATGAAGACTGCTCACGAGTCGTTAGTTCCGTTAGACCTTCCGCATGAATGTGGCGAAAGGCCTGGAACAGACTGGCGTTTAAGGACTACGGCCCACTATTTATACTCTGACTGGTGTACCCCTTCAGTCAGCTGGAGAGGGTGTATTTGTAGTATAGCTTCCTCTAGGCATGATGTCACAGGCCGGCTTGGAGATTGAGATGCGGCTGAACGTACTGGTAGAGCTTCCTGGTAGCGTGCTGTGGTACTCAAAGCCTTGGATGCATAGCCTCGGTGGCTTGGCCGATGAACAGTACAATATTCAGTCTGGAATGTCCATTCTTGCAGTCAGTAGACAGTACAATCTGACGTCTCGTGATGTGTGGCAACAATGAAAATTCCAAAGGAATTGAGTGGCAAGGCTTGATCACTGTTAAGGCGAAGTAATTTAATCATTGTTGAAAAGATCAATCTCAATGTCTTTATGGATATGCAGCAAAGCAAGGCCTGTGAACTTCTCTTCCCCTATTGTTGCCCTGAGTAATGCCACGAGGCAACGAAGTGTCGAGAAGTTATGTTCAGATGTTGCTACGCTAACTCTAAGTGTAGCTAAAATCCTAAGAAACAAGTTAAACACAGGGATAGAGATCTATGTCGCAAAAACCAATTATCTAAGGCAAAGTAAAAGAATTTAGAATTTTTGTGCTACTTTCAATCTTACACTTCCACTTGGCTACCAAAAGTTTGAACTCTGTTACAACAATGGTGGCAGGAGAACCCGGGAACAGTTTGTATGTCTCTGCCACTTTGCACACAGCTACAACATCTTCCTCGGTGTATGTCATATGAGGCTAAAAGATATCCAGATTAAAAAGTTCAATAGCATCTGGGCTGAGTCTCTCCTTGAGATCCGACATTATCTTAAGATGTGTCTGCCGAAAGTGTGTGGTGCTTTTCGCAGAACATCCAATTGCTCTGCAACCATTGTGCTTCAGAAAACAGCTGCTGAAAATATGAATTAGCCTTGTTTCTATTCTGCTCAAGGATGCTACATAAAGTAGCAACAGTATAATAAACAATATATGCCAAACTTACATATTACTGAGGCCATAATACTTGGTGATGTCCTTCAGGAATGAAATCTCATATCTCCACCGATGTGTCACACTGAAACTTAACGCAAGTTGAACTGACTAGTGACACACAACCCTTGCGGACAATAGTTTACCTAATTCAAAAACTCTGCACATAAAACTAGCAATACTACATTCTTATATATGAATGAACCAATCCTTGCAACTCGATTTCGCAGTCACCACTGCAGCAATTTGCTCGAACGAAGAATTAGCTTTCGCTTAGTTGCAAATTAGTTTTTAAACTCAAATTTTGTACGTATTTTTGCTTAAGTAATAATTTACTTAGCGATTTTGTGTATCAGAAAAGAAGTATATAAAAGGTGACATAAACAAGTATTATTAGACAAAAACATTGGCATACAAATATCCATAATCATAAGAAATAACAGAAATCTGGTAATTATCTTAATTTTCAGGCACATTTTGGTGTTTGATAGGACTATGTAGTCGGGTTATAATCCTTTTCAATATGCTACAAATGTCGTAGTTGCATAAAAAAAAATCAGTGCAGTATTTCAGATCATGTGGTTTAAACAGAATTCTTATAACTAAGTCAGTTTTGTTTGGGGGGGGGGGGGGGGGCATAAACTCTGTGATGCCCCCTCTGGATCCGCACCTGACAAATATGACATAGGTGCCCATTGAGAAGGGAGGAGGCAGAAAGGGACTGCTTTCGTTTATGATACAACAAAAACAATTTATATGTTTATCAGAGATGTTATCAGGTCAGTACTCTTACGTCGGTCCCTCTTTACATCACTAACTGACTGTGTGCTGCACCACTGATATGTGAAACTGGCTGACCGTGGCCCAAAAAAAAAGAAGTAAATTGCAGAATTTCCTAGTACATTATCTGACTGCTGTAAAAGCACAATCTACTAAAAACTATTTGAAATATATGCAGAGAAGCTGATGGATTTCTGTGATTTGTCCTACCATATTTTTAGCACATTGGCATTATTTCACAAGAACAGGAAAAAAACTTTCAACCAACTACGTTGATGTAACAAAAGATACTACATTAATGTTTAGCATTAGGCACCATTTTTTGTTTTATAATATACTTTTCATAAAAGGATGGAAATTGATGCATGTATTAAATATCAGGTGCTTCCTAGTAACATTAAAAAAAATAGTTTTAATAAACTGACATCAATGTTTCCATTACAAAGTAACATTTTTTGGAGCAATTTTAAACAGTTCAAGAGTCATCTGACCGCTGTCGTTTGTGAGCTGGTTCAATGTCAACTTCCATTTCATCACCATACTGAGCAGAAGAGTCCTCTGGCAATGAAGGATTTTTAAGTTGAATGGTTAGCACTGTCTTGCCATAATAACGACCCTCTGAAAAAATTAAGCAGACAAATTAAGTCCTCCAGGTATTTTCACAAAACATAACTGTATAACATTACACATTTCATCATCAATGACACAGTAATAGTTACACTTAGTTACCAGGAAAGAAACCTGCTAAAACTGCAGCTCTCATTGTGTACAGTTTTATCTCACACTACTTTTCTTAATTAATGAAAGTAAATATGACAAAAAACAAGAATTAAAGAGAATTTAGCACTAGAACCACATTAATGAGTATGGGATAAAATGAAATATTCATTATGGCAACAATTTTTTAATGCACCACTGTGTTCTATGTAATAGGTAGCCAGGCATGTAGGTAGGGCTTAATGGGAGGGTCTAAGTGCGTAGCTTGTGAAAACCGCCACCTAGATGGTGCTGCTGGGGAAGGGAGGATGAAAGAGAAGTAAGGAAGAAGATGTGGCAGGCTCGGACAAACGGTGTTGATGCCAACAGGTGAGACATGAAGATGAACGAATACACAGTTTTATTGGAGATGGGCGCCAGCGATGATCCCTACGCACCGCGCTTTTGAGACTCAGGGTGATCTCAGGGGTTTCCGTGGGTTTGGTGTGTTCGTCTCAACCGTGCGTTTTACCTAACCCTGTGATACTTTATACTCAACAGTGATTGTCCAAACCTTCACACTCTATAATTAAACGCTTCAACTACGCTGGTTACTGACGCTAGATAGACACTAACAATTTCTGCACTGAAGATGTTTTATTATGCTGACTTATACATGTCGTGCCAAGTTAATGAAACTCTAAGCTTACTGCATGGTTCGCAAGTCCATTTCGGTGACCCTCTGCACACTTGACATAATACATACAGTACTGGGTGACACTCATCGATGCTGGAAGACAATCCCCACAAGATAAGAGACCTGCAGCTGCTGAGGTGGACCACAGATTTACCCAGGGACAGGGCACGGAGATGAAATGAACACTACGGTATGATGCTACTACTAATGCCTACCCATCGGAATATGTCCCCTATCCACCTGAAGTGTGGTGATGATCAAGGACAATGGAGTGCTGGTTTACACATACACGTGGTCGGCGGCTAGGCATTGTGGCGGGAGGCACTAACACGTCGCAATGATCCTAGAATTACACTGCTGCAATTAACACATCTGAACTTTGAATACCGCGTAGGTGGCGGGATAACTCAAGTCTCCGGGATAATAGTGTGGTCGGAGAACAGACACAGTAAAAATTAAAAAATTATACAGATTCCTAATAAACATATATCAAACCCTGATACAAATGAAAGTGCACAAGAATACAAGACAATAAAACCTTAAAATGCGGTGATGGCGTTGATGCAGAAATCGCAGTGGTCGCCCACGTGATCAAAAGAAAAGTTGACATAGCACATGATAATTAAACAAGATACACAAAATACATACATAGAAATGTTGCCCTCAATGAAATACATTAAAATAACACAGTCAAAGCACTCTAAATCCCACCTCGTGAGCGGATGGAATCAGATACCAGTTTTCCACATTCTCGTGGCCTCACTGTTAAAACACATCTCTCGTTTAAATGTTAACAAACCAACAGGGGCTGCAAATTAATTATTTAAGTCGATGGCATTTCGCCGGGGACAATTCTGACAATGTACGCAAGCAAAGGTTAACCGGTACACTAAAATCAGCTATTGAAATCTAAGTCAGTGCAAAAAAAGTTGAGGTGCATACGGACATCTTAGCCAGCCAGCTTCTCGGGAATGACTGCCCAGAGACAGGGGTGTGGTGGACCTACCATGGTGACCTACGGAGTCTCCACAAGCGGAAGTTGCGAGCATGCTTCATAAAATACCAATAGCAAATTCAAAAGGCACATAATAACTAAAGGCATATTTTAAATACAGTATTCAAATTGTAGTTGACTGATAATATCTTAAAATGTTTTTGTACAACTTATTTGCCTGAGATATGATTATCGTTCTTAGCGCCGCGCATATTTCAAATTGTCCAGCTGGAAAAAACACAATGACACTCAAATACACATAACACTTTCAAAACAAACATGGTACCCTTCAACAAATTACACTTGATGCCAAAAAAATTAACTAGCAAAATTTTATATTGGAAGTCTGTGGCCTGCGACAGTAATTAGCTACATGTTGGTGTTGCCCGAGCACTCGGCGGCTAGCGCCGTCATGGGCTGAGTGCTGCTGGCCAGTGGCCGGAGTCAAACGCCACCTCCCTCGGAGACCATGATGGTGCGAGTGGACCAAGACCTCTCTTCTTTGCCCCGTCCAGGTCTGAACTGGAACTGCAGAATGAGGGTAGACAGGGCATGGTCTTGGGATTAGTCACTCTCATCGCCATTTGTGAGGAGGTGGGGAGTCAGCTGGATTGGCAATGTGGCTAGGCAGTGGCTTCCTACACCGCTTTCGCCTGAAGTGGGATGTGGTGCTGCCAGGTGTGGTCAAGGTGGTCTGGACCACCCGATGCCGAGGTCTTCGAGGCATGGTAAGGTTGTTGCACTTTACACTTCTTGACGCACACGCATCCCTGGCTGTGTTCCCAAATCCCCTAAAGCTATCCTGCTCCTTTAAGCTGTGTCCTATTTGCACTAGAAAATCCAATAAGCGTGCGTTGCCTACACTGGCTGAACTTACATTTTTATTTTTATTGACACAAAATGTTAACGTTTTAGTTGACACTTCCCTAGCCTTGAATGGTGTGGATTGCCCTATTGGCGAAAAACACTTAAATGGCGTTGTTGCTAAAACACTTGCATTTCTCTCTTCATTCACAGTTCGATATACGGTAACAACACTTGGATGGTGGTTGGCGCTTTCACCACTGGTTGCACCACCTCCCCCTCACCACACAAATTTCAGCTGCGGTGCACTGCATGATTCGTTGTGATCGCTCTCTCATGCAAGCAAATCTAAACTGGTAAACTAAAATCGGCTATTGAAATCTAAGTCAATGCAAAAAAATGTTGAGGTGTGTACGGACGTCTTACCTACCCAGCTTCTCAGAAAGACTGCCCAGAGGCAGGGGCACAGTGGACCTGCCATGACGGCCTACGGGGTTATGCAAGCGGAAGTTGCGAGCACGCTTCATAAAATACCTATAGCAAATTCAAAAGGCACATAATAAATAAAGGCATATTTTAAATACAGTATTCCAATTGTAGTTGACTGATATCTTAAAATGTTTTTGTACTGCTTCTTTGCCTAAGATATGATTATCATTCTTTGTGCCGCACACATTTCATATTGTAGTGGGCCCCAGGGGGCCGAACACGACAAGTTAAGGTGCTATAGACTAGATCCTTGAAGCGAGCTCCCTGTTTATCAACAAGCCTGAGCGACCTACTGAGAGCAATCTATTTAAGCGAGAGACACCTCCCCCCCCCCCCCGGCTATCGTCAAAGTTTGAAGCGATGTCAGTGTCGAAGCGACACGGATGAACGCTAGGGTCCGGGGAGCTCTAGCTCATCTACAAGATACTCTACATATTTATTGGTGAGCATAAATCTGCCTAGGCAGTGGGGTGGCATTCCCTTTGTCGAGATCCTGTATTAAAGAGTATAATCACGTGGCAAGGCTAGGGCATATCATGTAGCAACATTCTTGTATTCTTATAATTAACTTATCTTTACATTCATGTCAGTTATCCCATATGTCAGTATAATCATATCACTATTTCTTGTATAACTATAATAATTTATATTCTCATATTATCTTGTCAGGTGAAAGTAAAGTAACATCAATATTGTGTGAAGAGTAACATAGTAGTATTGTGTTGAAGTATTGTTATAGAGATTCATAAAGAGTTATAATAAATGTGCGTAGTTGAATTCCCTCTTTCACTGAATAGCTATTAGCATTAACTATCCCCCACGTACGAACCTGCCTAACGGGAGAGTAAGAGAGACGAGGTGAGAAGAGTAGTGAATAGTTGGAGTATTAGCAGAAGACATAGTGTTAGGTAGGCAGGTCGTTACTCTAGTGGAGGCACCATCTTTTCTTCCCTCTCGTTGCCAAGCAGTACACTTCACCATGCGTGTAGATTCTGTAGTTAAATTACTCATTCACAGCAAATAGTACATAGCTGCACCTCACGCTAACCACGACGTGCGTAGGTATCGCACACCCCCTTTTGCACTATTAACTGTTCAATTCATTAGTCTGTCTAGCTTTTACCATTTTTTAAAGAAGCCCCTTGCATCGCAATGTGTATGACGCAGCATAGGAGCACGCACGAGCGAACAGTTGTTAGCATCCCCGCAGCCATGGCCAGCACCCGGTGCACATCACTTGCGGTAGGTCAGTACTAGCCACGTGCGCTACTCAGCGTAATTGTGCAGCAGACCTTGCCACGGCGCAGCTACTTTTTGCCTCCCTTTTCCCCAGAAATACTTTTAATTTTGTGTGTGTGTGTAATGCATGTCTGAACTGTTTATAAATGCATGTTGGGACATCTGTTCCTTTTTGCCAGCTGGAAACACTTTAATTGTATTGGTGTGCTTTAGAAGTGTTTCTGTGAACTTCTTTTCCTTGTAGTTTGCTTTAGATATAAGTTTACACCAGTGTGCGACACCACACTCACTAATTACACAACACGAGCCAAACTCGCTGTGATGGTACTGTGTTACGGAGAAACACAGTGGGCGAGATTCCGCCCCAAAACACACACACACCATCAAGTGGCAGAAAACCACCACCCCCGTCTATACTAGACCAAACCCTTTCCACCCACACAAAATTATTTAGAAATTCCTGTGTATAACATAACTATTACGTTATAGGCATTTGGGTGCATTAGAGTTATAAATTTCAATCCACTGTGAGCACAGGGCATAATTGACTATATAATATTGTGGGAAATAAGGGCCAGAAGGCAGTTGGGTGCTAGTCCTTAAGCTAAATCAATTTATTCAAAAGTGCATTTCGGTGGCGCAGTGCTCTGAACCTAGTTTGTCGACAGTTATTATGCACGCCATATACTAGGTTCACGTACGGCCACGTGAAATGCTAGACACCCCGCCAGAGTCCGTGCAGTGCAGACATTCTGTCAGATGCCATACTGCATTAAATTCATTCTAAATAACAGCCACTTATTCGTGCCTCACATAATGGACATATCGGGTAAAATCAGAAATTCATTTTGTTTCTTGCCTGAGCATAGAAACAAGCTCATGAATGGTGTGTGAAATTCAATCCACTGCTGGCATGGAGAGTACCAGCCATGAAAATATCCTCCCCAGCCTAGATAAAGAGCCACAGAAAAAGTACAATTATGCCTTCATAATGTAACGAGAAGTGAAGTACAAAATGTGTTAGGCAATAGAAATTATTATTAAGCACGAAGTAGTAAGTGGCCACGCTAGTGTATAAGAATTTAGTAATAGGTGCACGTAAATTGAAAATTGAGGTGAAGTAAAGATTAATTTTAGACTAAGGGACTTTATATATAAGTTATTATAGCACACTAATAAGTCAGTAATATTAAATAATATTGTTTTACAGGATAGAAACTTACAAATACAAGGAACAAACCAGGGCCCCCCATAATCCATTGCGGAAGTTCATGTAATCATGATTTATATATATATATATATATATATATATATATATATATATATATATATATATATATATATATATATATATATATATATATATATATATATATATATATATATATATATATATAGACACAGGACAAAATATGTTTCAGTTAGAATGTTGCTAGGTAAAGAGGATTGAAGCGTATAAGTGTATAAGGTCACCATGTTTTCTTTATAAATGCTAGTGAAGAGTAAGAGTATATTTTTAGATTACCAAATGTCACAAATTATGGCTAACACATATTAAATACAAGGTGGTATTAGTGTCCGATGCAATAGCCTCAAATAAAGTAAAGTGTAGCATAAGAGACCTGAGTTGAGATATATTTTAAAATTAATATGGTAAATAAGTCAGAGTTACAGTTTCAATTTGGTTATTATATCAGTCACCTTGAAGTGAGCAACCAGTATTTTAAATTATTTATGAGAGACAGGAGATTCACACTGCAGGCAGAAATAAACATAACAGTTAGAAGGACACACTAAACTCACAACAGACAAAACGCACGCCTGGGCAAAAACACGGAAATTATAATACGGACACATTCAGCGCGCCAAACATACAAATAGGCCCTGGAAAACAGCACTCAACACAAGGCCACACCATGACATGCTTCTGTATGCCAACAGTATATATATATATATATATACACACACACACATACATATACACGCACGCATGTGCACACACACACAAATATGTCCTCTTTCATCCTCCATTTTGTTGTAAGATAGTGCCCCATGAATAAATAAAGTTCTTTTGTCATATATCGGAAAATAATTGTCCAATTCCTACCAAATATGGCAAACAAATAGTACTGCAGCAGGTAATGTTAATTGATATGTTTTACATATGTGAAACACTTACTATTAAAATGGCAGGCATATAGCTATGCTAGTTTTGTATGTTATATAATGAACACACTGTAATTAATTCCATTCAAACTTTGTATGCTGGCTGTATATATTACAACCATCAAATGTGTCCACACAAAATCTCTTTTGTCTGCCATTTTGTAAAATAGTATTACATAAATTAAAATTACGTGATGTCTCTGAAAAAAATAATTTTTACCAAATTTGGCAATCAATCCAGTAGCGCTATAGCAGACCATGTAAACTTATAAACTTTGAGAGGGTCAGACATATATTTTCAAAATGGCATCCATATAAACATTTTAGTAGAGCTGGACTAATACAGATACTGATACATCGGCGGATAAACCCAAAATCGATATGTTACAATCTGCCATGGTTCAACCAAATCATTTCATAAACCCAAATGATTTAATCATCATGGAATTACCGCACTAGGTTATTTTGCAGGAATGTTTTCACAAACAAATAATTTAATTTATGCAACCGAACAACTAGTTTCTTAATTTTACTTTTATCTTTTAGTAACAGGTGATTTTAAATTATATGGAAACTGATATGGCTGGCTTTGGTGTTGCTACATATTTATCTCTATATAAGTCATATCTGGTGAAATTCGTAACATAAAAAATATTTAAACTTATAATACTGGTATATGCTTCTGAAATGGTTAAAATGCATCTGTAAAAACAAGTTTTAAAGCTAAAATAGTCATCTTTGTACATTTTCTATCACATAAACGTCAACTGTATATTGATCTATCGCTTCCACATTGTATATCGATATTTCGTTCGCAGCATGACACAATTCATTAATCAATTAGTAGTTATATTTATCATTTTATGTACAAAACTGATTTGAATAAGGTGAATCACTTTGGTAGTGGCTCTCATTCCTGGGCAGAATCATAAAGTTTATCGTGCGCACACACGTGCGCTCGTGTGCACGCGTACACATGCATGTGCGCACACACACATGCGCACACACACGCACACACACACACACACGCACACACAAAAAAAAAAACCATAAATGTTGGTGACATGAAGTAAAATGTAAATAGTACGCATATACAAAGCAGATGACTGCAATTTACGTACTGAAAATGTGTGCTGTATTTAAAAACCATACCTTCTTTATCATCTTCTGTATTTTGTGGTTAGGTTTTTGACAAATACGGTTATAAAATCATGCCCCAGAGTTTGATAAAATGAAGTTTTTATAAATTGACCAAAATACTAAACTGCAATGCAGACATTGAGTGGACGGTAAAAGACACCTGCTTAAATACTGCCATGTCGTATACACAGTTATTTTTAGTTTATATATTATATAAAGAATTGTATGTAACTTTTTTTGTATTTATTGACATGTTTTTTCACATCCTGGAGACTTGGTGCTCATTTTAAAGTTACTCAGACAATATAAAATATTACAAATGAAATTATTTGTATTTGCACCATCTGTGGGATTGGCCACAAAGTACCGGTATCAGTAATATCGGCAAAATGGGGTTTGGACCCACCTCTAGTGTTGAACATTCCATTGAATCAATTGCAAACAAAATGCACATGTAATCAACACATGTATAGGCTTACTATGTACTATATCCTATAGTCTACCATATTATCAGTAATTCAGTGTACTTATGTGTGTTTGAATAGTTATATCAATAAACATCCTTTCTGTGGTCATCATAACACAGCATCACCAAGATGACATCATGCTATGCCAGATGCATTTTTGATAGTGAAATGTAAAACAATAAATAAAGTTGATTTAAAAAATAAAGGAAAATGTTACATTTGCATTGATTTAAAAGATGAATAGTAACATAAAAATGTAATTGGTGGTTTTGGTAGTTTACTCGACAAAACACAATGTGTTTCTACTGCTTTCTGCAGCCAAATGGGGAAGCAGTGGCACAGTAGCTAGGGTGCTTGCCTCCCACCACGGAGATCCCGGTTCGATCCCTAGAGGGTTCACTCCCGGATTTTTGCATGTGGGAATTGTGTTGAATGACACTGCTTGCCGGTGGGGTTTCTCTGGGTACTCCAATTTCCCCTGCCCTTGTATTCCAGCACCACTCCATCCTAGGGTCTCATTTCATGTCATGTCCAGGGATGACGGGCACCTATGGGCCGCAGCTGGAAAGCCAGTCACTCTGAGTGTGTTGCCTTGCCCTGGGTTCACTCCCACTCAAGTTTTTTTTTGCAGCCAAATTGCTCTTCTGTTGGTGTTTCTCTAGCTCTTTGTGCCAGATGTTTATTTTACTACGAAAGCTCACACGTTTTTGCATGAACATGTTCACGAGCCACAAAATGTGCATGTTATTTTGAATGCACAGATGTAACAAGCTACTGTACATCCACTGGAGTACAGAAGCATGTGATGTATAATAGAAAACATTCAAGAGTTACTGTATATTGTGCATTATCGTGGGACAAGTTTTGTCAATATTATATTGGGTAAACACCACAGTTAAGAAGGCAGTGGGTCATAAATCCATCACACTTGAAAGGCCAACAATAAAGAAACTAATTAACATAAGTGTAAAATAGCAAACATAATGTAAGTACTTACGGTAAATAAATACAAAATATTTGTACGTGACATGACGTATCATGACAAACATATGAGATAGAGTACCTACGTAATTTAAAACAAATAAACCAGGAAACTGTTTTCTAACATGCAATCTAGTAAGTGGTTGATTTTCTATTAATGTTTACTTTGTGTCTACATTGCAGTATCTATTTACAACTGTATGATGACCTCTGTAGTTGGTACGTGAAGTCACCTAAAACCAAATTCCGAAAGCGACAAAGAGCAATATTTAATCAAATTAATATGATTTCTTTATAAAAACTAAGAGACTCCATATCCAATAATTTAAGGCCGCGGTCACACATAATACAGAACTACCCTACTTCAAACATGTTCAGCACTGCATGTGGTTACACTGGCTCAGAACTTGTTCCAATCGCAGTCACTTCTTGTTCAAAGTTGTAGCATTGCAGTTTATATACATTTAAATCAGTTTTATAAATTGTTTTTCATGTGTATTTTAGTTAAAATCTCCAGTTTCATTTGTCAGTGAGTGTAATAGTCTAAATTTTTCCTTTCATGCCACGTGTAGAAGTAAGGGCTTTATTAGTTTTAATGCGGGACTGTATTCCAGTAGTTAACTGTATTACATGGCAATTTCGAGTTCCCAGGGTCCGAGTGAGCAAATTTTGAGATTACGTTTTTTTAGACTTATTTTGATTTTCCCATGCCATCAGCAGTATTTGTTTTGAAGCCCACACAGTGATGTAAGTTTCAGCCAATAGGAGGTAGTGAACCCCAGCCAAAAGTTATTTTTAGTTTTAGATTTGTTTCAAGGAGTGGGGATAGCTGTGCGTGGAGAACTGCAGGCAGTGAGCCCTGTACTCACCCGCATAACTTCAACAACCTTAGAGGAGACTTCATGTCGTAGTGACTTTTGTATACATAATATTGACAGTCATTGGATAGGCCACTTCGCGTCTGAGTGTCTTTTGTTCACATAACATCAATTACCTTTGAGGAGACAGGCAAGTATGACTGCAAACATGTTTGTGCGATTATTGTACAGTGAAAAAGATCTGTCATTTCATGTCAGTGTATGTGTAAGACTGTGTTAGACCATCGATAATAAAACCTGGATCATATTCCAAAATGGAAGTACATTCTTCTTATTTTGTGAAAACGATGGTACCAACATTTGTGTAAGCGAACCAAATGAGCTAGTCGGACTGTACTATGGAAGGGCAGGAAACTGACTTTTGCCATGGTACATTCATAACACCCAAACGTGTAGCGAAAAGAGCAATGCTACATTCATGCCGCTTGAACATGTGGCTAGTGAATGTGATGATACAAAGTAAACAGGTTGTGTAAGTACATCAAAATGACATTTATTCTGTAGTGTGCTCTCACTGGCTGCTATGAAGTAAAGAGACAATATTACAAGAATGCCTGAAATTGGAGGGAATTTATGCACTCATTTGAATAAATAATAACCTAGGTCAAAAACAGTATTTTCTACAAATATTGTTACAGTAAAAATAGGGCATGTTGCGTTAAAATTAATAAAATACTCAACATTAATATGTGGTGGAAGTGATTATAAATAAATGTGGGAGCGTGTTTTTGATGTTAAGATATTGTTGTGTTTGCATTCAGTTATTGAGGTGTAACCACTAAAACTAGGTCCGTTTGCAAACATGTTCAAACATGGTTACCGAACGAATGTACAATAAATTTGTTTATACTACTCGTGTGACCGAAATCTTAACAATTTACAGTAAATAACTACAAACACATTTTAAGTACACGAATGTTGTTGAAATGCTACGGTAGCAAAAAAATATACGTAACCGATTTAATAGTTACGTAATTAAATAAAACACATATACACAAATAAATAACAGTGATAAACAACACCATATATGCAATCTATTCGGTACAGAAAATATGATGTTGCAAACACATGTCTCTTTCTTTAAAACGAAATAAATGTAAAATACACGAGCAAAAAATGGAAAACACAGCGCTCAATAAGATCACAACCAAACTACTACAAAATCATATATTTCAGTTACATCATTCTGTTTCATAAAAAATGCAATCTTCCTTTTCAATCTTTAGCAATCCTCCTCCTCAATCACAATCTTTCCATCAATCTTTAGCAATCATCCTCAGTCTTTAGCAGTCCTCCTCCTCAATATGTAGTAACGTACAAAATAGTATAATTTTTTGTTCCGAAAAGCTTTATGAAAATTTTTGGATGCAAACTGCCTACAAAATGTTTTACTTACATTGATATCATACATAACTTTAAAACCAGTAACTGCATCAGCTGATGACGTGACTAATAAATACAGGAATTGTTTTTTTTTTTTTTTACTACTGCTTCTCCTTACACTTTTTTACATGCACTTATTTATTTTTCTACAAATTAGGGACTAAAATTAATACATTTTTGGAAAAGGTGTTTTTGCTGAAAACATATTACACTGATATCGAGATACACAATGAAACTCTTGCTAAACCACCTGAAGATAAAGAAATTATCAATATCAACTTGCATGAGAACACCAAAATCGGTTTCAATTTGTTTCTGTTCATGTAGTTGTAATTTGATTTTTCATGATGCATTTGAATTTTGCACCAAACCACATTACAAAATAAATGAAAGATTTTTTATTTTTTTTCCATCAATCGTTCGATCAATATTAAGCAATCCTTCTGAATTGCAATATGTCAGTCAATCTTTCAAAATCCTCTTCAATCACAATCATTCGCAATCCTCCTCAAACTTTAGCAATCCTACGCCTCAATTGCAATCTTTCCATCAATATATCCTTCATCACAATCTTTACATCAATCTTTAGTAATACTCCCCTTCAATCTTTAGCAATCCTCCTCTTTCCATCAATTTTCAGCAATTCATAGGTTTGCTGTCTGCCTCTATTTTTTGTAGTTAAACAGCATAATAATCACGAACCAGAAAATTGAATGTCATGCATTGGTTGATGCATCACAGTTAAACGCTTGTATGTAAGAAAATAACTCTGTTATTTAATAACGTTTGGGGCCATGGTGGCCGAGTAGTTAGCCTGCTTGCCTCCCACCAAGGCGATCTGGGTTCAATCCCCGGCCGGGTCACTCTGGATTTTCGTATGTGGGAATTGTGCCGGACGATGCCATTGGTCGGCAGGTTTTCCCGGAGATCTCCAATTTCCCCAGCCCCTTCAGTCTGACATTGCTCTATACTCATCTCAACCACCCTCATTGGCTCTTAAGACCTCAATGTTAAGAGCCGTCCAAATTTATTCACTCACTTTAGTAACTTTCAAATCATCAAATCATTTTGTATACGTTTTTGGTAAAATAATTTTATATTGATCGTCAAGAATAAATGTAATTTTTTTTACTGTAAACTATATCAATAACTTGAAAATTTGATGTTTTACACTTCTTATATGGTATTATAAACTTAATTGAGTGTACAACTTGTTGAGCATGTCATGCAGCATCAACTCGCTACACTCCAATACAAACACTTTCATCAAAAATAAACAGTTTTGCTTCGGCTAGTATTCATTGGAAAAAGACACACTTGAAACTAGTTGTAGTAAAATTAAAAGATGAGTGATTAATTTAGAATCTTATCCAGTTTCATTGTAGACGACTGAGAGCACAACAAACGCATCAGTACAATGGAATTCGTCACATCACGCCTCTCTTCTGCATTCACACAGGTACATAATCACAGCACCAGTCACATTTTAGTTGAAAAAACTACATCTCGCCTAATGAGGAAAAATTAGGAAAACAAGGGGGAGGAAAAAGAGACATCCCCTTCAGCACCTAACAACCTCCTGCACCTACGGAAAGAATTTAATAGAGAGTTGTTGTAGTCCAAAAGTTGTTATTCACAAAGGAAAAATTAAGTTAAAAAGAAATAGAAGTTCTGGTCAGCGGCACTTGTAGGTGCAGGCGAAATTCGTTCCGCTCGTCACTCCTTGGTGGTTGTTGTAGTCATGCAGCCGAGTCCAGGGTTAGCCATACACAGCTCAGTGCCCGCAGCTACCTCCCCCCCAATCCTCGACAAAGGCTAAAAATACAAACTTGGCCAGGGCTCGCGGCCTCCTATTGGCTGTTCCCCTTCTCTCATGCTACTGCATAGTAAGATTAAAGTGCTGATGGCCTGATGGCATGGGATTTTAGAAAAAGTTTAATCTCAAAAGTTTTGTCACTTTGCTCTGAACCTGGGAATCAAAAGTGCCACGCAGTACAGATAACATTCATATTACAGCCTCGCATTACAACTGATAAAGTCCTTACTTCTAAACCGTGGCATGAAAGGAAAAATTTGTACAAAATACACTCTG
The DNA here is from genome assembly GCA_029891345.1 of Dryococelus australis. Lineage (NCBI taxonomy): Eukaryota > Metazoa > Arthropoda > Insecta > Phasmatodea > Phasmatidae > Dryococelus > Dryococelus australis. Next base: position 152,948,726 of record CM056994.1, read on the forward strand.
TGACAAAATAAACAGCGAAATTTAACCAAAAGTGAACCTAAAAAACAATTGGAAATGCAATAAAACCTTGTATAAATGCAATGCTTCATTACCCCCTTGATTTGAAAAGAATTTTGAGGAAATCTTTACCAAATCAATACCTACATCTTAAAGTGTTAAAGTAAAATACTACTGTGACCTTGTATCTCCAAACACAACATACAAACACTCTGCAAAACAACAAAATCTTCACATAACAATGCACAAGTTCAAAAGTCACATTTAATTGAAAACAAACAAACAGAAGCAGCTACAAAACAACAATACAAAATATAACATGTCACAAGATACTATGTGTCAAACATTTATAGAAACCAGAAATACAAACACCTATCAGTTGTACATGTCAAATAATACCAAAGTCAAACAAGATTACAGATCACAACAAACATCAACCCATACACACACACACACACACACACACACACACACACACACACACACACACACACAACACACACACACACACACACACACACACACACACACACACACACACACACACACACACACACACACACACACACACACACACACACACACACACACACACACACACACACACACACACACACACACACACACACACACACACACCACACACACACACACACACACACACACACACACACACACACACACACACACACACACACACACACACACACACACACACACACACACACACACACACACACACACACACACACCACACACACCACACACACACACACACACACACACACACACACACACACACACACACACCCAGGTAAACAAACATGTATTACATATATAAACAGTGATACAATAAACATCTGTATAAATAAAAAAAAATTTAATACCATAGGCAAAACATGTGTAAAGTCAATTCAATTTGATACAAGAAACATTAGTGTAAAAATTATTAAGTCATTATCAGTTATGAAATAAACCTACAAGTACAAGGCAACAACACTTCAAGTTAAGTTGTAAATTGTGTGGAACAATAATAAATGTACCAAATTGTAGACCCTCAAAATTACAAACAGGTGACAAAACAACTTATACAATGCAAATACATAGCACTCATAAAAATAAAACTTTCAATATCAGAATACAAAAGCAAAGATACACATCTTAAAACACTGTGATAACCCAGGCACAAAATTTCACATTACAAATTAACATCATCATAAAAACATTATAAAAATATTATTTAATTACAATCATTTAAATATACCAACACTTAAAAAAAACAACTCACAAAAAACAGTCCCGTATTCGAACTCCTAACTTCCCAAACTTCAGTTAACTCCAAAAATGTTCAAACAAAACAAATTTAAATTTAAAACAACCTAAAAAACTTTCATCCATCAAAGTCAAAGTATGAACTCTCTTTCTAGGATAGAAGTTTAAATAAAATTGCCCATATTTACTTTAACCAGGGCATGGATCCAGGTCTGCACCAAAACACAACAAATTAACCACTGCCAAATTTTAAATTATACACAAAAAAGCTAGGTCAGTACACCTTAGAAAAATTGACACAGGCCTGTACCACCCCAAAACACAAACTCAGAGCGGAGACTCAAATCGCCTTAAATTCTAACCTTCGTGATGCTGTATTTCTCATGTCCACAACATCATCACTTAATAGGAAGTTCAAAATATTTCGAAGCACTATACAAGGTTTGCCCATACATAAAAGTTCCATGGGAGTAGCACTAGTACCCTCATGACAACAACTGTTAATTAGTCTCGCCACATCATTTACTATTACAGCCCAATAACTGTGATGTTCATTACAATAAATTCTGAAGACCTCCCTAATTCCCTCATAACTTTTTCTACTGGGTTAGCTACTAGGTAATAAACAGCTGTGAAGCCTAACTCAATACCCAAGATTAAGGTTAGGGTCTTCCATTTATCACTTCTGAACTAAGGTCCATTATCAGAAATGATTTTCTTAGGTTGTCATATCTCTAACACATAACAATTAAGCACTTTTTTCTGTTACCACTTGAGCAGTAGCTCTCTTAATAAGGTATAATTTTACAAATTTTGTGAAAACATCCATCATAACAAAACTGTATTCACCCCCCCCCCCCCCCCCCCCCCCCCCCCTCCCATCTTGGAAGAGGGCCAAACAAATCAACACACAATTTCAAGAGTGGTTCGTTGGCTAAAACATGTCCCATTAAACCCTTACACTTCCTGGGTGGAACTTTAGTTTTGTGCATATAACAAACGAAACCTAATAACGTGTGCAACAATCCTGTGCATGTCTTTAAAATACAAAATCTCTGAATGAATATATTTAGCAGTTTTGGTCACTCCATAATGTCCACATTCCTTGTGTAGGCACTCAACAACCTCCTTTTTATACAGGTTGGGTATGCACAAAACCCACTTTTCCCCTGTAGTGCTGACATTCTGGATTAAATAATCCTCTTTTAATACAAATTTCTCCTTGATTACATCCCTGCATATATCCATTTCCAATTCTTGTACTATTTTCTGCAGTCTACCATCCTCTCTTATTTCTTCCTTCAGTTGTACAGCCAATGCCCTCAAACCTGTATCCACCTGCTGCAACTGTTCTTTAAGCGTTCTCATCTGGAACTCTTTGGCCTAAGCCCCCTAGATATCTGCCCTTCCTTTCAACAATGCATCAGCCACCACTTGTGCCATGCCAGGGACATGTTAAATTATTAGGCTATACTCCTGAAGGGCTAGTATCCACTTGGTTATGCGACCATGCAACAATTTGCACGTTTTTATATCGCAAAGGGCCTTATGGTCGGTTAAAACAGTGGTCTCTTTACCATAAATATAAATTCAAAATTTTACACAGGATAACACAATGCTGAGTAACTTTCTCTGTAACTGTGTAATTTACTTCCGAAGGCCCTACTTGCAAAACTAATAGGAATGTGTTCTCCATCCTCTGTTACCTGGAATAAGATTGCCCCTACTGCCTCATCTGAAGCATCGCAAGCAATGAAAAACATCCTATCTAAATTGGGATGGTGCAGCAGAATTTCCTTCTCCAACTCATTCTTTAAACTATTTACAGCTATTTTCTGCTCCTCGGCCCATTCCCAAGTTTGTCCTTTCTGCATTAAAATTCTAAGGGGAGTACAAATTTTACTAAAATTTGGGATGTATTTCCTTAAGTAATTGAAAAAACCTATAAGCCTCTCAAGCTGTTTTCGATTACTAGGATAAGGGTATTCTTGAATGGCTTAAATCTTGTCAGTATCTACTCTAATACCCTGGGCATTAATTAAATTCCCTAAAAAATTAATTTCTTCCTTCAAAAATTCTCATTTATTTAAACTTGCAGTCATTTGACCCTGTCTCAATTTTTTTTAATACTAATTGGATTATTTGGCAATGCTCTTCGAAAGTTCTGGTCGCAATAAAAATATTATCAACATAAATGGTTACCAGGTTCAAAACTTCAGGTCCCAATACCTCCTCCAGACCTCTAATAAAATGACTGTGACACATTCAAACCAAAAGGTAATCTCTTAAAACAATAGGTTTTTCCTTGATGAGGAAAAGCTGTATAATGCCTAGATTGCTGAGCCAGAGCAATTTGCCAATATGAAGCTACTAAATTAATTTTGGAAACATACTTACAACTCTCAAATGTTTGTAACAGTTCATCCATTGGCTCTGGTTATTCTCTATCAGGGACAATTATTTAGTTCAACTTTCTAGTATCTAAACATAATCTAACACCACCAGTACTTTTCTTTACTACCAAAATAGGGTTTAAATATTCTGAGCTTCTGCTCTCATGCTTTGTATCTCCTTATCGACAGCTGGTCTTTAAGTGTAAGCTATGAGATACGGTCTCTGTAAAAAAGGTTTGTGTTCTTTAACCTCTAATTTACATTCATATTTGTTGTTTAAACCTGGGAAAGTTGCAAATGCTTCATGTTCATCACCTAGAATTTCAAACATTCTTTCTCTCTCTATCGGTGTTCCCCTCTGAAACTGAATTTGGTATATATAATTTTTCATCTGATAATCTTTAGCTCAATAAAATTACAGTACCTGTTCTCATTTACAATTTCTTCATCCTTATAAACAACTTGCATCCTATGAGAATTTTCTAATAAAAAACTATTGCCAAATGGAATTTTAGTAACTAGAATATCAATACAACTTTCTTCATAATTAATAAAAGCTTAATTTTCCTTTAGTCAATCTGTTCCTAAAACAACATCCATGCTAAGTCCCTTAACTTTAGCAAAGCAATCCAAATGTTATTTGTTTTTTAATGTTCTTATTTCTGATATCAGTAGCTCTTACAATAGTGACATTTGATACAGGTAGAGTGGCAATAATTTTGGTCTCATTCTTACTTAAACCATATAGGAATTCTTCAGAAATTGCAACTACTTCACTACCTGAGGCAACCAACATATTTAATTTCATTTCACTACCAGCAAGACAGCCCTGAATATAAGGATAAATCCCTCTCTTTCCCTGAACTAGAACTTCAGTTAAAATTTCTTCCAATAACATTTCACCTTCAAATTGAAGTACTGGATTTTGTTTCCCTTTTGCATTACTTAAATTTTGCTCCAAATTTGTCCTAATTACTCTACACTCATCCTTACTTGAACATACATAGTTATTTGAACACTCATTATTGCTTGGATACACATTACTTGAACACTCATTATGCCCTGAGAACATAATACTTTAACACTCATCATTATATTGATGCCGTCGGGTGAGACATGAGATGAACAATGACACAAATACTTACTGGTAATTTGGGCACCAGCGGTGCTTCCCAATCACCGCACTATTGAGACTCAGGATTCTCAGAGATGCTGTGGGTTCTGTGTGTCTGTCTCACCCATGCGTACTTACAAACATGTAGGCAATACTAAACTTTTTACTAAACATCACTAGAAATAATCACTTAATAAAATATATGTAGCTAGGACACTTTCACTACTGAATAAAAGATATAAGTTCACTGTAGACTTGCTTTTATTGTTATTATGCATACACATCAACGTGCCAATAAAAGTATGATTATCTCGGTCATGACTAGTCAATTCCGCTTGGGTGCTCCTCAAGCCTGCAATTAATCTAGCGCACGCATAGATGGATGATCTCACAGAGGTGCAGGAAAGCACAGCCTTCATAAGGTAAGGGGGCCGACAGCCGCTAGGGTGGACTGACGGTTTTTCCCTGAAGACAGGACACAGTGAATTATAAATGAAAACCTTAATACATATTAACATGTGTGATTACTCGGCATCACTAACTCAAACTCGTCGGGGCTCGCCCTCCAGCACGTGAGTAGTGTGGTGATGGCCTATACACAGAGCTGGCTAGGACGGGAGTAATTGCACCGTACACTAATTACAAAATTACATAAACCCTTGAATGATACATGAAACAAGATGGGACACGAGATGAATATTCACAATAAACACACACATGTGTGAAAACAAGCTTAGATGGCGTGGATGCCACTGGATGAAGTTAGTAGCGGACCACATGGTGCAGGTGAAATTGCAATATTTCTGTGTGGAAACGGCAAACTAAATCCAGAAAAAAATTATTCTTGCTAAAAAATTATTCTCTTTGCGATTGTAGTGGTTACAGGCATGTAACATGCTTGATGGTGGTAAAATCAACCATTAATGCGACAGCGTGGTCAAGTACAAAAAGCATAAATTTACGTGAAAAATACATTGAACCCTGAATAAAATTGACATAGAACCCTTAAAAAAATATTACACATACGAAGTTACATAAATAAGCTCTCAAACGCAATGATGATGTATACAAAGACTTTGTGTCGATCGGCCACGTGGTTATACGTGATGTTGCCATAAAATATTCAAACACGAAAAATACCTTAAAATACATACATAAAAATAAAGCTTTCAAAACTGCGTGTAGCAATTATGCAGAAGTTACTATGAAACGCCATAAATATAGGCAGATGGCACCTGATTCAAGTTGCATGGGTCGCGTGATCTCTCCGACATATTTCTCTTCCTTCTCCTCGATTAAGTTAAAAATGCCACAAGGGTGTAAGAATTACTAAAGTGGAAGCATAATGCTGGGGAAAATGTCTGGCAAAAACGTATGCAAGTAAAGATTAATCGGTAAACTACATTGACTATGGAAACCTAAATCAGTGAACAAAAGTTGTAGTGCGTACATGACAGTGTCTTACCTTGCCAGCTCTCCTCAACAGACTGTGCAAATACAAGCGTCGCACGGACTTACCATGGCCGCCTATGGGGTTCACATAAGTGGAAGTGCTATGCACGCTGAGTAAAATATTTAATATTGAAAAAAAAAAAAAAAAATGGCACAAATTAAATTAGATATAGTTTTACATTTCTATCATTTTGTTATGAATTGCAATATTATTTCAATGTCTCTCTATGATGGCGTTCATGCCAGAATTTTAAGTGTTCTTAATCTCGGTGCCCCGGGCGCTTTGTATATTCTTAACCAAACAATTAAAATTAGTTCAAACACTTTAAAACATTTTAAGACATATTGAACACTGTAAAGACAATATAACACATTTTACCCTGAAATTAAAATTTATAGGAAAGTTCAAAATTATCGCCCTCTGCGCACGTGCGAAACACGTGACACATGAGCGCCGTCATGGGCTATAGCGCCGCTGGCTGTTAGCCGGGGTCAATATGTGTTAGAAGTGAGGGAGGATTCAATGAATAATACCCCCTCTTCAAGCATTTAAATTGGGCCTCTGCTGTTGGCTTTGCTGCAGTTCCTGCCTCCTTGCCTTGAGACCTTCTTCCCTTTCCTGCCTTCTATCGAGAGTCTCCAACAAGGCTACCACCTCCTCAATGGTCTCTGCCCTCATGCCTATCGTACAATCTTGAATATGCCAATTAAAGTGATGTTTTACATGTGAAATAAACCTATCATCTGTCATTTTATTCTATAAGTACTTCGACTAAGTATAAACCCTGCAAATATGTGGTCATCGAATAATTCACATCCCCAAATTTGCCTACGAATAAATATTGGAGGAAGTCATCCTGCACATAAATTCCCCAGTACTTTTGTAGGAAAGCAGCTTTGGCCTCTGCAAAGTTTTTCCATTCAGACTCTTTCCACAATGCCCATTTGGCAGCCCCTGTGCATCCAGTTTGTTTACAAATAGCTGTACCTGCTGTTCTTCTGACCCCCCTAATAACTTAAAAATTCTTTCACATTTATTTATGAAGTGAATGGGATTAGGTCCCCCATTATCGCCAAAGAATTTTGGTACAGCCTTTTCAAATGATGTGACTTCATCTCTTGTTAATACTAATTTTCCCCCTTTAAAAGCAGAGACATCTCTCCTCTTCAGCTGACTGATCCTATCCTTACATTGCTGTCTACATTCTTGTCCTAGGTTTAACACCTCTTCCCTTATGTTCTATAAATGTTGTCCAATGGCAGGTCTTTCCTGGAAAATTTTCTGAACATTTTCCGCTAGTGTTTACTCAACCTGTTGTATATGCAGTACATTTTGGGTAACTTCACGAGTCTATTCATTTACTTTTACCCAAACTTTTTCAAATTCCTGGCTATTTTAAACTATTTTAATCCCTTGGGCAACTACAGTTTCTTTAACTTCTGTTGTGCGATCTTAACTGTATGAACGTCTTCTTCTACCGCCTTACAGTTTTCAACTACTTTTGTCACATTGTCTTCGCATTGGATTATTACACTTTCACTAACACCAATAGCTTGTGAAATTTCATCTACTCTGTTTTCAATCTGATTCAATTTATTTGTGCGGTCTAACCTAACCTCATTTAATTTATTGCTAATTTTTACTTTAAATTCTGATAGACCTTTGGTGCTGTTTTCTACAGCACTTTGAACACTGTTAACGTTGGTTTTTAACAGCTGGAATTCCCCTATATGTGCATCAAATTTCCCCTCTAATTAATGAAATTTACTCTTAAATTCACTTTTCAATTGCTCTTTCAATACCTGTGACTGAATGACTTGCTCCTTAAATTTACTTGTGAATTCAGTAGATAATTCCTGTGATTTTGTTTCCCGTCGAACAAAATTTTCTTCTATCTGTTGGAATTTATTGTCAATCTCATTTTTCTGTTTGTCAAATTTACCTGATAATTTGTTTCTCAATTCTATATTCGCTTTCTCAAATTTAGTTTCCATTCTATCCAATTTACCAGATAGTTATTGGAATTAAACGTCCTGTCTAGAAAAATTTTCATTTAATATTTGTTGGAATTGAATGTTACTCATTTTTCTGTTCCTTTAACCATTGAAAAATCTTACCAAGTTACCCTTGTTCTGATGTTTCTACACTGACGTCCCTAACCTCTGCATTTGCTGGGCTCTCTTCCACATTTGAATTATCTGTATTGGCTAAGTTATTCTATACTATTGCAACACTCTGATACGTTAAATTAGATTCTACAAGGGAAATAGTTAAGTTATCTAAATTATGTTCTACATTTCCATTACCAAATCCGTGAAATTCTTCACTCTCGTTGTTGCTTGGCAGGTTTACACTCTCACCCTCTCCTGCCATATTGCAAACACACAATAAAAAAATTACAAAGGGAGAAACAGAAAAAAATTACACAATTGAAATTAGAAATTAAACCTGATCTTGATGGGGATGATGCAGTGTCTGTTGTTGCAAGTACCTTTCGAAGATGACGAAGCCGATGATGATGATTGTAGAATTTACTTACATACTGAATTCTTGAATCTGGAACTGGAACTGGAACTGTATGACCCTTGGAACATCCAATCTCCTTCTTACTGCATCATTGATGTGATGGTGAAATCTACTTAGTGCATGTGTCGAAATTCACACCCAGAACAGCGCACCTCATTCTCTTCCTCGCCCAGCACAAGCGTGCTGTGTTGCCACATCTTGCCATTGTGTCAAGCACTAGCACAATCTTACCGCTACTTTCCCACACTGTTGTTGTTGCAATTACCTCGACGCTGTGTCAAAATCTGTGCACCACGTATGGGAAGCACATCGCATAGCATCAACTCGTTACACTCCAATACAAACACGTCATTCAAAAATAAACAGTTTTGCTCCGGCTAGTATTCATTGGAAAATGGCATTCTTGAAAATAGTTGTAGTAAAATTAAAGGATGAGTGATTAATTTAGAATCTTATCCTGGTTTATTGTAGAAGATTGAGAGTACAACACACACATCAGTACAATGGAACTCGTCACATCATGCCTCTCTTCTGCATTCATGCAAGTACACAATCACAGCAACAGTAACATTTTAGTTGAAAAAACTACATCTCGCCTAGCAAGGAAAAAGAGATATCCCCTTCAGCACCTAACAACCTCCTGCACCCACGGAAAGAATTTAATAGAGAGTTGTTGTAGTCCAAAAGTTGTTATTCACAAAGAAGAAATTAAGTTAAAAAGAAATAGACGTTCTGGTCGGTGGCGCTTGTAGGTGCAGGCGAAATTCGTTCCGCTCGTTACTCCTTGGTTGTTGTGGTAGTAATGCGGCCAAGTTCAGGGTTAGCCACGCACAGCTACCCCCCTTCTCTAGACAAAGGCTAAAAATACACACCTGGCCGGGGCTCACCTCCTATTGGCTGTTCCCTTCTCTCACACTGCGTAGTTAGATTAAAGTGCTGATGGCATGGGATTTTAGAAAAAAGTTTAAATTTTGTCATCTCGCTATAAACCTGGGAACTAAAAGTGCCACACAGTACAGATAACATTCGTATTACAGCCTCGCACTAAAACTGATAGCCCTTACTTCTAAACCGTGGCATGAAGGAAAAAATTTGGACAAAATACACTCAGCGACAAAATAAACAGCGAAAGTTAACTAAAAGTGAACCTGAAAGAGCAATAACACCATGTCTAAATGCAATGATACAAGCATTGGATGCAATATTTATATAAAAAATAAATGAAATAGAAAAATAAAAAATGTTTTTAAAAAAATTGGGACTAAAAAATGTGCATGTTAAAAAAAGGTATTCTTTTCATTTTCATGAAATACTAAGATAATCACAATACATATAAACATGTTTCAATGAATTCATAAGAAAACAGTATAAAAATACTGAAAACACATGAAACGAATGAGAGATTTCGGCAGATATTAACATAGAGTTATTAAGAGCTGATGAGGGTGGAACCGATCAGGGTGAAGTGAGGCGAATTAGGAGCAGTGCTGGAATACAAGGGCACAGAAAACTGCAAATCCATGAGAAAAACTGCCAACTAGTGGCACCGTCCAGAACGATTCTCATGTGTGAAAATATGGGAGTGCCCTGCTAGGAATTGAGCCTGGTTCACCTAGGTGGAAGGTGAGTATGCTCACCACGGCCACAAAATTCATAACAAAAAAATAGAAACAGTACCTTGTGATGAATGTGGCTCCATCGGGTGAGACACAAGACGAACAATGACAAAAATAGTTACTGGTAATACGGGCGCCAGCAGTGTTTCCCAATCACCGCACTTTTGAGACTCAGGGTTCTCAGGGATGCTGTGGGTTCTGTGTGTCCGTCTAACCCGTGCGTACTTAAAAACACGTAGGCAATACTAAACTTTTACTAAACATCACTTTGAAAATAAGCACTTGATAAAATACATATAGCTAGAACACTGTCACTACTGAGTAAAAGAGGTAGGTTCACTGTAAACTTGCTTTAATTATTATTTCTTGTACAGATCAACTGCCAATGAAATTATGATTATCTCGGTCACGACTAGCCAATTCCGCTTGGGTGCTACCCAGCCCGCAATTAATCCAGCGCACACCTAGATGGATGATCTCACCAAGGTGCATGAAAGCACAGCCTTCACAAGGAAAGAGTGCCGACAGCTGCTAAGGTGGACTGACGGTTTTTCTCTGAAGACAGGACACTGTGAATTACAAATGAAACCCTTGATGAAAACATTTTAACATGTGTGACTACTTGACATCACTAACACAAATTCGTCTGGGCTCGCCAGCCAGCATGTGGGTAGTGTGGTGACGGCCTATACACATACCCGGATAGGACGGAAGTAATTGCACCGTACACCAATTGCAAAACTACAAAAATACATAAAGACCCTTAAAAGATGATGGGGCATGAGATGAGTAGTCACAGTAAACACACACGTGTGAAAACAAGTTTATGTGGCGCGGATGCCGCTGGATGAAGTTCGTAGCAGACCACATGGTGCACGTGGAATTGCAATATTTCTTTGTGAAAACGGTAGATTAAATTCCAACAAAATATTATTCTGATAGAGACAATTATCCTCTTTACAATTTAAGTGATTGCAGATGTGTAGCATGTCTGGTGGTGGTAAAATCATACATTAACGTGACCGTGTGGTCAAATACAAAAAGCATCAATCACACAAAAAATACATTGAACCCTGAATGAAACATACATAGAACCCTAAAATAAATTGTAGCGCCCATGATTTTATGCAAATTAACTCTCAAACTGCATGGATGGCACAGATTTAGACTTAACATAGGTTAGCCGCGTGGTTGTTCATGAAATTGCAGTAAAATATTCAAACATGAAAGTACTCTTAAAATACTTACATAAAAACAAAGCCCTTAAAATTATGTGTAAGAATAATGCAGAAATTACGATGAAATGCTTTTAACAGAAGCGGATGGTGCCTGATTCAAGTTAGCGGGTCGCGTGACCTCTCCGACCTCTTTCTCCTTGATTAAGTTGAAAATGCTGCAAGGGCAAAATAAGTTATTTAAGCGGAAGCATAATGCTGGGAAAATGTCTGGCAAAAAGTAAGCAAGTACAGGTTAACCGGTATACTAAAAGTGCTATTGAAATCTACATCAGTAAACAAAAGGTTGTAGTGCGTACGTGAAAGTGTCTTACCTCACCAGCTCTCCTAGACAGACTGTGCAGAGGCAAGCGTTGCACGGACCTACCATGGCTGGGGCTTCACATAAGCAGAAGTGCTATGCACGCAGAGTAAAATATTTTATTATAGAAATAAAAGTGGCACAAATAAAATAAAATATTGTTTTACGTTTTATAATTGTCTTACGAATTTTTCATATTAATTTAGTGTCTCTTTATGACTGCGTTCACGCCGGAATATTAGTGTTCTTAATCTCGCTGCCACGGGCACTTTGAATTTCATGACTAAACATTTTCAAAATAACAAAAAACACTTTAAACATTTTAAGACGTTTCAAACCACGAAAAATAAAAATACAAGACACTTTTTACATTGCAAACTAATATTTATGTCAAAATTAAAAAAATATTGGACTCTTTTCGCAGGTGCAGGTACATGTCACACATGCATGGTGAGCGCCATCATGGGCTCTAGCGCCGCTGGCTGTTAGCCGGCATCAAATGTGGCAAACATGTTTCTATTGTATTTCTTAAAAACATAAAAAATGAATAGTTGACAAAATTATGCAAACAATGTGAACTAAAAGATTTCCTTTCATTTTATCTCCATCACACAAGAGATAAAAATTTGTATTTATGGAAATTATGTAGAAATGAAAGAGCAAAAAATTATATAAAAAAATAAATTGAACAAGAAATAAATGTGAACCAATAAAAAATATTTTTTCTTTTTCATTTTGAAATTTATTTTTTATAACAAGAAGTTACCATTACCAATGTAACTAATAAGCCTACTTTCCACCACATGGATGTAGATCATTTTGATGACATTCTTAAAAGCTTGGATGGTCAGTGGGCCTTGACATCTCATCGACAGCCATATCATTAGAGATGGAACCAGAAACATATGCAACGCTAGTGAGAAAATTGCAAATAAACACATGCCTTACCCGGGACTCCCCTATACTGTATGCTGGTGTGCAAACAACTGCATTACAGATGTAGAATAAGGAACATAAACTTTGATTGTGATCGGTCTGATGTATCGGCAGATATAATTTACTAACCTAAAATATTTACAAAGGCCATAATTTTTGAAAATTGTAAGATTACATGGCCTAGCGTAGCACTACTTGTGTAAAAAATCTGGTGGAAATCAGGTGATTGGCTCCTGAGATATGGAATAAAAGATTTTATTTCTCATTTGACAGTATCATACAAAACTGATTTAAGAAAGTGTCTGCATCTAGTTATATGATGCTTCTTATAGAAACATTCTGCATGAAAGTTTGGTTGAATTTAGTTATATTGTTTAATAGATACATCCTTTTAATTTAAACTATTAAGATTGCCTCTATTGAAAAAATGCCTGACCCACTTAATCATGTTGTTTTACTTGGCCTACCATAACACTACTTAAATGAAATCTTTGGTGAGAATCGGTTGATTTATCCTCGAGGTATGGCATAAAATCATCATTTTATCAAGTGTTGATCTTTATAAATGGTGGAAAAAAATTCTATGTACTGTATTAGCACATTCCAAGTTTATCATATAAACTGCCAGCAAACAGAGTGAGTTAGTGAAGAGATTTGGACGGCTCTTAACATTGAGGTATTGAGAGCTGATGAGGGCCATTGAGGTGAGTATGGAGCAGCACCTGAATGAAAGGTGCGGGAAACGTGAGATCCCCGAGAACACCCGTCGACCAATGGCATCATCCAGCACGATTCTCACAAGCGAAAATCCGGAGTGATCCAGCTGGGGATTGCCAGTATATAGAGATTGATTTTTAAATGTTTTTGGGACATAAGGCACACTAACCTAAAATATTTACATGGCTATTATTTTCTAAATATGTGATTAACTCAAAGTCATACAAAAGTAGATGAACTACAGAAGTATAACTTGTCTTTTGAAATTGATGGGAATCAGTTATTTCCCCATATAGGACATAAATGCTTAACATTCATGTGGTGTTCTTATAATACTTTCTTATTTATTATTGTTTGATTAACTGAATTATATATGGCACTAGCTCCCCCAGTTAAAGCTACAAGCACTCCCAAAACTGGAATCAAAACTCATAAAATTCCACCATGATAATTTAATCCACTTCCTCTTTTTTAAATAATTTTTTTTATTGTAGGCAAAGTTAAAGAAGTTATTTTCAATAATTTTTCTCTTGTAATTTTTTCATTTAATTTTATTTTGTTAAATATTTACTAAAGAAATATTTTATTTTATTAACTGGTATATCAAAAGTTATTTTCATAGACTTTTGTTAGCACATTTTTATACCCCAATTTTGTTTGTGAATATGGTACCACTAATGGATGCCAAAACAATTTTTCCACCAATTGGAATATGTCAAGCATAATTTATTTTCCTTGTTTTTGTACAATTTTATCAGCTTTGTATCTAAATCTTTATGATATTGATATGCCACACTGTTATAACACCCCTTTCCAATTGTTCATTTAATTTTGTTAAAGGACCACAGTGATTATATCCTAGGAGTTGCATTTCTGGTAAATATAAATTAGTACAGTAGACTTCGGACTATCCGGCCTAATGTGGGGGAAGGGCAGGCCAGATAACAAATAACCCGGATCGGCCGGAGTTTTATAACTACTCACTTCCTGCCCCCCCAACCACCATTAACAACCCACTTTTCATACTAAAACCCACTCTTATTAATATTTTCTGACCTCTTGGTACAGGCCAGTACTTTGTAAATGTTTGTTAAGCACTGTACTGTCCGTTTTAAAATTTATAACAGAAAAAGGAAGCCAAAAATAAAAAATACTGCACACATTGTAAGATAAATTTTATAATGTCTAACTTAATTGCTGGAAACATAAAATAATGTACACTGTACAGTATGTGAATAGTATACCTACAATTTTAAAATAAACAAAACATTAACATAAAATGTGGGCCTAATTCTTCAAAAAATTATTTCAACTTATTTTACTGTTCATTGATAAATGATTACACAAATGTGAAAAGTAGGCCTAAGATAAAAGAGTCAAAACCTACAGTTTTTAGTTTTTGAAAAAGTCTTTGATAGATGACTGCTTCTCCCTGTTAGCCCTCTTCTGTGATGCAATGTCTCTCCACTTATGTACGCAGATGATATTAACTGGTGTCACTTCCTCCTGCTGGCTGATGTATTGCAGCGTTGCCTCAATTGTTTTGAATCCTTCCGAATGTGGGATGAGATTTTTCCTGTCATCTAAGGATGTCTCCTCCTCTTTTTCTTGTATTTCTTCTCCCTGTGTCACCATTTTCACAATATCGTTGTCAGTTATTTCATCAACTTCGTCTTTTGCCATCCATTCTGTAATGTCCTCTGCACCGACATCATCGTAGTCTGGTACTTTTTCCGGCAACGAAACACTTTATCTATTTCATCTTTCACTTCGGTTTCACACACGAGTTGAAGGTTGAAATGTCCACCTTCATGGACCAAAAGAACTTTCCAAGACCATACAAGTGATATGTTTGGAATCTCTTCCCATGCTTCGGCCACCCACCTTATGACATCTAGCAAGTCAATCTTTTTCAGAGGGGGCTTAAGTAGTCTTCATTATTATCAAACGGTGATATCAATGAACTGAGAAGACGCCGGTGATACTTTTCCTTTAACATTTCAAAGACACCCTGGTTCATTGGCTGACAAATAGCAGTCACATTGCTTGGTAAAAATAAAGCTTTGTTGTCTCCATCTGTGAGTTCATCAGTGGCCAGATGCGCAATGTCTTGGCAAAGTTTGCGATTTATGAAGGCGGAACTAGGCCAGATAGTACGGAGGCCGAATAGTCGCGAGCCGGATACTCGAGTCTACTGTATTTAAGTTTTTTAAATTCATCACTCCCTTTCTGTAATGCTCAAAACTCCAAAAAGAATGAGGAATAACATTTAAAACTCAAATTAGATATGGAATTCCTTTGGGTTGTTAACTACAAAATCATAAAATTTATTATTCAACATATTTCTGATATTTACATTTTCCAAGTGACAATTATTACTCCCAGCATTCCCTTTACCATAGATAATTTGTAATTGATCAATAAATTTTCTTAGATCACTCTACAAACATATTACTTTGGTGTTTTGATCCCTTGATCAGATTTTGATGTTCTTGTGAATATGTTCTTTCTGGAAGGTTTAGTTCAGATCTCGAATCTCGCCTTTTGCTATATTTATCAATTATTCATTAAATAATATTACTATACTTCCAACTTTATCATACTCTTCAGAAGTATAACTATTTTCAAATTTTTTTATACTTTTGTTACATTAAAATGTCTGTTTGTTAATTTATATTCTTTATCACTGACAAATAATTTGTTATTTTCAATACCTAGTTTGATACCACCAACAAAAAAATTCTCTACAGTGACCAATACCTCTTGAGGCTTGTGCCTATCTAGAGATTTTTTTCTGCATTTGAGGTTGAGAAGCTTGGGAGTGATGAAGGTGACACTGCCACGTGCCTCAAGGGCTCCATCGCAGCTAAGCATGATGCTCTGAATTGGCATGCAGTGTTCTCGTTGCACTGTGTGTATCTATGAGACTTTCAGCAGTGATCTTAAAATTTATTGATGGAAAGACTGTAGGAATGTTCAATGCAGACCTTTTGAGTAGAATCGTATGGCTACGACTAATATATTTGAAGATACAATGCATTGAAAAAGCCGTTTTAACCCTTATGGGGTATGATTAAATGGTTTTTATAATGTTCATGACCTCCTGAAAGCACTCAAACACCCCTTGTCTAAAGTTTATGTTATTTTTGTAGTTCAGTACTTTGGATGAATGTTTAATAGTGAAATCCGCTTTCTGCTTGTTTCTGCGCTTCAGTATTCTGCGTAAGAAAAATGAGGAGCAGAAAGAAAAGACGGAGCAGCTACAGCCAGATCCTACCGTCTCCAAATGGTACCCGAATCTGATTGATACATCCAAATAAAGTCAAAATAATGTTACGGTGTGAATTTTAGGGTAAGTTTTTTTTTTTTTTTTGTGATTTTGAATTAAACTCAGCTTTTTTGTTAAGCGTTATATCTAAAGTGGTATTTTTGCTGGCTACCTATTTTTTGTTCGGTTGCCTTAGATTTTATGCCAGTAGGAAGTTCCCTATTCCTTTGTCTTTTTTGTTAAGATGTGATAGGCCGACTCTTAATTGATTTTTCATTCAGTATTTTTCATATGGCGATCCCATACATGGAGGTTAGGTTAGGAAATTAGGCTGCTTTGGGATGGTTTACATCCTCCTTACTACTTGTGCCTTTTGTTTGTTGAGAAACAAGTGTTTTCTTTCTCGTCTTTAATAAGTAAGGTGGTGATAGATACTTTATTGTTTTTTAAATATTTTATTCCAAAATACATTTTTGAGGAAGTCAGTTTCAACAGTCGTGACCTTAAGCTAGATGCCGAAGTTTTGATGGGAAAGTTAACTGACAGTCGCTCTTTATTAGAATTCTTCCTTAAATTTTTTTAGAATCATTTTACTTTTTGAAACTTACCGACGATTATTTATTAGCAGATTTTATTTGTTACGTTCGTGTTTCCTTTTTATTTAAGGTAAGCTCATTTAAACTATGGTGGGATTGTATTAGGAATCAGTTATTTTAGCATTTTATTTTTAGGTTTTGTAAGAATAAAGGCTTGCTACTTTTTTTTTACTGCCGAGTTCTTAAGGAACTGAGGTCACAAGTTATTTTTAATCTTGAAAACGTTTCGTCACCTTACAGATCAGCAAGCTTCTCTAAAGCAGTGGCAGCTGGCCGTATATATCCAACCAGGTGCGAGTTATAATTCCCCCTTCAGCAGTTTGGGAGGGTTGTTATTTTTCTGCTCATTTGAAGCACTGGGCGCAGCTGCGAGCTGAAAAGCTGTGTCGTCTTTTTCCAGTAAGGAACTGTACGAGGAAACATGGCGTTAGCTGTGAGGTATCGAAGTATCGATTCCAGCGGTGACGGGCTCTGACTGGCCCGCCATGACGTCAGCATCGCCCGTGACATCAGTGAGGCAGCTGGTGTTTATCTGCAGTAAATATGGAGGTCAGGAGGGGGGGGGAGGGAGGGAGGGAGGGAGAGAGAGAGAGAGAGAGAGAGAGAGAGAGAGAATAGCAGATAGTAGTTGTGAGCGGCCAGTTAAGGAAGCAGGTGGCCGCCCTGAAGGAGGCTGCGACATCAAAATAATCATGAGTCTTCTTTGGAAACGTTAATTTTTTTGTGCGTGGTTGGGTTGTTCGTACCTGTTTAGCTGGAAGAAATGCCTCGATGCTGCCTTTAAATAGTTGGACCTTAGTAAACAAGGGGTTCAGTTGGAGACGGTGTAGTGCACCGCATCCGAGGTGCATTGGTGTTGTAGAGTCGAGAGACCAGGGCAGCAATTTCATACGTAAATATGTACTCTCCATCAGTACTGGCTGAGGGGCCATCAGGGTTAAGTTTCCCATGCTTTAATTAATTTAATGGGAATTTGGGAGGGAACCTACTTTTTTGCAATAGTATTGTTTTCTTTTGAAAGTAGATGGGTATCAGTAGTGCCTGGTGTGTAGATTGCTCCGAATATTGTTGGGTTCGTATGTGGTGGAATTGTGTAGGTCCTACTGTACTGACAGAAACAGAGGTCCTTGTTGCATTGCCCTATATTTTCTTTTGATTGGTTCCTTCCTAAAACTAAATTCTAAAGTATTTTCTTTTATACATTTTAAAGTCGTTGCCCTTTTCTTTCGCTTTCTGTTTAAATTAAATCTTGTTACTCTGTTAATTCTCCTGGCAAATCTATTAATAAACAGACTGAATTTATAATAATAAACGACTGTAAATAAAGTAACTTTAGGGATCCTGAGTTTGACTCCCTCAAGTCCTAGAGGGCAAAAGGTAGAGCGCTACTACATTAGGAAATTGGAAGTAAGTTTGAATTTATCAGATGCGCAGATCCCTTTTTTTTATAATACCTATGAGAAGGGCATCCTGTGTCTGCCCTACAATACATTCTTTTTTTTACCCTTAATTTAATAACTGTAAGCCAATGTGTTTCATGAATTTTTTTTTTTTCGTTTATACCTACAAACTTGGTAGTTGAAGAAAACTAATTTTTGACTCATATCCCATAAAATGTTTTTATTGTTTCTATTATTTAATATTATTTGATAACCCTGTTAATTTACTTGTTTGTCTTTAATAAAACTAAATATATATATTTTTTAAATCGTAGTTCTTCTTTCCTTCAAGTTGATGAGGATAACCCCACTCCTCTATTTTGTAGGTCTAGAACACCTCAGATAAATTTAGGAGCATAGTATTTAGGCACTGAGTGCCTATTAACGGATAGTTTGTTCTATTTTATTAGTTTTTACCTTGATGTATGGTATCTGTCTGTGATTGACCCTTGAAGTGTTCGCGGTTTTCCTCTCTGTTGCCTTCCGAGTAAACCCCCCTCTTTCCCATAACCACCCCATTTTGATTTCCCTACTCCCTGTCCCTTTTGGTTTAAATGAGCCTTTTTTTTTTAAATATTTGAAGTGGCTGGTTAGGGTACAGGGTATCATGCTGGCCCTGCTAAGTAAAAGTTACAGCACTTGGTGAAGGCTTTGCAGGTTAGCTTTTGGTTTTGGCTCATTTGTCTACTATTTTTTTTGTAAGTCTAAATTTTATCATTCCCTCACCTTACCCACCTTTCCCATACCCCCTTTCCTATTTGGTGTAGTCTCTGGGTAGTTTTCTTTTGTTTGTTTACTACTGGAGATCACACCTCCCCCTTTACTCCCCTCCTCATAACAATAATATGTAAGTCTCCTATGGCAAAGTCAAAAGTCATTTCTCAACAGGTTCATTTGTCAGTGGAAGAAAAATATTGCTGAATATACAAAACATTGATTTTATTAAAAGTTATACAAAGATGCTCTAAAAATATACTGAACAATTCTGATCCTATGAACTGAATATAAACGAACGCCATGTATACTTTACTTACAAATATAGAAGTTACAGTTTATTACACTAACTCTGTGGTAATAATACTTCTGCATTGTGCAAGCAAATACATATAGCAGTGAGGCTGCAATAGCAAATAAAATGTCTTAAATTTTGGCTGTGAAGTGGCTTACGTTTATTTGTGTATCATTCCAATATTTCATCATATACAAACATTATAAAATTGGTGGTCTAAAAATGAGAATGCCATTTTCTTCCACTGATCATCCCCGTCCATAGTCTCAGCTGAACCTCTTCATGTTGCCTCGGCTGACCATCTGACCTTGAGGAATGGCTTTTCTCGGCTCTTTATAATCAAAAACCAGACCAAAAAATGTTCAGAAGTGAACAATTTGGCAATATCTATAAAAATTTAAGTTATAGAATAAGGAAGGTGAATTCACAAATGGCACATGGGCGCTCTACCGCAATGCAGTGATAGTTCAGTAACAGCCTACAGCTCGTGACATCACATCACTAGTAGTGGTGTGGTGCAAGACTCAGCGCTCGCCTGTAGAAGGGGGTCAAGTTTCGAGGTAGCTGGAATGTTGGTCAGTGGCCGATCCATGTGAACACTTCCAGGTAGCAATTCAAAAGGTAGGAAATTATTTTCCACAAAGGAAAAACCTCAGTGATAGGCAGGCGTTGAAAATCATGTTAATGTTTGTGCGGAAATCAAGTAAAATGGGGAGATCAAAAGATGCAGGACGTCTCAATAGTTTAGTGGAAAAATGAGTACTTCAAACACTGTGTGATGCAATCAAGCACCATGTAGGCAGGAGCGTTAAAGAATAATTTTCATTGATTACATTAATTTTGTATGAAATCCACCAATAATATTAATATTATTATAAACATTAACATTTTTCACAGTTTAATCTTTTAGAAAGAAGGTTTGCCCATTTATATACTGAAAAAACCGTTATATTATATATATATATATATATATATATATATATATTATATATAATATATATATATTATATATTCCAATAAAAATAAGTTTTCTTAATTTTTTTATATTAAATGAATTAAACACAGATTTTGAACGAACATAAGAACATTATGTATAGTGTTTTTTTAATATTAAGTGGTTTAGAACCTGAATTGTATTTGATTACAATTATTGATTTTATATGTACTGCTGATTGTTATAACATTTTTGTTGAATTAGACAATAAGTTCAAAGCAGGGTTACCAAGAAAATACAATCAAATTAGTTTTATAAAATTTGTATTCATAATTGGGATTTATGTGGATTATAATGGTAAAATAAAAATTTATGAATCTAATTTTAAAATGATATAGAATTTTTAGCTGATGTAAACTTTAATAATAATCCCTACTATCACAAATATCTCTCTCGCACACATTTGGAATACTACTTCAATGAATTCCAGTACCTAATCGGGACATGCACTTGCATTATGTGTTGTTATCTCTAATAACACCACACCAAGCTCCTCATTGAGAAAAATACCTGTAGAGTAACTTATAATCTGTAACTTCCTTATGCATTTGTGTGAGCACATGAGAGTCTTTATCAGTGACATTTCCTATTTCTGATAGGAGAATGCACCTCTTACATTGAACCTTTGTAATTCATAAGTGAGCATAAGAAGATTTTAAAATTTCATATGAATTAACGCCGGCTAATAGCCAGCGGCGCTAGAGCCCATGACGGCACTCACCACGCACGTGTCATGTGTCCCACACGTGCGCAAAGAGGCCAATAATTTTGAAGTATCCTATAAATGTTATTTTCAGTGTAAAATGTGTTCTATTGTATTTGCAGTGTTTAATATGTCTTAAAATGTTTTAAGTGTTTGTACTAATGTTAAATTATTTGGTAATAAAATTCGAAGTGCCCATGGCACCCAGCTTAAGAACACTGAATATTCTGGCATGAACACCGTCATAAAGAGACACTAAAATAATATTGAAATTCATAACAAAATTATAAAAATGTAAATCAACAATTAATTTAATTTGAGCCATTTTGTTTTCACTAATTGAATATTTACTCTGCGTGCATAGCACTTCGGCTTATGTGAACCCCGTAGGCGGCCATGGTAGGTCCGTGCGACACTTGTCTCTGGAGAATCTGTTGAGGACAGCTGGCGAGGTAAGACACTTGTCACGTACACACTACAACTTTTGTTCACTGATTTAGGTTTCCATAGTCGATTTAGTTTACCAGTTAACCTTGGCTTGTGTACGTTTTGCCAGACATTTTCCCCAGCATTATGTTTCCGCTTCATTAATTTCTTGCGTCCTTGTGGCATTTTTAACTTAATCGAGGAGAAGGAGGAGAAATATGTCGGAGAGGTCAAGCAACCCGTGCAACTTGAATCAGGCGCCATCCGCCTATGCTTATGGCATTTAAATTCTGCATAATTGCTACACGCAATTTTAAGAGCTTTATTTTTATGTATGTATTTGAGGGTATTTTTCGTGTTTGAATATTTTACGGCAACATCATGTATACCCATGTGGCCGACCGACACCAAGTCTTTGTATACATCATCATTGCGTTTGAGAGCTTACTTATGTAACATCATATGTGCAATAATTTATTTCAGTGTTCCATGTCTTATTCAGGGTTTAATGTATTTTTCATGTAAATTGATGCATTTTTTACTTGACCATGCAGTACCAGTAATGTTTGATTTTACCACCATCAGGCATGTTACATACCTGTAACCACTGCAATCGCAAAGAGAATAATTTTCTCAACAAGAATAATCTTTTGTTTGACTTTAATTTGCAGTTTCCACGCAGAAATATTGCAATTTCACCTGCATCACATGGTCCTCTACGAACTTCATTCAGCGGCATCCACGCCATCTAAGCTTGTTTTCACACATGTGTGTTTATTGTGAATATTTATCTCGTGTCCCATCTTGTTTCATGTATCATTCAAGGGTTTATGTAATTTTGTAATTAGTGTACGGTGCAATTACTCCCATCGAAGCCGATCTGTGTAAAGGCCGTCACCACACTACCTATGTGCTGGAGGGCGAGCCCCGACGAGTTTGCGTTAGTGATGCCGAGTAATCACACGTGTTAATATGTATTAAGGATTTCATTTGTAATTCATCGTGTCCTGTATTTAGGGAAAACCGTCAGTCCACCCTAGTGGCTGTCGGCCCTCTTCCCTTGTGAAGGCTGTGCTTTCATGCACCTCGGTGAGATCATCCATTTAGGCGTGGGCTAGAGTAATTGTGGGCTGGGGGTATCACCCAAGCAGAATTGACTAGTCATGACCGAGATAATCATTTCATTGGCACGTTGATGTGTATGCATAATAACAATAAAAGCAAGTCTACAGTGAACGTAACTCTCTTATTTAGTAGTGACAGTGTCCTAGCCACATATATTTTGTTATGTATTTATTTCCAGTGATGTTTAGTAAAAAGTTTAGTATTGCCTACGTGTTTGTAAGTACGCACGGGTGAGACGGACACACAGAACCCATAGCATCCCTGAGAACCCCGAGTCTTAATAGTGTGGTGATTGGGAAGCACCACTGGTGCCCAAATTACCAGTAAATATTTGTGTCATCATTCGTCTCGTATCTCACCCGACGGCATCAGAATAGTGAAAGAGTTGTCATAGCTTATAATTTAATGGACGTTATTTAGTCTATTTTAAGTGAGTGTTTTCCATAATTTCACAAAATATCCCAATCTATTTACGGTTGCTTCCTATTTCACAACCCATACCTGTAGACAAAATACGAACTAACTTCTATAAACAAAAATGAGTGTTCATGCTGGCACGTCTGGGGAAAAAAAAAAAGTTGGGGTAGTTTCCAGTTTTTTCTTTTATAGTAATTATTGTCCTTAGAAAAAAAAAAAAAAAAACAAATTAATATAAGAGAAATAGCCATAAGAGTAAAAAAAATTAACAGAAGAGAAATTTCCATTTGGAGAAAAAAATATCACTAGTTAGACTTAGTTATGTGACTAAGATTAATAAAAATATTTTTGACTTTGCTGGAGTAATTCATAAATGAGAGAGCTGACACTGCCCAAAAATTTTTGCTTTAAATAATAAAAAAACCCAAAAAAAAAAATTTTTCCCCACAAGATAAACTGACAGTTTGTGTACCGAGTATGTGAAGAATTTTAACCAGACTGAAATAGTCTTTTGATAACAATTTATATAAGAACAAATTAAAAATTTTAATTGTGAAGTAAATAGAAATTTTAGTATGCAGGATATCAGGAACTAAGCAGGATAATTTGTTTGTGGATTTTCTTGAACAAATAATTTTGGCCTGGTTTAGATTTCTCACCGACACTAATATAATAAATATGTAAAGTTTGTGAGTTTGTTAGAGGTAATCTCTGGAAATATTTATCCAATTATAAAAATTCTTTCACTGGTAAGTAGCCTGGACCTTCTGGATGAACATAGGCTTGATGACGTTATGATACACGGAGAAATTTTAAATACAAAAAATTCATATAAAATAATGTTAAAATTAACTATTACTTTAACTTACAACTACAGCAAAATAATTATAAGTATGCAAAATGTTTTTGTAGAGAATTTGATCAGCTACTAAATTATATTTTTGCCATACCTCTATTAGTATAGCAATAATTGCTACATTTTTACACTTAAATTAAAAATGTAAATCTAAAAGTTTGTAATAAAAAATATATATTCAAAATAATAAATTGATTTCCCAGCAAATGGTTTTGTGAATGATTTTGTGATCATTTAGAGTTTATTTTGTAAACAAGAGATATTCAATTGTTTGTTTGAACATTAGCTTAACAATTAACTGTTATTAAGACATACTAAATAATATCGGAATTCTTTTTTTGAAAATGTTAACTTTAGAAGGTAATAAAAATTTCTTTTTAATTTGTTTAGATTACAAATTAATTATTTTACTTTTTATATGATTGTTTACCATACATAATACCAATGTTGATTTAGTTAAAAACACCAATTTAAAAAGATAGTTACCACTAACAGCTACCACTTACAGTATCTTTGGAGCAAAATTCAGTATGTTCCATATGTAAAAAAAGGACCTCTTGGAAAATTGTTGTAAGATGCATCATTAACTATGTGGGACAAATGCACTATGAGCCATAGAGCTCATGTAGAAGCAGTAAACTGGATGCTCCATGATCTCAGAAACTCAGATGTACTCATGGGTGGTGTCCCTTTTGTTTTTGCTGGTGATTTTCACCAAAAACTTCCTGTCATAGCAAAAGGAACATGTACAGCAATTGTAAAATCATGTCTAAAATCATCTCCGTTATGGTGTTCAGTTCAAACAATTAATTTGGACACTAACCTGAGAGCCTATCTCAGCTAAAACAATGATAATGGTTTTGGTATTCCACAACAATTGCTAAAGCTTGGAGAAGGAAAATTCCCTTTTCCAAGCACAAATGGTACTAACGCTGAAATCAAATTTGATGCTGGATTGGGTTGCAAAGTCCATAAATTAGAACATTTTATAGAGGCAATATATCCCAATCTAAGAAATTTATTGCAAAGAGACTATCATTGGTTCTGTTCAAGGGGAATAGTAGTAGCTCCCAGAAACAATACAGTTAATAGAATAAATACAATGAAACCATCACAGTCACCATATCAAAGCAAAATTTCAGGACGAAATATCTAAACTATTCAAAACAAATACAGGTGTAAGGCAAGGTGATGGTTTGTCTCCACTACTCTTCAACTGCATCTTGGAGAAAAAAGTAAGAATTTTGAATGAAAAACTAAAAGAACACAAGCTATCACCAATAATGCTAGGGAGAAGGAACAAGGTTGTTGAAATAAACTGTCTAGCATTTGCAGACAATTTGGCCATACTTTCTGAAAACTTAACAAACGCAGCAATACAAGTCAATCTCTTAGAAGAGATAGCCAACAAAACAGGTATAAGAATTTCTGTAGAAAAAACAAAATTTATGACAAATATAAAAAATGCTCCAGAAATCCTAGCAACAAATATTGGTAAAATAAAGAGGGGAATTAAGTTAAAATATTTGGGGAAAATGGTTTGGAAAAATTTGTGGTAGAAGAAAGGATACGTAAGATGGAAAGAGCATATGGCATAACCAGGAATATCTACAACAAAAAATGTTTATCTAAAAATCTTAAAATACAGCACTACATCACAGTAGTCAAACCGGAATGTCTTTACACAAGTCTTTACACAAGTCTTTACACAAGAAATCAACAACAACCTGGATTCAGGAAGTCAAGAAAGATTTGGAAAGAAACAATATCAGTGAAGAAGAAGCAAGAAAGAGAGAATTTTTTAAGAATAAAGTGTTAAAAATGGAAGCATTCCAAGGCAGAAAGGAAAAGAAAACAGGCTCAAAATGGTCTGAGGAGAGGAAAAAGATACATAGTGAGAAGATGAAGGAGTACTGGAGGAAGAAGAAACAACAGCAAAGGACAAAGCATTGAATTTGGCTCGTGGTCCCTAGATGATCCTAACGGAAGAGGAAGAAGAAATACAATGATATTACAAGAAGTTCCCGGCCAAGTTAAAGATTACAAATCAATTGATATCGTCACCAACATTGAGGACAGCGTGCACTACCCTCAAGAATTTTTAAATTCATTAAATCCTCCTCACCTGCCGCCATATGACCTCAAATTAAAGATTGGTATCCACATAATACTACTACGCAACATAAACCCACCTAATATGTGTAATGGCACGAGACTATTGATGAAGTATTTGTGAAACATCATCGAAGCAATGATATTAACTGGGCCTGCTGCCGGACAGCTAGAGCATATCCCACGTATCCCTATGATCCCAACGGATCTGCCTATTCCTTTCAAGCGGTTGCAGTTTCTGTTGAAGGTATCATTTGCTCTCACAATAAACACGTCCCAGGGATAAACTTTCAAATTTGTGGGAACAGACTTGAGCAAGGGATGTTTTTCTCATGGCCAGTTATATGTCAGGTTATCTAGTCGGAACGCCAGAAAAACAATAAATTATGATACCAGAAAATAATAAAAGCTATAAAAAAAACTTTGGAATAAGACGTTCATATTTCCTATTTACGAAAAAACAAAATTAGGTTGAGGATTATACTCCCCAGTACTGTTAATGTAAATTTAATAAAACCCATGAAAAAAATTACAAACTAAGTCGTAGGCAGTTGCTTTATGTTAAAATTAGAGATGGGCCATTCGATACTTTGATACTTCGATACCACTTGATACTGGGCCATATCAAAAGTATTGAGTATAGCAACATGCATACAGATACTTTTTATCGACACGTGTATTTGGCTTGGTCCACCATTTTTCGTATTGTCACGAAGCAGCACTGTTTTTTTATTTTGTTCTGAAATTTATTAGTCTCGGAAAGCCTGTGAAGTGTCGTATTTATTAGGGATGGGTAGATACTACATTTTCTTGATACTCGATACCAGTTTTGATACCAAAACATTCTCACGATACTTGATACCAAATTAAAATTGTCATGAACACAAAATAACTTGGCCAAGAAAATTGCTCATTTTACTAGTGTCATTTACACACACTGAAACAATATAAAAACCCACATTACACTGGAAACAAATGGTGGAGAGCGTGTAACCCAAAGGTTCTTCACCAATAATAATCCCAACACAGTCTCCTTTGATTCTATAGAATCCTGTTTCCATAGTAAAAGCAGTAATCAAACTTTGAGGAAAATGATAGCCCAGTACACAGCTATTTCGAGATTTTGCAGTTTTTAAAATTTTATTTTGTGGTGTCAAGGAAATTACTGTAATGTTAAATAAATATTGTAATTATCTGATACACCCATCGTGGCCTAGTTCGCGGAATACGTGGGCTAAGCCAGGACATGTTTATCAGATAATTATGGTATGTGTGTATGTACAATAACTACTCAATTTGCTTGCTTGTGCCTATCTGCGCTCGCTCGTTGTGGCAAGTAGTTGACAAGGTCGAGGGAGTGGAGAGCAAGCATCTGTTGGGAATGGACGCAGATCGGCACAGGTGTGTGGCCAGGAGGCCGTGACGACACGATGATGCTAAGTATTCGTTGAAAATCTTTGTTTTTGTGCGTGGTCGGGACGTTCTTCCCTGCTTCGCAGGAAGAATGGCTCTGACCATGCCTTTAACTAGTTAGTTTTTAGCAAATAAGTGAGAGATTGCAGAAGACTGTCGGGCTTAGTGCGTAACATGTGTAGAGCGTTGGCGTAGGAGGTCTTGAGAGAACATGGCACCAGCGTGATAGGTAAATATGGCCTGCTCATCAGCTCTGGCTGAGGAGCTAAGGAGGTTATGTTTACTAGGGTGTAAAATTTAAGTTTTATTTGGGATAGAAACTTAACTCTTGAAGTTGTTTTTTTAGTACTTTTCAGACCTCTTGGGTGAATATTAAAAGTAAGGTTAATGGTAATGGTAGTACCCCGTATTTTAAATGGCTCCGCATTCTTTTGTGTTCGTACTTGGCGGAGATGGGTTGGTACTACTGCTTTGAAGTAGAGAGAGGTCTAGGATATGTTTCCTGATAGTTTTTGACAGGTTCCTCCCTATACATAAATTTTGTGTTTTTTCATTTATTAATTTTAAGTAATTTGACCTTTACTTTTCTTTCTAAATTAATTCTCGTCAAAGTTCTCTAAAGCTTATTCCAGTAACACGGCCAATCAATTTAGCTTTCAATAAACCTTTTAAGGAAAATCTTGTAAGTTGTAAGATTAAAGTTAGTTTTGTCATTTTGATTTAAGCCCTGGGTGGCTAATATTTGTGAGTTTTTGCTTTAGCAAATTTAAGTCAGTAGTGAAACGCATATTCCGATGCATTGATCCATGACAATTCTGACAGGTAACTTCACATTTGTGAAAATCAATTTTTACTGTAAATTAACATGTTTGTTGTCTAATCCACATGCAGCATGGATATAAAGGGGACAGTCCACCCCTATTCAGTCTTGTAGTAAGAAACTCCTGTGTTTGATTATTTTTTTTTAGTTTTGTTTGCACTCACATATTGATAAGTTACTCCAGGAGTATTAGTGAGAAGGGCATCCTGTTAGTCCTACAGTAAGTTATAATTTTTTTCTTCCTAAATAGAACATATGTTAGGCCAGTACGATTTCTGGCTTTTAGATTGCTTATTCATTGGGAAATAAGATTAACCTTATAAATTTTCTTGTGATGATTGTAACTTATATTTCTTTTTGGAGTAACCAAAAATATGTATAGTATTTACAGTATTGCTCTTGCAAAACCCCATCTATTTCAGTACTAATTTGTTTAATAAAACATAGGTAGTTTAAAAGTTGGAAATATACGTCTTGTGCTATTTTTATTATTAACTGTATCTCTTGTAATATTTCATATATTTGTTGACATAAATAAATCCTCTTTTATTTATATATATATATATATATATTTTTTAGAGGAAACACCACTTTACATAGGTTCAATGTTATAGATATTTAATTAGTTTTTTTTAAATATTATCTCTAGACCTTCGTCTCAAGTAGGATAGGTAGGTAGGTAGACAAGCACTGGATGCTAGGTAATAGGTAGTGTAATTAAGTGAAGTACATCAATGCATTGCTTCTTTGTCAGAGTCAGACCCAAGAAGCGGTCGTGGTAACCTTTTGCTTTAGAGTGAGCCAAACCCCCCGCACCCCCCCAAACCCATTTCTATTTTTTTTTTTTTTTTTTTTGGGTTAAATTAGCAAATTTTTCTTGTTTTCAAGTAAATATTTAGGATACAGGCTATCGTACTGGCCCTGTTGTTTTTAAAGCTACAGCCCGCGCTGGAGGCTTCGCAGGTTAGGTCTTGGTGTTGGCTCATTCTCCTTTTACTGTAATTTTAAATTATACTTTTCTCTCTCACCCTACCACATAACAATCAGTCAGTTTATTTATTAGCTTTTGTAATTGACTTTGAGAAAGTTTATTGAAATTTGTTAACAGAAAGTAACGTGATTATTTTGTTGCAGCAAATTTTGTTAATAGCCTATTATGAAAAAATCTGAATAATTTATCTTATAAAAGTATTTTCATAAATTAAATTAATTTTGTAATAATATTTGCCATCATGCCATTTGACCGATGGTAAGACTGTTCATGGAACATCAAAAAGTGGAGTGAAGTAATATCTTTTGTGAAGAAGAGTAGGACAATATAAATTTACAATTATGAGGTTTTTTAATATGATACAGATTGGAAAGTTTAATGATTATTAAAAGTGATAATTTAAAATAAGTGATGAAAAGTTTCATACTTTACTGTACCTATACATTGAACATAAAGATTTAATTTGGAAAATGAAAAACAAATTATGTGAATAATGCTGTGTTTAATTATATTATTGTAATGGAAAGGGTGTATTTTAATTAAATCATAGTACAGTATGTTTTGTGTCATAATGTTGGAATATTTTGTAAATGTATTTTGATCATTCTCAAGAAAGGTTGCTTGTATGTTGATGTGCATTACATGTTGATTTTGAAAAATGTTGAGGTATGTTGCACGTTAATTTTGAAAACCAAGAAAATATAGTTTGAATTTGTACTTTATTATAATGATGGAGTGTGAACTTTTGTAAAATGGGTATTATTGATATTGCTCCCTTTATGATATCCTGTTTTAGAATGTAATTATTTTGCAATGAAAGGATAGTTTTGAAGTAAATGAAAATTATTTAAATTAAACTGCGTGTGTTTAATAAAAGGTTATAATTAAGACAAATAGTTTTTCTGTTTTTCCTTTTTGACAACAAATAAAGGTTGATGTGTTATTGTGTGTTGTGTTTTAAGTACATAGAGATGAAGTGTGAAAAGGTTGCTCCAATGTATATAATATCCTCGGATCTTAGCAATATGAGTAAGTTTTTGGGTATGACAGGTCTGAGTCCCTGTTTGTTAACACTGATCTAGATATAAATATGTTTTAAGTAAATGTGGCAGTGGTTTTTGTATATTTTGCGGCACGCTTGGATCACCATTTGTTTTTTATATTGTATGCTAGTCCCAACAGGGAATTAAAGTAATACTGAGGAAACCTAGAAGCAACATGGCATGTGTAGTGGGCATCACAACTTTAGCTGGTAAAATAAATAAAACTGTTTTGTTTAAACTAAACATAATAAAATTGGATAACAAAATTATTTTAAAATAAAATAAAGAAATACAGTGAACAATATTTTTAAATATGATAATCACAATTTTTGGGAAATTTGTGTAAACTATGTATTGAGTATTAGGCTAAACCATTCAGCAACTAATGAATCATGTAAACCAAAACTGAAAGTGAATGTACCATTGCATTTAATTGAAAAGAGATATGTAATGTATACTAAAATTTTGTATCATGTTATGATTAATTTACTTTATGTGATAATGTGATAATGCATTTTATTGTAACAACTTTGTATATGGAGATATAACCATGTAATCAAATAATTTATCTTACAAGAGATGGAATTGCAGTGCAGCCTTGACAGAGTCGACATTCAAGTATGTTTTGATTTGGGACAGGTTTCTTTGAAATATTCCCAAACCAAGGGGGGTAATGTAGCACTGCAGATATATATTTATAATTTATATATTCCAGAAGTATTAAAATTGTCTGTACTTCAGTCAAGGATAGCAAGTCATTTAAAATGTGAAAGTTTGTGGCAATGATAACTTGTTTGTATTTTATATATTTTCGTTTTTCCAAATGTACTATTTTTTAATTCTTCATTTCATCAGTACTAACAGAAATCAGGAACAGACGTTACTGGGCAATAGTGCATATTTTCCTTTTTACTGGGTTAGTAAACTATAGTCCATTCGCCATTGGAAGCAACTTTCTCGGAGCCCTGCTAAATATCTACTTGCAGGCCCGTTTCGTATCCTTCCGCCAAATGTAAACAAACATTGCCATGTGAGTGATATGTAGCATCTGTCAAAATAAATGTTTACATTCCACTGTGTGCATACTTGTCTTCGTATACTTTCGCTACACCTAAAAATAAATATTGAAATGTTACTTCTACTTTTATACCTGTCAAATGTGTTGTTTAATGTTTACAGCTTTACAAAGAATTCTGTCATATTCCAAAAACCATTCCATACGAATATTCACAGTTTAGGCCTATAAAATTATTTAGGTCAGCTTTATGACATTTTAAAAATGCCTGAATTGACAACAGATCTTATGGTTATTTTACATAACATATTTGTTTTCCACAACATAGCTCAATACATGTAATGCACATTAATATTTTGCGCGACTGTGTTTAACACTGTTACAATTTCGAGGTAAAGGGTTGTACTAATTATCCTTTTGTAATGGATGTGTGTTGAGAAATTTCTTTAAAAGGATGGCCTCAATTGGAATAAATATTAAAACCACCGAACAACCAGTCAAACGAAAAAGGCACATTGAATTCAAGCACGCAACTAGTGTTTCTCATTTTTGTCATACACACTTTAAAATATAAAGGTGAACATGCACACAAATAAGCCTACGATAACTTTTATTCCGCTCATATTTCTCTGTATTGCTACTTACTGTTTATTAGGTTTAATAAAATATATCGGACTGGGCTTAGTTTTTTTCTTCTGGGATTGTGCAAAATTATGTTACACGGCTGTTTTAAACCCCTTAGGGCAAAGGTACAACGTTGTGATAAATAAACAGACGCGGATGTAAATAATTAACATCATCATAAAAAAAAGTCCACAGTTATAACGTATAAATAGTGCTAATCAAATATTTGAAATCACGCACACACAGCGTCAGTGTATCGACCATGATGCACAAAGGCACACCATTTCACAGATGCAATAATTAACGAAACACACATCACAGTATATTTATTACTGCAGTGGAAACACAGATTTATCACAACATCGTAACTTACCTAGATAGGATTAACAAACATAACGTCTACAAACGTGATGTGGTAATTTTAAGTATTTTTCGGAGTAAGAATAATTTACGTTCCGTTTAGCAAAAAGCAACACGCCATCATATCAAAATATATTAAATTAAGTATTCAAACATTAAAATCTCTTTTCAGTTTTAAATTACAAATTCAAAAATCATTACTTCGCTGTAACAAGTATGAAATATGATACAATTGAAAACATTTATAATTTCCTTGCTTACTAGCGAAGTGAAATTTCCCGAGTTTGACAGAGACGAAGAGAGAAAAAGCGATACAGTTTTTCGATGCTTTCTCGCTCGATAAAACAACACCGTACCATTACGGCCTACTCACAATATTTTCCGCTGTTACCTTAAACTGTAAAAATGATATATGTCGCCATTGGAGCTATCTAAATATTTCAATAGGCACTGGTTAATTTACAAATAGTATTCTAAAAAACTAGGTTAAAATAATATTTTTACTGTGAACTATTTCTCACCGGTCATTGCCAACACATTGCTACTCTCGCTGTTGTTAATTCGTATAAAAAAAAAGTATTACAAGTTATAGAAGATATTAAGATAAAGTTTCCTTTATTCAATAATACAGTACTCTTAAAGTTAACCACAGTGTTATACATTTGTGGAATACAGATTATTGAAAAAAACAAGTTGACATGTTACGCCTAGAGTGTTTTTTCAAAGGTTGATTTTCATAAGTCGCTTCCAATCGGGAATGGACTATAGACACGTTGCAGTCGCATTGCACGACACGATGAAACACGGAAAATAACCGATATCACCCTTAGCTGGCGTGACCGACTGCTCGAAAACAATACGTCGATTTCTAGAACTACGCCCAAATTCAGAAAAATTCCGCACCCAGCGATGCTACAATTGGACCACTTTTCAATGAGGAAACTTTTAATCAATATACATGGAAGCCCGACCTTTCTCGAGTATCACATCATAACAGTTCGTTGCAGCACAATCGTTTGTCAGCTGTCCGTAGTACAGCCTGCAACGAGTGGTCAGGTGACTTGCACCAACCAGCGCCCGTGACTTAAACATTTTTTTTTTGTATTTCGGACATTTCAAATATCTATTAAATTTATTTTCCGTAGGTGCGAGGAGTCATTAGGGCACCGGGAGAGAAAAGTAACAATTCTCTCTCGTTTTTGTAACTCTTGAAGTGAGAAGTTTTGTTTTATGAAAGTTGCCATTCTGTCTTAGTATTTTTTCTTTGTCAGCTGCGAGTGTCAATTGTTTGTTTTGCTGAGACAACAATAAATCTCCAGTAAACCTCTAACTTATTCTTTCATTTATTGGCAACCCTGCTATCAACAAACTTTCAGTTATTATTTTGTCAGTGTCTCCAATTCACGCTGAGCTAGTACGTTGGTCAAACATAGTAGGACAATTTGAGAAAGCAGCCGAAAAAACGTGAGAAACCGATGCCAGCGCTCCTAGCAGTCTGTGCTGTTCGTACGCCAATAAGCTGTGCATTGAATGGGTAGTTTTGAGTATTTTGGATGTGTTTTAATTCAAATTTTTTTCGCTTGAGTGATTATTTATTATGGCAGGAAAAATTTGTGTAGTTTTTGGCTGCAATAATTACAACATTGCGAACTAAAGCAAGTCCTTTTTAAGATTTTCAAAGGATGCAAGTCGGTAAGTACACGAGCTGTAGTGCATAACATTTTCCATTCGTGTATTTATTGCAAATTTCATTCACACAAATCTTCATTTACTTAAATACTGTTTTGTTGTTTCCCAGGTGCAAGCAATAGGTGCTGAAATGTAAGAGCAGACCTGGATGTAATGAAGAAAAAAGGGACTGGCGGTTTATACCTACGCAAGAATAGTGTGTTCCAACCTTTTCAGAAAAGAGAATTTTCGCAACCCAAATTTGTTTCCACAAGACCAAGAACGAAATCACTCGAGTGTCATAGCTGCTATTTCTAATCATGTACACAGAAGAGCCTAGCAAAGTTTGATAGCCCTTAACCTGAAAGGTCCATGTTTGTTTTTATTGGTGCGACACCTTCGAAAAATAAAAGTAAACAATGTTTACAAATTCCACATTCGTCTTTTAAACTGGCTGAAGTCTGTCGTCTGCGTTTAGTTCAGCAAGTTGTCTAGGGATATAACTGATTGATTGCTTCAGAAAAATTTACATATTTGTGTGAGTGAGTGCTTGTACAATGCTTACATAATCAGTGTTCATGCATTAAACTGGTTGGGGCCTCTTAAATGTTTGTATAGTTCAGCAAGTTGAGCTAGGGATAAAATAGTGTTAAAATAGTGTTTTCATATTTGTGTTGGTGATTGCTCGTACAATGTTTACATATTAGCCAAACATTATGCACCGAGCTAGAGTCCCAGCGTCAGTAGGGTAATAAATACCCAAAACAATGATTCAAGATGCGCCGGCAATTTATTTTAGGTGGTAACGCGAAGCATAACGGGGAGTTTCCCTATAAATGATTCTCATGTATAGCTTATTTGCACTGAAATTAATGTATGTGTTTTGCAATTTAACATATTTCTGTATAATTTGTAATATTACTCTAATATTGTCTCATGAAAACATGTTTAATTGCAAAAGGATTGAACTGAACACTAGGCACCGTACCTAAATTGACAATGTTACCAATACAATTTAGAAATACGATAGTGGGGAGGGCTATGAACTTGAGAGAAATTGAGGGGTAAAAGTTTATAATGAAAATGTATATATTTTGTATTTTTTTTTAGCCCCTAATTTCTTTGATCTTTATAGCCCTCCCCACTATTGTATTTGTAGCTTGTATTGGTAATATTGTCTATTTAGTTAATGTATGGTTCAGTTTTTTTTTTTTTTTTTTTCATAAATAAATATTACATTACTTACATATTTTTCACCTATTTTACCCCACAATTGCCTGTGTCTTCATAGCCTTCCCCACTATCCTTTTTGGGGTTTGTATTAGTCAAATGTTGATGCCCCAAGTAAAGTTGTGTTCTGTGTAATTAGTAGAGTGGAATTATACCTTTTTCTGAGATTTTTTTGAAACCCCTATTTTTAAAAATTGCCCAGTTTTCAGCATATTTATTTTGTTTATGTACATGTTTGTATTGTTTACATTTGGGAAACTATGCATTTGAATATTAATATATATGTTATTTGGCTTGTGTCTGCACCAACTATCAAATATTTTCAATTATTTATTAAAGAAACAACTGAATGAAAACTGTAATAGTTTCCTTTCTAGGTAGTCGCTTACCCTTTACACACACTAAGCTCTACATATCATTACTGTTTTCCTGTGAAACTATTTTAATTTCTCTACATACTGAGTGGAGAGTTGTTAAGTACAGCTTTCAGTGGCGAGAATAATTCTTCTCCAGCCAGTGCATCAAAGTTCATTCTGTGTGCTAAACACCACTGACACCACACACCAGACACTTTAATTGCAGCAGTGGAGATGTCATCAGGTTGTCTACAGTTGGCAAGACAGTGTATATATATTGCAGAGTGTGAACCTGCTCTCAAGTAAGCGTTACCGTCAAAACCAATCGAAAATAGTAGCAACATCCCCCCTCCTCCTCATACTCACATTTGTTTACACAACTGCGTACAAAACTTCAAACTATAATATTTCACTCCTGAGAGTCATCGTTACATTATAAATTTTTTACAAATAAATAAAGGATTTATTTTTAATTTCAATTCCTCTTATTTACTCCCTGAAGTACTCAGTATTTCAACTTTGTGCATACACCTACAGTATTAACTTAAATGAGGTGTTTTTCAATAAATTAATTTGCCACATTCTGCAATGCAGATAAGTCACTTATAGTGCTATGCACACATTTCTTTTGACCTGTCAGTCCATTTACAGAGTTTTGTTTGCTATGATCACAGTATTGGAGAAAGTACTTGCAAATTGCAAGTGCCATGAATTTGAACAGAAAGTACTGTAAATTCACGACTAAGGTAAGTTATTTTCAGTTCAGCTGCTTTTGAATTCTGCAACGTGTTTTCTAGTCTTACTGCCATGAAGCATATGAAAATCTGTTGTAAAATTCAGGTTGGTTTTTAGAAGTGACTTGTTCATTATGATCTAATGTTATAAAAATTTGGAAATAAGCTTTGTTTTTTTAAAAATTAATTACAAAATTAAATGTGGTTAATTTATGCAAAACTTTATAAAGGTGAAGTAAATAAGCTGAATGGCTTGAATACATATGTTAGAATATACTATAAAATATTTTGACCAATTGAATTTTCATCCTAGTACTAGCTGTACTGCATAAATTTCATTAGTAAATGGTGGGAAATGATTGATTAAAATGTTTAAAGATTGTCATCTAGTTATGTTCTGAAATACTCTCCTTAACACAATAGACGTTATTTATAATTTGTGTAGTATGTAAATTATATATCATCTATAATCTCTCAAATGTCACTTAAGTGGCACGATATCAGGAGGCAATTGTACATTTTCATATTTGGTATAAGCGTACCATTGTGTTGTTGAAAGCTGTAAGCATTTTGCAGTCAATGTTGCTGCTTCCTCCATGGATTATCTACACTACCCAAGAAAATGGATATCTTAAGTAGGAAGTTGTGTTGCAATGCATGTATGTATTATATGAATGCACCATGTGTGGTGGTCAAAGTAATGATCAAACTTAATAGTTCTATGAAATTTAATTAAGGTACTCTCCATAGGCACTGACATAGTATTCTAAGAGGCAACGTGACTTGAATTAGTCAAGTAAAATAATGACGCATTTGATATTTTACTATGGAACGATACTTACTAAAATCCTAAATTACCAAACCGCAACCACTTCTGAACAAGTGACTTAATAGCATCCAAACTGAACACTACTACATGTTAAAATACTATTGTACTAAATGGTAACTTTGAATACAGTCTCACTATGTGTGGTATGTTTGGGTGTGTGCGTTTCTTTTTACATAAATATGTACAAATAAAACATTTTAAAAGGAGTGGAGGTGAGCAGTTTACTATAATTTATAAAAACCTGCCAAATGATGAAGTGATCAATTAGTGTCTATGAAACCAAAATTTGGAAATGAGCAGGAGGGGGGGGGGGGAATGGGGCGATACTCTTGCCCATTCTGTACTTAACTGTGCCTTTAGTACGGTTAAAAATTTTACAGTGCACCCATTTCGATAAAAATTTCCCCCAATCCCGAGTTGCTCTGTACTGCAAAGATACTTTGTTTTGTCGATGAATAGGCACTAGATATTACCAAGCTACAGAATAGTCCTTTAAATAAAATTTTTTTTGGAGCCCCCAAAATTTAAAAAACTGGTTCAATCAAATTATGAAGAAGTGACACAGAGTTTTTAAATGTTTGTTACTTATGGTTGAAGTATGGCTGCCAGTGGGTTAAACATAGCTGCTTCTGTTTCACTTGAGGCAGTGTAGTTGTGGCATAACTGCTCAACAAAACTGATTTATATGTGTAAAGGTGGACTCGCAACCATCCATCTCACCCGTCAGGTGGTCACATGATCTTCGACCAATCACAGGGCAACATTTTTTTATCCATCAAACTTTAACTTTTGACGGATGGACCACCACCTTCTGACGAGATTCTGTATAGTAATGAATATGCACTTTGAAATAAAATGCAACACGCTGGATATGTGTTTATTTATCTTGGTGATAAATTCAGGAATTTAAAACTTAAACAATAATTGAATATACATTTTTATCATGTAAAAATTTATTTCCCCAAAATGTTTCTCCCTTGAAAATGTATTTCCAACCAAAATATACGTTCTATGAAAGAAGAAAGCAGAATAAAAACCATATCTATTAGGAATAGAAATTTGTGAACTATTTATTTTGTTGCTAATTTAATGATAAAAACTTCTAAAGCAACAAGTTAATATTAAGGCAACTTATTTTGTTGCTAGGTTAATCTTAAATATCTAAAAGATATTGCTGCTTATAGAGCTAATATAAGCCATAGTGTTAAATCACTAACTGTAGTAGAGCTATTTTTAATTAATCTTTCGTTAATAAAAAAAGATAAGTTGAGGAGATCTTTCTGCCCAAAAATTTTTTTTTGGTTATGTCCATTCCCAATTTTTTTTGCAGAAAAATAAGCTCGGTAACAGCTCCAGTCTCAAGGATTTATAGAATAAATGCAGTCGGTTATGTATCTGATAAAAGAAATACTGTTTAGCATTCTATTTTCTTACTTATAATTGATTAACATTTGTCCATTGTAACTTGCAACATCTAAGTCTATGCCCAGTAACATGATTCTGTTCCAAATTATTGTCTTTGTTTCAAATGACAATATTCATGCTTTAAACACATTTTTAAGTACGGCATAGTAATATGAATAAGCAACTATTATATTAAATTCGGCAAAACACGTTTTAATACTACGAGACAACTGCACTTAAATCGCACATGCTGAGCAATGTAAATTTGAATTTCCCGGGTATTCGTCAGAACAAGCCGCTAGGACTGCTGTTGTAGGATGTCTCGCATGTTGACAATGTTTAAACGCCTCAGTTTCCCATATTGTCCTTCTACCATATATGCATTGGTGTTTATTGAGGATTACAACAAGAGTACGGACAGCAAACCTGTTACAATATCTTTTAGCAAAATGGTTTGCAAAAATATTTACCAGTAGATCAGAATCCTGAATCATGTTATCTACAGTTAAAGTAAGTGGTTCTTTATACCTTTTTTCATTATTTTTGTGTATTTCCAGAAACTATTAGAGTTACTTTTCAGGTTATTGTTGATTTTGGTAGTAAACCTCAAAATCCCTAAACTGCATATATTTTTTGAGTATTAGCACTTCTGACTGCCTGTATGTAATATAAGAAGTTTCTGTTTCAGCTCCTCCAGCTGCTATTTTAGATTGTCCTACAGTTGAATGTTTAGAGCCACTGTCAGGGCTGAGGTCCAAGAAAACGACATCATTACATACAATAACCACGAAATTAAAGCGGCAAAGCTTAAAACAAAATTTAACTGATATTCATATTTTTATGTTGCAGTAGCAGAGTCTGACTTTGACCATATTCTTCCTGATACTTGAGCTCACTCCACCACTTCGGGTGCTGGGACCTTTGACGAGTCAAGAAGTCTTTTGCAGCCACAAGAGGCTGCTCCCATTGCCAACAACAGTCTTCAACAGCCACCAGAGACTGCTCCCACTGCAGTTACCAGAAGCCCTTATGCAGCCGCAGTTACCAGAGGCTTCATTGGCAACGACCCCCACCAGCTACCAGAGACTTAATTGCCGACAGCCTTGTTCATTTATCAGAGGCTCTTCAACTTCTAACACACAACACCTTCGCTACTGGTTCCTCCTGGAACAGCAGCCACCTCTGCTTGCTGGTAGGTGCAACTACAAGCCCTGCTATTAGAGCGGTGGATAGACTTTTCTTAACTGTCTCGTCTAGACATTCTTAAATATAGTTAGCTGCGACTAAGTATTTTGATAGCTGTCTATGCCATTTAATTTATTGTCTAGCATAGAAGCAGGTCACCTACACCTGTCCAGCATAGGATACTTCCATACACACCGTCTGCTTGGTTAGGACAAAGCACATGTCATTGTATTTATTACGCACTTAACAAATACAAATTTGATCACCAGGAGTATTCTTTCTAGAGGGTTTTCATCTTCACCACTAGAAACCATACATGTTGTGTACTGCCGACAGAGACAGTGTTTTTGAAGATATTTGTACGATCTAGAGCAGGACTGTGGATCCCCATTAGGAATCCACACGTCTAAAACATATATTATTTGATGGACACCTGTTCTAGACCTCAGGGGATAGAAAGGCAGAGCCACCACTACTAGAAACTCATCCAACCAGGGAGAGACAGTACTCTTGAGTTGTATCCCTACCGGAGCACCTGGGTGCTGGTGGGGGTATTTACTCGAGGGTTATGGCCAGGCCCTGGTTGTGACCTACACTCAGTAGTGGCAGGAAGGTGGCCCATACGGTTCAACGTTTCTAGTTCGCCCGCCAGTTGTGAGGAGCTTTGGAGCACCGAGTTCATGCCAGCAGCCACTGCTGGAAATACACTGCAGTAGTGTTCTGTCTTATGTCCACAGTGCACAGCAACTATCATTCAGTGTTAGCTCAACTTCTATGCCTTTTCAGGTAAGGCACTGCTCAA
Source organism: Dryococelus australis (assembly GCA_029891345.1). Classification (NCBI taxonomy): domain Eukaryota; kingdom Metazoa; phylum Arthropoda; class Insecta; order Phasmatodea; family Phasmatidae; genus Dryococelus; species Dryococelus australis. The sequence continues at coordinate 152,989,705 of CM056994.1, forward strand.
GGAGGGAGGAGCAAAGAACAGCCAATATCCCCGCCAAGCAGCTGTGTGAATTAGTCCCGCCTACACCCAGTAGGCAAACTGAACGGGACAGCGCAGCACTTGCTCGACTGTTAGAGATGCCTTCCTCTCCAGTATACGAATACATCTACTTTCCTGCACACATTCCTATTCCAAGAGAATACCACCCTGTCATACAAGGGTTGCTAGAAGGCTCAGTGGTAAGGCACAGTGTAGCCAACCCAAGGTTTTGGAGTCGGGAGGCAGCAGCTTGGAACCAGTTGTACCGTTTTGGCAGACACTGCTATAGCTGGGACAGAATAAGCCGCGAGATCTGGCAGTACGTGAGCAACTGTGGCAAAGCATACCCAGTTCGTCCACCTACAACATGATCGAGAAGGCCCAAGACGGCGTACACTCACAAAGCAGCCCATTTGATGGGACCTTATCCCCAGAGTACGAAGGGAAACCGATACTTACTGATAGTCACACACCAGTTCTCCAGGTGGATAGAAGCTTTTTTGCTACCCAGCCAGGAAACCACTCTTATCGTACAGAAAATGGAGGCAGAGGTATTTTCACGTTGCGGATATCAGAAGGCAATACTAACTGACAATATTACTCAGTTCACGAATCATCAATGGCAGTCAGCATGCCAGGGATGGGGGGTAGAAATGTGGACTAGCCCACCATACCACCCCCAGGCCAACCCCACTGAGCGGAAGAATCAGGAGATAAAGAAGTGCCTCTGACTCAGTGTGGTGATGACCAATGACATTGGGATAAACATATTCCCACCATCTTGTTTGCCCTTCGTCGCCGGACAAATGAAGTGGTGAATACGAGTCTGAGTCAACTTCTACTGGGCCAACCCCTACGCCGACCAGCAACAGGACAGCAAACTGAGGACATCCAACTAGCCATGCTAGCTTGCACCACTACCACCCAAAGGGCCCATGATGCCTATACCCAACGCAAGTACCCTCAACCAAAGACAGGGGGTACAAGAGATCAACCTTGGTGAAGCCATTTTACTCAAAAGTCATCCCCTCAGAAATACCAGCAACCAGTTCAGTGCTGGCCTCCCTGATAAATGGGATGGACCGTACCACAGAGTAGACAAGAGAGCTATCTACTGAGCCGAAGGCCTGAGGGGACGGATCAGGAAGTACATCTGTGGCCAGATCAGACCATTTTCGGGCAACATGCCCAGACCAGAGGATGGTGACACCATAGATATACCTCCATGGCATTCCAAAGATGAGGACAACCCGACGCCAATCATGGCACCTCCCGAAAATGAACCAAGGCCGGCAAAGGGGCCCGAGGCATAAACAGCAGACGCAGACAGGGAGCCAAGCTATTCTCTACTTTGGAGAGCAGACTTAGACCGGCATCGAGCAGCTGCTTCCATCAGATCACTGCCCTCAACGCCTTGCAATTATGCCCATAAAGTGACAGCAAGACGACCAAGTGACCTCTAGCTGCACCAAAGTGTCATGGAGAAGCCCCTGAGACCAGGAATACCGCCAGACACCCTGCAGATTGAGTCGGATATCCGAGCGATCCGAACCGTCATCGGTGAGAGAGGTAGAAACAACACAAGCGCCTACCCCTCCACCTAGTACAACTCCAGAGCCAGATGTCAAGGCCGTTCCCGCTTCTACGAAGTCAATCTCTGGATCCAAGGAAGTAATACTACCTGCCACTGGGTCATCAGGCAGCGAAGATGCTGCGGACTCAACACCAACTGCTGTACTGGAGGAAATGCCCAAAATAGGGATCAAGGTCGTTCCAGCATCCACGAAGCAGATTCTTGTTCCTGACGGCGAACCATCAAGACTGCAGGGGGCATTGAGCAGTGTCGACAACAATGCTCTGCCCCAAGCTCCTGCCATGCAGTAAGCTTCACCCATCGGTGCCGTTGAAGATGAGAAGCCCGTTTTGCTTCCCGCTCGATCGGTAGCCAATGAACCTGGGACGTCTAGTTAAGCTGATTCCGACGACCCACAACCTCCTCTTCTTCGAGAGGATACAGCCCTGTCCGAAACAAGAGTCAGCTACCCGGATGTCAAGACCATCGATTCCTCCAACAACCCAGCTCTTCGTAGATGATCACCAGCATTCTAGGTTGAGGGCGGTCCTCCGCCACTCCCTTGCACTGCCACATCAAGCATTGAGACAGTCGATGACTCCCACTACCCTACTCCTGGTGCACTACCCGCAGTCAAGGTCAAGGGCAGAACTCTGCCACTCCCTTGCACTGCCTCCACGAAGGACCGGGATATAGCGACCATCCATGCCTCCAATTACCTGGATCTTCAAAGAGGAACACCAGCAGTCGAGGGCGGTAGTCCGCCACTCTTTTGTACTGTCACATCGGGCATCAAGACAGTCGATGCCTCCAACTACCCGGCTCTTCGTCGAGGAGCATCTGCAGTCGAGGTTGAGGGCGGTCATCCACCACTCCCTCCCTCGCACGGCCACTACACAGAAACAGTATACCCCACAGATAGGAACCCACGCAGTCAAGGTCAAAAGCCCTGCCATGCCTCATAGTCCCTTGTTCCTGGGACCTCCCCAACAGTTGCTGCAAAAGCAGACACCTCAGCACCACATGCTGAACAGCGACACCTGATGCCCCCTCATGCAGCCAAAGCAGAGTCGATGCCTGGCCAGTACAAAGAGTCACCGCGGAGACCCACATCGAGGTTCATGTGGCCGTATCTGGCCCATGCTGTACTCAGGCTGAGGGGAAGACCAGCAAAATACAAGCCCGCGAACAACCGTTTTTTGCAGTGCTCAATAACATGAGAACAGAACTAAATCTGGTAGTCCTAAACCACTACCAACAAAGTGAAACAGGACTCGTTATAGACATGAAACCAGTAGCAGTTAAACTAGCCATCCAGTCAAAGACAGTGAGCAATAGGAATAGACACTCACTTTAGGCCAGTTTAACTCAGTGTAATAACAAGAGTTAGCCTACCTAGCTGTAACTAAGCGACATGAAGAAAGGAACCGATGAGGTAAATGTAATATGAATTATTCAGACACTCAACTAAGTGATACTTGAAATAATTGAACTCGTTAAAACAGCAGTTATTATGCTGTAGTAATCTCAACCAGTGAAAAACAGACGTTTTACACCTTACCAGCGATAAGGTTCCGTAAGATAGTGGCCGACAGCCTACACGAATATGTACTATAACTTATACACACACTTCAAGGTGCCGGTGTGTATACCTGAAGACAGAGACTTCGTCATTGTACATATTAAGATTAGTACTACGTATAAGATGGACCCTCTACAAGGAGTAATAGCATTACGCTATGTTATCAATTTTTTTTATATAAGTGTATCTGTTTTTATTATCTTTTTGCATACCTTGTACACCAGTAAAGAGTCAAACCTGAACTCTGAGCAACAAAGATCCTATGAACTCGCTACGATGAGACAAAGTACAAGGTATATTAAATTCCATTTCATTTTTTAGTGCAGTGTTATGTTTGTCAATTTGTAAGAGATCAACGTGAGCCAATTATCTGCGTGTTAAATTCATTTGTAAAGTGTACTCGTATAGTTTCATTAGCCATCCAACCCAGGTGATGGAGGATCTGAGGTTGGCGAACTTGCAACCTGTCACATGTAACAGTTTTGCTTGCTGTGAGGCCCACAGGCTATCCCAGAAAGCGTGCTAGACTTTCTTTCATAAATCATCACAGCAAGTACCGTGATAGTTAGTGACTTTACCCTGCCTTCTAAAAGTAAGGCTTGTACAAATATTTTTATTCCCAATTGTATTTTTCGTGTAATTTTTATGTAATATCTTTCTACAGGTTTTTGTTGTAAATAGTACTGTAATTACCCACATCGCTATACTGAGTTTTGTCAATGACATGCGTAAATAAAGTAGGCCTGTGGGACACACGATACACCGCGTCACTCCTGACACTAATCCTCACCACAGGAGATGGGGGGAGGGGGGGCATTACTAGAGTGACGCTCCAACATGCCAGGGTGAGGGGCAGAGAGGAAGCCTGCATTACGACAGAGACAGAGCTATGGTCGGTGCACCACATGTCTCTAGCAGGTCCCAGTGCACAGAGCAAGAGCGATTACAGTGGTCAAGCAGCCCAATGTTAAGGGTCCCGCAAAGCTGTGGAAAATTTAATTTTTACAGACTCTACTCCCAGACAACTTCCAGATCAGGGAGACATATCTTCCTCATGCCCTACTCCACCGAATTCGCCCGATGAGTTTTCATCGCAACCGGGGGAGGGCGAATTGATGCTTGCAGCTCTCATATATTTTAAAACGACTGATTACGACTCATTAGAATCTAGTATTCCTATTACACCTAAGAGAGAGACGAACCCTGCCAACCTAGAACACAGACGTTTTGGATCGCCACAATCCTGGACTGCACTTTCAAACACGTGGAAACTTAGGTTGCACAAGCCAGCGAGCTACCCGCCCTCCCCTCCCCTGAGCTGAGAGCATACAGCCCGCCAGCCGCCTTGGATCAAAGCTGAGTCCCACCAAATACGCACAAATTCGAAAGCCAGACAGAAGGTAGCTACCTCCACCCTGACCTTGCGCTAGAGGGACGTCACGGCGACGTCATACCTCCAAGCGAGGCCCTGCACCACACCTGTCATTCGGACTATTAAAGTCTGTGCACGACCAGGCTCATGAGTTATTCTTCTTGATTCTTGAGCTTGCTCCACCACTTCGTGTGCTGGGGATTTCGACGAGTCACCAAGTCTTCAGTAGTGATTGGAGGCTGCTCCCATTGCCATAGCCAGAAACTCTTCTGCAGCTGCAGTTACCAGAGGCTTAATTGGCGATGACCACTACCAGCTACTGGATCCTCCTGGAACAGCAGCCACCTCTGCTTGCTGGTATGGGCAACTACATGCCCTGCTATTAGAGTGGTGGATCCCCTTTTCTTAATTGTCTCATCTAGACATCCCTAAATAAAGTTAACTGCGACAATGCATTTTAATAGCTGTCTACGCGTTTTGCTTTCTTGTTTAGCCTAGAAACAGGTCACCTACACCTGTCCAGCGTAGGATACTTCCATACACACCGTTTGCTTAGTTAGGAGATAGCACGTGTCACTGTATTTAATATTCACTTCATAAATACAGATATGTTTCTTCACCAGGAGTATTCTGTCTAGAGGGTTTTCACCTTGACCACTAGGAACCATACGTGTTGTGCACTGCCGACAGAGACAGGGTTTTTGAAGATATTTGTACGATCTAGAATAGGACTGTGGATCCCCATCAGGAATCCAGACTTCTGAAATACACACCATTCTACGGCCACCCGTTCTAGACCTCCGGGGATAGAACGGCCGAGCCACCACCACTAGACACTCATTCAACTAGGCAGAGACAGTACTACTCTTGAGTTGTATCCCTACCAGAGCACCTGGGTGCTGTCGAGGGTATTTGCTCAAGGGTTACGGCCTGGCCCTGGTTGCGACCTGCACCCAGTAGTAGCAGGAAGGTGGCCCATAAGGCTCCATGCTTCTAGTTTGCCCATCAGTTGTGGGGAGCTTTCTGGAGCACCGAGCTCATGCCGGCAGCCATTGTTGGAAATACAATGAAGTAGCATTCTGTTTCATGTCTGCGGTGTACAGCAACTATCGTTGAGTGTCAGCTCAAACTCTATGCCTTTTCAGGTAAAGCACGGCTCACGGACGGAGGAGCAAAAAAGGACAGCCAATATCCCCGCCAAGCGGCTATGAGTATTAGTCATGCCTAAACCCAGTAGGCAAGCTGAACGGGACAGAGCAGCACTTGCTCGACTGTTAGAGAGGCCTTCCTCTACAGTATACGAATACATCTAATTTCCCGCACACACTCCTATTCCAAGGGAATACCACCCTGTCATACAAGGGTTGCTAGAAGGTTCAGAGGTAAGGCATGGTGTAGCCAACCCCAGGTTCTGGAGTCTGGAGGCAGTAGTGTGGAACCAGCGATACCATGTTGGCCGACACTGTATCTAAATCTTGGAGCCCACTGCTACAGTTATCAGTTCCAGTCAACCGACACCAGCTACACCACCATTGGCTGAAGAACTACTGTGTAAGTCAAGTACAACTGAATCAACCTGCCAACCAATCGAACAGTTAGCCATCCCCTCAGTGGGAAACATTCAACCCAAGTCACTCTATGTAAGTCGATCACAGCTGCCTTAGTTAACGATTTTGTCCCCAGTTGTCAAGCGACGCATCCAGCGAAAGTGGCTAGCACGAAATGGAAGTTAGCTCAATAATAACAGTTTCCTGTGCATGTTTGGTCTCAGTCAACCAAAACGACATTGACCGTGCTATTAGTTCATAGCCCGGCACGCATCAATGCAGATAGTCTAATTAGCAATAATAGCCATACCTTAGGTTTAAGCAAATTTATTACATATTCATGCTCATCCCCACTCACTCTCTTTTGCCTATACTACTATTTAGTTAGATATAGATTAGATTATTACTCTGTCATATGGAACTACATTACTCTGACCAATTCCAATAGATTAGAAAATAAGAATATGTATATGTATATATGTTATGTATAATGTATGTGTATATATATATTATTATATATATATATATATATATATATATATATATATATATATATATATATATATATATATATATATATATATATATATACACATACATACATACATATATACATATATATATACATATACATATATATATACATATACATATATATATATATATATATATATATATATATATATATATATATATATATATATATATATATATATATATATATATATATATATACATATGAACTAATTGCCATCAGATTTCCTATTAATGTAGAATTTAATTATACAAATGAATTAGCCGCCAGATATAATACTTTGACTCTTAAAGAACGCAGTAACATTAATGATGCATTATTTCTACTTAATTCCTTTTAAGCTTTTACTTCTTGTTCAGCTGTTAATATTAAAGTAGGTTTAAAAATACTTGTATACACACATAAAACATCACACATTTTATCTTCCCCAATTTATAAAAATGACTTAGTAAATAGATGTACAAAAATTTATAATACTCTTTTTTGTTTGATCCTTGATCCATTTCTGGCAAGGAAAATCACTTTCAGGGATCCATACAAATATTATGTATCTCTATAAGTAATATACTATTCAGTAGGATATTTCATTAAACATTCAAACTTAATTCACACACATGCACATCCACACGCACCCCCACACACACACGTGCACACATGCATGCACACACATGCACACCCACATACACACACACACACACGTGTGTGTGTGTGTGTATAGAATTTGAAGCTATTTTTAACAACCATATTAGTTTGTTTTGAAATGTGTTATTTCTGTGTTGTCTTTGTCTTGTATATGTATGCCCTGTACTGTGTCTTTTGTTAGTTTTACTGTTTTATGTATTAATGACATCCGGTTAGTGTTCTATACTGTCGGGTGGCACTTTAAGCTGTAAATAAATAAATAATAATTACTATTATTTATTTATTTATTTCTTGAATTTTTATGTGCCATCCAACAGTATTAACCATTAACTGGGAGACACAACATACAATATACAACCATTAATACTAGAGATGGGACGAACTCAGATTTTGGAACCGAACCAAAACTTAACCCAGGAATATTTTTATTGAACCGAACCTGAACCGAACCTTTAAATTTGTACACAAACCGAACTATGCTATAGTTTGTCGAACTGAACTCGAACTGAACTTTAAAAAATATCTTACTCTCGTATATATGCTTTCATATATCAGCCCTAAATTGGTATATATAACTTATAACAAAAAACAAATATGTAGAACTAACTTAAAAATACAGTGGATTATGGATGCTAAACAGTAATCAGTGTGTATACACATGCATATTGGCAAATTAAGAACTTAACCTCGATTACAGTGGTCCGTGGATCATTTTAGCAGTGTTGCCCACTCAAATAATGAGAGTTTTGTTACTGGACTTCTGGACTTGGAAACGAAGTGCAAAGTGAAAACAACATATATACATACAGCTTTCATAGGTCAGCCCCTATTTGTTCAAGTATAAAACACAAACAAATTAATACAACCACATTCACAATTTCATGTCTAATTGTTTAAACATATGGGCCTAAAATAATCAGTAAACAAATATATCACTATATATATAGACACACACACACACACATAATACATAACACACACAACCTGCACAGTTTCACCACTAATAGTTCAAAAATGTAATGGCAAAATTTTTTCTAGAGTGGGAAAAAGTACAATATTAACATTATATTAACTTTTGTTTTAATAGACTTGGTTGATATGATAATTTAACATAACACTGGGAAATGAATCATTCTAGTCCTTTTAGATGTGGTATGTGAAAACCACAAATTAGCAACACAAAAGTAATGATAATTAAAAAAGTAATTTTTCAAAAACTCAAGCAAATCACTTATTTTGTATGCAATCATTTAAATAAAGAATAGAACTTGGTTTTAAACACTACAGAATTCTGCTCCAAAAACAATAATCAAATATGACTTGTTCGGTAATTATTGTTGTGTTGCATTGATATTTTTCAACTTCTTTGAAGTGAAGTACCTATTTACTCATGTATAGTCACACCATGATTTTTTGCAACAAATCCCAGGAATTTTTTTTCTTTTTTATTAAAATGGCATCAACAATTTGTGGGGCCTTGTTATGAAGTATGTAACAAATCATTCTTTTATTTTAAATTAATTTGTTATGATAGCAATATATTTGGAAAATATTTTAATTAAATAACTCATAGGGCTAAAAGCCAAAATATTGTGGCATTCTGTAAGGTCATGATAACCTTATGGTCGTTAAAAGAAGAATGTCAACAACTGGGGTGGGTCACCGGGTTCCTTTTTTTTTTTGCTTCTTTTAAGTAGGTAGTGCCAGTCATTAAAAGAGAAACTTCTTCAACAGGTGTGGGGCCTTTCTTTTTTGCTTCTTTTAGGCAGTGCATTCTGGTATTTTTTTGTTGTGCTGGTGGTGGAATGAGACACTACCCTTCTCTAAATAAAAGTGTTGCCTCTTCCCTTCTTCCTCCAGGTAGCAATCCTATACTCTCTTCCACTACACTTCTCTTTAAACATCACGGGACAGTTTAAGGTGGAGTACTAGTTAGAAGCAGTCAGCAACAGCGACAAATGTCAGCATCTAGGTGCAAGTAGTTCAGCTATCTTCCGTCAGCTATCAGCATCGTCGAAGCATCTATGGCACCATTTCATCTGCTGGTGGCATATGCTCTGGCCGTGAACATGGGTACGTGGGGGGGGGGGGGGGGAGACTTCATGACGGATAACAGGCCAGCATAGAAAAGCTTCCGAGCAATACACTCTCTTCCTTGTGTTCTTTGCAGATTCTAAACGAACAATAAACAGTCGATTTCAATATTTCAAATTTATTACAATTTCAAATGAGTTTGGGGGGGGGGGGGGGGGGAGTCACATGATGGATAAGGCATGTATTCCCAGCACCTATTTAACTCGTCGTAAAAAATGTTTAGTTTTAAACAACGAGAAAATAGGCACTCTAATCTGCTGTGACAAATTGAAAATATAATTCTGTTCATTAATAAAGATAAGGGATTAAGAATTACTGCTATGTTGATTTAATTGAACTTTTCAACTACATACTGAAAATGTAGTTGGTTATTTAGCATATAATGGCTGACGAATAAAGTAATTCCTGGTATTTTTTTTCCTGTTGTAAATCATACAGTTACATACAGGGTTCTTCTGTAGTAGCCTTCAATGAAGGTTCGGAATTTTAGAACCTCGGTGTCGGGGTTGCGACGTCACTGTGTTTGTGCCGTTTCCCAATTTTGCAAGTTTAATGGACTTCCGAATAATGGCTTCGTTGAGTTTTGAGGATTTTGTTGCTGTGTTTAACCAGGTTTTTCGTTATTTTCAACGTTTCTTGTATTCAAAATTTGAATTGTTGCTTGCTGTATGGGTTAATCCCAAGGCAACTTGCCTTTGCACGATTTAGGTGAAGAAGAAGAAGTTACATACAGTATTGTGAAAGACATAAATTGGTGGGTTATGATACACTAACATAACTACTCCAAAATATTTCTTAATCGTGAATGCAACATATAAGCATATAATATTATACAGTTATTTTTATTTTTTACCCACACAATACTGTATTCCGAATTAATATTCGTTCATAATTTAAGAGACTTTCTAACCGCTGTTATGAATGTAATTAAGTATATGTACGCATGGCCAGATTTGACTTGGTGGCATTTGAACAGTACAATTTGTTATACCTTCTTTATTTTAATGGCTTTAAATTAAAGTGGCTATATTCCCATTAATTATAGATGACTTATAATTAACTGTGATTATTTGGAGAACTCTAAATATATACCTACTTGCCACATGTATGACACTATAAAATTTCCTATAGTTGCATGTTGTCTATGCTGAGTAATTTACTAATATATTCTTCACAAATATCAGCAAATCATTCAACTTATTACCATTGAGACTGATTTAAATAATTGTGTTGTCAATAAATGAGTAGTATGAAAATAATGCACTATAAAAATTTATACAACGCTTTCTGTATAGAAAGGAAAAATATTTCTTGGAGGTGTTTGGTTTTCCAAAATACAATATAGGTATGGTTCAAAGAGAGAATTACAGATACATACAGGTTTCCTGTTATTAGACTGTTTCTTTATGTTTTTGTTAATTGTAATACTACATTATTTATAGCAAATACGTATTCTATGGGCATGAATCATATAAAGTAAATAAATGTAGCTTCATACCAAAGGAAAATGTTTAGCGATGTTAAAAGCTGTAATTGTGTGTTGTGTGTGTGTGCGCGCGTGCGCACGCGCACACACACAAAAATATTTTTTTTTTCTAATGGCGAGCTCTAATCACTCATTTTTCTGTCTATGTAAAGCAATTGCTATTTTTCCTTGCTTGTATGATAGACATAATGAAAAAAATCTGGAAAACTTTCTATGCAATGAAGAAACACACAGGCATAAACTCATATTATATGATCTCCGATCACATAATTTACGTATACACATCGTCAGAATGCATATATAGCATTTAAGCGTTAAAAATTCTGCAAAACTTTTATCACAGTTGGCGATGGTTTATTCAAATGCTCATCTATTCATTTACCACATACGCAGTATTGTACGTTAATTACCAAATTTTATTCAATTGTTTTATTTCATTAAAAATCAACCTTTATTTTTTATTAATGAAACTTGCTAATGACAGGGAGCTGTAATAATACAAACTACGAGATCTAGTACAATTTGTAATTTATGTGATAACATATCAAGTTACAAAGAAATGAACACAGAATTCCTGTAACTGTGCTAACAGTTAGAGTTCCATCATGGATTAGAACTAATACTCAAAATTATTTTTACAATGCAAAAATACAATGAAGTTATATATATATTAAACATAGGCTATAATATACCAGTATGGAAAAAATAGCCCAACTATCATGATCAAGCAATAAAATGGTGCAAAATCTACTTAGATAGTTTTGAGCAGGGAAGGGGTACAAACCAATATACAATACCAATAGGTTCATCCACGTATTCACGGAAGTTTCAATCGGAATTTAAAATTTCCATTGGATTAGTGTGGTGAAGAATAAAATAAAACAAAGTTTTTGTCCACCACTTTGCCCACACTGAAAATTAATATGCCGTTGATATTGGTAGGGGGACTTAATTTTTGCAAAAAGAATTTCCACCATATGTATTTCAAAACTTTTTAGCTCTGAACAACGTTCCCCACTGGATGGTCTTATCGGTTCCATGTCTTAAGTACCTGTGCCCGCAAACAAGAGATGTTTAGGAACAGAGTAACCAAATTCAGATTGGATAAGTCACATTCCGCAAAATATTCTCTCAAGGACATGTGATCAATAACCAAAGGAAACTTCGGTGTGCATGTAGCTCATCTAATCCAAGGCTGCCAGGAACTCTTTGCGGAAATCAGGTATCTATAGATGTTGGCATTTGGAAGATAGAAAATAAAGTTGTTGCCCGCGACTTCCCCACTCGGAGTTTGGATTTGTCGATGAATCAGGTGGATTGAAATTAAATACAGCTTTAACCCAAAACCAGGCCCGACATATATTTGTTTTGTTGTTTTTGGAATAACGTAAATAAATAAATATAATGAAGTAAAATAATTAAAAATTGAAATAAATAAAAATAAAAAAATTAAGAGAAATAAATAAACTAATTAATGAAAATAAATAAAAATGAATAAATAAACCATGGCTTCGCTCATCGGTATAAGTGTGATTACCATGTCAAGTTATATACAGCAACCTGGTATTAACCAAAAACATAGTGGTCTAACTCACACTGCTGAGCTAATTTCTGACTTTGCATGATTATTTACACTTTGCCTTTAATCCATTAACATAACGAAACAGCAATGTAAAAATAATCTAATACAACAAAGACATGTGCATTAAAATATGTGCTGGGAAGCAAAACTTCATATAAATATTAAATTTTTATTTCTCATCTTCCTTTTGATACAGGATGATGCATACCTAAGTATCGGTTTAAGAAATATCACACTCACAGCGATTTAGGAAAATCCGCTCAGTAGTTTTTACTCAATGCCAAAAAATACAGAAAACAATTTACGTTCTTTAGCTCAATTTTTAATGAATATGATAGATATTTGCATAAAATTATTTATATTTAATAAAACATTTTTGACAAAATCCTCACTCATTTTTTATCTGCAAAGCTATTGTGTTACTAAACAACACTTTATGGTCACAGATACGTATGTATGTTTATTTGAACACATGAGTTACTGTTGGAATCACATATTATTAAGGATGTGTATATATTAATTATGTGCTTGCCATAAGTGCTACCATGTGGAGTAATAAAGACATGTAGTTTATAATCAAAATAAACTGTGGCATTGACAGACAACTACAGCACACAATAAACTGTACTGGCAAAAAACACATTGCAACAAAAAATCCTACACATAGAAAGACAAAAGAAATGAAATTTTTATCTCTTAAAAAAGCCACACTGTATGAATTTATACAAGCATCTGCCGATAAAAAGGTTTAGCTGCAGATTGTAATAAATTTGCTTGAAAACAATTTTACACCAAACAATATTTTGTTCTCTCGAACAATCTGATGTTTCTCCAAACATGTGAATTTATTCTCTTTAACCAAGCGAACATTTAAACATAACTTGTTGAGTAGAATAATTATCTAATTGTCCCAGCAGAATTTTTAGATGCATTTATGAATACGTACACAACTATTTTACATGTACATTCAGGTAATTAGTTTCATTACCGTCAAAATTATCAATATCATGGTAGTCAAATATTTTGTTTAAAATTAATAAGTGTAGAGTTAGCTAACAATCATATGTGTCCATTGTTATAGAAGTTTTCGCAACAACATGTATTTGGTTGGCTGTAGTGCAACCATCATTTGATGACCTTCAAATTTACTGTTCGAGAGTTTATTTGTAATTGTTCTGACTACTGGAACCATTGCAGTGTTTGTTAGTGTATTTATTGATGCTCAACAGTGTCAAAAACAATCCCAATGAAACAATTTCAACCAAAAAATCTGCATAAGTTGACATTTTGGCAAATCTATGTACATGCCATGTACTGAACTTTCTATAACAATAAAAATAAGTGAACTGCCAAAACGTTTACGATGGCCATGGTTTGCCATGACAGAATTCAACAGCAATGAATATGGGTTCGGAATCTGGTCATGTTAGATCTTAAATTTATTTATGACTGAAACTGTAGTTTATGGACAGCCATAAAAATCTTAATTTGCACCAACCAATTTTTACATGTATGGGACAGCCAAAAACGAACAAAATAACATGTTTTAGGAACAAAATAGTTGGTTACACAGATAGAAAAAATTAATTTTGCTGCACAAAACTATTTTCTTATCTTCAACATTATCATTTTCTCAGTGTAAAAAATTATCTAATAATGCAATTCCCTTAAAGCTTATGGTTCACAATCATCAAATAAAAATACCTAAGCTGTTTCAAATGAAATGGGCAGTGTACGTTTTCATAAAAAAATTATTGTAGTACTTTATTGTGCTGCAAGCTCATGCAAAAGATCAAAGTCTAGCAAAACACAGTGTGTCAGTCAGCCTGCCCTACCAGCCAACTGCAGAAACAACAAGAATTCTGAGAAACGTTCATTCCAAGACAGAAATCTGATCGCGAGAAGAGATAATGAGCCAGCAGTCTGCCAAGTGCTTTTAAATCCTCCTACCTTTGCTCCTCTGCCTGCCACTAACCTGAAGAAATTCCAAGAATCGCCACTGCAATCTTCTGCAGCAGCAATGCATTAAACTGAGAATGTCCTAAAATCTGAACAGCTTTGTCTTTAAAACTATTGATTTTATGGTTCTAATAGCCATTAATTTGGCATTTTCAAACATGGCACTTATGTGTGGCAGCAATGAAAATGTTGGTTATTGTTTCTTCTGTAGAATGCCGTAGTTATTTCCTTGGTACACTGTGTACGTGCTGAGTGGGAAGTAATTTCCTACGATCCTGCACTCATAGCCAGCGAAAATTTGATGCTTTATATGTACATTAGTTTGGCCTTCTTGGATGTTGTAAAGGTGTTTTCTAGCCATACAATGCTGGCATAGTGACTTAAATGTAGGATGTCCTATTTTAATCTGTTTCCGAGTTTTGTATAATCTATAGTGGATAATTTCTCCGAAGTCTGCACATTGACCTTATGCAGGAGTTCAAATAAATATTATTTAATAAGAGAAATATTTTACTTACGTAAACCAAATTTCATCAGAACAAAGCAGACAGTCGTATGTTCACATGATCAAAACCTTGTACACATATTTTCAACAGGTCTCGTATTATAAAGCAACAGATTAATGAAATTGATTATTAAATATCTCCACTAAATTAAAAAAAAATTAACAAAATCATGTATACACAACAAAAATAGCTTAACAAAGTAGTGTACAAAATTTCATCGAGATCAGCCATAAAAACTGCAACTAGCACTCCACCTTAAGGGTCGATAATTTACGACTGCCACTCTACAACTCCTCAGAAATGTTTTCCTTTATTTTGGGGAAAAAAGGGCATGCTATACATGAGTAAATACTTACATTTGTTTCAAAGTTCGTTAATGATGTTCCTTTCTAACACAAACTCCTGTAAATTTTTTGAACCAAACTAGAACCAATCTTTGACATGGCAATAAATTTCGAACTGAACCGGAACATAACCATAAAGTTCGGGTTCGGTTCGAAATTCGAACGTTCAACCCATCTCTAATTAATACAGACATCACACCAACAACTAAACAAACAACACAGATGACACAGACAAAACAAAATGGCACAGACAATACAAAAGAACACATTTACACATAAATTACAACAATATGCAAAATAACATGATGATAAAGTTAAAAGACATAATGAATAGACTTAAATTAATAAAAGTTAAGGTTAAAACATACAATTTAGTTAAATATTTGAATAAAAAAAGAGCTTACTGACTAATTTAATGTTCATAAATGTCAAGAAAATTTATTTTACGACCCCTAAAGGTATAAAATTAAAAAAATAGAATATTGAAATTCAAAACACATATATTAACAAGGTCTTTTCTAGTTCTTAAAGTACAGAAAGTAAGGGAGATTCTATGAATATAATTCGGAATCTTAAGATCTGCTAAACTGGAAATGGCAGAACAATGTTAATAATATAAAAATGCATTTACTATAAATAATGCACCATTTGTGTCTTGATGGATTTTCAATGTCTGAGTGTTAAAATCTAGTCAGTTCACTGTTATAATCAAAAACTAAACTTTTGGGAAATCTATTAAATATAAGTTTAATAATATTTCTTCGAATACTTTATAGTCTATTAGAGTCTGTAGTTGTGATAAAATTCCATATAACTGGACAATAATATAATCTAGATCTTACTAGGGAATAGTAAAGACACAAAAGAGATTCAAGTGATTAAGCAGAAAATGTGATAAATATAATTAAACCTAGAGTATGACATATTACAAATGAGACTATCGACATGACAATTAAAATATGATTTTGAATCTAAGAGCACCCCAAGATCTCTAACGTACCCTATTATTTTAATTACATGATTTTTAATATAATATTTATATAAAATAGGATTTGTGTTTCTTGTAAAGGAAATAAATAAGGATTTATTTGTTTGGAGACATTGCATTAACAGTACACCAATAAGTAATAGCAATTATATCATCTTATAAATACACACAGTCATTGCTATCTTTAATATTTTTGCAAATCTTGAAATTGTTAGCATAAAGAAGAGCTCGTGAATGACCTATAACACTACATAAATAATTTATAAATATATTAAAAAGCAATGGAGAGTGTTCCACCTTGAAGAACACCAGAAAGTAAATGATAAAAGGTAGAAAAAGAGGTATCAATAGTTACAGTAAATATTCTATTAGAGAAATAGTTAGGGAACCAATTGACATATGATTTATCTAAACCTATAGCTTGTGATTTAACTAAAATAATTGAGTGTTTACTAGTATCAAAAGCTTTCCTAAATCAAATATATAGAATTAATTTGATTTTGGGTTGTGATATCTCCATATAAATCAATAATAAAAAAAATAATAAGGCTAGTGGTTGTGGTTTTACCTAGCTGAAATCCATGTTGGCTATCTGCTATTAAGTGTTTTGTAAAAGAATTTAAATATCTGTGAATTATTTTTCCAAATATCTTAGAAAAGCTACATAATAATGAAATAGGTCTATAATTATTAACATCATGTTAGTTCCCTTTCTTAAAGATAGGAACCACAACTGCCTTTTTCCATAAGCTAGGATATTCACCACAGGAAAGACTATAATGAAAAAAAAAATGAGTTAAAATTGGAATAAACACTTTAGCACAACCTTTATTTTTGAAATTAGGAATGTCTATTCCAGTGGCCCTACTGCTTTTAAGCCTTTTTATTGCCCACAAAACCAGAACATTGTGTAATTGTAAGTGTCAATAGATGTAAATTGTTTCTATCAAAGTTACACTGCGGACTATTAACTTGTGTTGACTGTACATTCACCTGAGCAAAATGTTTAGCAAAAGTATTTGCAAGAACTTCAGGATCTTGAATCATTGTTTTATTAAATAATAGCAACATTTTTCCTGCGTAACAGTTTTCATAATTTTCACATATTTCCAAAAATTACTAGGATTATTTTTTTAATCATCATGTATATTAGATTACCATTTTTCTTGTCTATTCTAATTTTAACTTTCACAGCTCTCCTATAATCAGAAAAGTGTGAATAATTATAATCAGATTTTTTTCTTTCTTTCTTTCTTTCTTCAAAATCTGAATAAATGTTCTTTCATTTTTAAGAGTCTAATAAGAGCTTTAGAAAACCATACAGGATATTTATTTTTTTAAATGTTTTCCTTAGGAATGGCGACTTACTTGTAAGAAAATCTACCATTGAGTCAACATGTCAAGTAAATTGAAGGCTACAAATAATAATAGACAATCACCATTTTGTAATTCCTAATATACAATGTGTTGTTATTTTCTTTATAACTTTCAAAATCAACCTTACTGTGACAGATTAAAGAAGGTGATAACATCTTCCTCTACAATAGCATCCACAGATTTTTCAATAAACTTGATATGAAAACTTGAAAACATCAAGTCAAGTAATTCAGAAAAAAGCTTAATGAAATTGAATTGATCAAGAATAAGTGAATGCATTCCAATCAATACCATGTACACTAAAATAACCAACAATAAATATTTGATCTGAATAATTAGCCAATTCAGAATCTATAAAATGAAAATAATCATTACATTCATTAACAGACAATTATGGACGAAGATAAATATTTCAGATAGGGATTTTATTTGCATTACAGCTAGAAATTTCTACTGAGACAGACTCAATGTATTCTTTTTTAAAATCAAATTTTTGTATAGAATGTGGATATTTAAATGAATCAACAGCAATAAGAACTCTATCCCCTCTTGTGAGGTTAGTAAGTTCGGCATTATGATTTTTACGAAATATATTGTATTTATCAGAAAAATAATGTGAATCAAGATTGTTGCTAGTAGGCCAAGTTTTGGTTAAACAAATAATAGAATAATCAACACTATATTAATATTTTGTGAGAACAATAAAGTGAGTTCATTAAAGACGGTGAGAACAATAAAGATATAGTTCACAGACCTCTTACATTTTGATAATAAATACAAATATCATCCTTCCTTGGAGCCATTAACTAATAATAATAGAAGCACCTCTGTTTGCCTGAACATATCCTAAGTGGTTACAATATCAACTCCTCTAGCCGATGAATTATTAATTACTGTCTGATCTTCGTTCTGAGCCATAGGAAACTCAGATGCACTTGTTGCACCAAACAGCTGCTCATTCTGAAGCCTTCCATAAAAAGGGCTAATTAAGCGGCCAGAAAACTGTATTAAAAATACAATCATAATTGGGATCTGCCACTAACACATAGAAAGAGGAGTAGGAGTAAAATCTAGTTTACAATGTTGCAACTTTTAGGTTAGAAATTTTAAGTTCTTGGTTAATATATGTCACAATATAATTTTCTTGGACATCAGGTGCGAAACTAGAGACAAAAATAACCTTCATGCGGGGCTTCAAGGTTTTGGGTATTATTTAAATGTTCACGTTGTTTCTAACTCCAAGCGGCACTTGTTTGTGGGCAACACCTGGCTTGGATGTTGGTGACCCACTTTCAGCGGAGGCCTTTGTTCCACATTTGCGAACCGTCACAAAACCATCCTCATCAGCGGTAAGCTCAGTAGATGTTTCCGGCTGTGCAGTGTCTTTTTTTTTTTTTTACTGATGTGTGACATGGTTGAACCATATGGTGCCTTATTTTGTGTATTAATTTCGGAACTGGTGGCAGATACTTGAACATTTGTAGCAATTTTACTGTATGATTTTTTTGAGGGGGTTGTAAAACACAGACAGCCGAACAAGACATGCACACACAATTTTCTTTAGACACTTGTTGACTTTCAATTAAGGCCCAAAGCAGAGAATTGTCCTCTTTAAGCTCTTGTACTTCTTTCAATAGATCATAAATTTTCCGATATAGAACCTCAAACATAAACTAACACTGGAATCCACGTTGTCAGGTATTTTAAGTAGAAATATATTCTTGTTCAACTGCTTCACTGTCCATTAACGTTAATTTCAGTGCATATTTTTTTTTGTTCAGCATTAGAAAATTTTTTCTCTATAGTATTATTTAACTTACTAATTTTTTTTGGTGAAAAACGAAACATGTTTGACACATCATTGCTGTTTATGGACACATAGTTTCATTTTCACTTGCTGTAGTAATGCACTAGGTATGAAAGCGGGTGCCACATGTTTCTAAACATTTAACAAATTTTTGCGTACTGTAAAATGGCTTACCACAAACCGAGCATAGCTCCGCACTGGGGGGCATACAAAAATCCCTAAACTCCGAAGGTTTGGGTGTTTCCGACACTTTTAATCACAAAAAAATAAAGTCTAGCAGGAGCAGAAGTGAAACACATCCTCCTACAAGCGCCAAGTGCCTTATAATTATTTATTTATTAAAGCTTATTGTGCCACCCAACAGTGAGGTACCAGTAATAAGGTGGCATATACATAAAAACATTTATGACATAACAAAAACATGTTGGACAAATACACTACAAAAACAAATCAAACAAAAACAACACACAAAAAAAAAACACAAACAATTAAAACCATATGGAGAACTATAATAAGAAAAAGAGAAACAATGAGAATCAATACAAATTGAAATTCATTAAATGGAAAAATAAGTAATTACATTAATTTGCAATACCTGAGGTTTGAACCTGTATATTAGAATAATATTTGTATAGATCGTAAAATAATATCTTGTTACCATAAAAGAGGTCTAAATTTGAGAAATATTTATTAAAATTGCTAACACATCTAATCTTTAAATCTTTTTTATAACCTACAACAGCAAAAGTATGTGATATTCTACGAGTATATTGAGGTGCTTTTAACCAAACTTTTTTACTAATAGCTAGACATAATAAATAATTTAAAAAAAAAATTAATTAAATAAAGAGCATCTAAAATGGATCAACATTCAGTTAATGACAGAGTTTTGTATTTAACTAATTCAAGCTTATAATCGTAATCTGTACGTGATGAGTATCTAAGAAATAATAATTTGAAAACCTTCTTTGTATATTCTCTATTCTATTAGCATCAGTCACAGTAACATAATTCCATACTACAGAGCCGAGCAATATTCTAATTTGGATCTAATTAAAGAACTGTATAAACATAACAGTGAAAGAGGTGATGTAGCAGAAAAGCTTATAAATTTAATTAAACCCAATGTTCTATTAGTATTGCTTATTATGCTATCTGTATATACATGAAAAAACAACTTAGAGTCTAATATTATACCTAGATCTTGTATACATTCCACTTTTTTAAATATAAGCAAACAAAAATTTTTTTACGAATGACAGAGATACACAGTTTTCATTTTATTTAATTTCATACAGTTTTTTATACACCAATTATTAACTGCTGTGATGTAATTTTAAAGCAATTGGGGAATTGTTAATTTAAAAATGTAATATTTTGTACTCCTTTTTCAAAGTCATTATTTTTGTACTATGTTTCTGTTTCATATTTTGTATCTTGTAGGGCAGAGGAAGTAAAAGAAAAAAATACAGATGAGTGGTACTCGGAAATTAAAATTATAAATGGAAACTAGTTTTCTCGCTTTCAGCAGTCACTCTCTTAAACAAAATCAGCTATCTGCTATTGATTTGATTTTCCATGAATTAGTTGGAAGATCAGTATCTAGCTGCAGAGCACAAGACTGCTCCTAAAGTGCATTCTTTGCCTCTTCAACTGTTTCTCCTTCTTTGACAAGCAACGTACAAAGGAATTTGTCAACAAGAAAATAACCACGTGAAAAGTAAGCAGATTCAAAATTTTTAAGTCTGTAACCTCTGCATGCATCAAAATTTCATTATCTTTAAAAAAATTTTAAAACAATGTAGTCACATGACAATTACAATTTTTTTTTACAGGACTGTAAAATAGCACTTTTTCTAAGGTTTCAATGACATAACTACCTGTACTGCACTGCGGTCTATAACAATATCCTAGACATTCTTCTGATTTACTGAATCATTATACTTAATATCACTCAGAGAAAATGACGACTGATGGGCTTTACAAACTTGGTAAGTAAATCATTCAACAGCTGAGAAAAGCATATTTATTAATACATGGATATGATGTGCTTTTGACTACAGTGACTACGCTATCAAATATGGGTATGGCATGCAACAGAAATATCACACAGCTTTGTTAACATCATCTGTAAGATGGTCTTGAACCAAATGTAGTTTTAGTTTTTCTTTGAAGAATGATCTTCATATGACAAAGGCAGTTTTGAAGTGAGTTTACTGGGCTTCATAACTCCACCAGAGTTGACTTCTGACTAGATGCTGGTAGTAGTCTGACAACTTGAGGCTACAGACTTTTCAGTTGGTTTAACTTGTTTTTTTAGTATCTTGTAGATACTTAAAGTACCAGAACTAGATGGTCGCTGAGTATCCATTTCTTCCTTATTAGAACCTCACTAAAGGCTGCCATAAATCCACAAGCTGTTTTAAGCACACACCCAATGAAAGCCAGTATATAAACACACGTGTTTTAGCACTCTTTTAACATCTGTGTCACAAAGATTCTGAAGCTCTTTCAGTCTGTCTTTTCGTTTGTTACTTTTCTCGAGATAATAGTACATATGTACACGAATCTTGTCCACATTAATTTAAAGTCCCTTCGATCTCTTCTCTGTGGCCAAATGTAACAAATGGCAGGCACAACCTAAGACTATGATATTTTCCTGATGCTATTTCAATAATGCTGCAACCCCATATTTTGATCCAGTCGCCACTGCTGCATTGTCTGACCCTAGTGCAATGCAATTTTCCAATGGTATTTTACCATCCGTAAGTGTAGCTACTATCATCTCCCCTATGTTTTTACCTGTTACAGAACCCTGCAATGATGTGACTGAATGCAAGACACTCTTCACGATCCAAATGTTCTGCGCTGTAGTAAGTGATGACTATTGGGTACAGTTTAGAGTCATCATTGCTTCCCTCTGTTGCCACTGGAAAAGGAACAGTCTTCAACACATGTGTTATACTTATTTAATGTTTTTTGCCATTTAATTCATTATTGCTGTCGTTTCAGTGTGTCCGCAAACCATAATGTTTTGCTTCTTCAGATTTCTGAAACATTTTCAGAAACAGATGTTCGGCATGATCTGCTACAGCAGCAGGTAAATTATGCTCAACAATAAATGCAGTAAAGTAGCATTCTGCCATAATTGCATTAAATCGTCATTCTGCACACTGAAAATTTTTTTATTTTGCAAGACTTGGCTTGGGCTTCAGCCGATCCTTGTCTGTATGCTTCCCTGAATTCTGATGAACTTTTAAATCACTCTTTCCACCATGCAGAATATTAAAGTCACACACACCACAAATTTTGTCAAATTCTCACCTTTCTGTGAACGCCAGGGAAGTCTGTGCAGTAAGACTGCAGAAACACTTCCTTGGAAAACTATTCTTTTCACAGCGTCCCACCATTTTATGAAAAGTAGAGTCCACAGATACCGTAGCACAAACAACCGACACCACATATTCAAGTCGCTTCATTCAACAGTATCGAAATACAGATAGTAAAATTGATATTGCCCCAATCACGGAAGAACTTTGGCACATGTCATGTATCATTGTGACTGATACTGACTGAAACATCATGGCGGAAAGGAAAACATGCAACAGTGTCTTAGTGACCACCAGACCATTCTTACCACATGTACAAAACTTGCCCCCAAATCCACAACCATGTCATTCATGATGCACAAGAAATTAGAGGCAAATTAGAAACATGGAAAATCAAATCAATAGCAGATAGCTGATTTTGTTTAAGAGAGTGACTGCTGAATGCGAGAAAACTAGTTTCCATTTATAATTTTAATTTCCGAGTACCACTCATCTGTATTTTTTTCTTTTACTTCCTCTGCCCTACAAGATACAAAATATGAAACAGAAACATAGTACAAAAATAATGACTTTGAAAAAGGAGTACAAAATATTACATTTTTAAAATTAACAATTCCCCAATTGCTTTAAAACATTATAACAATTAAAGAGTTTACATAAAAATGTGTCATTAAAATAATGCAACTATACACATATACACGACAAGGTACTTAACTGGAACAAATTCCTAAATAAAGCCTACATTAAAAATTTTCTGCATTTTACATGTCTCAAAGTGAGACAAACCCCTTAATGTGACCCCCTCACCCCCCCAGAAGTGGACATCGATCGTCGTCCAATCAAATTCAAAGGCGGCGCTGATATCACACAGTGACTCCCTCAGTTGCCTCAGCTGCTGCTAGGTGAAAGGAACACTGCCTGCACTCAGTAAAACTCTGGTATTTGCTAAAGCTACCTGGCACCAGTGTCATGGAGTCTAATGCTTCCTTGAGCTGCCGTCCATAGGCAAATGTCTTCAACAAATTAAGTATCCATGATCCCAGCCAGATTGTCGTGAAGTAGCATAATTCCGTTACAAACAAAGTAACCGAGAACAAATGCGGGGTACAGTGCAGCCACTACAATAATAATCATTTCTTTAGTACCTGTCTATTAAAGTTGCATTTTCATTTTCAAGCAATCTACTAAATACTCAAATATTACAATAAATCACTTCCTGTTAAACAATTTAAATAAATATATATATATATATATTTTTGTAAGAAAACTTACATAATTCGTAAAATCGTACAAACTGCAAAAATTCTGACAAAATATGAAAAAATTGTACAAGTTGGCAGCTATGAACATGTATGTGTTTAAAATGCTGATTACAATAGTTATTACTTTTCGATGTTTATTTAATGAGTATGCAGTGGATATATGAGCCAGCTAATGCAAACACCAGCAGAAAGTCACATGACAGTGATTATTTTGATAGGTATGTGGAAAGATACGCAAATCAATGGACAGAAAGTAGAAACTAGCAAGGCTTTCAAAAGTGCTCACTTTATTGTGAACTGTCTTTACTTAGCTTTCTGACTACCTTAACTCTCCAACAAACCGCCTTGTAATCATGAAGAAAGGAGAATGGAACAATGTCATAGAGTAATTTATAAATTTTCAAGTACAGTAATTAGAATTTTCTTTTTGTTATGAAAGCCATGTAACATGCACCACTTAACAGTGTTTTAAAGAGAACAATTGATTTGAATAATACATGACCTTACATATCAAATTATCATGCATTACCTCTGAAAACATCAAGCCATTAAATGAACCGTTTGAGACAATTCATGAGGTAGACTCTACAACTAACATTTAGGACCAGCTACAAAAATATGAAAGAAAAGAGTAACCCTGTAAGTGCTTTTTTCTAAAACTTATGTTTAGAATACCGAACTTATGTGATGAAATCTCACATTTAAGATATTTTTTTTAACTTGATATATCTCAAAATATAATAAAGACAAAGACAAAAATGGTAACTTCACTTTATAATGCATATGAACACTGTACTTGCCTGCTTTGATCAGAAGAGCTCTGCATGTGCTCGTGATGGCAGTTTTTGACTGCTCTTCACTTAGTCCAAATATAAGGCCTCTAGATTGCACAAGATTAAGGCTTTCAACTTTCTTTAAGAAATAACAAAATACTGCACTTAATAAATAAAAAAACTAGAATTGTCTATTCGAAAAATAACAAATAATGTTTAGTGTGTAAAATTTTACAAAAAAAAAGTATGAGAAATACATTAAATTGCAATAAGTCACTGAGCACCCTCTGGCAAGTAAGTGAATTGTCTGGACATGTCATACATCACACACCTATTAACATAAGGTTGACATGTATATGACGTACAGCCATCAGTATGAATTAATGATGCAAAATTAGTGATGTTGAAAGGGTAGGATTTCACACACATTTCCAATTCCTCATGTAACTGTGGGTGACAGAGTGGTGAAATGGAAATGTGAGGTAATAACAGTATAATAACCCACACCTGATGGACCAAAAAAACTGACAAATCTGAGCCATCAAAGGCAGAGATGTGTGGTGAATTCAGTGGCAAAATATTTTCAATCAACAACTGGAAATACTGTAACTGATCACGCCATCTGGTGGGTAGTGACTGCACTTGGATTCCACAGGTAAGCTGCAGCCCACAAGTCTAAGCTTATTACAACAAATTATGAGAAGATGAACTTGCATACTCCTCTAATATTCAAACCAAACGCGGTTATCCTGCAAAAAAATTTTATATTCCTTCAGACAAAAAAATAGCTTTGTTACAAGGCTCCATACAACTGTTCATATTTTGAGCTTGAAACAAAGATTGTTTGACACCAAGAGTTGGTAAGAATGGAGTCAGAACTTACCAACTGTTCACCAGCTCTCTGCAAGGTAGCATTTCATAGTTGAATTAATATGGTGGGCATCATTATTAACCCTTTAAGCATGAGACCAGTCATGACAGGCTGATTTATATCGGTCCCTCACTATGATAAGCATCATATGAAGGGCCGATTATATTGGACTATCACTGAGACACATCATATGACAGGCTGGCATGCAGTTATGCTGCCAAACGGGAAGTGTAGACTAGTGCCGATGCATTCTGTTCCTACACGGACAGTTGTGTGTATCCATGCACTCCGTGCTGTGATGCTGTGCTGTGTGAATGTGTCGTGATGTATTTGTGGATTGTGGTGTTGCATTGTGAGTACATGTCGGTGTGTTGTGAATTGGCATGAAAAAAAGACGTATCCACGTAGTTTACAAGGATTCCAAAACTACCACATATGTCTGAGCAGAAGTTGTAGTAAATACTAAGTGACAGTGAGGATCTGTCAGATCACTGAGTGTTAGATGACAATGTGCACAACGAAAAAAGAACTGCATCACAGTAACCATTGAATCCACAGATATTAAGCATGACATGGAAATGCATAGGCATGTAATTTCCAACATGTCATCAAATTCAGATGACAGGGATGGTGAATGTGACACGTATACAACAGTGAAGTGTCAACATACCATGTCCTGCTGGACAAAATATAGCATTTCGCTATAGAAGATTAGTATATATTTTTTGATAACTATGAACCTGTAATGTTTTGAATATGATTTTAATTAGTTTGTTTACATTTAACATAATATTAATTTCATCCCAGACAGATTATTTTTCAGTATTTTAAAGTCACTAAATATTTATTTTTGTACGTCACACATCCATTTTTTTTTTTAATAACTCGTATGGTGGAATTTTAACCTGAAAATCTGAAACAGTAAATTTATATTGAATTTTTATATTCCTAAACAAATTTTGTTATTTTGAAAAGGTAATTAACTGTTCTTCACTTTTATTGCAATTGTAATTTTTTTTCTCACAATTTTATGTTTTGCTTCAACGGAATTAGTATTTTTGATAGTGCTGAGGTGAGAGATAGCTGCTGGAAGTAGTTTGCTTCTAGATGGGACCTTAAATTTTTACGGCCGTGTTTTAATTACGCCAGGATTTGGATAGTGTAATCCCAGGCGCCACCGTAAAGATAGGTTGTGAAAGTTGATCCCAGAAGTTTGAGTCATATTAGGAGAATCCGGCCATGCTAAGAAGAAGGCAAAGATCCTGAGATTCCAGCTAATTTTGGAGTTGTTCCTGCTGTCAGATGACGTGGTGCCACTTAGCGCCAGATGCCATTAGCAGCAAGTGATATGCCACTTCAGGAAGGTGACACTAACCCTTTATCTAAGCTGGAAGGGCTCATCCATCTATAACTGAAATTTAGTACACTTAAAAGCATTATGGACTTTGGCATTGGTAAAGTTTCTAAAGATAATTAGTCTGAATTAGTATGCATAAATGCAAATCTGTGGTCCACTGATCTACTTATTGAGACTAGTGCTGAAATGTTAATTTGTGAACCCTGAGAAACTTTAAATTATTTGAGAATATGGTAAATGGAGATTTAATTAATTTTTGAAGACAAAACTGATTTTCCATAATTTTTTTTAACAGTAAATTTTTTTTATGGATGTCAATAACTAGATTTTTATTGCAGTTACGTGAGCCAGTTAGTAAATTGATTTTTCAGATGTTAATTGGTGAAGCAGCACTATTTAAAATTCCTAGGGTTTTTGTTTTTTCATTTTCTTTTATATTAAAAAAGTATTGCAAGGATGATGGAATTTTGAAGTAATTATACATAATCTTTTATAGCTACATTAACTTTTGTTGCATTGACACTATCAAGATAATCTAATATTTTCAGTCAGCACATATTATTTTTTTCATCCTAAACAATTAAAACAAATAATAAAGTATATTTTGAAATAAAACACTACAGCAAAACATATTCTGATTTTGTTTTTGTTTATACAATTGACTTCATCTTTAACATCATACTTAAAGAATGCAATTTTATTTTATGAGTAAAGAAATTTATTTCTACTTTAATAACTCTTGGCACCATTGGAAAATAACAGTATATGTTTTTTTTTTCTACAAAGGTAGATGAGGTGGCAGTTCCCAAGGTAAGAGAAAGTAAATGGTAAAATCCAAGGTATTCTTTTTGATTTTCAGTGAAAATGGAATAAAGTTCCCTCCCTCTTCCTATCCTATTTTCTCTCACAAACACATCATCTCACTCACACAACAAAACATAAAAACTAACCACTTGTCTTTTATAACAAAAGGAATGTTCTCCTGTTGTGCATCCATTTATCACGGAAAATGCAGAAGCTATGTGTGTTCAATCTTGCAATAATTCCTGATATTATTCCGGCGACATTTATAGCCTTTATTGCAGACTAAAGCAATATATAGTACAACAATTTAACTGAACAACATCCAGTTCTGTCCTGTATGACTAAGTGGATGGACATCACCTGCGATGAATTGTATTGTTTTCTTGCTTTATGCCTCCTGATGCCTTACGTAAAGAAGTTGGCACTACATGAGTATTGGTCAAAATATTAGCTGCTGACAACACCCATTTTTTCGCAGAAGTAATGACGAGAGACAGGTTTAAAATGATCCTTAGTGTTCTGCACTTTGCTGACAACACCTTGCCGCATGGTGGGGAGTGACTTTACAAAGTACGAGCCGTTGTTGACAAAATAAGCCAGACCTTCTTGAGTGTTTTCACCCTGTTTGCTAAATTATATATTGACGAAAGTCTGCTGCCATTCAAAGGGAAATTATTATTCAAGCTGTACATCCCTTATAAGAAATGTTCATTCGGATTAAAACTGTTTGTATTATGTGACTGCAAGATGGGCTTCATGCCAGATTACATTGTTTACACAGGAACCTCAAGTGACATAGATGAATACGGACTTGGTAAATCAGAGGATATAGCAGCCACACTTCTAAAACTGTATCTGCAGAAAGGGCATACTTTATATGTGGACAATTCGTACACAAGTAATGCATTATTTATGTGATTGCACAACACGGCTACAAATGCACGTGGTACTGTCCGAAAAAATATGAGAGATATTGTTGTGAAGTAATTTTTGCAAGGTTATTTTTTTGTTAGGATCCCCTTCATTTTTTCTGGGGAGCACTCTTTTTTTTCTTATCATCCATTACGTAATTTTATTATTTTCATTGGTTTTTAGGATTTTTGAAGTTGATTGTTGTCATTTTGGGGTTAGGTGTGCCCTTCTTTCTATTTGTTCAGATACGAGTCCTTTTTGGTGTGTTGGTAATAATTTTATTTTAATTTGGGTTTTTGGTTATAATTTTTAAAGCCGTTTTGCTTTTGTTTTGATGTCCATGCAGTTCAGTACCTTCGCCCTTAACATAATAGTCATGGTCTGTTTTGAGTTCAATTTGCAAATACCTTTTTAAATTCTTGTTAATTATTTCATTTTCTATACAGGAGTCTTAATTTGTTTTTATTGGAAGTCATCTATAATTTTTTTAAATTCTTTTAACTTTTTGTGAAGGGTTCAGGTTTTATAATTTTATTTTGAGCAGGATGGGTTTTAAATAATTTAAAAAGAGTTTGGTTACAAGACTTTTAAATCGTTCACATTGCCTTCCTGGAAATACTCATTAACTTGCCTGTGGATACTTCTAGAGTCGGTGTTGGAAATGTTTGTCCTCTTTCAGAGCTAAGTTCAGTCTCATCACTCTTGGTACCGGCCGCAGATGAGCATGGTTGTCTTTGCCACTGTGTCGGTAAAGTAGCTGTCATCATTATCCCAAATTGTTTTGTGTTGTCCTGTGGTGATTGCGGACATTCCCGGAGCTATAAGCTGACGATGACGTTCAGACCTGTGCGATCATGGGTGATGCAAGGGGAAGAGGGATGTTTTTATGCTGTAGGCAGCAAACAGAGTATAGGCAGCTCAGGGGACAAGGGAAGGGGCCTGGTGCTGATAATGTGTTTGTGGGTGACCGCACGTGTGCGTGGAGAGCTGTGATTGGCTGAAAGCCAGGTGACGCAAACAATGATGCCAGGCGCGACTTTGTTGATAGAAGCCAGCTGTAGAGGGATATCGTTTTTAAAGGGTTGTAGTAGGGATGGGTACTCGAGGGTGCACTCGAGGAGAGTCGTCACACGTGGAGTCATGAGAGCAGAGACAGAGAGCAGAGACGTAACAGAGTCCGTGGCGCAGTCATAGCAGGCAGGCTGGAGTGACCTGGTAGGACAGACTAAATGTAGGCCATCAAAAAGATAAATAATCTTGGTTATGTAGTTGTAATTTTTTACTGTAGGGGCTCCAGTAGGTTAAGTTAAGTTTTTAGGACTGTATGTTTTTGGAGTTAAAAGTCTCTTGGATGTTTAAGGTAACTTCGGTGAGGAGGACCTATTGTGTTCTTTTTCAGTATGTGGTCCCTTGTTTTTGTGTCAATGCAGACAAAAGTCTATTTCTATTGAGTCGGTAGGTCAGGATTTTGTCATCATAATGAGAATGAAATAGTGTCGAGACATTTTTTTATTTTGAGCAAACACACGTCTTCCTCCTGTCTATAAATTTGTTCTCCAGTTGCAATGAATGTTAAAGGCTAAGAAAAATAGAAGTTTTAATTTTAGAATTGACGTATGCTAACATGCTGTGCAGCACAGATACGCGCTCTACAGGCGACTTAACCCCATCTACGAGCCACCAGAGCTCGAGGCAAGTCATTAAAAATGGCAAAGTAATTTCAAGCATCGAGCAAGGAGACTCCACACATTGGACAGCTGCATACATGAAAGTAATTGACACATTTAATTATGAAATGTATGGCCCGCCCGAAATCCCGCATGCAAGCACCACCCCCACAATAAAATACAATATTTTTGACGAACACTACCCTACTATTTAGCTGTGGAAGAAGTTTCAGCAAACCCACAAGATGGCAGCACCTCTGCGACCTTGTGATGTCATAACCCACCAGCCTCAGGAAAAGATGTTTTAATTTGTTGTTGCCTCCAAGTGGGGAGATAAGAAATGAGCAGCCCTGCCGCAACCTACCCTTGCGTTGGAAGGCTACTTTACCCCGCACCCCCGGATGATAGCTGATCACGGGATTTATTCGTATATAAGGAATTCCAGAATCACGCTCCAGCCGGACTCACCGGCCGCATAGGCCAGTGAGCACTCCTCGGTCTGTTAAGAAGACTTCTCTCCTCTCCTCAGCCTGCCACATGGCTCAGCTCCAGAGCTTGTGACATAGCTCAACCTCCAGAAGCCTGAAAGAAGACTTCACCTCTGCAGACTACGAAGGCTGCACCATCCCTGCAGCTTGGATAAGGCTCGTCCACCACTACACCAGCTGACCGTGAGGGCAGCACCATCTCCAGAGGTAATCCCACTCCTGTACCCTGCACCCTTTACCCCAGTCAACTGCCATGACTCGCGGGTAGCAGGTCATCACACCTTAGTTTACCTCCGGGATAAATTCCGGATAATTAAAATATACTGTAAAGTAGCATTTCATTTATAGTAGATTTATTTCTGCAATTTATAAATCATAATTTTTTCCAGGCTCCCCTTCGCCTGTTTCAGTGTGAAATATCCCACCAGTATTTTTCAACTTATTAGTTATTTTCTTGTAATTGATTAGCCGGGGCTTTCTACTTTCAAAATAACGTAATAAAGTTAACGTGAAACTTACTTTGTCCATTTACCATCATTTTACGTTAGTCTCTGTCTCATTAGCATTATTGGTTTTCATTGTATTTGTACTAGTTGTACCAGGTTCATTATTAATTCCTGCTGGAGACTAGCCATGTGGTGCACCAAACTCTACAGGAGGAGCTTGCAGAAAGCCTTAGTTTGTGCAAGACATGCCGGAGCTCCTGAGTTTCCAGGGTACCCGTGCCTACCTTCAGTGAGGTCCCAATACCGGACTGCACTTCTACACATCAGGACCTTGGGTGTGACTGCGCATTTGCAGGAAGGTCAGGGGACTGAACAAATGCATAGTAAGAAAGGTGGAGTCCAGTGTCGTCGACAACGTAGGGAACACTGTGTCTTAGAGAGGGCTCTCAAAGCCAACACCCCTAAAGAGGACACGAGTAAGGTCGAACTCCAGCCTTTGGGAACTAAAGTAGTACCTAGGCCAATATCCCCTTTTAATCCTCTAGATCACTGGACACACTTATACAAATATTTAGGTGCCTGTTGCCAGAATATGATCCGGAGGGAGATCACCCTGCTCAGTTGGAGCCCGCACCTCCAGTAGCCATTGTTACCCCCACCAAGGTAAACCCCCAAGGGGACGAACCTAACACACGCCTCATTAAGCTAGCTTTGGGGAAAACGGTCCAGGTTTTGACTCCTGCCAAAGGTAGTTCCCAAACCACATGCGGTATCGCCCCACACAAATTACGTTCCCTTACGCCAACCCACTCGGCCCATACGAATGCCCCAATTTCCCCAGCCAGGCCATCCACCTCCACCCCACGATTGCTTAAACCGCATTCTCACGTCATACACCCCAGGACAACTGGCATCCCGCCTATTGGCAACCATAGTAATGAGGAAGTTAGAACTCCCTGTGCGGGAAACAATCTCATTTCGCCTCACTCTGGGGTTTGACTTCCCTCGTTTCCGACGGTACCCTTCCATTAAGTGGCCACCCACGGTATCTCAAACCACCACAACCCACCAAGCCAATATTATTAACCAATCACACCATGGTAGGTTTACCTGAAGATCTAGAGAGGGCAGTCAGCGCATTAATCAACCTATCCACGAGGTAGGGCACGCGTCAGAATAGATAATGAAATTGTCAGTTGTTTTGGCTGTAGTAAAATAAATTTAAGTTCATTAAATATTTTTTGCGATATCATTAAGCAGATATGGAAAGAATTGTTTTCTTTGTTACTTTATTGGAGAAAAAGACCAAGGTTAAACCTAAAATGTGTATTCAATGGTCGGTTGTGTTAAATGCACAAGATTTGGGAAAAGTAATAATGAAAGGGTTACCAGATGTCCTCTTTTACCCAGACATGTCCTCTTTTCAAGGTCTTGTAAACTGCCAGACAGGGTTTTACCAAAAAATTGAGATGTCTTCTTTTCCAATAAAAGTGAAAAACAGCAAAACTCTACTCTTTTGTAGGTTTTTTATATGATGTTTAACATTTAGTAACGATGCCAAAAACTTTCTCGCATAAGTTTTAACCTTTTGGAGAATATTATGTCAACAGTTAAATTTTTCCATGGCTATTTCTTGTTTTACAGGTATAAGTTGAGAAGTACCTAATGAATTCAAAATCTCATGATTATTTGCTTGGAAATAGAAACCTGTTAGGAAGAATAAAATTGTCAAAGTAATACGATTGAAATGTATCTGAAACTGAGATATGCGAGAATGATTATCTGTCATTTAAAAAAAAGTATGTCCAATATTTATGTACAACTATGTTTTGAGTGAATACTTCTATATTACTTGCTTGCTAAATATTCTGCAGTGCCTACAAACCAAACTGGATTGGCTTTCATATTCAGAGTGATCATCATTATCACTTCATCTGGTTGCAAAAAAATTGTATTTCTGAAAAACGATATGGGCCCAATTTTTTTGCACAGTTTTAAATATAATACAGTATATCTTCTACTGACCTGTGACTTTACAGATTTTGTATATTTCCATTGTAAAAAATGTGGGTCCACCTTTTATGTGTAATTTTCTCGCAAGTGCCCTCTTTTTAAATGCCAGTTGCTTGAACATGTCCTCTTTTTGAGTGCCACATATCTGGTAACCCTAAATAATGAGTTTTTGATATTTTATTCAAGGAAACAGATTTTTACTAATTATTATGTATTCAATACAAGTCAAAATCAAATCACATATTTGTTTATTCAGTCAAGTCATTTAAAAGATAAAGTTTTGATACAAAAAATATTTTTATATTTTTTAAAATTTTAATTGCCACTTTCAAAAATGATATTTTCATGCCGCAGATCAATCCATATAAATAGATGTAATATTAGGATTAGTTAGAGAGTAAGAGAGTAAGTGAATCTAGAGAGTCAGGCCGACAGTCACGTAGCTGTGAAAGTAGACTACGGTGAGTGAAGAGAGATAGTTTTGCCATTTTATTTGTTACAGGTATTTTAACTTTAGGTGTAAATAATTTAAGAAGTGCCTACAAGTGAGTGTTTCGGTTTGTTCATTTGTTGTTTTAAGAGTTCTTTTATTGGAGGTTCAGGTCGAAAAAATTAGTACTAGGTGGTGCTTGTTTTGATAGCCATTCCTTAGCGATTGTTGTGTGTTTGTTTATAGTCTGAAGTATCGTAACCTTTACCTCCAAATATTGTTCTACTGTTTGCTTATTTTAGTGTCTCGAATAATTTTGACAATCAATAATCAGTGAAGGATTATTCATTTGCAGTTTTAAGGTAAAGTAAGTCTGGTATAGTTGCTGAAGTCAGTTAATACTTGGACAGTATTAAAGATTGTTTTAGTTTACATTGCTGCTTATGCGAAAGGTTTTGAGACAGTTTTTCCCTTTTGTCATTATTTACATATGTGAACCTCTCATACCTATTTTATCTTATAAAGTTATAAAGAGTTTGTAATTTTATTAGTTATCAAGTCACTATTGAAGTTCACTGGAAATAGTTTCTATTGTACAAGTCAAAATTTTATTGACAAAATTTTTATTTGTATTTTATTACAAGGTTGGATATCATTGGCTGTTATGTAGTTTTCATAAAATTTTATTGTTTTCATTTAAAAACCAGAAATATTTAATCAATACTTCAAGGTTCTGATTAAAAGTTTGATATGTAGTTAACCTAACCTAATACACGATTAATAACTAAATTTTATAAATTTTATTTGTTGTATAAAAGCCAGAAATTTAATGTAATAGCATTGTTTTTGATACGTGTTTGTGCTTATTCACACTGTTCCTTTGTAATGAAAGTTAATGGACTATTAAATTTTATTAAGTAAATTTTGTTAATTGATTACCCCTAAATTTTATTGGTTGTTTAAGTTTTGTTAGAATTAGTTATTATTTAAAATATTGTTTAAAATAAAACACGGCTTGTTAGTTTATATTTGAAAACATTGCCTTTTCTTTCGTTCACTCACCCTTCAATCATAATTGACACCCTCATATTCTGGTCATTTGACATTTTAAGGTTAAAGTAAGACAAAAAGCAAGAAATACATTTTGAAAATCTCTGGAAGTATTAGAGTAGATGTTATAGGGAACTGTACCTTATGTTACCATCCAGACAACCCCACAAACCACGTAAGATCCCATTACCCCTCCTACCTTAAGCACTGCCAAGTGAGAAAAATCCTCTTTCCCTTTCTACGACCTCTCTTCCCTTATTTTACGTTTTACCTTGTTTTCCCTGTCATTCAAAATTTTTAAAATTTTGGATTTGGTAAATGGCTCATTGCGGT
The DNA here is from genome assembly GCA_029891345.1 of Dryococelus australis. NCBI lineage: Eukaryota > Metazoa > Arthropoda > Insecta > Phasmatodea > Phasmatidae > Dryococelus > Dryococelus australis. The sequence continues at coordinate 153,024,852 of CM056994.1, forward strand.
GGAGCCCAGGATTTTCTATAGGAGATACAAACATTTGACGTGTTTTGTGGTATACAAGTGTTAGTGTTAAGGGTCCCTGGACTACCCACTAATCAGTCCAGTGGTGGGGACAGTTAACTTCTTGCTAATGTTTTTTCTTGCTAATGATTGGGATGGCAAGATAATTATTTAAATTTTATATATTTTTTTCTCATTTCAACATTCTTTAAATTATTTTTTATTATTAATTATTTTTCTCATTTCCTATACTGTAGGTTTTGAATATTGGGCCACCCAAATTATTTCCTTCTCCCTCTTTAAACTTCCTCCGCTGCCACGATATGCAAAAGTATCGAGACAATTATAAATACACATACGCTCTACCTGGGATTCAAACACAGGAAACCTCGTAAAATGAAGATAATGTGCAATCAATTGCTTCAAATGGGTAGAATTCAGAGCATCAATTTTGGATGTAATCCGTCTAATGTTTCACATACCTAAAATATTTATACACCCATTATTTTGAAAGAAAGTGTCTGAGACCTTAAAACACGTAAGTTTACATGGCTTACAGTAGCAGTACTCATGTGAAAAATATGGTGGAAATTGGTTGATTGGTCCTGAGATAAGGCATAAAAATTTTTTTTCTCTTAATCCGTGTTATCTTACAAAATTGCCTAAAAAAAGAGGTTTTATATATAATGTTTCTAACAGAGACTGTCAGCATAAAGAGTTTCTTTGAATTTGGGTAAATTGTTAAATAGATATTCCAACCTTATCAAAATATTCATATGGCAGTCTTTTTGAAAATAAATCTTTAATCCCATTTAAATCATGTAACTTTACATGGGCTTCTGTAGGACTAATGGTATGAAAAATTTGGTAGAAATTAGTTTAATTGTTCTCGAAAGATTGAAAAATGTTCAATTTCCTCACTTGTCACTATTTTGCAAAAAGGCCAGCAAAAAAGATTTTTGTATGCAAAATTCATGCTTCTAATGAGTACTGTTAGCTTAAAAAATGTGGTTAAATTTTGTTGAATTATTTACAGATATAACACAATCTGAATTATTTGTATAAATTACATTACAAAATACCTGCCACACCTAAAACATGTTAGATTTTATACCCTAATATAGCATTACTTGCATGAAATTTTGGCAGGTATAGATAGATTGGTCCTCGAGACATAGCATAACCTCAATTTTTCATGCGACAATCTTCAGAAATGGAGAACAAAGAGGTTATGCATTAGCACATTAGATGAATGTCATAGATACAGTATACATTAAGTTAATATCAGTTACATAGTTTGTACGTAAATATAGCACACTTAAAACATATACATTAAGGTGAAATATCTGAGCCCATATTTGCTCGTACTTTACTTGTAGAGCCTTCTACCAACAGCATTGGCAGTGACGCCATTGATGACTTTGAGGCTCAGGAATCTCAGGGATGCTGTGGGTTGTGTGTGTTAATCTCACCTGTGCATATTTACAAAACAACTTTTACACATAACACTGCAATACAACACACTTAGGTTGGGCTGGGTAACTAAAGCTACTAAAAGACATTCAACTTTTACACTGAGAAGGCAAGTTTATTTATCAAAGTACCCCACGTGCCACAATATGATTTACAATTTACGTCTCGAGACTGCCTAGCCAGACCCGGTGGGTGGTTCCCCGAGTACGTTACTAAACTTGCACACTCCGTCTGGATGATGCTCGGCAGAGCTTGAAAACACAGCCTCTACAGAGCAAGGAGCCTACAGCCGCTAGGATGGACTGCAGGTTTGCCCAGAGACAAGACACGAAGTATGAAATGGACATGTACAACTAATCTCGCAGCTAACACCTACTCGTAGGGGCTCATCCCCTAACCACATGGTGTGTGGCGATTGTCATACACATAGCGGGTTAGTGCAAAATAGTAGTGTTGTACAAATTACACAAATAACACTTGATGAATGTGGGGCACGACAACTGAGGAAAATAAACACACAAATGTGTGAAATTAGCTTTAGATGGCACAGATGCTACTGGATAGGGTTTTGTAGCAGACCACCTGTGCGAGTGTAAAAACACATTATTTTCCTGAAAATTCTCACACGAATTATCTGCGATAGTTGGATCTGTATTGCAAATTTATCTGTGTTAAAAACGAGCATACAAAATCTCTGAGGATAACGGATCACGGGAAATACAAGTACATCTGATGACAGCGTGGTCAGGAACATAAACACATCAAAAACGTAAAATACAAGACCCCTTATTGAAAATATTACATAAAACCCTGAGAAAAATTATAGCGCACAAGATGAAACAACAATTAGCCCTCAGAATGTGGTGATTGCATCGATACAGACTTGGTGATCTCTGACCACGTGGCCGTGGGCGATGTGGCCACAAAACAAGTTAATATTACAAAAATCCTCAATTATACAAGCATATTACCCTTAATATTACGCATCACAATTAAGCAGAAATCACATTGAAAAGCCCTAGGCATGGGCGGATGACATCTGATATACAAATAGCGTGGGCCGCATGGCCTTTCCGACACATCTCCCTCTCATATCATTAGCATCTCAAAAAGCCTGAAAAGGCTGCAAATTACAGTAGAACTTAGTTATAGCAACATCGGTTTCTGCGACTTGTCTATTGCGTCAAATATTCAATGGTACAAACTAATTCCTCATAAAGCAACTGTTTGTATACCTTGTCTAGTATGGCATACACAAATGCATCAACCTCTATGTACCAAACTTCTCGTTCCTGAATTTCTCTGATATTGGGTTGTCATGTTGGAAAGTTCGATGTGTCTGCCCACCCCACTTTCTCATAATACTGGACGTACATAATTACTGACAGGACTGTACTAGAAGAATGCAAAAAAAAAAAAAAGTGTGGGGTGGGACTGCGTGAATAGTGGAAGGGGAAGTGACAGGTTGTTTACTGCATTCCTTTCCTTTCCTGCACATCTTTCCTAGAATCTCGTCTAACAGGACCTCACATTTTCTTCTTACCCTAGAGTGTTCTATTTTTTTCTCTACCTACACCTTGAGAAGTGTAGTAGTGAAAACATGGCAATGAAAAGGAAAGTTTTAAGCATTGAAGAAAAAGTTAACTCTTTTACTGCGACGTTCGACTATTCTCGAATGCCAAAAATATAGCTTACATGCGGCATTCGACTTTAGTCAAATAGGATACTTTCCTAAGATTGTGATGTGTCTGACATGGAATTGTTTACTAACAAATGCACATCTAATAACCTGTAAATACAAGTCTGCACATGTAATAACCTGTATATAATTTGTAAATAGTTTCCGTGTTAGAAATAAGTTAACAATAATGTTATTTATATGTATAATTATTTTTTGCATATTTATTTATTTTTTTTTTTTTTACACTTTTTGGGTAAAAATTATGAAATTTTTTTTTGCAGCAAAACAGTTTAAGTGATTTGCGAAATAGAAAATGGAAGGAGAAAAAGTTATGTGTGCTGCAAATTTGGTTTGGTGAATTGTACAGTACAAATGATACGGAAAAATAAAAATGATTTATGTACATCAACAAAAGGGGTAGAGAAAAAGTGATTGCGTAAGCTTGAATGGAGTGATGTGGAGGAAGTGCTGCTTAAATGGTTTAAGCAGCAAAGAAGTAATAACGTACCAGTTAGTGGCCCTCTTTGTATGGTGAAAGCTAAAGAATTGGCAAAAAGTTAAAGGATAAATAATTTGTGTGTAGTACTGGCTGGATTGATAGGTCCAAGTTGCGTCACAACATTACATTTGGTTGAGTGAGTAGTGAAGCCCGGGGCGTAAATACCGGAACTACAACTGAATGGCTTTCTACCGTGTGGCCCAGTATACATCAAGGGTGTGTATACAAGGATATCTTTAATGCCGATGAGACCGGCATTTTATTTCTATTAACACCTGACCAGACACTGAAATTTAAGGGAGAGAAGTGTGTTGGCGGCAAGCTGTCGAAAGAACGGATTACAACTCTTGTTGTCCTCTGAGAAGAGGAAATTGCTTGTAATTGGAAAGTCAAAAAACTCTAGATGTTTTAAAAATGTGAAAAATCTACCAGTATGCTACAGTGCTAACAAAAAATTGTGGATAATTTATAGTTTGTTCCAAGCTGAACTTACATCTTGGGACCAGGAACTTCAAACAAGGAAAAGAAAGATCATCTTGCTTGTAGACAACTGTCCAGCATACCCTGTATTTCAAAATCTAGAGAATATTAAACTTGTGTTTATACCTGCAATAACTACAAGCATATTGCAACACATGGATCAGGGAGTCATAGAGAGTCTGAAATATCACTACCGCAAACTGATATTGTTAAGAATTGTACAGAGTATCGAGAAGAAGCAAGATTATACAGTTACACTGCTGGATGCAATATGATTCATTGAAAAAGCATGGAGACAAGTAACTACAAAAACAATTCTGAATTGTTTCCAGCATGCGGGAATCTTATTAACTCAGAGATTGAATGGCACTGAGAATGAAGATGACACCAATAATGATGATGATTATTTACCTTTAACAGAATGGTTGTGAAAAGTCAATTGTAATGAACTGGGTCAATATGACAATGAGGCATATGCAACAATAGATGACGAGATTGTTACAACGGAGGCACAAACAGCTGACGATATTGTATCAGAAGTAAAGAAGGATCATAAAGAAGAAGATGCAAAGGAGGAAGATGAGGAGGGAGGAGAAGATTGCTCTGAAGTTCCCACCCCTACTGTGAGTGACGCGCTTGAAGCCATTAGGGTTGTAAACTTGTTTTATGAATTCAGGGGAGGCAGCAGTGAAATTGTGACAAACGTTATGAACATTGAACGTAATTTAGAAAGTGTGTATTGGACAAGTGACAGAAAAGAGATGAAGATAAATTATTACTATACTCATACCTCGGCATAGTAAGGGACAAAAATTGATGTAATCTACTGTAATTTGGTGAGTAGGCCTACCTTTTATATAGAGTACCATATTAGTGTGGTGTGTATTGTGGTTTTAAACAATGCAGTACATTTTTGAAATCAAAACATATGCACATAATGAAGAACATTTTTGTAGGGTGCGGTGAGAACTTAACTATTTCAATTAAAAAATGCAACATTTCAACTCAATTTCTGGTCGATTTTTACGTGACTAACATAAGGCTACTGTGGAAGTGCCGATTTCGGTTACAACGATATTCGTTTATAATGACCCTTTTGATGACGTTATAACCAAGTTATACTGTATGAAGTTAATAGCATTATGCTGGCGATGTCTGGCAAAACCTACACAAGGCAAAGGTTAATCAGTATGCTAAAGTGAACTACTGACACCTACATCAGTGCAAAAACATGAAGTGCGTATGTGACAGCATCTTACCTCGCCAGCTCTCCTAGAACGACTGCTCAGAGGCAAGGGTCACACGGACCTACCATAGCTGCCTACGGGGTTCACGCAAGCGGAAGTGCTATGCAAGCTGAGTGAAAATATTAATACCGCAAATTGAAATGGCAACAAAAGAATTATAAAACAGTTTTGCATACAGAAATTCAATTAGGATATTTGGTTGTCTTTTGAAGGCTTTCTCGCCTGAATACTATTGTCCCTCTCCGCAGCGCTGCACGCACTTTAAATTTCAAATAGCAATTTCACACAAAATTCTCAAAAAGTCATGTTACACTTTACAAGTATTTTTACACTGAAAATAAATACATAATACACTGAAACTAATTATATCCCATTTTTGGAAAGTCCACAAACTGTAGCTATGTGTGAACACGTGCTTACCCATGTTCACTGCTAGCCGCGAGTGTTTTCATGGGCTGACTGTGGCTGCCTCTTAGCCGGTGTCAAACGACCCCTCCCTCGAAGACCATGATGGTGTGAGCAGCTCACCTCTGCTCCTCTCTGCTTTGCCTGGGTCTGAACCGGGACCACCGGTTGAGGACAGACGGGGCATGGTCGTGGAGGTATTCGTACTCTGCATCTTTTTAGGGGGGTGGGGTATTGTCTGGAACAATGTTGTTGGGGCTAGGCGGTGGCTCACTACATTTTTTCCTCCTGGTACGAGGTGTTATGTTTATGTTGAACTTTTTACTTGTCGATGCACACATTTCCCTAACTGTATTTTGGAATCCCCTAAAACTAGCCTGCTCCACAAGGCTTTGCCCTACTGACACAGGGAAACCTCTAAACGGTGTGATATTCTCACTGCTTACACTGGTATTAACATTTATACTTTGATTATTCCCCTTGTATGGTGTGGAGTGTTCTGGAGGTGTGAAACCCCTGAATGGTGCGGTATAATGGAGGCTATCACTTATGCTTGACTGGCATGGAGCTACTGGACTGTTTTTGTTTACATTGACACTTGTGTTGATCTGGTCGCCGCACAAACTTTCTGCTATGTTGAGCCGCACGCCACATTGTGTAGAGCTTCCGGCATCTTGTTGCCTTTCTTCCCTGGTGGGGAACGGACAATACACAGATTATCATGGTGCCTTTTTGTTACCTGTCTCTGCTCTAGCTTCACAATGAAAGTCTCATGTCCTAATTTTTCTATTACCCTTACAGGCCGGATCCATCGGGTTCCTAGCCCCACACAATGATTCTTAGTTCCTGCTGACAGTGGATTTTCCCTCATGTACACATACATTCCAGGAATTAATTCCGGCTGTGGTTTCTTACAGGCGGGTACCCACGTGGCACAGTATTTTTTCTGATTGGCACGTGCCTGTTCATGTACTCGTTGTTAGTGGGCAGCAAATCTCTACTGGTGGCACTGGGAGGTTTCACTGGGTTCTCCCGGTGCACGTAACTCATGGCCCTGCACCATTCTCTCTGGTGTTTTTCCTGTGGCTGCGTTACCCGGTTGCGTATACAAAACATGATCTCCGAAATAAGTTCTGCCCATCTCGTGTGATCTTCGCCCAACCTTACATGCAACTGTATCTTGATGTCCTGAATTCGATGTTTGGTTGGGTTTGTCCTTGGATGATAGGCTGGGATGTGCGGTGTTCTGTGCCCCAGGTGGTACAATATTCCAACCACTTTTTCCCTATGAACGGTGTGTGGCTATCAGTAAGCAAGTATTCTGGGTATCCGCATCATGGCAAAAACTCATTCTGCACGACGTGTGCCACTATATGCGCTCTGACATTAATGACTGTAAATGCCTCCGTCCACATTATAAATAAATTGGTTACGACCACCAAAAACCGCTTCCCACTTATGGTGCGAGGGTAAGGGCCCATTATGTTGAGAGCAACTGTTTTGAACGGCTAGGTGGGTTGACGGGGTTGTTGTAGAGCATCGCCATCTGTTCTCCGCGGCTTTCTCGTGTTACACGTAATGCAAGCCTGTACATATTGACGCACGCCTCTGCATGCCTGGACAATGCAAATGTTTCTGTACGTTACTATGTGTCTGCTTCAAATCCGTACGTCGGTGTTCCAATCTATCATTCCAGTGTTACAAAACCTACTCCCGAATTTCTTTTTGCATGTACATCCTCCAATTCCCGTAGTTCACTGACAGACGAACCTGAATTTCCCTGTTTACTATTCTCCAGTGTATCGAGAAACTTTTTGTGCAATTTTGAAGGCACTGTACAGTATCTGGGGAATTTTCTTGGGCAACATATTCTTTTTGCAACATATAGTGGATATTCAAAGATGCAAGTTCACAGTGACAGTTGGCAAGAATGTTTTGAATGATGAGCGGGGGTAATCCTGTTACCGGCATGGCGCGGCAGGGGGGTAGTAGTGCCTCCTCCCACTCTGTGCCATCTGTTACCATTATCTGCAGGCAGGGGTTCCAGGACAATGCATCTGCCAGCTCATTTGCTTCTCCAACCACGTGCTCTACTTCGAAGTTGAACTCTTGCAACAACAGTGCCCAGAGAGGGACTTTACTTTTACCGTTATGCATGCCTTCTAACCAAACTAGACAACGGTTGTCTGTTTTCAGGGTAAATTTGCGGCCTAGCAAGTACGGTTGGTATTTGCGTAGTGCATTCACGATCGCCTAACACTCTTGTTCATTAACGTGATATTTGCGCTCCGCACTGCCAAACTTCGCACTTTGGTTATTGCTGACATGTTTATGCCCTTGGTTGTCAGCTTGGTAGAGGGTCACTTCAATACCCTCTTGTTAAGCATCCGTTTGCATGGTAACCGGGAGATCTGGGTTGAATCTGTCTAACGGTTCACAGCTCTGAAATGCAGTTTTTGCATTCTGAAATGCCTGTTGGGCCTGTGGCGTCAATTCAAATTTTCGCTTTTCTGACAATAGTTCAGTGAGTGATGCGGTAACAACAGAAAAGTTAGGAATAAATTCCAGCAACCAATTAATCAGTCTAAAAAAATTTCGCAGCTCTTTACGTGACCTGGGGCTGGTTTTTCATGTATTTGCTGTAAGTGTTGTGTTTCCGGTTTGTGTCCGTCCCCTGATACATAGTGCCCTAATAATTTCATCTTACTCATACCTACTTTACACTTATCAACCCGACAAGTCAGTTTGTTCCGTTCCAGTCTCTCAAACACAAGGTTAAGATGGTGTAAGTGCTCCTCCCAATTACTCGACCACACTAACACGTCATCCAGATACACCATCGCAAAGTCTCTAATATACCCGACTAAGATATTGAGCATGAAGTTTTGAAAGTTCGCAGGAGCACATTTTAGCCCAAATTACATGGAAAGAAACTGAAGCCTCCTCCCATTAGGTGTGGTAAAAGCAGTTTTTTTACAGTCTTGGGGGCAGATGGGCACTTGCCAATACACTGACTTCAAATCCAAAGAGGTAAACACTGTAGCGGGCCCTAATACTGACAGAGTGTCTTTAATGTTGATAACAGGTGGTGGCATATTTACTGTGATTTTATTGTGTGGGCGCAAGTTGACACAAAATCTCCACTCGCCAGCTTTCTTAGTGGCTAGTGTAATCCCTGAATTATAGAGACTTTGCGTTAGTTCAATTACATTGTCACTCAACATTTCACATACCTGCTGGTTTATCATGTTCTACAAGTAAATACCTAGGTCCCTGGGCTTGGTGAAGATTGGGTCCTCATGCATGGTGACAATGACGTGTTCTGTGACATCTGTGTATTGGAGCTTCCCCTCTGTGTGGAACACTCCGGCCTACTGGTCCAGTAGGTGTTGCAGCCTCCCCTCGTATTGCTTTGGTAGATTGTGGGCGAACTGATCCAACGGCACTGCAGCTGTTGTTGACGGCAGTGTGACTCCCACAACGTACAGCATCCACCTCCCGAATGCTGTTAAGGTGTGGCTCAATGACAGCTTGATTTTCAATTAGCCATGAAAGTCCCAGGATCATTTCCTTGCACAAGTCTGGCACAATATACACGTCACACTTAGTTCGTAAGTCCTGTATTCCTACCATCACATGCATCACACTCGTGGCCTCACCCTGTGTACCAGTGTGGTAATGGCCTGGATTAACCTCTCACGTATGAAACTATGACGGGCAGCAGTGTCTACAATGGCAATCACATTTTTCCCTTCTAGTTCAATGTTTACATGTAACGCTCGGACGGTACTGTAACTCACTTGGCACACTTTTGCACCCACGGTTGGCGGACGTTTTCACTCTGGCGGCGAGATTGGTGCAGGTGCTGTTTTGCCAACCTCCCTTATTAGTTTCTCGACCAATTTCCTGGGTAGTAGTTATCGGGTGTGTAGTGCCAGTAATTTGGCCGCTGTCCACGTGACGTTCGCACTGGTGTGAATGGAGGTGGTGGTCGCATGACGACAATTATCGCGGGGGGCATGGGGTTTGTTGTTCCACAGTGTCGTCCCAGCGATTGATATTCCTGTCCCGCATGTACATCTCTTTCATATAGACAAGCCTCTCACGTGAATTGTTATAGACTTCATCTGGTGGCTTGATGCAAATATGACCTAATGTCCGGTGTGAATAAAGCGACAACAATCTCTAATATGCCCTTGGTGGGCTGCCCTGGATTGAATCTCTTGTACAACCCTACCTTGCACTGTATGAACTCTTCTATACCTTCACTTTTCCGCTGCTGTTCGTGGTACGGCCGGGCTTGGGCTTATATCATGTCCCCCATCCGTATCAAACCTGCCTAACAGTCTCTCACAAAATTCTTCCCACGTGAAATGGTACTTGCAAACAAGATTTCACCACACAGCCATGGCACCTCAAAGGCGGTTGGTAGTTACACTGGTCCAGTCCTCTCAATGTACTCAATGATTATGTACCTTCTCCTCAGACAATCCCAAAAATGCACCTGGGTCTTTGGAGTCATGCACCACAAAAGTAGGCAGTAAAACCGTTCTGTCCGGCCTGGTCATGCCTTGTAACGTATACATCACTACCATGGGTGTTGATGTATTTTTTTGATGTGGTGTTGCCGGCAGAATGTCCCTAACACAGTCATTGGTTTGGCACTCAGTAATGTTAAAAACTCCATCGCAGCAGGTCGCGTACCCTTCAGGCCCTAAACAACACAAGTGTACATTCTGTCTGCACTGTTGGCATGTTGCCCACTGTTTACCCGTTCCATCACATCCGGTGCACGTAAACACGCGTTACTCTGACAGCGATGGCGTGGTGTCAGGCGTGCACTGACGTAGCGCTTATGCCCAGAGATTGTGGTCCAGCAAACTTACTTGTTTCAGTTTTCCGCAGTGCACACATTGATTGATCAGCACGTCTCAACATCTTGCGTTCGGGGTTGTCGCGGGCGTCACATGTGCCGACATGGTTGGCTTGATGTCTTCTCACTGTTGCTTTGGCGTGGTTGCCATTTTGTCGCGGTTTACGCAGTTCTCCCGATGCGGATGAACACACTGGCCCTATGTTGGGTGCCAATTGACGCTGTTGGGTGAAACACAGAGATGATCACGATACACTTTTACTTGTGGTGGATGGGCGCAAGCAGTGGTTCCTACACACTGCACTTTTAAACTCAGGGATTTTAGGGATGCTGTGGGTTCTGTGTGTTTGTCTCACCCATGCATACTGATGAAACAACTTTTACATATAAGACTACAATACAACAAATTTAGGTTGGGCTGGGTAACTGACGTTACTAAAAGACATTCCACTTTACACTGAGAAGGTAGGTTTATTTATCAAAGTATACCTCTTGCCACAATATGATTTACGATTTTTATCTCGGGCATGCCTAGCCAGTCCCGGTGGGTGGTTCCCCAAGCACGTTACTAAACTTGCACACTCCATCTGGATTATGCTCCGCGGCGATTGAAAACACAGCCTCTACAGAGCAAGGGGCCTACAGCAGCTAGAATGGACTGCAGGTTTGCAAAGAGACATGACACGGAGTATAAAATGGACATGTACAACTAATCTCGCAGCTAACGCCTACTCATTGGGACTCGTCCCCTAAACACGTGGTGTATGGCGACTGTCATGCACATAGCATGTTAGTGCAAAATAATAGGGTCACAAAAATTTCACAAATAACACTTGATGAATGTGGGGCATGACATGAGCAAGGAAAACAAACACACAAACGTGTGAACTTATCTTTAGATGATGCCGATGCTGCTGGATAGGGCTCGTAGCAGACTATGTGTGTAGGTGTAAAAACACATTATTTCCCTGAAAATTCTGACAGGAATTATCTGTGATAGTTGGATCTGTATTGCAAATTGATCTGGGTTAGAAATGAGCATACAAAAGCCCTGAGGATGCTGGATGGGGGGAAATACAAGAACATCTAATGACCGCGTGGTCAGGAAAATAAACACATCAAACACGTAAAAAAAAGAACCCTTATTGAAAATATTACATAACACCCTGAGACAAATTATAGCGCACAAGATGAAACAACAATTAGCCCTCAGAACACGGTGATTGCATCAATACAGACTTGGTGATCTTTGACCATGTGGCCGTGGGCGACGTGGCCACAAAACAAGTTAACTTTACAAAAACCCTCAAATAATGATACAAACATATTACCCTTAATATTATGCATCAAAATTAAGTAGAATTTACATTGAAAAGCCCTAAACATGAGCGGATGAAATCTGATACACAAATAATGCGGGCCGTATGGCCTCTCTGACACATCTTCATTTCATCTCGTCAGCATCTCAAAAAGCCTGAAAAAGCTGTGAATTATTAGGTTAAGGGGATAGCATTATGCTGGGGATGTCTGGCAAAACCTACACAAGGCAAAGGTTAACCGGTATACTAAAGTGAACTATAAAAACCTACATCAGTGCAAAAAGATGAAGTGCATATGTGATAGCGTCTTACCTCACCAGCTCTCCTAGAATGACTGCCCAGAGGCAGGGGTCGCGCAGAACTACTATGGCTGCCTACAGGGTTCACACAATTGGAAGTGCTATGCAAGCTGAGAGAAAATATTAATACGGCAAATATAAATGGCACCAAAAGAATTAAAAAATAATTTTGCATACAGAAATTTAATTAGGATTTTTGGTTGACTTTTAATTGTCTTTTGAAGGTGATTTCACCTGAATACTTCTGTCTGTCTCTTCAGCGCCGCGCTCACTTTAAATTTCAAATAGTGATTTCACACTAAACCTTCAAAAAGATATGTTACTCTTTACAGACATTTTTACGCTGAAAATAAAAACATAGTAAACTGAAACAACTTATATCCCGTTTTGGAAAGTCCGTCACCTGCAGCGGTGTGTGATCACGTGCTTACCCACATGCACCGCTAGCGGCGAGTGTCATCATGGGTTGACTGTGTCTGGCCCTTAACCGGCCTTAGCAGATACCAACCAAATTGCACCCACGCTGTTCAAGAGTTTCTCACTAGGTCGCCTAAATAGGACAGATGCTGCAAAATAGAAAGAAAAAAAAATTAGTAGTAGTTGCACTGAGCTACATTGTTGCCAGTTCCTCTCACCACTCCAGCCCCTCCCCCCATACAAATATAGTCTCCCAATGAATTGGCCGGCCTCTCCTCGGCTCGTACTTGTGATGCTCTGTTAGCATCTCTAAGTGGATGTATGAAGTTAGTCTTCAGTCCGTTACAGAAAAAATTTAATATGATATACAAAATTAAAGATATCTATGCTGTGTAATTATTGTGGTTCAAAAATATTATCTGAAATTATTTAGCATATATGTAAAACACTGCACTAGATACACACTTTACTTAAGAATATTTAAATTTACTATAAATATTTTAAAGTACTTTCTGCACACGCACATTTTGCAGTTTCTGCTGCATTAGAAAATTTCATACTTTCAGAAACAAGTTGGCTGCACGTATAACGCCGCAGTCCCTCGTATTGTCAACAGCTGAGTTGGAGGCATACAATAGCAGAGCAACAACACTGGCACAACTTTCTTAGAACTGTGACGCCGGCTAACAATCAGCGGCGCTAGAGCCCATGATATCACTCACCTATCATGTGTCTTGTGTACATGCACGTGCGCAGAGAGGCCAATATTTTGAACTTTCACATAAATATTATTTTGCAGTGTAAAATGTGTCTTGTATTTTAATTTTTCAGAGTTTGAATTGTCTTAAAATAATTGACAGTGTTTGTTGATATTCTGATAATGTTTGGTTATGAGATTAAGAACACTAATATTCTGGCATGAACGCCATTATAAAGAAACACTAAATTAATATGAAAAATTCATAAGAAAATTATATAATATAAAACTATATTTAATTGAATTTGTGCCACTTTTATTTCAATAGTAAAATATTTTACTCTGCGTGCACAGCACTTCCGTTTATGTGAACCCCGTAGGCAGCCATGGTAGGTCCGTTCGACTCTTGCCTCTGGACAGTCTGTTGAGGAGAGCTGATGAGGAAAGACACTGTGACGTATGCACTACAACCTTTTGTTCACTGATGTAGATTTCAATAGCACTTTTAGTATACTAGTTAACCTTTGATTGTGTATGTTTTTCCAGACATTTCCCTAGCATTATACTTCTGCTTAACAAATTTATTTCATCCTTGTGGCATTTTCAACTTAATTGAGGAGAAGGAGGAGAAATATGTTGGAGAGGTCACGCGACCAGTGCATCTTCAATCAGGCACCATTCGCTTCTGCTAAAGGTGTTTCATCGTAATTTCTGTATTATTGCGGCATGCAATTTTAAGGGCTATGTTTTCATATAAGTATTTGAGGGTATTTTTTATGTTTAAATTTTTTACGGCAATATCACGTAACCGATGCCAAGACTATGTCTAAGCCATCATTGAATTTTGAGAGTTTATTTATGTAATATTGTGTGTGCAATATTTTTATTCAGGGTTCTATGTAACATTTTGTCATGGTTCCCTGTAATTTTCACCTAAATTGATGCTTTTGTATTTGAACACACTGTCATTTTATTGTTTGCTTTTTCACCATCAGGCATGCTACAAGCCTGTAATCACTTCAATCGTAAAGAGAATAATGTTCACTACCAGAAAAATATTTTGTTGGAATTTAATTTACCATTTTCACAAAGAAAAATTTGCAATTCCACCTGCACCACGTGGTCTGCTACAAACGTCATCCAGTAGCATCTGCGCCATATAAACTTGTTTTCACACATGTGTGTGTTTTTTTGTGACTACTCATCTCATGCCCCAATATCTTCTAAGGGTATTTATGTAATTTTGTAATTGTGTACGATGATATTACTTCTGCACTAGCCGGATCTGTGTACAGGCCATCACCACACTACCTACGTGCTGGCAGGTGAGCCCAGAAGAGTTTGCGTCAGTGATGCAGAGTAATCACATGTGTTAATGTTTTCATCATGGGTTTCATTTGTAATTCACCATGTCCTGTTTTCAGGGAAAAACTGTCAGTTCACCCTAGCGGCTGTCTGCCTTCTTCCCTTGTGAAGATTGTGTTTTCATACACCACGGTGAGATCATCCATTTAGGCGTTCGCTAGATTAATTGTGGGCTGGAATTGGCTAGTCATGACAGAGAGTATCATAATTTCATTGACACGTAGATCTGTATGGGCAATAATACGAAAAGCACATCTACAGTGCACCTACCTCTTTTATTCAGTAGTGAAGTGTGACCTAGCCACATGTATTTTAATAAGTGCTTATTTTCAAAGTGATAGTTAGTAAAAGTTTAGTACTGCCTACGTGTTTATAAGTTATGCATGGGTGAGACCAGACACAGAGAACCCACAGCATCCCTGAGAACCCTGAGTCTCAATAGTGTGGTGATTGGGAAGCACTGCTGGTGCCCACATTACTAGTAATCTTTTCTGCCATTGTTTGTCTCGTGTCTCACCTGATGGCATAAATTGGCATTCCCAAGTGGGGCCAAGTGTGTTCAACAGTGTCACGTCAACTGCGAGAAGATGGTGGACATCACGCATGAACATCCGCGATAAGGCATCAAGACTTCTGTGTCTGCAACCGTGACACCAGCGATCACGAATGATACGATCATGCCGGAAGAATGCTGTGTACACTGCATCAGAGTCTGTGAGATCAATCTATTTGCAGAAAATTCATGGGGCCAACCCTTATGTCAGGGTACGTCCAATACCGCTTCTACGCCATCAGAGTAATGCCTGTGCACGCACACTGGATGTGACTAGGCAGGAACGAAGTGGGCGCAGTGCCAACAGTGTAGGAAAGACTTACATTTACAACGCGTAGGGCCTGCAGAGTTTACCACCTACTGCGATGGTGTTAAAAACTGTGACGAGTGCCGTAAGACAAACTGTGCTGAGATCGCGCCACCAACAACACCTGAAGTGAAACCCACACTGCCAGTTGTTGTTATGTACATACAACAGGGCTTAACCGAGCCGGATCATAATGTATTATTGCCAACTTTTGCGAGACAAGACTCCAAAGACATGGGTCCGTTTTTAGCTTTGTGCGAGAAGTTGAACCGACACAGTGTACACCGTGAGGACTGGACTGAAGTCACTGTCAACCGACTGAGAGGAAAAGCAGCCACATGGTGGAACCTTATGTGTCTATCGTGTGACATGGGAGGAGTTTTGCGATAGGTTGTTGGGAAGACTTGATACTAATGGAGATGCCATTCAAGCGCAAGCACGGTTGTATCATAAACAGCAATATGAATGTGAGGGTATTGAGGAGTTCATACAGCGTAAGTTAGGCTTGTTGAAGCGTTTGAACCCAGGTCAGCCGACACACTATGATTTAGAGATAATTGTCGCCTTATCAACACCGGACATTAGACTATATCTGAGGAGGGAAACAAAGGCAAGTGTCGAACAGTTTATGTGCAAAGCGTGTTTGTATGAACAGGATATGCGGGCGGGACAGGCATACCAATCCCCGAGATTGAACTTTCACACGTCAACACCTACTATGCTGCCAGATGTTACGCAACCGCCGACGTTTACACCCGCGAGGCAGAACTGCGGACACAGAAGCTTTTACCACAACCACAGGGGAAATAGTAATCAGGCAACAGGTTGGAAAACTAAGTCGGGAGGTTGGCGAAACCGTACCTGCACTAATCTTACCACCAGGTCATATCAATCCGCCTAATGAAGGTATAAAGGTGTTCCAAGTAACTGAAAGTACCGTAAAAGAGCTAAGAAACTGTGTAGAACTTGAGGGAAAAAATATCATGGCTGTTATTGACACTGCTGCCAGTCACAATTTTCTACGTGAAGGACTGATACAAGCTATAACAACTAGAGTCCCACCGCGACGTTTGCAATTTGATACCACACATCAACAGGGAGAAGCAAAAAGTGTTATGCCCGTAACGGTAGGGATCCGAGAGCTGCGTACCAAGTGCGATGTTTACATTGTGACAGACTTGTGCAAAGAAGTGATTTTGGGACTCCCATGGCTTGTTGACAATCACGCCGTGATAGAACCATATCTGAATTGTCTGCACGTGGGGACACTTGGAGATGGACCATATACGCTGAGGGAGCAACACCACCAACAACAACTGCTGTGCCGCTTGCAGACTTTGAGCACGAGGTGCCCACTACACATCAGCAACATCTGCAACATCTGCTGGACTAGTATGTCAGTGTGTTCCACACTGAGGGGAAGCTGCAGCGAACCGACATCACTCAGCATGCGATCGTCACAACACATGAGGACCCGGTGTACTCTAAACCATGAGACCCAGGTATTTTCTTTTGCCGCGTTATCAATCAGCAGGTATGTGAGATGCTAAACGACAATGTAATTGAACATACGCAGAGTCTCTATAAATCAGGCATTACCCTTGCTCCAAAGAAAGATGGTGAATGGCGATTCTGTGTTGATTTTCGTTCCCTCAATAAAATAACAGTAAACATGCTGCCACCAGTCACAAACATGAAAGACACTTTGTCAACATTAGGACAAGCTTCAGTAATCACATCACTTGATTTAAAGTCCGGATATTGGCAAGTCCCTATCCACCCACAAGACAGAAAGAAAACAGCATTTACTACCCCAGATGGACAAAGATTTTAATTTATTGCCATGCCATTTGGTTTAAAGTGTGCCCCTGCAATGTTTCAAAACTTAATGGTTAATGTATTGGATGAATTCACTGGAGACTTTGCGATGGCGTATTTGGATGATGTACTTATTTGGTCTAACAGATGGGAAGAGCAATTGCATTATTTGAGCCTTGTATTTGAATGGCTCGAACGTAACAAACAGACGTTCAAAGTTGATAAGTGTAAGTTGGGTATGAGTAGAACGGAGTTTTTGGGACACTATGTAACAGGGTATGGACACAAACCAGAACAGCAACACGTACAGCAAATTCAGTACAAACCTACACCCAGATCACATAAACAAGTCAAGAAATATTTTGGCTTAATTAATTGGTTACGGGAGATTGTCCCAAACTTTTCCATAATCACTACACCATTAACTGTTTTGTTGTGTGTGGAATGTAAATTTGTCTGGACACCTCAAGCTGATCAAGTGTTTAAAGATATCAAACTTGCATTTCAGAACTGTAATCCACTATCTAGGTTCAACCCAGAGTTACCCATTGTTGTACAAACAGATACCAGTCAAGAAGGCGTCGGGGCTGTGTTGTATCAGAAGGGAACACATGGGGAAAAACACATAATCAGTTACCACAGTGCGAAGTTTGGGGACACGCAGAACGCAAATATCATGTTAACGGACAGGAATGTTTGGCCAATGTACATGCATTGCAGAAGTACCGGCCATACTTGCTAGGAAGGCAATTTACACTCAAAACTGACAACCAGTGTCTTGTGTGGTTAGAGGGCATGCATAACAGGAAAACCAAACTTGCTCGCTGGGCACGGTTACTTCAGGAGTATGATTTAAGGGTAGAACATGTGGAGGGGAAAAACCTACAAGTTCGCACACACCTTGTCCACAAATCCCTGTCTGAATGTAACAGTAACTGACGATGCGGAGTGGGAAGAAGCGCTACCATCTTGTCGTGTAATACTAACTTCAAAAACACAAACTCTCATACAAAACATTGTTGCCACTCCACCCAGCGAACTTGTTTCATTGAATGTACATGACGTTTTAAGAGAGGTACACACTGCACAAGAAAATTACCCAGATACTGCGCAATGCCGACAACACTGCGCCATGCGGTACACGGTACACAGAACCCTACCCTGGAGGGTAGTGGACAGAGAAATACAAACCAAACCACCTGGTAATTGTGCACGATGGCGGACATATGTGCCGCAAGAGAAACGGGAACTTGTATTAAAGTATACACACAACAGTTTGGAGCATGGACACCAGGGATCCAAGCAAGCACGAAGAAACGTGCAGAAATTTTTTCACTGGAAAGGGATTCAGGGAGATGTCAGGAAACATGAACAGAGTTATACCACGTGTAACACCTGGAAGCTGCAGAGAGTAGATGGTGATGCTCCACAACAGCCAAGGCTGCCAATTGAGCCATTCAAAACAGTAGCCATCGACATCATGGGCCCTATCCCAGGTACAAAAACTGCTAAAAGATTTCTTGTTGATGCCACAGATTTGTTTACCTGTTGGACAGAGGCATTCCCAGTTAGTAACATCCGTGCACACACAGGTGCACAGGTGATACAAAATGAGTTTTTTCCAAGATGGAGACACCCCGCATATTTGTTGACAGACAATGGTAAAGAATTTAGAGGGCAAAAGTGGAGAGAATACTGTACCAGGTGGGGAACAGAAAACCATACCACACCAGCATACCATCCCAGGGCTAACCTAACTGAGAGACGTAACCAAGACATCAAAATTCAATTACGTGTCCGGTTAGGCGAAGATCACACTAGGTGGACTGAATTGATCCCAGGGGTAATGTTTTGCATAAAAAATAGAGTAAATGCTGCAAACCAGGAAGACTCCCGGAGAGATAGTACAAGGTCGCGAACTCCGTGCCCCGGAGCACCCCACGAAAACCCACCTGGACCTCAACAAATTGTGGAATACCAGGCACAAATACATGAGGAAGCCAGGGTGAATCAAATTAGCTATTGTAATATGTGGGTACCAGAGAGCAAGAGGCTGCCACCCAAACATGTACCCGGAATGTATGTGTATGTAAGAGAAAACCCGCTATTGGCCGGGGCGAAAAAGTACTGTGCTGGACTGGGACCTAGATGGACAGGGCGAATGAGAGTGGTGGAAAAGATGGAAAATTCCACGTAATTAGAAAAGTTGGAACCAACACATGCCATGAAATGGAACCGTGACTACCTGCGTATAGCCTGACCACCTGTAGGGAAGAGTGGCAAGGAGACGTTACGTCCAGTACCTCAGTGAGCTCGGAGAAATTTACCAGGGAGTACACAGGGAAATGTCACACCGTACACTGAGGAAAACAACACTAATGCGGGAACACCCAGCCATGGGAATGAACTGTCATTTAGGGGTTTTGCACCGACAGATCACTCAACATCTAGTAGTGAGGAAGTAGAGCTAGTAGTAGCGAAACATCTTTTCTGGGTTTTTCTGTTAATGCCTGTAATGACACAACGAACCAGAGTGATTTTAAGGGGTTTTCTAGTGTACACACAGAAAGTGGTAACATACGTGCACACGTAAATGTCAACATAACCAGTGCCAGTGAAATAAAATTTTAAGGGGTTTCCCCAGGCACAGCTGAATTTGGTTGTAACCAAAGTGTAAAGGTAATTTTTGATACCACAAGTGAAGGCGAGATGTCTTTCAGAGGCTTTAGAGTTCCTGCAGGGAGAGTATAGTAGGGCAAGAGAGTTTGAAAGGGTTTGGGATGATTAGTAGGGCAGTGAGTGTGATGTAAAGAGTCAACAAATCGCAACACAGGATTGCAAGAGGCGAGCCGAGTCACCACCCCGTACGTACCCACATTGTTGTTCCTGTCTACACTCCCACCCCCTGCAAATGCCGTAGGAACAGAAGACCTCCGAGGCCATGTTTTCTTTGTCCTCAATCGGCAACCAGCTGGGCAGAACCCGTCAGAGCAATGTTGCATTGTTCGCAACATCTTGGCCATCAAGGGAGGGGTTGTTTGATGCCGGATAACAGCCAACAGCAATAGAGCCCATGACGGCGCTCACCATGAACGTGTCACGTGTACCTGCACGTGCGCAAAAAGGCCAATATTTTGGACTTTCATATAAATATTATTTTGCAGTGTAAAATGTGTTTTATTTTTATTTTTCAAGGATTGGAATGTCTTAAAATGTTTATAAGTGTTTGTTATTTTGAAAATCTTTGTTTATGAAATTCAAAATACTGAGATTTTAAAACACTAATGTTCCGGCGTGAACGCCGTCATAAAGAGACACTAACTTAATATGAAAAATTCATAAGAAAATGATAAAATATAAAACAATACTTAATTTAATTAGTGCCACTTTTATTTCAATAATAAAATATTTTACTCGGCATCCATAGCACTTCTGCTTATGTGAACCCCATAGGCAGCCATGGTAGGTCCATGTGACTCTTGCCTCTGGACAGTCTGTCGAGGAGAGCTGGCGAGGTAAGCCACTGTCACGTACGCACTACAACCTTTTGTTCACTGATGTAGATTTCAATAGCACTTTTAGTATACCGGTTAAACTTTGCTTACATACATTTTGCCAGACATTTCCCCAGCATTATGCTTCCGCTTAACTAATTTATTTCACCCCTGTGACATTTTCAACTTAATCAAGGAGGAGGAGAAATATGTCAGAGAGGTCACACGACCAGCGCAACTTGAATCAGGCGCCATCTGCTTCTGGTAAAAGCGTTTCATCGTAATTTCTTTATTATTGCTTCGTGCAATTTTAAGGTCTTTGTTTTCATATGTATATATATTTGAGGATATTTTTCATGTTTGAATATTTTATGGCAACATCACGTACAGCCACGTGGCTAACCAAAGCCAAGTCTATGTCTATGCCATCAATGCATTTTGAGGGCTTATTTATGTAATATAGTGTGTGCAATATTTTTATTCAGGGTTCCGTGTAATTTTAACCTAAATTGATGCTTTTATGTTTGAACACACGGTCACTTTAATGTTTGCTTTTTCCACCATTAGGCATGCTACAAGCCTGTAATCACTTCAATCGTAAAGAGAATAATTTTCTCTATCAGAATAATATCTTGTTGGAATTTAATTTACCGTTTTCACAAAGAAATATTGCAATTCCACCTGCACCACGTGGTTCGCTACGAACTTCATCCAGCGGCATCCATGCCATATAAACTTGTTTTAACACGTGTGTATTTTTTGTGACTACTCATCCCGTGCCCCATCATCTTCTAAAGGTATTTATGTAATTTTGTAAATTGTGTGCAGTGATATTACTTCTGACCTAGCCAGCTCTGTGTACAGGCCGTCACCACACTACCCACCTGCTGGCAGGTGAGCCCAAACGAGTTTGCGTTAGTGATGCCAAGTAATTACACGTGTTAATGTTTTCATAAAGGGTTTCATTTATAATTCACTGTGTCCTGTCTTCAAGGAAAAACCGTCAGTTCATCCGAGTGGCTGTCTGCTTTCTTCCCTTGTGAAGATTGTGTTTTCATACACCATGGTGAGATCATCCATCTAGGCGCACGCTAGATTAATTACGGGCTGGGGAGCACCCATGTGGAATTGACTAGTCATAACAGAGAGTTTCATTATTTCATTGGCACGTTGATCTATACAGGCAATATAATAAAAGCAAGTCTACAGTGAACATACCTCTTTTATTCAGTGGTGATAGTGTCCTAGCCACATGCATTTTATTAAGTGCTTATTTTCAAAGTGATGTCTAGTAAAAGTTTAGTATTGCCTAAGTGTTTGTAAGTACGCAAGGGTGAGACGGACACACAGAACCCACAGCACAGCTGAGAACCCACAGTCTCGATAGTGCTGTGATTGGGAAGAACTGCTGGCACCCATATTACCAGTAATTATTTGCATCATCATTCGTCTTGTATCTCACCCAATGGCGTCAACTATCAAACCCGCCGCATACTGACCCAATTTTTTTCTACTACTAAAGTCTTCCATTAGGTAAAATATTTTATGTACTTATTTTTTTTATTTAAATAATTTTTTAAGGTTTGTAAACTTTCTTGTGTTTTTACTGATAATATATTGGTATAGGTTGGTAGGTATGCTACCTTACAATTTTGTTTATAAACAAGAGTTTTGATTTAATCTTATTTAAAAGCCATTAAAAATTTTAAGTCCTTTCTTTTTATATAAATGTACAAACCTGGGAATGGTTTGCACGATCTTTCCAAGAAAACTGCATGATCCTGTCGTTGTGAAAGGTTGGCAATGCTGTAGCACTCACTTTATTGTGAATAGCTATAAATTGATGTCAGCTTCTATGCAAATAAAACAAAATGAAACCAGTCTTTGTGGCAGCCTGTTTGGACCAAAAAAAAAAACCTTTCATTTGGGTGTTAAGATTTCGTATAGTTTCCTAACTTTCAGTCAATATTTCTGTATGTACTCCAGGTGGTGCTTAAGTGTGAATAGGCCCGACATGCAGTGATACATTTTTTTTTAATCTTTAGAAATGCTTAGTTAACTGCTATTGTTAAGCAATTCTTCCATGTTGGCTCAAAGGCTTTCAGTGTCTCAATACAAAACAATATCAGACTAACCAAACTTACTTATAATCAAAGTTTGAAAAAAAAATTACAAGCGTGAAAAGTGCAACATGGAGCTCATGTATAACAGTATGTAGTGAAGTCAAAATTACTGCTAAATTGAAACATTATCGTGGGCACAACATTTACTCACTTTTCTGGTGTTTTTACAGTATCATCTGTTAGTACTTTGAAGACATTTACTCTTGACTAGAATACAAATCATCTATGAATCTGGTCTCTGATGCATGCCTATGGCTAACAAAAGTGCAGTAGTTGAACAATGATGTTTCCTAAATCCTAACTGGGATTCAGTTAACAGATTATATTTGCTTACTTGTTAATACAGACTGTTCGCGGTAAATTGAGCACTTTTGAAAGCCCTGCTTAAGATCTACTTGCATGCACATTGTGTATTCTTCCACCTCATGCAAAATTAACATTGCCATGGGCCTTGTCACTTGTTCATGCGTCGGTCAAGTGAAACTGTTAAATTATTACAAAAGAAAATGTTTTGATAATTTGCTACTTTTTACATTTCAATGCATTAAAACAAACAGAAAGTGCAATAAATAATTTAAGTTATAACAAATGGCCACCTGGCACCTTTTATTCGATGTTAAGGTACGGAACTACTTCCCAATCCATGTTACCAACTTCACTGGGCACATGTCACTCAATTCGCCAGTTAAAATATATGCAGGTAGGGCTAATGACTATTTTCTAAAGTTGATTTCAAAATTGCTCGCTTTACTGTGGAAAGCCTATACATAGATGTTTTAATAGGAAGTTTCGACCACCATTCACATTTCTTGTAAAATATCGCAAAGTGCTCAAATGTCACATTTCAGGGTAATCTCTGCAATGGAAGGCAAATACTTCTTACCCAAACTTGATGGGTTGGGGGGGGGGGGGGGGGGTATAATAAATGAAGTGGGAGCTGTAGAATTTTAATAAAATAAATTTGTGTGCAGTGAGAAATTCTTGAAATGATTAGTGTTTTGGGGTTTATTATCAACAATATTGTTCAGGGTTTAGGTACCCTACAGTATTACTATTTATCAGACAATTCTTAATAAAATACATTTCAGGTAATAAACATTGTAACACTCTTTACTTATTATCTTTTCAGATAATTATCACATCCTAAAAAATGGCAGCTTTCATATATATAGTGCTCGTGCACTGTTAACCAACAAGTTAAATCTACTTTAAACAACAAGATATGTATATACTCCTCACAAAACAGTAAATTGTATAGTAGATGGATAAAATATTAATTTTATCTATTTGCAAAGCATGTTATTAATAATTACATACAACTAAAGAAACTAAAAAACACAAATCTCAGGAAAATGGACACGAGATATACACAAAACATAAATTAGTTCTGTTGTATAGATAACACAATATCTGTAAACAAAAAACTAAGTTATTAAAAATGATTAAAAAACATTTCAAGCAAAGATTTTAGCAATACCAAAAACTAAAATATTTTTGAAGCATTTTTTCGTAGTATATAATTTTGCTAAGTTATTACCGAATACATAATTCCAAAATATAATGAGCTAACATTTTTCATTCAAATTTTGAGTGAAAATTAATTTTTCTTTTTGGTGAAAATTTTGTTCACCTTTATATACCATATACTTTTATCAAAATTGGATCAAGAAAAGCTTAGATTTATGGTGGGAGGGGATACACAGATATAGACTATTCACAGTAGAGTGAGCAATTTTTAAAGCCCTCACATTTGGAATAATAGTCAATAAATTTATTTTATTGTAACCTTAGACATTAAATTTCAAGTTTGGTGAAATATATACACTGTGTTGATTACTTACATGGTACTATTTATTTTAAAATGTGGTGGAAGGATAAAAATGGCTGATAGGAAAAAGTAATTAGGACCTCAAAAGTGCTCACTTTACAGTGAACAGCCTATACAAACAATTAGTCCAAAGCAGAGACATAGGGAAAGGGGAGGAAGGAAATCATAGGGATATATCCCCTCCCGAAGTTCATGATAAAGTGAGGAAATCATAGAAAATTTGGCCAAAACTGTGTGGCTCAGTTGTGATGCGAGGGGCCAGGCCTCTCCTGAAGACGTATACATTGACAATATAATTTCCATCCAACACTGAAATATATGTAATGTGTAAAACTCTTACAGCATGGGAGACTGTCAAGCTAAGCTTTTTGTTATAATTTCACAGCAGTTCTGCTTTGCAGGGTTTGTGGTATAGGCCCTATCCAACAAATACTGAATTCCGTAAGACAAAATATAAGTAGAAACATTATTTGAGCAAACTCTGTCAGAATATTGTCACTTTAGTCAACTTTAGAAAGTCAATTTACTGTTTCAAAAGAGCAAGAATTTGCTTTACAATACAGCACCACAAGATGACAGTATTAGTTTCTTTTAATAATAATGAAAAATTTTAGTACTAAGTAACAAATAAACACAATACTAAATATCAAATTAAAATTATTCGCTTCACATATCATTGCTTCTGCAGTACATTCTTGCCAAAACCTAATCATTTTATTTCATAATAAAGTTGCACAAACCACATATATGGTACCATTTTGTAAAGTGCTGGCATTATCTGAAACCAATATTAGCTTGCAGTTTTTCAACTAAGTTGGTTTTGAACAATGCTTTAGTGACCAAGTGACGCTTTTCTTAAATTTTATACACCCATGTGCAAATACGTAAATTACGTCTTGTGAGTTGGCTGAGATGCATATTGCAAATTGAAATTAAATTTTTTGTCTCGAAGCCTGTGAGAATACATCACCATAACATAAGTAAAAAACAAGACACCTATAATACTGAAAGAAAACAAATATATCAGAGGTTGACTCTGCCAATGCCACCAATGTATTTTGCTCAAGGCTTGTGGCACAGTGGACACACAAAAGAGAACTGGCAATGCTGTGTCTGCTGGCTCGAATTACAGTTACAACTATCATATCAGCGGGTGGAAATGGGTAACGTGCAGTATCTTACATGACATCTTGAGCACAACCTTTGTAGTTCTGGCATGTCGTGCTGAGTGCAGCAGTGAACAGAGCTATCCTTGAACGCCTCAACTGTATCATTGTTGGCATAGTGTTCAAATGTATAGCTTAAATCACACAGATAAACGATTTGTCAGCTGTTTTGCTTTCTAAAACATGGCAGAATGCCACAACAGGGTTCAATTTTTAACAATACAAATATTAACATAAGAAAAAACTCATCTGAATAATGTAGTCTTCGGCGAATTGAAAGCTGTCACATAATACAGTGGCTACTAAAATTATTTATGTAACTATTACAACTTCCTACAAGTAAAACTATTGTGTCTTGGCAGAGTTTCTCATCTCATCTGAAACCATGATGATTTTGACGTTAAAGAATGAGTAGCAGCGTCCATTATAAATCTTTTTATAAAAAACTAATAATTTTCTTAAATAGTCAAAAACTGTTATTAATTTTTAAAATTATTTCTATATGAAATAATTTAACCTTACCTGTAACATTATCAACATAAATCTGTAGAAATAGTACTAGGTACATACCTAACCCCTCCCCGCCCCATAAAATATGGCCTACCACATTACAACTTCTTTGCCAAATTTGGAAAAATCTGTTGATTTGTGCAGTTTTGAAAATTTTAAAAACATTTCTTGAAATATTTTATTTAAAATTATTTTTAATATTATGTAAATCATCTTTAATCTTTTGAAATACTTTTAATTAATTACAGTTTTGGTGTTTTAAGATAATATTTAGTTAGATTTATTCAAATGTTATTATTTTTATTGGCTCTGTAGTTTACATTCTAATGCTCCTAGTCCATGCAGGCAGGTAAGAAGGTCTCCACACTGCCCGTGGCCATGAAAAAGCCTATGTATACAACACTTGTTATTGTACGCCTAGATGTTGGCGTGACCGTTTTAGTTACAGCGTTTCTTGTTCTCGTCTGTGCTGTGTCTTAGCTCTTGTTGAACCGTTTCTCTGCATTTCAAATTTTATGCTGTATCCACAGTCTGTGGGCATCCTGACAGAAAAAAGTGCTCTCTCTATCATCCTAAGTTGCATTGGTGTATCACCATGTCATCTGTTGGAAAATATTGAACTAAATTTAAGTGTATTAGTCTGCTTGGGATGCACTATTTCATGTCTCTCCATGAGAGGTGCATCTCACAGAGGTCATTCACATCTTCTCCTTCGCTACTCAAAATATGTTTTTCCGCCACACCTGTAACCAAAATTTGTTCTTGGTGAAATATGCAGTCACAGTGTGTGTATCTAATTTTTTTTATGAAGTTAAATAATCCACTTCTTTCAAGAAGATGTAGTCAGCACAAATTAGCAACTAGTGTTGTTTTTATTTTAAATCTGCTGTCTATGATGTTCAACTACACATAGCTACTCCTTCAACCCTCCTTTAGGGTGAGCTTAATGACAACAGTTTTTGTATCTTTGAAATGTGTTCACGATAAGTCATTAATTAAGTAATGATATTGCTTTTTACAGAAGGTTGTCTTTTACAAGCTTAGTTTCTGTTCTACTTTCAATCGCACACTTCTGCTTTCATTCATCGCCTAATCAACTTTTGGCTCTGTACCTTAAATTAGTTTCAATCTTTCATTTGGGTGCTGGAGAAATGGCTTAACATCTACTTTGTCCGGACCACCTGGCATCAATTACATTGCCAGTGATGTTCGGCAGAATTAGGATGAGTTAGTTCAATCCACCACTACTATTTTTGCAACCATCTAGTTTTCTTTATAATTTTGTGTTGCACGTCGGATCATTTATTAAAAACTTAAACTATTAAAGTACGAATGTTAAAAGATTTTTTTTTGTGAATATAAAAAGTTTGGACTGGCAGAATAGTTTTTTGTTTATGAACCTTAAGTGAGTAATGCAAAAGTTGTAAAATATAAATGTAGACAAACTGTTAAAGGGATCAAATAGTTAGTTAAAGGGCCCCGTTTTATAATATTTATCATATTTTCTAAGCTGTTATAGTATGCTTCACAAAAAAAAAATTATTATATAAAAAACAATCCAGTTTATTGATGTTGACGCACACTCGCCTTTTCCTTCTTCTTCTTCTCCTCCTCCCCCTCTTGCCCTATGGCGAGTCAACCTCCTATTCATCTCCTTCTTACCTATGGGTGGGAAGGGGGCAGAAAAGAATGAGGAGGAAGCTCTAAAGTTGAATTGAAAGTGCTGATTTTCCTCCGATCGGATGTCGGATGTAAGGAACCCTTCGGCGGTAAATTAAAGTTTGATGGGTGTTTTACCTGGTGGATCTCGGTTTGGCTCACGTCGGAATTCTTGCTGGTGTACCACCGAACAGAAGGGCGATGGGAAATCAGAAGGGAATCAAACCCAGGGTAAGCTTCACTGTGAATGTCTCCCTCCCAGGGAGCATAGCCTTGCTCAGCGTGAAGGCTGCCAAAATCCGGGATGACAGATGTCCAAAAGAAATAAAACAATGACTTCTGAAAGATAAGGAGGTCGGCATACGCGAAATGTAATGAGTTGATCCTCCATTGGATGCTTCC
This sequence comes from Dryococelus australis, assembly GCA_029891345.1. Taxonomy (NCBI): domain Eukaryota; kingdom Metazoa; phylum Arthropoda; class Insecta; order Phasmatodea; family Phasmatidae; genus Dryococelus; species Dryococelus australis. The sequence goes on from CM056994.1 coordinate 153,053,464, forward strand.
TTTTCAGCGTCCTGTTTGTGATATAAGCACCCTAGGGGAGTTGGTCTTGTGGGCTTGCGAAATGGGATGTATACGTGGGGCAGGGAAGCTATCCAGCATTTCGGTGCAGTTGGGGGTGGAATTGTGATTCTAAGTATCTTCCCAGCAGCGGTGCAGATGGTACATACAGTTACAGGTAGACAATCAACGGCTGAGGTTGGGGTAGGTGATTTGGCTACAGGTATGTGCTTTGGTGGGAAGTAGTAGCTTACGAATTCGTTACTAGGCCACGGCCAGCAGATACCCAGTCTGGAGTAGAGTTCGGACTCGTGAACACACGCTATTAGAGGCAAGATGGGGCGTGGTCCTGGTGCGGTCACCTCCGGCACAGGCGAAGGGGGTGAATTATCTGGGACTGTGTTGTCTAACTGGGGGTTGTTGGAACTAGATAATTCTATTTGGAAGGCCCATTGGGCCTGGCGACGTAGTCGGCTGGGACCTCCACCTCTTCCCTTCTTCGTCATTAGGATACTGAGTCAGGAATGCTAACAAAACTCTCTTATAATCAAATATTCTAGGCTTTCTCACTATGTCACAAAACTCACGCCTCCCCTACCCTTCAAATGATAGTCCTCGGGGAAATGACTTCTCAGTCACTCAGAGACCCCACCGATGAGAACAACGAGCTAGAGTTGGAGTGCTTCCACAGGCAAACGTAGGTGTTCCAGACTCGTCCGGGTATCAGAGTATGCATTAGCAGACTAGAGATCTTTTGAGACCCAGTGATACTTACGAGTTTGGCCCACTCGCACTTATTCCACAAAGAGAATGTCAAATTTATCTTGAGCCAAATTATTGAAAGTAATTTTACATGAAAAGAACAGGTCAAAGATGACAAATTCAACAATGTTGAATATTTTATAAAGTAGCTAAGTTATTAATTACTCTAGTTGAGGTCAGACGAAGGCAAACCTGGTTATAAGTTTCCCAATGTTTAGTCTAGAATTCAAAATTCTATCGTTTTTAACGGCGAGGCACTTAGACTGAGGGGTGAGTTAGGGCGTTGCGATGGCCTGCTATCACAAATTCAAGACGGGGGTAGTGGGTGCAGGGTGCGGACGTCGTGGTTATCTCTGGAGTACTTGCTGCTGGAGTGTGCTTTGCAAGCTGCAGGCTGGGAGAGGTTTGCGCAGCCAGCTGGAGTTGGAGTGGCCCATATCTGACTGGGCGGCATATGGTTACTGTCACTGGGTTAACAGCCTCTCCACCTCTCTCCCTCTTCTGGCTCTCTCTCTCCCCTCTTCCGCTGTGGTCGTGGTTGGTGGCGACGGGGTGTCTCGGCTCGTCCGCCAACTGCTGTTCACTCTTTGCTTTCACAACAGGAAGGAGTGTTTGGGGAAGGAAGTTACGAGAGCAGGTCTTTTTTGTATCGAACCTTGGCCTTCCTATGTTGAGGGTAGTTCACATACCATGTAAACTAAGTTAAATTTAAACAGTAGGTTATACAATAGTTCAGTGCGAGTTCTCAAAGTTTTGTTATATTTATCTCTGCCTTTCAGAGAAAAGTGTAGCTAACGCAACAACAAATAAGTCCCACTCACAAGAACTATTAAAGGGGAAGTTTACCATGGCCCCTGTGGAACAATTCTAACTGGTCTATTTATCAGCCAGCACTGTCGCACTGTAAACAATTTACATGTGAACAAATGAGAGATCTTTACTCTTTTAAAAAAAATCATTATGCTCTATTAGACACCAAGATGCTCCATACAAGCAAAGAGGTTAGAGTGAAGGAGACATTAGCACTTTCATAGACTTTCATAGACGCCGATAAACAAATCACACTATAAACCCTCTTCGACATCAATACTATGACGTACCTTTTGTACGGCAATTACTTACTTGCTAGGGTAGCCATTCATTTGGCCTGACAGGTTTAGCTTCTAATATATAAGTTTCATGTTTACGTGTTACAATTTCACCCTGATAGGCCATAGCCTATTATGCTAACCCAATCTACGCGTAAGCACGTATATGCATGCTTACTCTTCACATCTCATATCCTTTTAATGTAATTTCGGCACATCTTTAGGTTACTGCAGGATTTTAGTGACAACTCACATGCTTTTAGATATTTACACAATAGAAAACGTGGTAACCTTAGTTACTTTCCTTTAGACAATCTAACGTACTTTGTATCTTCTCAACTTGACTTAAGGGGTTGCATTCTCTTTTATAATATTTACCTATTTTATATTACACATGTTTTAATTTTTCTTTAAGTATTACCTGCTTCTATGATTTCTACAACTTAGTTCTCCTTGTACTTATTTGATGTATAACCTTGATAAATCTCCTCACTTTACAGTTACGTGTAACCTAATCTATTTTCCCTTTCTCTTTTTTTTTGTAGCATTCAAATGTTTCTAACTCTACATTTACGCTGGCACATTTTCTTAATCTCTATTATTTTACGTTTCTTATTTACTTGGCTTAGGATATAGCCAGTGACGGGGGAGGTTTCCTCTTGACTCTACCCGAGTCGTTACCGATGTTGGCCGGACTACCAGCAGGAATACATTACATTTACGTCCTTTATGTATAACATTGTATATTATCCTAGAGCTCTAGCTCATTTCCTAGAGGCCATTTTATACTGGATTATACAAGTTGAAACTTTACTAGGAATTCTAATATCCTGTTATTTTCCTAACCTTAATTCCTTAAACTTACTTTCTAACAAGGTACTTGTTTAAATATTTGATTATATTACATTGTCCTTTTCTCTTGGACAATTTATTATTGGCTATAATATACTCTTTGCATTTTAGTAAGACCGGGAATTTCCTGGGTGGTGGTTACGGTACCCTCACAGCGAGTGTTCGCCTCATGCCTTTACTGCAAAGTACATAGGTGACTAATAGTGTCGCCCAGTGTTGCATTGTTAGGAATTTATGAGGATGGAACATGTATATTCACGGGCCTGCTGATAGGCTTCATTTACGCATATCTCAATTCTTATTGGTGCTCACGGAGTTGAGTGGTTCTACATTAAATGCGCCACATAAGATTCCATCACATCCATATTATTTTACTAATTACATCTTACCTGAGCACTCTTGGGTAGGGTCAATCAAACATTAACATTCCAGTTTGTTAGGGATTGCCACTAAGCTAATTCCTCTATTAATTTTAGCTTGCTAGGGATCCAAATTATATATATGAAAATAAAATGTGCAAAATTCTTTACTTCTACTTTACAGGTGTCTATGGTCAGGAGGAATGTTCATTCATTTTGGCAAATCGTAGTGTGGGACCTCCGTTCCTGGCAATGCGATCATAATTCCTAACCTTGGAAACTCTAACCTGTGTTTACACCTTTTGTAACTCGTTCGGTGGTTTTACATACTCATCTCTTAGGGAACACTGCTCATATTTCACTGACTGACTATCCAGGTTAGGATTTTATCTTTGTGGTGTTTTGTCACCTAACCTTCCCTACTAGTCTACCTAAAACGAGTTCTTGCACTCTTTTATAGTTTCTCGTCTACTCTATCACTCCCTACTAATTTTCTCTATTTAAGAGTCCTGACGTGGGGTGTAGTAGTCAAGATTAGCATCTGCCAAGTACTCAGGTGATGCAGGTGCGGGTCGCTGACACTTGTGGGGGCGTTGCTTCAGCGGCCTACTGTCTATTTTTAGCACTATCCGTCATAACTATCTCCCAGTCCTGCCAACCTCTCTAAATGTACACAACATATTTACCTTAGATTACATCTCCCTCTCTTTACACAAATTATGCATTCTGTTTCACTGCCCCACATTAAGACACCGCACTACAGCCTTAGGCGTCTTGGTGGGATGACTTGTCTTCCACTTCTAGTCTTGTAACAAATTGTGGCCCCACCTAGCCCTCATCTTTCGACATTCGGGAATCCTCAAAATTCTATTTGTGTAGAACCTGGAGTGTGTGGTCCCTGTGGAGTTGGTAACCTCCGCTGAGCAGCTGTCTCTTCGCTCCCTGGTTGAGGAGAGACCTGCTTCTCTTCGACTGGCCGCTGCATATGGTATGACTCTGCCCTCGTACCTACTACCTGATGCATGCCATGGGACTCCAACCCCACCCCCATACTCTTCCCTTGGGCAGGTCTCCTTATCCTCTCATCTGAATCCGTCTCCCGCACTGCTACCGGCTGCTTCCTGTTTCTGCGCACATCCCGGGTCTCAGTTGCCACTATGTATGACCTGAACTGATTAGCTGGTTGGATCACCCTGCCGTACCTACGTAGGTTTGGGATCCAGCTTGTACTTTGGGTGTAATGGATTCACTTCATACACCACATGCCTAGCATCATAATTGCTCCAGTATCTCTCCTTGATGTGCTGGTTGTTTGTTCGGAATTGCTGAAGGCTGTGTGGGTTCAAATGTGGTTGTAGTGAAGAGCTTGCCTGTAGTAACGTAGTATGCAATTTCCTTCCAAACAGTAGTTCCGCTGGTGAAAAACCAAATTCCAATGGCATGGCTCCATATGCCAACAACCCAAGATTAGGGTCCGTTTCTTTGGACAGAATTCTCTTCACAATTTTCACCATTAGATTGTGGGAATTTGGGACTTGAAGTAACATGTGCAAACCCATATTCCTTTGCAAACTGTTGGAATTCTTCAGCAGTGAACTGGGTACCCCAATCTGTGCGAACGGTTTCTGGTATCCCGTGATGAGAAAATATGTTCTTCACTCTCATAATCACTGCCTCTGATGAAAGGCGAACTAGTTTTACCACTTCCAGAAATATGGAGAAGTAACCTTGAACCGCAAGATAATGCACATTGGTCAGATCAAAAATATCCATTCCAACCAGCGACCACGGTCTGCTTGGTAGTGTGGTAGGTTACAATGGCTCTGAACGTTGGGTTGTCTGTTCCAAACACTGTTGGCAGTCTTCCACCACTCTTTGATTTCTGTTGTGATGTTTGGCCACCATACGGACTCTTGTGCCCGACGACGACACCTAACTATGCCCATGTGGCCCTCGTGTATTTTACCAAGAATGTCTGTACGTAGCTGTCTGGGAATGAATATGTGTGATCCTTTCATAATGAGTCCGTTGTTGTAGGCTAACTGACCCCTGAATTACCAGTACTGTGAGTGTTTACTCCTGAATCCTAGTAAGATGCAGTCCTTCAGAACCTGGCATTCCCTGTCTCCCTCTTGTGCTTCCTTAATGTTTTGAAGTCCAACATCTGAGAATGGGGATTCCCTTACAACCGCTTCTACCAACAATCCTTCCTCTGCAATGTCACAACTTTCCATCACCGCCTGATTGACCGGAGCTCTTGACAATGCATCGGTACAAAGGTCTTTCTTACTATACATGTTCAATGGTGTAGTCGTAACACATGAGGTGCATTCTCATCCTCTGCAGCCTTGTTGTCAAATCCATCAGTGGTGTTGTGGCCAGCAATGTCACTATGGTTTGTGATCTGTCAATATCTTAAAGATGGTGCCCAACACATAACTTCTGAATTTCTCACATGCCCAAGTAATTGCTAATGCCTCTTTCTCTATTTGGGCATATCTTGATTCAACCTCGCTCAGGCTTCGTGACGCAAATGCTACTGGCTTCCATTCTCAGTGTTGATGCTGCTCTAGAACACTCCCTAACCCATATGAGGAAGCATCTGCCAACACTTGTATGTCGGTACCCTACTAATACAGTGCTAATGAGCTATTTTCTACTTCAGTTGCTTCATAGCCTGCCATTGGGGTTCTTCCCACACTCATTCTGAGTCTTGGCACAGCAATGTTCACAGTGGCTGTTTTTTTTCTGCTAGTTTGGGGATGAATTTCATCAGATATGTAACCATGCCAAGGAATTTTCGGAGTTCTGTCAGATTAGTTGGTTCTGGCATGTTATTAATAGCTTTAGTCTCTTGTCTGGATCTGTCTATACTGCACCTTCTGTTACTACATGTCCTAAAAACTTCACTGTCTTCACTTGAAACTTGCACTTTGATTTGTTTAGGGTGGTTCCATTTGCAACTAGTTTGCTGAGCACTTCTTCCAGACTTTGGCCATGTTCTTCTGGTGAACGGCCACACACTAATATGTCATCTGCATGGCTAATGACACCTGGAATGTCCCCCACTAGCTGCTGCATTTGGCGCTGGTAACGCTCAGGCCCCGAGTTAATTCCGAATGGTGAATGGTTGAAGAAGTATCGTCCAAACGGTGTGACAAATGTGGTGATTGGTGCACTAGCTTGTGTCAATGGAATCTGCCAAAACCCATTCGAAGCATCTAATGCTTAAAACCACTTAGCGTCTTGTAGCTGTGCTAGCGACTCTTCTACTGAGGATAGCTGTAATATCTCCCCGAGAACAAATCTGATTAGTTGCATAAAATCCACACAAATCTTTACTGAACTGTCCCTCTTTGGCACCAGTGTCATTGGTGCACACCATTCTGTTGGCTCCTCAATAGGTGTTATCATGCCATCCCATACCATTCTGTCATGTTCCTCTTTCACTTTGGTTCAGAGGGCGAACGGAACACGCCTTGGTGCTACGACTGCGTATGTCTTGGCAGCATTGTAAAGGCGAATGTCGTACTCGCGGTGGAAGTGGCCTAGACCGTCAAAAATTGTTGGTAACTTGTCATTTCAATAAAACTCTTTTACCGTTTATTCCTCTGTTTTCTTTAACAATACAATTACTAGTGCCTTTATGGCTGGGCAGCTGAGTAATGTTACTGACTGCCCTTTTACCACAAAAATATCCTGTGTCACTTCCTGCTTGCCATATGCGAGTGTTACTGTGATAGTACCTACTACATCAATAACGTTTCTCCCAGCTCCAAAAAGGTTTCTGTCAGTTGCTTCAACCACTACATTCAAGTTTACAAACTTGTTCTCCAATCACTGTCACATCGGCTCCTGTATCGAACTTAAAAGCAAGTTCCTTCCCACATATTCTCAATTTGACATACCACGGTTCTAACATATCTCTGATGCAATTTCTCCCAAGTAATATTCCTGCTTACATGTTTGAGATTGTTTCAATAGGGAAGAATATTCTCTCTCCTCTTCCTGCACCTCCCCATGTTCACAGCACCTACTGTAATGCCCCACTATGCCACAGCGATAGCATTTTGCCTTGCTAACTGGGCACTTGGACCAATGATGATTTATTTTACTACCACATTTAGGGCATTTTGAGGTAATGTGTAACCAGTATTGACTCAACTATGCTGAGTAGGATGAGCAGGATCTTTTGCCCCTTTTTTGTACCTTTTGTCACGCTAGCCTTTGAAATGTTGAACAGCCTCCACAGCGCTAGACTGCGCTCGTACAAGATGTTGTTGCTGGCGTAACCATTCTGCCTGTGGAATATGTGCAATTGCTTGTGCTGATGTCAGATCTTGTTCCATATGAAGTGATTCTAACAACTTGCCGTCTGCCACCTCGATTACCAGTATGGCTGTAATGAGTTCGTCTTTAAGGTCCCGCAAGTCGCATGACTCTACCATCTTGAAAAAATTGTTAATAAAAACATCGACAGGTTCGCCATCTTGCTGGCATCTTTTGAAAAATTTCGCTCGTTTGTAAATCACGTTTTATTAGAATGAAAAAATGGTCAAATTTTCCTTTCACCATGCTGTATTTCCCTGCATCTTCTTCTGATAATGGGAACGATTCAAGCATTTTGTCTACCTCGGGGCCCATACAATAGAGCAACATATTAATTTGGCTGTCTGCTGACTTCTTGTCTATTTCTGAGGCCACCTGAAACCTTTCAAACAGTTTTATCTATTTAGGCCAATTTGCCGGCCCCCGAAAATCGAAGTTTCCCAATTTGGAACTGCACCGATGTCGCCATGATGATTAAACACAAAGGCCCGATTCTCATGGTAGAGGTTAGTTGTCACTGTGGTCATCTTGACACGTTTTTACTTGCACACGACTGCAGCCCAACATCACGAACATCGAAACTACCTTTTTTAACATCATATCGTTGACGGAACAACCGCTGCCACCATGTTATGTTATATTGTTCAACATTTTCACGACCACGATTCACCGATTGTCTATTCTAAGCACTATCTGCCATAACAGTATCCCAGTCCTGCCAACGTCTGTAAATGTACACAACATATTTACCTTACATTACTGTGCGCTCCAAGGTGTCTCCTTGTAGTGTCCCGGCGTGTACGTCATGCGTCTCGCACGCATTGGGGCCGCTCGTGAGATGATGATGGCTGCAAGCAGCGGCTCGGAGACAGCGACCTGGATGCTGTGGTGGTCTGCCGGTGATGTGACTCTTGCTGTTGCGGATAGGCTCATTTTTGTGTGAGCTGCATGGGTGAGTGGTGCGTGGTACTCAAGGTTGTTGTCCGCTCCAGGCAGTGGAGAGGCTGCTATGGCAGCACTGACACTCTCGGGCATCCGGATAACCATTTTTACTTTCAACATTTCGCGCGTATCTTGTTTTGGTGCCTCTCCAGCCACATCAGCTACGTTAGTAGTGTCAGTCGCCTGGTTACCAAACGTACTCACTGTTTCTAAGGTATACTGTGGGCTCCTTCCAGTCTCTAGTTTATCATCTTACCCCTTGCCGGGGATTGGGAAGGATGGGATGGGTAGCAGGGTGCGTGACCTCGTGTCCCTATCCTTGTAAAACTCCATGCCCTTGAGGGAGGGGGGGAGTGGAGTAGCTGAGACTAATTCTGGGGACAATGGATAACTGGCCTCGTCCAGGTCGATCTCCGGAGGCAGCGCTTCTTCCGGTGCCGGAATGAAGGCTGGGAGGATGAATTCATCACTCGGCGGGGGGTGAGGCAGTAGGTCAAACGATGGGAGTCTGTGACCGTTTTGTTGTGTCCTTAGGGGCGGCTGGAGGTTCACTGGCCTCCTCTATAATGTTTCCTACCGGTTGCCTTCTTATCTCTGTCCTACCCACTGAGGTTTGCCACAATCTTTCCGTAACTGTACTACGTTTTCCTGTATACTGGATCTGGGTAGGTACGGAACGTAAGAGCTTAGAAGGGATGGTAGTCCTCAGGGATACTCCTCCGTCGAATGATGGTCTAAGGGGTGTGTGATACGATTGGGGAGGGGGAGAATCTACCCTTCCCGAATCTGACATTTCTGATTCACTGGCTTGCGTTTGGGGCATGTGTCTCGCTCGCCTCTTGGGAGGTTGGGGTTTGGTTCCCTCGTGAGGTTCCGTCTCCGAAACGTTCGTTTCGTGAAGTACGCTCAGCGAGTCATGAGTTTGAGTCCTGGCGCAGACTAGGTCGTACTTGTAATTGTCTAAGGTTAAGGGGTCAAATGCTAGCCGTGGTCTGAGGCCATTCAGTGATTTCCTCCATGTGCAAAACGTGTTTCACGGTTTCAATGCTGCGCATTCTGCGGGCGTGAAGGAGGGATTCTCATCTGTTGTATTTGCCGCGTCGGGCAGTCTCTGTTTAAATGCCGGCCTGGGCAATACCAATGCCATAGCAAGGGGATTGCGGGTGGAGGAAAGGCTGGGTCTTGCCCTGCCGGTGGACTGGGAAGGGGAATGGGCCGGCTTTCTTGGCGGCGTGTGCCAGCAGGACCTTCCCAGATGAGAACTGCTATTTATTTCAATTTCCCTCGCACTGCCTGCCAACTTCTCGATGGTCTGCAGCCGTGGGATTAGCAGGAAGTTTTAAACTTAGGCAGAAGGGTGCAAAGTGATACTTTGAACTCTCTGCCTTTTATTCTGTTCCGAATAAATCCGCTTATAGATTCATGCCTTTTTATGAATGAAGAACTCAACTTCTTTGTCTACAGCTTGCATTCTTGAATGGAAATTGGCTAGTAACCACGATAATACCTTGTCTCCTGTGAAATGAGTGGCGAACTGAGTTCGATACTGGGGCCATTCCTTGATGAATTCCCCCAACTTCTCCCACCATTTCCGGTCTTGCTTCCCAGTTGGTGGCGTACATGGCTTACCCATTGTTCAATTCGAACTACGTATTCCCTCAGTATCTTTTTGCATTCGTGTACGAAACCCTCGATATCTTCGTACGGCTTACCATGGAATTCCGGTAATACCATCTCCGTGGGTATTTAGAGAGTTCTGGGGCTGCATATCGGGTTCAAAGGCCTGTGGGTGTGTTCCCTTTGGCACACCTCACATTCATAGACCTGTTCTGGGTTCCTTACCTGTTCGTCGGCCCTTCCTATGCACCTGTTGTGGTATTCTCTGAAGCAGAGGATACACTGTACCATGTGTTACCCTTGACCTGCGAAATCAGGCCATTCACATGCTCTTGCTTGTGCTTGCCTATAATCTTGACACCTAAATTCTAGGCTGTCAATGTACCTAGGAGTGTATTCCCATCCTAGGCACCCATAATAATACTGTCGGTGACAAACATGTGCATGGTCGACGTTCATGCCAATTCCCGGACATGACGGTATGAGACATTGGTTCCTTTGGGTCACTTAGAAATTAGCCATTGCTACTACGACCCTTGGGTCATGTAAGCTTTCTCCGGAGCTATACATAACTCTGGTTTGGTTGAGCACCACAGGGTATTTATATCGATTCACGAAAGTCGATAGCGTTGCTTCTCTGTAAGGAGTTTTACGTGAATTAGGGGGGAGGGCGCATCTGGCTAGGTTCCAGCTCCCAAGGCTGAGCAATTTGGTGCTGTATGCCCCATGTAGGGCACCAATTAACGCACTCCCTCTCCTTTGCCTTTTTCTTCTTCTTCTCCTCCCCCTCTCACTCTATGGCAAGTCAACCTCCTATTCGCCCCTTTTCTACCTATGGGGAGGGGGGGGGGGCGAGAAAAGAATGAGGAGGGAACTCTTAAAGTTTAATTGAAAGTGCTGATTTCCCTCTGGTCTGATGAAAGGAACCCTTCGACAGTGAATTCAAGTTTGATGGGTGTTTTGCCTAGCGGGTCGCAGTTTGACCCACGTCGGGATTCTTGCTCATGTACCACGTAACAGAAGGGTGATGGGAAGTCAGAGTGGAATCAAACCCCAGGGTGAGCTTGATTGTGAATGTCTCCTTCCCAGAGAGCACAGCCTTGCTCACTGTGAAGGCTGCCAAAATCCGGGACGACAGATGTCCAAATGAAATAAAACAATGACTTCTGAAAGATAAGGAGGTAGGCATACGCAAAATGTAATGAATTGATCCTCCATCAGATACTTCCTGGTCAGCGTCCTGTTTGCAATATAAGTGTCCAAGGTAAGATGGTCTTGTGGGCTTGCGAAATGGGATGTACATGTGGGACAGGGAAGCTTTTTGGTGTTTCAGTACAGCTGGGGGTGGAAACGTGATTCTAACTACCTTCCCGGCAGCGGTGTGGATGGCACACGTAGTTACAGGTGACGATTGATGGCCGAGGTTGGGGTAGGTTGTTTTGCTACAGATATGGGCTTTGGTGGGCAGTAGTAGCTTACAAATTATTTACTAGGCCACGGCCAGCAGATATCCAGTCTGGAGTAGAGTTCGGACTTGTGAACACACACTATTAGAGGTGAGATGGGGTGTGGTCCTGGTGCAGTAACCTCCGGCACTGGCGAAGGGGGTGAATTATCTGGGACTGTGTTGATGGATATAGCCTTAAGTGAGTTTTATTTACAAACATATATTGTAAAGGGGAAACTCAACACATTACCTGACGCATTAAGTAGACTGCCCACTGCATCCCAGGTCACTACCCTGTCTGTAACTTTACATGGCACACCACCTTACGATGTAAAGCTACCCTAAATGTCATGTCACTATCTTTTTACAGCTTTTGCTGAGGTTATCTTCCAAGACACAAGCAAGGCAGGTGAAATTGCTGCATATGTTGCTATATACTTTAGGACACATTATGAAGAATTCAAATATTATGTTGTCACACTTGCATCACCAGCGGAGAAAGATAGGCTTGCCAACACCATATATGTTGAAGACATTTACCCACTACCTTTAATTATGAAAATTGTCTTTGCACTTTACCAAGTTAATATTGACATCATCAGGGAAAGATTCACTAACACACTCATGTCTACATGTATTGATCCTGTCCTCAAATGTACAATTCTTGTCGTCCGCTACGCTGATATTATACACTTTCTCCCTATCTACACGTACAAGCAGCAATATATTCATATTCGTGATGACTCCAATTTCTATTTATGCCCTATCACTATCTCTCAATCCCCATTCATTGGTGAATATGATAACGACCCCCACATTTCAAAACTCAAACAAACTTTATTACACCTAGATCAGGCCGACACACAATATTGGAGATTAAGCCGTCGTTATGGCATGACTAGCAACTGGGAAATATCTTTAAAGGTTAACACACCCCAGATCCCGTCTAAATTGACTCTTGTTCCCAAGTTTTATGTCCTAGAAGTCATTCAGGCCCATCATGATGCCATATTCGGGGGACAGTTTGTTGGGGTACTTAAGACACTACATAAAATTAAACAATCTTATTTTTGGAATTCTATGGCTGATGATGTTAAAAAGTATGTCCAATCATGCCCAGATTGTCAAAAAGTTACAGTAATTACATCTCAACCCATGGGCCAACTTGCCCCTTTCCCACCTCACCCTCCTCAAACTTGGGCTCTGGACGCTAAAGGTCCTTTACCCACTATGGCCCGTAATAACAGATATATATTATAGTAATGACAGAATATGCTACACATTATGTCGTTGCCAAAACCTGTTCAGGCTATCGATGCAGCCATGTGTGCTGACTTTATTAAGGAGGTAATATTGCAATTCGGCTGCCCTGAGCAAATACTCACGGATAGGGGAACCAGTTTCCAGAACGAGCTTATTAGCAATCTCCTCAAGTCATTAGGTGTCAAAAAGCTCATAACCACCGCACACAGCCCCCATTGTAATGATTTAGTGGAACGAAATAACAGTGTGATCGGAGAACCACTTACTGTTTGTGAGAGTGTTGACCAGTAAACTGGGATCTTTACGTCCCGTTTATTCAGTTTAACATAAACACCAGTATTAATAGTTCAATGGAATTTATGCCCTTTTATCTCCTCGACGGCGTGGAAGCTGCCCTCCCTGCACAAGTTATAGCTACCAAGTTTTCTGAACGTGGTCATGACTGGTGTGAGAAACTCCTGGCCATATGCCAAGTGGCTAAAGAAAATTTAAAACAAGCCTAGACCATTCAGAAATTTTATTTTGACAAAACTTACAGGAAGAACACATTAAAGGTCAATGACTATGTGTGGGTGTGTAACCGTGGTAGACACAATGCCCTCACCCACTGCTACCACAGTCCTTATCATGTAACCAATATTTTAGGGGAATCTACTGTCCATATTCAAGTCAATAAGTGTGGTGTTCCTAAGTATAACTCCGTATCAACCAGACATACAAAGCTTGCCTATACTCATTAAAATGCTACCTACATGAATGTGTTTAAGTTGCCTGTTCTATGTCTCATATCTGTTTGAAAATGTGTAATAGTGTATTTTGTCCCTACCCTGCACGCCGCTTTAAGCTGTACTTGTGTCCAGATCGCTGCATATGAGTTGAGGTATACTGCAACTGGGCCTTCCCTTATTGTGTTTTGTATTTTAACAGTAATTACTGCATCATGCATTTTAGTTTTGAATATCCATTATATGCCCCTTGTGTGTACTGTTACTTGTAATGCCATCATTTATTCAGTCATATGCCCCTTGTGTGTACTGTTACTTGTAGTGCCATCATTTATTCAGTCATATGGGTACTGCCATCTGCCAGTTATTTTAACATTCAGCTAATATGTACACTATATTACTTACTACTCCGTAAGTCAGTCAATTTACTTTGTATTTTCATCCCCCTGGGTACTTGTGTTTTTACATTGTATTTTGAGTATTACCCTTTCCCTTGTTATGCTGTCCAGTGTATGAATTAGTATAACTGAGCCTAGCCACGTATCCCTTTTCATTACTGTTTAACACAATGTTTCCATTACAAGGCCAGTGTCGATTTTATTTTATGTACACTATCAGTATTCTGGCTTAGGCCTAAAGTTTTTCCCAGCGATAGAAACATTTATAAATATTTTTGCACACAGCCCAGTTCTATGAATGTATATCAGCCTTCGTGGCAGTCTACGCACTCTTCACTATTGCTTCAATACCAGAGTACTTGGTGTATTCAGGTAAGATTTGAGAAACGAGCTCCTGCTTTCTGTGTATTTGTATGAGAAATAGATTTCAAGTATTACAAGCTAGACCATGGGTCTTTGTTTAATGCTATTAATTGTTGTATAGTATTAGATGCCTCACTGGAACTTTTCTTACTAAATACTTCGACCTCAGTGGTCCCAGTTCTGTTAAGGATATAGGTATTGCAATTATATGCCTAGGGCATATGTTTCAGACCAATTTCTCAAAGTCTTTGAGTTTCTGCGATATATTAATGAAGTTTAATGATTTGCGACATTATTCGTGTTTCTCAGCAGTGTTTATTCCATGTACAATAATTATATTGTGTGTCCCTCCTTAATTGAGGATTGAGTTTTAACTTAGTTTACTTCCTACATAGGAGTATCAGTGTTATATTAACAGTGTTTTGATTGGGCCTACAGGTTTCTTCAATTAATATCTGTTATAAGTCAACATACATGCTTTATAGCAGTATATATTTTTCAAGGACTTCTTACTTCGACAAATAGATATATTTTACAGTCAACTATGCATACATTTAGTAAAAAACTCAGTGCTTTACTAGACTAGTGAATACAATTTCACCTTACTCTAGTACTGACGCTGTACGTAAGGCATTTCACTATCCTACAAGAATTTAATATTTCCCTGCCTTCGAAGCAGTGTCTATAGGTTTATAGTAATGTTGGTGACCCTGACTATTAAATATCTTTATACTAGGTATACTACAGTTTTGTTTATAGTGCTTGGCACTTAGACCTACATGGCTATTGTTGTTTCTTACTCAACTAAGTAATTGTAGCTCAAATGTTAAATTGCTGAAGACATTGTTTAACCTTATTGTAAAGAACTACAAATGTTAATTATGGTGATCGCCAGTGAGGATTATTCTGTTTTAAGCACAGCAGTTCACTCAACATAAAAAAAAAAGCAACAAAACACACAAGTTATTACTGCAATTTTAAGCATAAGATTTTAATATATATATATGTTAATTGTGGCGTGCACACTTACTCTTACTTGAGTTAGATAGTATTCCTTATTTCTCCTTCCATTGGAGTGTTTCACTTGTATATTTTACTGCCATCATTGTGTCAAGCATTTTGCTTAGGCTAAGAGGCAAATAGTCAATAATCTTATATTTTAAGGCCTAATGGCGTGTTTTGATCAATTTTAACACATTCCTACCCTGTCTTGTACATAGAGTATCTGTAATAGTGAACTTAGCTCCTTTTATTGTTATTTTCTCTAAGAACAGTCACAAATGTGACCAGTGTGTTAATTCTTATGTTAGGTTAGGAGTACTCCGCCTTTATTTCTCCTTCCATATCTGCAGATATTGTGTGTTACTGTCTGTACCTTGTTGAATAAAATACCTTTTAAAAACATTCCATTAGCATGTAAGATGGTTGTATCAATGTATTGGTTAAGTTTCCTTGTTTTTCAAATAACATATTTTACTGTTCATTCAGATATGATTTTTTGTCGTATTCATTTTGCTCTCGGCCACATTACTATATTTTAAAACAGAGTGTAAGTATTATCCAAAACCAAACACAAAAGTGGTAAGCCAAATAATCTCTCGCTACGTCATAAAGTGAAAGGTACTACTAATCAGTGGTCACAAAAAAAGACTTTCCCAACCAAAAGCCAGTGCGTCACATAAACTGTACTTCAAAGTGCTTCTATAATCCTTATGCGTGGAAAAACTTTCCTTACAAAGTGAATCCTAGTCCACAAACAATTATAGTGATCATGTGAGAAAAAGACAATCAATGCTACAAATCACGGCTACCAACAAGTAGGACATTAACTTTCATATTACGCCAATTGTGTATGGCAGACCTTAACTTTGTGTTCATGTAATTTATAATGTTTTCTTTCACGTGTCCCTAATTCATGTAACATATTAAGTAATCCAAATAACTGTATGCAATGAATTGTACTATGAATTACGTACACGTAACTCATGTGAACGCATATATAACTGTAGTGTCCAGGTAACTTATCTGTGTAGCAAATGCTAAGGGTAACTAAGTACTTATCTTTTGATGATGTAGAAATATTTATTCCAATAATCCTGTACGTATTTAAGAGTGAACTGCATATTAAAACCACACCTTTCATTGCACTTTAGCAACACTTGTATAGCAAACATCACCATTCATAATCGACAGTTGAGCTTAAAATGAATAGTGTCATAGCAATTTTCCAACTTGTTAAAATATGATACTGGAAAACTTTAATCAGGCCTACTGCCAATCATGAGATATATAAGATATCCTACAAGATCCTTATAAGGGAGTTCTTACTTACATGTAGCACTTCGTACAATATGCAGTTTTGGTTCTATAAGGATAGCAGAATATTTACAATCAGTCAAATTAAATGTCCTCAAAACCTTGTAAATTTACTTCCTTTGGCTAATTTGCAATGACAACTAATTTGTAATCCCAAGAAACTGAATGTGCCCTTGTTATCATACATTTCCTTCATTTCAAACTCTTTCAATAACCTGTCTTTAAGCCATGATATTGCTTGTTTGCAGTCTGAAAGAATGATTAAATCATCTACATATACAAGAATATATAAAGTACCTTTCATAAACAAACAAGGGTCTACATTTGACCATATGAAACCCATATCACATAAAGTTTGGCTCAACCTTTTATACCAACATTGGGGAGACTGTTTTATCCCATACAATGACTTAGTTTACAAACAATGTTACTATCATCAAGTTCCAAGTTTACAACCACAGGCACTTTCATGTAGACTGGCAGATCCAGATCACCATACAGAAATGCACACTTCATATCCAGCTGATCCATAGACCATACTTTTTGTACTACACTGAAAGAAGGATTCTTAACGTTGTCATCCTGGCAACAGGTGCATAAATCTCTTCCTCTGTCTTGGATCCCTGGAAGCAGCCTCTTGGAACCAGTCTAGCCATCTCAATGTCTCCCCCTGGACTTCTTTTTCTGAAAACACCCACTTGGAGTTAATTACTTTTACATTACGTGGGCATTATATCAACTCCCATGTGTTGTTTTTCTCAAGTAATACTACCTCTTCTTGCATGGCACTCAACCACATTTCCCGGTCGGGACATTCTTCTATATGTCATATCCTGAGGAATATTGCACTAGAAACTGGCACAGCATAATGCAACATGTGCAATGCCTTTATCTTCATGCCACTTAGGGGTTGTCTTTACTCTTGTGAATTTTCTAGTGCTTCCATTAGGTGGAGATATGACTTCAATGTCTACTGAATCTTCCCTTGAGGGTGTGATATCTTGATCAGGTGATTTGGTATACTCACCTTTTGAGTCCCATTCTGCTGACTCTTGAACATATTGTTTCATGGTATTAACTTCCCCAAACATCCCTTCTTTACAGGAGCGTAAGTCCTTGGCTTCACATTTTCACCCTCCGGGAATATTACATCTCTAGATACAACAATTTTCTTTTGACCAACATCAAAATTCTGTACCCATTAGATACATATTCCACCACGATTAACTGTTTGTATCTTTTCTTTAACTCGCTTATAGGGCGATATATTTTTGGCAAATACACTCAAAAAACTTTTATTTTAGTGTATTTCTCCGGACCTATGCATCTTAGGTGGAAATTTTGTAGACACTGTTGACATGTGGACTATTGATTCCCCATCACGTCACATCCGGTGCATGTGCACAGGCGTTGCTCTGATGGTGTGGTGTTGGTTGTACATTGACATAATGCTTGTTCCCAAAGGTTATAGTCGAACAGTTAAGTTGTTTTAGTTCCCAGCAATGTACACATCGATGGATCTGCATGTCGAAACTTCTTGCGTTCGCAGGTGTCGCGGGTGCCGGTGCGATTGGCTTGATGTCTTCTTGCAGTTGTTCTGGCGTGGCCACAAATTTTGTCGTGGATGACACGGTAGTCCCAATGCGGATGAACACACTGGCCCCACTTGGGAATGCCAATTGATGCCATCAAGTGAGACATGGAGGCGATTATGATACATCTTTTACCTGTGGTCGATGGGCGCCAGAGGTGGATCCTACACACCATACTTTGAGACTCAGGAATCTTAGGGATGCTGTGGGTTTTGTGTGTTCGTTTCACCCCTGCGTACTTACAAAACAACTTTTATACATCACACTGAAAAAATCAAACACTATGGCTAGGCAGGGGAGTGATGCTACAAAAAGAGGGATTCAAATTTTACACTGCTAGATACGTTTATTTTTACCAGATTACAACGTGCTAGAAATTAACTATAAGTTACTTCTCAGACATGACTAGCCAGTTCCGCTGGGTGATCGCCCAAGCACGTAACTTAACTTGCACACTCCGACTAGATGATGCTCCGCAGTGTTTGAAAACACAGCCTCCACAAGGTAAGGGGGCTACAGCTGCTAGGATAGACTGCAGGTTTGCCCAGGACAGAACACTGTATGTGAAATGAACACATGCGGATATTTACGCAACTAGCGCCTACACGTCGGGACTCGTCCCTGAACCACGTGGTGTGTGGGTACGGTCATACACATAGCGGGTTAGTGCAAAAATAATCTCGCCGTACAAAATTACACAAAATAACACTGGGTAAACATGGGACATATTATGAGCAGGCAAAGTACGCACACAGATGTGTGGAAATAG
This sequence comes from Dryococelus australis, assembly GCA_029891345.1. Lineage (NCBI taxonomy): Eukaryota > Metazoa > Arthropoda > Insecta > Phasmatodea > Phasmatidae > Dryococelus > Dryococelus australis. Next base: position 153,072,283 of record CM056994.1, read on the forward strand.
TTTTAGATGCAAGGATGCCGCCGGATGAAGTTTGTAGCGGGCCACGTGGGCGGGCATGTAAATGTAGTATTTCAAGGTAAATTCATTCAAGAATCATTGGCCAAAAAGATGTGGTCATTAGCAAACATATTTCCGTCAATAAAAAAATCTAAAAAAGCTCTAACGATTTCGGATGGCGGAAAAATATAAGTATGTGAATTGACCGCATGGTCATGAACAAAATGCATCAAACATGATAAATACAGGAACCATCATTGAAAATATTACATAAACCCCGAGATAAAATTAAGGCGCACATGATGGAACAATAATTAGCCCTTCTAACATGGTGATGGTGCAGATACGGACTTGATGGTAGCTAACCATGTGGCCGCAAAACATATTTAACATGACAAAACCCTCAAATTATTATACAAACACCTTACCCTTCATATTGCTCAGCACAATTAAGCAGAAATTACAATGAAAAGCCCTAGACATGGGTGGATGGCATCTGATACACAAACTGTGCGGGACGCATGGCCTCTCCGACATGGCCTCCTCTCATCTCGTTTAAATTCTAAAAAGCCTGAAAGGCTGCAAATAATTAAGTTAAACAGGTAGCATTACGCTGGGGATGTCTGGTAAAACGTATGCAAGGCAAAGGTTAACAAGTATACTAAAGTGAACTATTGAAACCTACATCAGTTCAACGATATGAAGTGCATATGTTAGAGTGTCTTACCTTGCCAGCTCTCCTAGGACAACTGCCGAGAGGCAGGGGTCGCGCAGACCTACCATGGCTGCCTATTGGATTTACACAAACTATTAAAAATATTATATTGCAAATTGAAAAGGCACCAAAAGTATTTTAAGACAAAAATCAATTGCCATTTACACATGGAATTTTTGTTGTTATTAAATTGTCTTTTGAAGGTGTTCTCTCCTGAATATTATTGTCTTTCTCTTCGGTGCCACACTTTTCGAATTTGAAACATCAACATTACACAAAACCCTGAAATAAGACATATTACACTTTTCAAACATATTTTACCCTGAAAGAAAAAGTACATAATACAAGGAAAAATTTTATCCTGTTTTGGGAAAGTCCGTACTTGTAGCAGGATGTGCACACATGCTTACCCACGTGCATCACTAGTGGCAAGTGCTGTAATGGTTTACCTGTGGCTGGCTCTTAGCCGGCGTCACATACTAGCAAAGAGATTTGTAGTTATCCTGTTGTATACAGGTGATCTCTCACTCTCCCTGATACAGTGAATTGTTTCATCTTTTTTTTGTTTGTGTAACAGGTTTATTGTGTGTTCAGGATAACACTTTTGGGCATTTTCATATTCATTGACTCCAATCTATTTCCCTTTTTTAACAATTTGACTTGGAGTCAGCCTATATTGATTTTTTTACAGTAATATTTATATAAGTTTCCATTTTATTCCGCTTCCCACTTGTAACAATTTGGCTGAGTAAGCTGAGGTTATTGATGATTAAAATTATGATTAATTTGTACTTTTTTGTTAAGCCAGCATAGCTTACCTTTCTTTTATCCCCCCCCCCCCCCCCCCCCGCGGTCAATGTAACAATAATAACTTTGAGAACATCACCAGAAAATTTACGCTCAGCTCCTTCAACATAATGTCTCAACTTTTCCTGAGCCTCTGCTTTAGTTTTCAAAAGGTAAAAAACTGTGAAATTGGAGAACCCATAAATTATGGTTTGGAAGTATTTACAACAATCATATGTAGTTGGAGTAATTGGTCCACACACATCACTAGAAATAACTTCCAGTGGTCTACTTCCTCTGGGACAAGAAGGCCTAGTAATTTTCCCCTTGAGACACATTGTACAATCTTTAACACCATCCATACCTTTGACACCTGTCTTCTCCTTCAATTTACATATTGCTTCATTACAGGGGTGCCCCAATTTTCATGCCATGTTACATTGGCCATTGCACTCTTACCTACAATGGTTAATTCCAAAACATATAACTTCCCAATTTTTTGCCTTGAGAATTGTAACACCATTTTGCCTAATTTTCATATGTTTGTAAGCAAAAATTTTATAAAATCCCACTTCTACAACCTTTGGAATAGAAAAAAGACTGTATATGAAGTTTTCTACAACTAACAAATTCTCTAGAGTACACTAGTAAAATATTATGGTTCCCCTCTCGGTAGCAAGAAGCTTAGATGATCCATCAACAACAATTATAGGAATGGGCACATTTAATGTTTCTATATTGGTCATGAATGGCTTAACTGAAGCATTCACAAAATGTTCAGATGCACCGGAATCTCACACAAAGTGCATAACAGTCATCATTACAGTTTCTAATTACAGCTTCGTTGCTACCATACGACGAAGCCTTAAAAACCTACTTGTGTCTTCACAGTTTTGGTGACGATTGCCTTGTGTTGTCCTCTGCCATGTCCTGGTAAGTCTCCGCTGGTTCCTACAGAGCCTCTACCCCATGCACGGCCTGGTTCATTTCTTTTTCTCCAACAATTTATCTTCTTATGTGCCAGAAGTCAACAATTATAACACTTAAGCTGTTAGTTCACCATAAAGACATTATCGCTCTGATTGACACTGCATTTTTCAGTATTTAGGTTAACCCTCTTATTAAGTTCCTCTAACAATCTCTCCTTAATGTCATTAAACAGCAGCTTGTCACTATACGTTTCAATTGCAGTAACAAACCCCTTATAATTGTAGGGGAGTGTCATCAACAACTGACAAGTCAAGGTTTCTTCATCAATAGTCCTGCATATAAACTTTAACTCACATACAAAGTGTTCAAACTCAGCAATGTGATGTTCCAAATTTCTCCCTTCCGTAAGTGTTAACTGGAATAAGTTTTCCTGCAAAAACAACTGTGAGCTAACTGATTTCCTCATATAAATACCTTTCAGAGCATTTATTATGATTTTTGGAGTCTTACATTCCTTAATGTGCTCCAACTGCGAGTCCACTATTCTTCGTACGATGATGTGGACCACTATCTTTACAGCTTTCTTCAACATGTCTACAAATTTCTCTCCTATCCTTTCTTGAACCTGATCGCTAAGTTTTACCATTAATCCTTTTTCCACCAATATTTCTTCTTCTAATTCCTTTTCAACAAAATCAAGGCACTCACTTTTGTTTAGTACCACCTTCAATTGGTATAACCAATTGTCAAAACTGATGCCGTCAAATATTGAAAGCTTTTTAATATTATCTTCCATTTTGGCCATTTCTGCTGTCCATAACACTTGTAATATCAAAGGATGAACCACTAGACGGATTCATAGGTAATATCTTGCATCTTTAATACTATTAACACGGCAGCTCTACATACACCAAATAAACACTGTATATTTCCATTTCGGTACATACATCCCACACAACCCTTATACCAACCTCTCAATGTTAAGAGGTTAAACACAACCTTACACATCAAAATTGCCCTTTTCTACGTCATCTCTTGGCAGACAGCACATTCATGTTGGTTAATAGCCATCTTTCCACAACCTAGAGTGTCTCGCTGAAAGCAAAATCAGTTAGACAAGCTACCATCTTGATCAACTTGCCAAGCCGCACATCCACGTTAGTAGTCAGTATATTCGTATCAACAAGACAGCTCTCCACGGCGGCCTGCTTCCCGTCTAAAGCAGTCAGGTGGCACACATCTTTGCTCAATTGTCAGTAGTCACCATGCTCGCTATTCGCTTGCCCACACCACTAAGTGCCGCGAGCTGAATCATACTAGACATTAGTGAGCAAAGATGAGTCTCGGTGTTAGTAGATGTCGTCTACAGTGCAACCAGCAGTTGCAGATTCTAGGAAGTGATGCTATGGACAAAAGGACACATTGTCAGCATCTTCATCAAGCTTAGGCCCTCAGAGATTCTTGGCTTGTTTCCCAGCAAAACTGCAATTGTCATAGTTAGTAGAAGTGATACAACTTTTTGGCGCACACTCCAGGCCTCTATGGCCGAACTTGGATACAGAGTAGCTCATAGTTCAATGATGCGATAAAATGAACTGATTGAAACTGCGGCGGTAACGCCCCTTACGAGGTGGAAAATCCTTGGATATGACGAGAAAACTGTGCAGTTCCTGCCAGCAACACAAACACATATTTTTAAAACTGTCAAAAGTCATATCAGTATTCACGTGGTCAGAGTATAAAAGAGGTAAATTCAGGTCATCTATATGAAACAGAAAGAGGAAATTATAATTGTCACGCAGAAGCTGCTTAGACATATGTGAATAAATTTGACATAGGTAAATCGAGAACACAGCTACATGTTGACCCATACAGAAATACTGTTGCATCATAGACAGTTTTTCACACACGATATCATTGAACATGAATACTAAATTCAGCATGGCTTCACTCTGTGGCACAACTTCTTCACTGTCGCTAAATGGAAAATAACAGAGTCTATCCACTGCTTGTAGAATTTGTGATAGGCATAATATCTATGGTTGGTGAAGGGAATTTGAGTAGAGCTACATGTTCTTGAAGCAAAGACTGGTGGACTCTTCCAGAAGGCTGAGAAGCACACATCTTCCCACAGTTGCTTGGACCTGCTATGATACAACAAACTGTGTTCGGCAGTAGCTTCCCATGATGTAATTCACGACCGTTAGATTAGTCAACGGCAGTGATGTGAACTGGTAGCATGGTGGTTTGGGGAACAATCTCCATTGTACTGACATGTGAACGGTAAACCACAAGTACTTAAGGCAGCAGGTCCATGTCCGAGGTCAGGTGATGGGGAAGGCCAAATTTGAGGACGGGAAACACAAAGTAGGTGTACTGATTGAGTGGTGTTAGTATGCCATAATGTGCAATAGGAGTAAAGTCAAGAGAGGATATGTACTGGTGAATACACTGATCAACAACCTCCCTTTCATAGTGCACATTCCAGGTTATAAATATTGTGGGCCAGGTACTCGGCTAGCGTGGAGATTGAAACAAGGTGATGTCCCTATCTGTTTGTTGGACAAACCCTGCAAGCAGCACATTACCTATGCGACAAGTATTCGGTTGGTTGCAGGATAGACATGCTGCCTGCAAATAGTATACTTGTGGAGAAAGCTTGGATGGTAGGTATATCACCCACGTCTAAACTTGGTGAATTTCAAGCTGCCTGGAGTGTTTTCAAGATAATGCAAGCTTAAATTAAGCGCAGAATGGGTTCGTAGTTTAGAAGGAAAAAGAAAGCCAGGAAGTCATGGAGGAAACCTAGCAAAGGAGCATCGGGTAAGCGTGGAGGAATCTTACCCTTTAAATTACAAACACTCGGAGTATTGGGAAGTTAAATTGGTGGGGCAAGTGGCACCACTTGCACCAAAGAAAATAAACAGCTTTCAGAAGTTATCCGACATAATTAACAAATGAAGTTGCTTGATAGAGTAGCAAAAAACGGGTGAGGTCTGTACCTGCACCCATACCGCCAGGGGGAGGCGGCAGTAAGCGAAGGCGGGTGGGAAAGCGCATCGGACAGAAGACGCAACCCTAACGGCCCTGCCTCACCATCCACTCACAAACGTTGATATACAAAAGTTTGCTCGGAAATTAAAAATATTAAAATTCCGAGACATGTACATGCGTGACCACCTCCAGCACCATCCATGGCAAGTGGAGAGTGGTATAATAAACCTGGATACCAGTTGAGAGCCAGGGATCCATTGGACTACATATATGCAGCATGGCATCGGTTCAACTACTATAAGAGCTACATATATTTACCGGCTCCACCCGAACTGAAAACATTCTTGAGAGGCATGAGATTATATTATAAACATAAGACAGAACTTCATCAAGAATGGAGCTGTGGACACCTATGTCTGCAATTCTTTTTAAGGTAGAATATATATAACAAAGATACACTACATATAAGAATCAGTCATGTGTGAAACACTGATTATGTCGGGGAACAGCACAAAATTGCGTTCTGTACATTTTCCGCTGCTTAAATTGGAGGGGATGCGAAAGGCTGCACTAACTGATTTTCAAACATACTTTTTCATACCGAATATCGATGAACACAATTGCATGTTCTAGTACATAACGGAAAACGTAAAAAGAGGTGAGGTGCATATACCCACGGGTTCATGTGAGATTGAAGATATTGGCGAGTACCTTAAGCACACACTGGGACCAGATGTGATGTTGACATTGCGAAGGAACTCCAATACATTAAGATGTACTGTACTGCTCAGATAAGACTTCCCATGAAACAAAACGCTGGCCGCCAAGTTAGGATTCTTGACCATGAAGTACGAAGATAATAAACTGCACAAATCGACTTCACGGGTAAATATTTTCCCTGTGAACGTGATAAGAATAAATAGTAATTTGATGAACGACTTGTACCTCAATAGCCAGTCTAGCCAAATGCTGCACGAATTCTCCGCAGCGGTGCCGCCGGGATTTACAACTCGTCGGTATGCCGAAGATTCCCGTTTAAGTACCAGTCATCACAGAGAGTGGAGAGGAAGTAGACAAAGACCGTCATTTTATTAATTTCTGCAGCTAGGAAATTACCATTTGCCTGCATATGCGCAAAGATTGGACTGAAATTTAATTGGTTCGGATACCGTTCCAGAACCAAGACATCTTAAATATACTGTGTAATCCCTATCTGAGGTTCTGGGGAACGATTACGAAGGCAGGAAACTTGGTACTGGTGACAACTAGATTTGTTAGAGATGGAATATTACACATGATAAGACGAATCATGTATGAGCTGAATGGGAGCAAAGTGGATGTGACTCAGGATGTGGGAATCACCACTTCCCAAAGCTAAAATAGCTGGCTGGGGAATCAAAGAAGACCATAAGGTCCCAGTCTATCCTAATGATGAATTCAAAGTTTGTATTCTGCTGGCTATGCTGTTAGGCTTCGCCGAGGATTACAAGCAGGAGCTAGATATAATCATGGCCAACATACAAGCGAACGCCTTGCTGGATACCGCAGCTGTGGTGGAAAACACGATGCTTGCAATACGATCAATGGGACTCCCACATGTGCAAGTGAAAATGTCAGAATGAGTGAAATTTTTGAAATATGCAGAGAAAGGCAGGAACGTCGAAATGGCCTTCCGATCCTGGAGTTTAGAAATTTATCCGAGCATTCCACAAATCACATGCATAAATTGGAATGTTAAAATGAGTTTTACAAGCAAGAAGCCACACTATATAATCATTGCATTCCAGACCGGCAAACAAAACGTCCTTGGCGCAGAATGTTCAAAATTTTATCATGCTAATATGAGGAACATTAAAGTTCATCTCAACTCAGAGTGTTATAAATATGGGGGACCTAAAACATTGATTTTGCAAATGGGATATACATGTTACCGTACGCTGACTTTCTGAGGGCGTACTACAGTCAAACATAGTCAACACAGCACCCTCCAAATTCATGAATACAGCTCATCTTCTGGTTTTCGACATCAGTAAACAGGACAACAGAACAGACTGGCATTGTTAATTGTACGATTGAGATGACCACCATGGCGAATTTCCCGATCAACACTCAGGACTATGCCTCAATAATCCATGATCAGCTTGTTACATACAATTTATGCGATCGTATAGTTCAAATACTAGCGTAAAGGGTACCTATAGCCCATTCACCACCCGACCATGACACAATGTTCGCAAACATCCAGGGTTGTATGTCACTGTACAGTTTTATAATTAAACTGTAGTATATTCACAAGTACTTTCCTGCCGCCCTTCCCATGGCTCATACTCGACAGGAAAAGAATGATAACAAATATGTGGATGGAGAAACACTATCACTGTCTTAATTTGGTCAATGGGAATGAAGAGTATGATAAAATACATAATGTACTGACCTCTATGTTGGAGGAGGAGGCTAGCGTTGTCTTCGTAGCTGGCCTGGATCAGAAGTGATGGCTGAGTATTTACTGCGGCAGCGTGAATGTATGTAACGTACAGAGTATGACTGCCCTTCATTACGTGCACTGAAGTATCGGTACACGATGAACCACAAGTGCAATGAGAGCATGGTCTTGGGCCCTGGCTCCCAGTGGTGGGGGGCATGATGTACAGACTGTGTGTAATTACGAGCATTGAAGGTTCAGAACACAAGTGCGGGTCGGAGACAAAGTATGACTGACTGTAAGTAAGCACATTGGAGGCTCGGTACATGACTGTGCAGGTTGGCCATAAAGATGGTATGACTGCCTCTAATTACAAGCATTGAAAGTTCGAGCGCAGGCCAGAGACATAGTATCACTATCTATAATTGCGGGCTCGGTACACGAGTGCGCAGGTTGGTCATGAAGACAGAGTATGACTGCCTCAAATTATGTGCATTGAAAGTTTGGTACACAAGTGTGCAGGTCAGCCATGAAAACAAAGTATAACTGCCTGGAGCATTGCAGGACATGAGTGCAGACCGGGTCATGACATGAACACACTATGAAGGACTTTGGTAAATGCAGAGCGATGCAGAGGGGCTTGGACAATGCACTACTAAGGCGTCGGAGAGCCACAGTGGTGGTGATAGGAGAGAAATAATATAAATACCGGCCCAGCGATTAGGGCTGACCACTGTACCGCGCACGCTAGCAGAATGGTTGGGTTGCATGTGAAATTGAATTGTAATGCTCAGTACAAGTTACTGACAGACCTGACTGTTGGTAAGAGGTTACTTGGCAGAGGATTTATGGTGGGTTGAGAAATACTGGAAGTGCGTAACATGTATTTTGGATGCCTTGTTCTGGATACAGCTGCCATCCGTGTATGTGCAACTAATTACGAACATGGAGATACTGAACAGGGAGACGGTGCACTTTGTATACGCTGGCATTAAACCCATACGTAATGGGAAAACAATGCATGTGCTAGAGTATTCGTGAACGTGGAAAGCACTAATAAACAGTCTCTCTGTCGCGCCGCTGGCTCTCTCCGACCATGTATACCGCTTTTAACCCACTGAATGTGAGAAAGTACAATGACATCACGATCGGTTACTGGTGTGTTCACTTCAAACCGTCTGGATGGCCGGAGCAAGTAGAAATAGGTACCAGGCTCAAACACTGAGCAAGTCAAAACAAAGAGAAATACCTAGCTCTCTATCGACACTCTGCAGTATTGTAGCATGTCCAGTTTACTATCTGAGGTCAGACTCCGAGCTGCAGTGTACCACCGTCGCCTTGATGGAACGTGCATACTAAGAGAATATACGCCATATATGGGTAACGCGGTCAATTGCACATGAGCTGTAACACCCCGCTGGAGGTGTAATTACTCGCTGGACCGAGACGTAATGGAAAGCAATATACTACTGTTATAAAGCGTGTTGCAGTTACATGGAAGACAATGTGTTCTCCTCTCACCTGTGAGGGGTTCTTGGCTGCAAATACGTATAAGAAGCAATGAGTGTTACATTGCACCTGCAGTCAGGGGCAGTACAGCATTCAGGAAACAACCATCATGAGCAATTCATTCGACAAACGTGACTATGCAGTTCCAGCAGGAAGCTATGAACCTGTACAAGAGGTACTATGTGGGGTTCAAACCTGAGCTCGGGTATGAGCAAGTGCAGGTATGCGACGGTGAAAATAATATTTAGGGATATCAGGATATCTGGGACGAGTACCACGGCAAGGTTCAGCCAATGCAGCAAGTACGACCGATGCACCATCATTAATCTATGGCCAAACAGTCAGCTGCTTACAAATGGACATGTTCTCAAAGTAAGCAAAGAATTCGTAGATATTATCAAATGACAGTGTGAGAACAGGCAAGTAGACTTTGCTCTACATGATAAAGACAGTGGTAAGATCTGATGGTGGTCCGAAGAGTGTACTGGCCACATACATACCACTACGATGGAAGATTGTGGCAGTAAATAGATCCTGTCCTGTTCGGCCAGGGTCTGCTGTGTATACAAGTGAAAAGAATTATAGAGTCCTACATTTAGACAGTATGGATGCCAAAGCTGTGAGTAATATGACCGCCAAGGGTGAATTGACATGTCACAGCAAATGCAAGTGTTGGGAAGCTGTTTGTACCCATGTTGCACGCCTTCTGCTGCTAGTGTCCGAACTTCTGAAATAGTGGTGGTAGCTGTGACGTCACACATAAGAAAGAAATATATAAGGCCTGTGTGTATGACGTGCTGCCATCAGGAAATCCACCATGAGCCTGATGTTCAAACCGGAGGGTAGCCATATCAACGTGATGCCTCGGGCAGGGTTGTGTCACACGTACGCCATCTTAAATTATGTGGGGGAGGAGCAGTCATACACAGAGGAGTGAAATTGCAATGACCATATATTGTCAGTGCTCAATCTGGCCATGTACAAGTGCGCCCAGCAGGAGGTGGAATACATGTCACCTGGAAGGTGTGACATACAGGACATGAGGCTGGACACACCGCTACTGTGTAGTGGCGACAAGGTGGTGGCATATGCGCAACTGTACGATGCTCTCCACCACGTTGCAGCATACATCCTGGCAGAGTCGCTGCCCAACATCAGCATCAATAAGGACAATCACCCCTCGGTTGTCAGCACCACCCCGGACGTCCAGCCACAGGGGTCATCACACAGCCAGAGGAGGACTGCCACCTCCCAGCTGCTGTTGGATGCAGAAGCATCGATGGCAGACACCACCACCAGCCAACCGCTGCCAGCGACTCCAAGATGCAGGCGACCAGCAGACGTGTCACCCGGCCGGAGGAAGGTGCCATCTCCCAGCTGCTGCTGGACATCGCTAAGTTGATGGCCGCCGTCGCCTCCAATGTGCAAATGGCTGGCCAACCAGCTAACAGCCTTCGAGTCTCCAACTTCGGCAAACGACCGGCAAAGGTCGATGCCTCCACCGCCATCACCACCAGGAGCATGTCAACACAGATGCCCAGGATCACCCGCCGCAGACACTTCAGCTGGCACCGGCAGCATCACACCTACTTGAAGTCAGCCTGCTAACCGTCGCAGAGTGGAAAGAAGTTCTCCCTCAACTCTCAAATTCATTATTAAAGAGACTGTATGTAGTAGTAGTTTATGTGCGACGTCTTTTAAAATAAAAAAAAAATGAAATTTCTGTGTACTCACATACAAGCCCCAATAGACTTTGCAAATTATAGTGTAACTCATTCACACAGTGTAAATAGCTGGTGAGGAGAAGAGACATTGGTAATGTTTTAAATGCGTAATGAAAATGAAGTGTACAGTGACAAAAATGTAGCGTGTGATCATAAGAATATAAAGCTTTGCAAGTAACTATGTCATTGCGGTAAACTGAATCATAAGTATATAACATATCATTGCTGTAGGAAAAGTAATGCGTACATTGCTGTAGGAAAAGTAATACGTACATGCATGTACATGCTGCAACTGAATTGTGAGTAGGTTGTCTGCACTGTAATGTTTTCATGTCTGAAATTAAACTATTACGAGTCCTCGTACATGCTTCATTACAGTATAGGAATCTTAACATACATAATGTGTTGACAATGAAATTAATAATCATAACTGCACGTAATGTGTTTTCACGTATTTTCATATGATTGTACATATTGTAATAAAGACAAAAATAGGCAAAAAATTTTTATTTTTCATATTTTCCCATATTAAGACATTTTTTTTAAAAACAATTTTGTCTTTTTTTGTTTGGATCAGCTCTTAATTTAGTTCAGTTTTCCTTCTGGTAGATATATCCCTCTTCCTTCTTATTCAGAACAAAATTTCCCTGGGAAGCCCTAATATTTTGTTAGGATACATTTACTTTAGAATTTTTCATATGCAGTTTAGGTTATTTTTGTGTGTGGTTAGGGTTGTAATTTTTCTGTGGATAAGAGTCTTTCTTTGCGGAGTTTCGGTAATGATTTAATAAGTTTAGTTAAATTCGGGTTTTTGGTTACCAATTTTGAAAAACTGTTTTCTGCTTTTGTATTCAGGTACTTAACCCCCCATTTTTTTTTGTTTTAACCTCAACAGGGTAGTATTGTTCTTATTTGGATTTTAACTTATAGTGTGATTTAAAATTTTTCTTATTATTTTTACTCACCATACATATGCCATAAATCTTTTGTTTTGGAAGTCCTTTACTAATTTTGGTATCAAGGTATCATAAAATTCACACCATTTGGATGATTTTCAAATTTATTTCTTTTAGGTTAGGATATTAGGTCGTTTACTTAATTTTCCTTGGAATACATTTTAAGTGTTGAAGAAGCATCTATAGTTGGTGCCGGACGTGTTTTTCAACTTCATGCTGAAATCAGCTTCAGCTCTCTTCGTACCGGCCGCAGATGTACTTGTTTTCCATTCGCCATTATGCCAGTAAAGTGCCGTCACACTACACTAAATTCAGAAATTGATTTGGTTAAATCCATTTTTTTGTAGATAAAAGCCAATAGGTCGCAAATTTGTTGAGTGATTTTGCAAGTCAGTTGTTACCCTCAGTCCTATTTGATGCTAGGGAACTTGTAAGTTTGGTCAGAAATTTTCTGAACTTAGTAATGAAGGTAGTTTTGAGAGTTATTCAGTTTGTCGACGAGGAGCTTCGGCCACTTTCCCAGTTGTCGTCAAATTTGTGGACCCGTTTTTTTTAATATTCAAACAAACGTTTTGTTCATTTGTAAAGGTTGGAACTAAAAGTAAGATAGACTGATTTGTAGAATTCAGTTAAATGAAAGCTTTGATGTATTAAATTTAACTTTGATGCTTTTGAAAAATGAAACAAGAGTTTACTAATTAAATTTATTTTATTTAGTTGTGGAACTAATAAAAACTTTAAGCCATAAATGTTATACTTGTTTTCAGTTCAAATTCCACGAGACATTTTGTACGTATCTATTTGTGTTATAACAAGATACTCATTTTTGTGATTTAAATTTTGGATATTAAAATTTTCATATAAGTTAAGTTACTGTAACAGAAATTATTTTTCACAGAAATTATTTTTGAACTGTTAAAGTAAAATCACCTTCATTGAAATTTTTCTACTTTTATTTCCTAGTCATAAGTATTCCTCCTATATCTGGTACCTAATTAACTTTTGGTTTTATTGATTGAAATTTCATTGCATGATAAGAGTTTTTTTTTATTTAATCTAATTTAATGCTCGCTATAGAATAACCCTGCATCACATCTTCTCACTGACCTTCAAAGACTTCAGGTACCCACAAGCTTGCCAACGCCTAGACGAGTGTTCCCATTCTGAGTTACACTCTACCATGATATATTAATCCCTACATGCATTTGCCCAAGTTATATTGGGTAATAAATTTTTCCCATATAAATTTGCCCGAGATAACTCGGGCAAGTAGGTTACCAGTGTAAAATATTATTTGCCCGAGATAACTCGGGCAAGTAGGTTACCAGTGTAAAATATTATTTGCCCGAGACAATTCATGCTGTGGTCTTGTAGATATGTAGTTTAGTCCATACTGCTAGATAGAAGCACATCTGCCGTTTTTTATTAGTGCAGTGAACAGTCACTATATGGAACATGCACACAGTTGCGCAGTATCGTAAACGCAGACTTCACCGTACGGGGAAGATAGCAGCACGTGTTTTATTCTCTGAATTATTTCTCAATACATTGAAAACATTTTTGTGATTTTACTGTACTCTATAGATAACAGTACATGTTTTATTTTCTGAATTATATCTCAATATAGCGACAACTTTTTCGTGATTTTACTGTACTTGGAAGATAGCAGCAAGTGTTTTATTTTTGAATTATTATGCCCGAATATTGTATGTGCGGAAAACGTACTATAAAATTCCTACAGTCGTGAATTCTAGCATGGTAAATGATAACTGTTGTCAGTGAGTGGAATTTATGAACTGTTTTATTATTTGAAACTAAATGGAATCTGACAGTGACAGTAATGATTGTGACATTAGTGTTTCTGGTAGTGAATCATCATTTTATAGCATAAGCGGTGAAGATGCAGATACAGATATTGATATAGCCGATGCTCGGCAGTGGTGCGAGATACACCCAACAGGTCAGTTACCACCTTCACCTCCACAATTTCCTTTTCTGTCAGAGGAGAAAATCAATTTCAAAATCAATCCTATATGTGATATTTAGCAGTATTTTGAATTATTTGATGACAAATTAGTTAGTCATATAATAAATGAGACAAATCGGTACGCTGAGCAATGCCTACAGGATACACACACAACTTTTTCTCATGGTTCTCAATTGCATCAAACAGAAAATGAAATGCATACTTTTTGGCTGTGACAATTTTACAATGTGTTGTAAACATGCCAGAGCAAAAACTCTACTGGAGTAAGAATCCTTTGGTGAATACACTTATCTTTCCCGGAATTATGTCGTACAGGTTTCCAGCAATGCGATATATGATGCTGACCAACACCCATGCCCAAATTTAATAAAATTTGGCCCATTTTCAATTGTTTGAATGAAAAATTCATGAAAGCATACACCCCAGGCAGATACATAACCACTGATGAGACCCTCATATTATACAAAGGCAGACTAGGTTGGGTACAGTACATTCCCAAGAAAAGAGCTTAGTTCAGCATAAAAACATACATGTTGTGTGAAGCTGATTCGGGGTACATCTGGAACTCTGTTACATATACAGGAAAGCATACCATTTCTGACACTGAATTGGCGCAGTTCCCTGTATCAACACAGATTATACTCACACTAATGAAACCTTTATTGTCTAACCACAGACAATTTTATACGTCTCCTGAGTTTGCATATATCTTACTTTCACATATGGCGCAGTGAAACTTTCGCGTAAAGATATGCCACAAGGCATAAAGAAAAAGAAGCTGCAAAGAGGTGAAATTGTAGCATCTCAGCGAGGAAAGGTGACTGTGATGCGATGAAAGGATAAAAACGATGTATGCTTGCTTTCAACCATTCATACATGTGTAATGGGTGATGTAAAGAAACAGAGTGAAACTTTACAGAAATCAGAGGTTGTGATTGATTATAACCACACTACGGGCAGGGTTGACATACTTGATCAACATCTGGCAAATTACCTCTTTCCCAGGAAACAGAGTAAAAAGTATTACAAGAAGGTTTTCTTTCATCTTTTTGAACAAGTATTGTTGAACTCATATGACTTGTAAAAAAAATCTGGACGACTGCTAAGTAACTGGGAGTACAGATTTCTTGTGATTGAGAACATGTTCGAAAATCTATCATTCACAAGAGCATTCTTCTCACGGAGGAAGGCCTGGTACATCCCCTCATCCACTTCGAATGACAGAACGTCATTTTCCTGAGAGCATCCCTCCTTTGGAGAAGAAAAAAGCACCAACAAGACAGTGTGCAGTTTGCTGTTCGAAGCTAGATGAGATGGTAAAACGGGCGAGATGGCAAAGTAGATACTTTTGCCCAGAGTGTGATGTAGGATTTTATGCTGCTCCACGATTCAAAATAATCACACAAAAACCAGTTTCTAAAATGTGTGTTAAAATAAGCTGTTCTCTGCACCTAGATGAATCTCAATAGTAATCCTGTACCTAGTTGTTTTTCATGTACTGTGGCTTGTATTTTATTTGAGGTTCTTTTTACTTGAATGGTATGGTGAATTTTGATGTGGTTTTACATTTTGTTCGGTATAGTTTGAAAGGATTCACAGAAATTCTATGAAAATTTACTGATATTATTATTACCTACGAAACATAGTAAATATGTACATGGTGACAAGTTACCAGCCTGTGGTATAACTATTTTTACTATTCATGCCATTATGAAACAAATATATAAAAGGCTGGATTTATCAATTCATTGGAATTTTGTGTCCAGTTGTTTTACTGAATTTGTTTTATCGTTTACACAATAATGCTGCAGTAATTAGAAGTTCCATTGTCAATAGCAGGAATTGAAATGTGGTGTTTACATTTATATAATATTTTTGTAAATACTGCGTAATTATTTATCTTTATTAGGAAATATTTACAGCAGTTGTATTCAAAGAATACTTAGTTTTCCTAGAGAATATGTAGTGCCAAATGAAATGTTGCAAAGTATTCTGCAAAAATCACATAACTGTACAAAGATAAAATCTAGATGCTGCATATTCCAACAGAACAAGAAAAATTGTAACTTTGACACTTTTTGTAGATAAAATCAGATTCAGTAAATACATAACAATAAAAACTAAAAAATAATGATAGTTTAAAAAAATTTCTTATATCATAAATATTTGAGATAAAAATGTTTTGCCACATAAACTATAAAATAAACCTAATAATGCAATAAAAAAACTTAACATTTAATTGACAAATTAATTTTTGGAAATAAATGTGTTCAAAATAATGCTGTGGGATGATGATGATGATGATCAATAATGTTGCTATCTTTATTGTTGAATTATTGGTTGGAATTGCATCATTTCGTTTGCAGAGTATTTCAATATTTACTGCTGCATAAATTTTCAACGTAACACTGCAGGATGATGGATGATGTATGGATGATGATGATGATGACGAATGTTGCCATATTTATTATTAAATTGTTTTTAGCTAACTGGAAATGCACCACTTCATTAGAAGAGAGTATTTCAATATTTACTGCAGTATTTAATTATCACCATCATATGAAAACCAAATATTACTAAATTATAAAAATTAACTAAAAAGTTACCTCAAAAAATTTATTTAACATGACACTGAAGGGGTTAAGACAGTAGTGAAGGGCATCTAGGTGACCTGTAACTGCCTGGTGGTGGTAACCCTCTTATATAGCAGACAAGACAGCCAAAGGAGATTGAGTAGTACTAATCATGATTTAAATGAGTATGAGTTATTTTGTGGATTAAGCTATGGGGGGGGGGGGGATATGTTAGTGCAATAAAATGTAACCCCTTGAATTCCTTATTCAACATTAACCATCTGTAGTGACAAACATACCCAAAACACACCTCGTTATCTGTAACGGTAACAAATATGAAATGTTCATTACCTGCCTAGAATGTCAAACACACGTACTTGTTTTTTCTCATTAATCAGTAATGAATATTACATGGAGAGGTAAAGTATGGTAACAGTATTTTCCCTAAAGAGAGCAGGTGTATCTAAACGTACGCTAGAGGTTGCGGCCACTGGTATCTGAGGGTGATAGAGGGAGGGGGACCAGTAATTGACCAATGTCATGGTGGCGGTGGGGATCAACAAAAAAGAGAGAGAGAGAACCGCAGCTCATGCGGGACTAGTAAAGCATCTTGGCGCATCCCCTCCTGCCATATTGCATATGCTTATACAGTACATAAGACCCACCCCATTATAAATAATTTTGTTGTATGTTAAATTCCATATGCCATGGATGGCTTGAAAGTGCTTCTAGTACTGTGAATGGCCTATACCTAGATCAGCGGTGGAAATACCATACAGGTTATTCGTGGTGAAGTGAGCACTGTTTGAAAGTTATCTCATTTGGACTACTTGTACGTTAAATTCCGTATGCCGTGGAATATACATGCTCTGTGATTATTACTTGCATAGTAATAAATAAATATGGTTTAAAGGGGTTAACCTACTGTGAACAGCCTAGATAGACTCATGTCCGTGTAACAGTGTGTGCCCAATGCAACATGTGTCTCAGTGAGAGGAAATTATGACACTATCTCCCCTACTATTACAAAGCTTGCTGTAGCTGCCTCACATACGTTGCACTGAGGGCAGATCCAATGCAACATGAAGCTGCGTGCGCAGTTCAAAACCGGTTCGGGCTACACACAATAAAACAGACATGCCTGCCTGTCCACCACCTTGTAGGGACAGTGTTAATTTGTTCCCGACCGGCGTTTTGGGCCAGACAAAAAACCAAAACTACATGCTTGTCCTCGCCATCAACCTTTATATTGATGCTGTTAATTTTCCAGGGCCAGCGTTTTCCGTATGCTTACATTGTCGTAAGTGGTCCTAGTGTGTTACCCCGGTCACTTACAATGAAATGCCAATTATTACCTCTTCTTTAAAACTGTGCAATTTAGAATAGAGGCCCCTGTCAGCATGCTGCCCGCTGTACAGAGGTGATGTGCATATATAGGCTGTTCTCGGTAAAGTGAGCACTGTTTTTTCAGGCCCTAGTTACTTTAACCACTATTTAAACTAAATAGTGCCATGTAAGTAATAAACGTACTTGGCATGTGTGTTCCTCTGCACTCGGTAGTTAACATCTACTGCTAAAATAAAATATTGTCCATTTCTATTTCACATTTATCATAGTCACTTGCTTCCCTTTAACCACCATTTACAATACTCAATAAACACACATAGTGTCTGTTACTACACACTCGGCCTACATCGAAAATACAATATATATTTATTACCTATAATTCAATGTATTTATACCACAGTCACTTACTGAGTGTGCCATCATGTGTATAATATAACATGTGTGTGTGTGTGTGTGCGCACGCCAGAGGACAAGTTTCCTTTTTTTTTTCTCCCAACTGAGTCAATTGGAACAGAGGCAGGCATGCTACTTGATGTAATGAGGTGAAATGTGGCAGGAGAAATGGTGGAATGTACTTGTGTGGAAGTGACGGGAGTATACTGAGGTGCCTATGTGAGCGAGAGAGAGAGAGAGAGAGAGAAAAAGAGAATGTGTGTGTCAGAGGACTGTTTTTTTTCTCTCAACAATGCCTATTGGAACAGAGGCAGGCAAGCACCACACCACTCGCTGTGCTGAGGTGAAGTGTGGAAGGAGCACTGATGGAATGAACTTGTGTGGAAGCAACGAGAGTACACTGATGTAACCTATGCGAGCAAGAGAGTGTTTCCGAGGACTAGATTTCTCTCAACCATCCCTATCGGAACCAAGGCAGGCAAGCATCATGCCGCTTGCTGTACCGAGGTGAACGAGTAATGGTAAAATGAATTCATGTGGAGGTGATGAGAGTGCACTGATGTAACATATGCGGGCCAGCTGACAGCGTATGTTAGGTTTATATATTATCATCCCTTCAAATACTCACGGCACTCTTAGGCCTATACACTGTTCCACAATATTTCCTCCTACCCTTCGTCATCCGGTGTCGAGCAGCAGCAGCACCTAACGACTTCTACCTCCCCAACCCGACCAGTTGAGAAGATCACTGTTGAATATTTTTACTTCTAAGGTGGATTCGGACAGTTCTTCTTCTCTACCATTGTTCTCATTTGTCCCATCCCAGGCATTTCACCCACATCAACTAATTCTTCTTATTCACACACCACATTCCAGCCACCATTATCACCTATTGCAGCTCCCACGAGGCCACTTGGCATTCAGTACGGATTTTGCAACCAGGCATTTCCTGTTAACAAGAATGGACTGCATCATGAGTGCAATTGTGCATTGAAACCATTCAGGGAGGCACAGTACATGTGTGATCGGTGCAGGAAGACATTTGCCTGCACTGACAAACTCACTAGCCATTGTATGCCATGCACAGGACAGATCAGACATGCTCTTTCGACCTGTTGCAAGTTATACAATTAGAACTTTGGCTACACTGGCGATGCCAGATGGCATGAGTGTGCATGTTGGACAAATCCCAACGCTGAGTCACTGGAGAGTGGGACCTGCGGAAGGCAGATTACATGTACTCATAAACTATGTGATCACAGCGATAAGTGTACTGGACCCACTCCACCACAAGTGAAACATGCTTGCATGACTGTGCCAACCAACCAACCCCAGCCCGGACTGTCCACAGCACCTCAGCCCTCACCATTAGTTCCAGCACATGTAATTGCCACTAAGGGGCGTCATTCTCACAATATGGCAATCATTACCGGTGCCGACGTAGGTGAATATGGCTTTGTGGAGGCAGAGAGTGGTTTAAATATGTAATGCAGACCTATGTCGCCGAGAATACGTCGAGCAAGGCCATAGACATATGCGACTACCTAAAATGCACGAAGGCCAATATCATCGGCCAACTGGAGCAAAAAATAGAAGACACGGGCACCATTAAATTTAATATTTTCCTGGAGTGTACGTAAAGTGCCCAAGCCACAAGAAGAGATAGACCAGTGCACCTTCAAAACAAAGAATGTACTTGTCTTCAATGCAGCAGTGTTTGAAGATGCTGTGATGGCTGCCATCGCCAAGATAGGCCAGGAGGTGGATGAGTACATGGGAAAAGGAAGTGGCTGGAACCTCACCGCCATCAAAGGGCTCCAGCTGCGAGTCAACCAACTCTACCTGTTGCAAGCCTTCTCCTACATTGCCCTGCCTGCACAAATTGCAGTCAAGACTGTAATTATTAACCAACAAAACTGGGACCAGCAGTTCTTTAAATGGGTGATCCTGGCATGCTACTTAGATGGTGTACATTGTGAGAACATCAATCAGTGCTACCACAACCTGGAGATGCGGTTCAATTTCACTGAACTAGAGTTCCTCAACCTTCTATGAAACGTACCCCTCTTCAAAAGTAATGATCTGAGGGTCAGCATGAACATCTACACACACAAGGAAGACAATAACATCATCCCAATATGAGTATCAAAGTAAGAACGGGCTACGCACTTCAATCTCTTCCTCATGAAGACAGAAGATGGCAACTCTCATTATTGTTACATAGCTGATTTCTCCTGCCTTGTAAGTTCGCAGATAACTAGCCATACATGGCATGTCAATGCCTGCAACCCCTGTATCCAAGCATACGATGAGCAGCCATAGGTGACAAGGCTGACAGGTGCTGAGATGCTGGCTGAGCACAGGAGATACTGTAATGACTACATGCCGACGTACCGGCACCTCAGATGAACGGCAAGCATCACGTGTTCAAGTTCCAGAACTACCGTAATGTCAATAAAGTACCCATAGATGTGTATGCTGATTTCGAAGCCATGCTGGTGCTGGTCCAGACATGTGAGCTTAACATATCTACTTTGTACACCTATAGGTACCAACAGCACAAGCCCTACAGCTATGGCATCTACATCAAGGTGGACAAGGTATACCGGCCTCCAAGACCACCAGCTTCAGCACACGTGTAGAAATGTACACCATGGAGGATGCAGCAAAGAAATTCATGGAGGATATCATTAGGATTGGCACTCTGGTAAACGATATATATAGCCAGTCCGAGCCAATATGACAACTGACTGCAGACGAACAGGCTGGCTCTGCACTAGCGAGCACCTGCTACCTCTGTTACGGCCCCTTCACTAGAGACAACCAGAAAGTGCACGATCACGATCACTTCACTAACACATTTATCGGAGCTGCATGTAACAATTGTAACAAGCTTTACTTACTGTCCCAAGCACCTGCCAATTCTATTCCACAACTTAGTGTATGAAGCTAACTTTATCGTAACACAGCTTGGATATGACACTGAGGATATATTTATTATCCTGCACACACAGGAAAAATGAATTACCTTCAGCAAAAGTTTCAGTGACAAACTTACGATTCAGTTTATTGACACATTTCAATTTATGTCTACCACCCTTGCAACACTTGCGCAGATGCTGACAGCCAACTTCAATATGACTGCATTGATCTTCGTCGATCCCCGATGGTTCGAGTTGGTGACTGCATGGGAGTGTTCGCCTACAATTATGTCACCTCGTTGGGGATGCTTGCCCAGTCACAACTGCCAGACATTGCCACATTCCACAACTCTCACCAGTTATGGCATCACTGAAGAAAAGAAGAATACCACCATGCGCAGATGTTCCGGGAGGCATTTGGGTGCAACACCCTGCCAGAGTATGCTGAAATCTACCTCTGGACAGACATCTTGATTTTGTGTGATGTCTTTAAGAATTTCCGGTGGCTGTGTCTGACAATGTACGACCTTGATTGTGTCCAGTATGTGAGTGCCCCGGATTCTCCTTCGCTGCAATGCTACGCAAGACAGGTGTGGAGTTGAACCTTTCGTCGACTACGACACCCACCTGTTTATCGAGGCTGGTATCCGGGGAGGAGTGGCCCAGTGCATCACATGACATGCTGTGGCAAACAACAACGATTTGCCTGCCATTTACAATGACAGCTGGCCATCTACCTACCTCCAGTATGTAGATGATAACTTATATGGATGGGCAATGTCCCTACCACTGCCATATGGTAGCTTTGAATGGACCGGTATGGATAATGATATTACGTTCGTGCAGGACGACTACCATGTCAGCTACATACTGCAGGTGGACGTAGAATACCCTACTGCACTCCATGAGGAGCACAGGTATCTGCCATTTCTGCTGGTGAATGAGTGTATCCTGGAAACCAAACAGCCCAAGCTAATGACCACCCTTAGGGGAAGAGACACTACATCGTACACTATGCCACCCGCCAGCAGGCATTGGTTCATGGGCTAAGGCTGAGGCTGTCCATTGTGTCCTGCAGTTCCACCAGTAGGTGTGACTTAAACTTTATATAGACATGAACACTGCGAAATGCCAGGCAGCCACAAACACCATTGAAAAAGACTTCTTCGTGCTGATGAATAATGCTACATACGACAAGCTGATGGAGAACAAGAGAAAACATCAGGAGCTCGTCTGCAATGCCGTGCGGGTGAAGAAACTCATTTCTGAGCCAGCATTCAAATGTAGAATATACGACGAAGCCCTCTCCCTTGTTAAATTGGATCATGAAAGCATTATTTTTGACGTACCCCTCTATGCTGGCTTTGCCATACTTGACCTGTTCAAGACACTCATGTACTGCTTCTACAACAATGTCATGCGTGCACAGTAAGGCTCTGACGTAGGACTGGTCTACATGGACACAGATTCCTACGTCATGGCCGTTACCTGTCCCAACTTCTACCGAGACCTCGCCTCAGACCTGACACTGATGTCAGAGTTCGACACCAGCGGCTACCCTCCCACCCTGCTACTCGCCCACCAACGGAAATCATTTTAAAATTGTAGAATGAGTGCACAGGCAATAACATGGTAGAGTTTGTAGTGCTGAGGGCAAAGTTATATGCATACAGGTGCAAGGATAAGGTAGTGAAGCAGGCCACGGGGGTTCAGAAGAGCGTTGTCAATAGTAAAATTTCTATGGACTATAAGCATGTCCTACTGAACCAACAATTATGAGAGTGCAAGTAAACAGCATTAGGTGACACCACTAAGACAAATACACACAATGTTCCAACAAACTGGCTCTCTCATGGATGGATGACAAGCAGAAGATTCAGGACAATGTCATTCACACACTGTCCCTTATGGCTACAATGAGTAAGTCTATACACACACCTCTGGGGCAGGTAAATATCATCATATATGTGTCTGTACCCGGTAGAGCAACTGGGTCGGATGCATAGTAGAAGGCAGTTCCTCGCCCCGGGATTGTTGAAGCTGAAGAGCTTCCTTTCCCCTTTCCCACAATGAATGTTTTGTGTGTGTATATTTATTTCACAGCATGCTGGAGCTCATGGAGGAGCCGTATTCATCTTGTCACATACACTGTCACCCTGCTCCAGTTCGATTCAGCATACCAGAGCACATGCAAGAGCCATATATTTCTTGCTTAAGTGTGCTTAAGTGTGCTGGCTGGCTGGCTGGCTGGTGGTAAGCTGTAGCCCGTGTAACAACTGTACAATTTTCTTCCCAGGCATGCTACCAGTATGTTTGCATTGTGAGTATTTTCAGTACATTAGAGTGCATGCACGAGCCATTATACCATTGATAACAAACCCAGGGAGGGCTTCCTGATGGGGTGTCATGATGGCATTGAGAACAGTCCCGGGGAGGGCTTCCTGGTGGGGTGCCATGACAGCATAGAGAACACCCCAGGGGAGGGCTTCATGGTGATGTGCCATGATATCATTGAGAACCCCCCTGGTGGGAGCTTCATGTTGGGGTGCAATTTTACCATTGAGAACACTTCCAGGGAGGGTATACTGATGGGGTGCAATGATGGCATTAAGAACATCCCGGAGACAGCTTAATGGTGGGAAGCCAGGATAGCATTGAGAACACTACAGTGGTGAGTTTCCTGGTAGGGTGCCAAGATAGCATTGAAAACACCTATGAGGACGGCTTCATGGTGGGGGTGCAGGGATAGCAATGAGAACACCCCAGTGAGGAATTCGTTGCAGGATGCCGGAATACCACTGAGCACACCCCCAGGGAGGTCTTCATGGAAGGGTGCCATAATAACTTTGAGAACACTCCCGGGGAGGGCTTCCTGGAGGGATGCAATGATTTCATTGAGAACACCCCCAGAGAGGGCTTACGGTAGGGTGCCATGATAGCACTGAGAATACAACTGGGGAGAGCTTAGTGGTGGGGTGCCATGATAGCAATGAGAAAACAGCCAGGGAGGTCTTTTGGGGGGGGGGGGGGGTTTACATGATAGCAGTGAGAACACTCGTGGGGAGGGCTTCCAGGTGGGGTGCCATCATAATATTGAGAACAACCCCAGGGAGGGATACCTGGTAGAGTGCCATGCTAGCAATGAGAACGCACCCAGAGAGGGATTAGTATTGGGGTGCCATGATAGCATTAAGAAAACACGCGGGAAGGGCTTAGTAGTGGGGTGCCATCATTGCAATGAGAACACCTCCGGGGAGGGCTTCATGGTGGGGTATCATGATAGCATTGAGAACTCTCCCGGGGAGGGCTCTGTGGTGGGATGAAATTATATTACTGAGAACAACTCCAGGTCCGGATGCGTGGTATGGTTCCATTATAGCGTTCAGAACACCCCGAGGAGGGCTTCGTTGTGGGGTGCGATTATACCATTGATAACATACCCAGGGAGGGCTTCCTGATGGGGTGTCATGATGGCATTGAGAAAAGCCCCGGGGAGGGCTTCCTGGTGGGGTGCCATGACAGCATAGAAAACACTCCAGGGGAGGACTTCATGGTGGAGTGCCATGATATTATTGAGAACACCTCCGGGGAAGGCTTCATGGTGGGGCGCAGGGATAACACTGAGAAAACGCCAGAGAGGAATTTGTTGCAGGGTGCCGGAATACCACTGAGCACACACCCAGGGAGGGCTTCATGGTGGGGCGCCGGGATAGCAATGAGAACACTCCTGGTGAGGGCTTACAGGTGGGGTGCCATGAAAGCACTGAGAACACCTCTGGGGAGGGCATCATGGTGGGCTGCAGAAACAGAACTATGAATACCCCCGAGAGGGTTTTGTGATAGGATGCAAAGATAGCATTGAGAACAAACCTGGGGAAAACTATGTGGTAGGGTGCCATAATAACATTGAGAACATCACCAGGGAGAGCTTAGGGGTGGGGCGCCATGATAGCACTGAGAACACCTCGGAGAGGGCTTCATGGTGGAGATCCCGGATAGCTCTGAGAATACACCAGCAAGGGCTTCGTAGGGGGCCACCGGAATAGTGCTGAGAACACCCTGGAAAGGATTCACAGTTGGGAGCCACAATATTTTTTAGAACACTCCAAGGGGAGTGTTTCGTAGTGGGGTGCCATTATAGCATTGAGAACACCCCTGTGGAGAGCTTCCTGGTAGGGTGTAATGATAGCAGCGAGAACACCACTGGACAGTGATACAGCTTGGGGTGACCAGGATAGCACTTAGAACATTCCCGCGGAGGGTTTCATGGCGGGCTGCCATGATAGCATTGAGAACAGAAACTGGCAGGGCTCCATGGTAGTTTGCTGGGGCAGCACTAAAAATGCTTGCGTGGCTGACTTCGAGGCAGGATGTCGGAATAGCTCTGATAACACCCTGGGAAGGGCTTAATGATTGATTGCCGGGATAGCATTGAAAACAATCCCAGGGAGTGCTTCGTGGAAGGGTGTCATGATAGCATTGAGAACACCACCAGGGAGGGCTTAGTGGTGGGGCGTCATTATAGCACTGAAAAACCCCGGCGAGGGCATCGTGGCAGAGTGCCGGAATAGAAATCAGGTCACCACTGAAGAGGGCTTCATGGTAGGGCATACGGAATAGAATTGAATACAACACCGGGGAGAGCTTTGTGGTGGAGTGCCTTGATATCATTGAGAACACTTGTGAGGACGGTTTTGTGGTAGGGTGCCACGATACCATTGCGAACACCCCAAGGGAGGGCTTCGTGTTGTGGTGGCGGGATAGCACTTAGTACCCCCCAGGGAGAGCTTTGTGGTAGGTTGCAAAGTTAGCATTGAGAACAATTCCGGGGAGGGCATCGTGGTAGGGTGCCATGATAACATTGAGAACATCACTAGAGAGGGCTTAGTTGTGGGGTGCCATTATAGCACTGAGAAGAACTCCGAGGAGGAATTCATTTTGGGGCACCAGAATAGCATGAGAACACCCTTGGGAGGGCTTTGTGGTGGGGTGTAATGATAAGATTGATAATACCCCTTGGGGAAAAACTTCATGGTGGGGTGCCATGATAGCAATAAGAACACTTCCGGGGATGGCTTCATGGAGGGTACCATGATAGCAATGTGAACACCTCCGGGGAGAACTGAGTGGTGGTGCGCAATGATATATAAAACTGAGAACACCTCCGGGGAGGGCTACATGGTGGGGTACCCAAATAGGAATGAGAACACCCCAGGTAGGGATTCATGGCGGCATGCAGGAATAGAACTGAGAACACACCTGGGGAATGCTTTGTGGTTGGGTGCCATGATAGCATTGAGAATACCTCCGGGGAGGGGGGGCATCATGGTGGGATGCCAAGATTGTATTAAGAACACCTCAGGAGAGGGCTTCCTGGTGGGGTGCCATGATAGCATTAAGAACACCCCCGGGGAGGGCATCATGGTGGGGTGCTGGGAAACCATTGAGAATACACCAGGGGAGTGCATAGTGGTTGGGTGCCATGATAGCATTGAGAACACCTGTGGGGACAGGTTCATTGTGAGGTGCCATGAGAGCAATGAGAACATTTTTGGGGAGTGCTTCACGGTGAGGTGCCAGGATAGCATTCAGAACTCCCCCTGGGAGGGCTTCAAGGTAGGTTGTAAAGTTAGCATTGAGAACAATCCCGGGGAGGGCTTCTTGGTAGGGTGCAATGATACCATAGAGAACACCACCAGGAATGGCTTAGTGGTGGGGCGCCATTATAGCACTGAGAACACCTCCGAGGAGGGCTTTGTGGTTGGGTGCCACGATAAGATTGATAATACCTCTGGGGAGAGCTTCATGGTGGGGTGCCATTATAGCAATGATAACACTTCCTGGGAGGGCTTCATAGGGGGTGCCAAGATACAATTGAGAACACCCTGGGAAGGCTTCATGATGGGGTTCCGAGATAGCAGTGAGAACACTCCGGGAAGGGCTTAGAGGCAGGGCGCCGGAATAGCACTGAAAACACACTGGGAAGGGCTTAGTGGTTAGGTGCCAGCATAGCATTGAGAACACCCCATGGGAGGGCTTAGTAGTGGGCGCCTTAATAGCATTGAAAACACCTCCGGGGAGGGCTTATTGTTGGGGCACTATGATATACAAAACTGAGAACACCTCTGGGGAGGGCTTCATGGTGGGCACTGGAAAAGCACTGAGAACACACTGGGAAAGGTTTTGTAGTTGGGTGCCGGCATAGCATTGAGAACACCCCTGGGGAGGGCTTAGTGGTGGGGCGCCATAATAGCATTGAGAACAACTCCAGGGAAGGCTTCATGGTGGGGTGCTGGATACGCACTATAAAAACCCTGGGAAGGGCTTTGTGGTGGGGTGTCATGATAGTATTGAGAACACTCCCTGGGAGTACTTCATAGTTGGGTGGCATGATAGCATTGAGAACAATACAAATGAAAGCTTCGTGGTGGGGTGCTATGATAAAATTGAGAATAATCATGGGGAGGGCATTGTGATGGGGTGCAATGATAGCATTGGGAAAACCCCTAGGGAAGGCTGTGTGGCGGGGTGCCGGGAAAGCACTCAGAACACCCTTGCGAAGGTTTCGTGGCAGGGCACCAGAATAGCACTGAGAACACCACCTGGGATGGCTTCAGGGTGTGATGCAAGGATAGTACGGAGAACACTCCCAGGGAGGGCTTTGCGGTGGCCAGCCATGATTACATTGAGAACACTCTCGGGGAAGGCTTTGTGGTGGGGCGCCGGGATAGCATTGAGAACACACCACGGGAGGGCGCAGTGATGGGGTGCCATGATAGCAATGAGAATAACCTCAGGGAGGGCTTTGTATTGGGATGCCATGATATTATTGAGATCACCTCTGGGGATGGCTTTGTAGTGAGGTGCCATGATAGAATTGAAAACACTCCCATGGAGGCCTTCATAGTGGGGTGCCACAATTGCATTGAGAACACCCCGGGAGATCTTAGTGATAAGGTGGCATTAGAGCATTGAGAACTCTCCCCATGAGGACTTCATGGTGGGGTGCCGAGATAGCATTAAGAACACCTCTGGGGACAGCTTCATGGTGGGGTGCCATAATAGCATTGAGAACAACCCCAGGGAGGATTTTAAGATAGTATTGAGACATCTTAATGGAGGGCTTCCTGGAAAAGTGCAATGATAGCATTGAGCACACCCTCAGGTAGAGATTTATTGCGGCGTGCCATTATAGCATTGAGAACACTCCCGTACAGGGCTTTATGGTGGGGTGCCATGATCGCATTGAGAACATCTCCGGGGAGGACTTCGCGGTGGGGTGACATTATAGCATTGATAACAATCCCTTGAAGGGCATCAAGGTGGGGTGCCACGATAGCATTGAGAACACCTCTGGGGAGAGCTAGTGGTACGATGCCATTAGAGCATAAAGAACACTCCCCTTGAGGGCTGCTATTAGAGCATTGAGAACACTGCCGTGCAGGGCTTAATGGTGGGGTGCCATGATCACATTGAGAATACCACCGGGGAGGAATTTGTGGTGGGGTGCAATTATAGCATTAAGAACACTCCCCTGGAGGACTTCAAGGAGGGCGTCAGGATAGCATTGAGAACACCCATGGGGAGAACTAGTTGTGGGATGTCATTAATGCATTGAGAACACTACCCTAGATGTTTTCATGGTTGAGCACCGAGATAGCATTGAGAACACCTCTGGAGACAGCTTCATGGTGAGGTGCCATGATAGCATTGAGAACAACCCCAGGGAGGGTTTCCGGTTGGGGTATCAGGATAGTATTAAGACACCCTCGAGGGAGGGTTTCCTCGTAGATTGCGATGATAGCATTGAGCACACACTCGGGGAGAGATTCATTGTGGAGTACCATTATTCCATTGAGAACACTCCAGTGGAGGGCTTTATTTTGGGGGCCATGATAAAATTCAGAACACTCCAGTGGAGGGCTTCCTCGTAGTATGCAATGATAGCATTGATAACACCCCAAGGGAGGGCTTCATGGAGGGGCACTAGAATAGCACTGAAAAACCCCACAGGTAGGGCTTTGTGGAAGGGTGCCATGATAGAATTGAGAACACTTCTGTACAGGGCTTTAGACTGGGGTGCCATAGCATTGAGAACACCCCCAGAGAGGGCTTCATGGTGGGGTGCCGAGATAGCACTGAGAACACCCCCAAGTACGGCTTCGTTGCGGGG
The DNA here is from genome assembly GCA_029891345.1 of Dryococelus australis. Lineage (NCBI taxonomy): Eukaryota > Metazoa > Arthropoda > Insecta > Phasmatodea > Phasmatidae > Dryococelus > Dryococelus australis. The sequence goes on from CM056994.1 coordinate 153,101,710, forward strand.
TGCCATTATACCATTGAGAACACCACCAGGGAGGGCTTCCTGGAATGATGCCATGATGGCAATGAAAACACCCCAGGGAGGGCATAATGGTGAGTTGCCAGGATAACATTGATAACGCTACCATAGAGGAAATGCTGGTGAGGTGCCTAGATAGCATTGAGAACACCCCTGGGGAGGGCTTTGTGGGGGGTGCTATTGTAAAATTGAGAACACTCCTGAGGATTGCTTCCTGGTGGGGTGCCATGATAGAATTGAGAACACCTCTTGGGTGGGCTCCACGGTATGGTGCCAGGATAACATTAAGAAGATCACAGGGGATGGCTTCATGGCAGGGTGCCATGATAGCATTGAAAACAGACCCCAGCAGCACTCCATGGTAGTGTGCTGGGGTAGTAATAAAAAAGGCTCGAGTGGCAGGCTTCATGGCAGGGTGGTAGAATATCTCTGAGAACACTCTGGGAAAGTCATAATGATTGGGTGCCGTGATAGCATTGAGAACATTCCTGGGAAGGGCTTAATGGTGGGGTACAATAATAACATTGTGAAAACACCCGGGGAGGGCTTCGAGGTGGGAAGCTAGGATAAAATTGAAAGAACTCATGGCGAGGACTTAGTTGTTGAGCCCCATGATAGCTCTGAGAATACCTCAGCAAGGGCTAAGTAGAGGGCCAAAGGAATAGCGCTGAGAACACCCTGGGAAGGTCTTCACAGTTGGATGCTGTAATAGTTTTTCGAAAACTCCAGTGGAGGGCTTCGCAGTGGGGTGCCATGATAGTATTGGGAACACCCCTGGGAAGAACTTCTTGGTGAGGCACTGGGATAACATTAAGAAAACTCCTAGGGAGGGCTTAGTTGTAGGGCACCATGATAACACTGAGAACGCCGAGGCGAGGGCTTTATGGCAGAGTGCTGGAATAGAACTGAGGTCAGCCCCGGGGAGAGCTTCATGGTAGGGCATCCGAGATAGCATTGAAAACAACCCTGGAGAGATCATGGTGGGGTGCCTTGATACTGTTGAGAGCATTTCCGGGGATGGCTGTGTCGTAGGGTGCCATGATACCATTGCAAACATCCCAGGGGAGGGCATTATGGTGTGGTGGCGGGATAGCACTGAGAATCCCCCACGGAGCACTTTGTGGTAGGTTGCAAAGATAGCATTGAGAATGATCCTGGGGAGGGTTTAGTGGTGGGGCGCCATTATAGCACTGCAAACACCTCTGAGGAGGGCTTCATATTGGGCCACCAGAATAGGACTGAGAACACCCAGGGGAGGGCTTTGTAGTGGGGTGCCATGATAAGATTGATAACACTCCTGGGGAGAGCTTCATAGTGGGTTGGGGTGTCATGATAGCAAATGAGAACACTTCTGGAGAGGGCTTTGTAGGGAGTGCCACGATAGCATTGAGAACATCCCTGGCGAGGGCTTCATGGTGGGGCGTTGGGATAGCACTGAGAATACCCTGGCAAGGGCTTCATGTTGGGGAGCCGTAATATTAAAGAGAACACAATGGGAAGTGCTTCATAGTTGGGTGCCGGGATAACTTTGAGAACCACCCTGGGGAGAGTTTCATGTTGGAGTGCCAGGATAGCATTGAGAACACACCGGGGGGGGGGGTCCTTCGTTCTGGGTTGCCATGATAGCACTGAGGACATCACAGGGGAGGGCTTCATGGTGGGGTGCAGGGATAGCATTGAGGATAACTCCGTGACAGCTTCATGTTAGGACACCGGAATAACATTGAAAACAACCCCGGGGAGATCTTCGTGTTGTGGCGCCTTGATATCTTTAAGAACACTCCCAGGGACGGCTTCGTAGTAGGATGCTATGATGGCATTAAGAACACTTCTTGGGAGGGTTTTGTGGGGTAGTGCCATGAGAGAATTGAGAACACTTCCCGGGAGGGCTTTGTGGAGGGTGCCACTATAAGATTACGAACAATACTGGAGGGAGAAGGGACTTCATGGTTGGGGCCAAAATAGAATTGAGAAAACCCAGTGAAGGGCTTCCTGGCAGCGTGCTAGAATAGCACTGAGAACACCCTAGGAAGGGATTCATGTTTGGGTGCCCCGGCATAGTATTGAGAAATATCCAGGGAGGGCTTCGGTGTGGGGTGCAACAATATTATTGAGAACAGTCCTGGGGAGGGCTTCATTGTGGGGTACCAAGATAGCATTGAGAATACCCCCCTGGAGGGCTTCTTGGTGGCATGCCACGAAAGCATTTAAAACAATACGTGGGAGAATTTCATGGTGGGGTGCCATGACAGCACTGAGAACAATCCAAACGAGAGCTTCGGTGTGGGGTGCCATGATAGTGCTGAAAAAAACTCCGGAGAGAGCTTCATGGTGCGCTGTCGTAAAAGCATTGAGAGCACCCCGGCGATGGCTTTGTAGCAGTTCGCCGGAATAGCACTGAGAATACCCTGGAAAGGGCTTCGTGGTTGGGTGCCGGCAAAGTATTGAGAGCACCCCTGGGATAGCTTCTCAGTAAAGTGCCACAATAGCATTGATAACCCAGGGAGGGCTTCGTGGTGGGGCATAGGGATAGCATTGAAACACTGCTGAGGTGGCCTGAGTGGCAGGCTGTCCTGATAGTATTAATAACACTCCCGGGGACGGCTTCATGGTGGGGCGCTATGATAGTACTGAGAACACCTCTGGGGAAGGCTTCATTGTGGAGCACCATAATAGTATTGAGAACACTCCAGGGGAGGGCTTCGTGGTGAAGTGCCATGATACCATTAAGAAAACCCTCGGTGAGGGTTTCATGGTGGGGTGTTGCGATAGCACTGAGAACACCCCCAGGGAGGGCTTCGTTGTGGGGTATCATGATAGCACCAAATACAATAGAGACTAATAACAGACAGTTGTATATGAACAACAGAGGCGAGACTGTGTACAGTAGCAGCAGCAAACTTAGCAGCTTGAGGTGGCAAACACCCGCGAACTTTGAATCTGTGTATATACGCACAGTGGACATAACAGGTGCATTTGTGCTCAAAATGCATTATTCCTAGACAGTATTTTGTTTGGAACATTTTTCTTTTTATTTTATGTTGTACTAAACGTGTCTTAATCCGTGTACAGTAGTTTTTATATTTAAAAAAAAGACAATTTTTAATACCAAAAATCTTCAACAATATGTGAACTCTACAATTTTTACAATAATAACTGTAAAATTTATCATGTAATTGTTCGGGACACATCTGGTGATCTGGAATATACCGTGATAAAAGATGATTTGTTTTTAATTTTTGTACATGTGTGTAATTTACAGAAATAAATTAAAAATATATGCTTGTTTTTCCTCACTAGGCCTAATACCTAACCTACAACACACACACACACATTTTTGCCATACTGTTTCATAACAGCTATCACAAATTAATACTATTATGTAGGTAATTTTTATATAAGAATTATTTTCTAAAAACAACATAGTGACTTTCCTCATTACAAAAATAAAAAGTGATAAATCTAAATTTGTTGCTTTAGCAAGTATGAGTAGTCCCTATAGCTAAATACCAATGCGCATCTCTAGCGTATGAGTATCAAAAATTTAAAATTGAAAAATAGCTTTAGTTCCCACATAGTAAAATATTTTTGGAAATTAGCTTCTTGAAAGCTGCTGCTATGCTGATTGTACGTTTGTGATCCATGACTTTGTAGTCTCAAACAAGGCAAATTAATCCTAAATACATATCACTACACTTTTTTTAAATCAAGGACATATTAATGCCAATTATTATTGTTTTACTGGCCAGTGTTGAATCTCGTCAAATTTTTTGAGAAAAAAAAAAAAGTGAGTGGGGCAAAGTTGGCGTCAGCTTGCACCCTTCAATTCTAAAGTAAGGTTTTGTTTAGTAAATTGTTTATACCAGAACATGAATGCCAAGCTTTGGAAACTTGTATTTCATGTTATGTATGTGCTGGAAATAATGACTAAAAATATTACAAAGATATTTGTTAGTTGAAAAGCAAATCCGAAAATTAAATAGATATTGCAGAACTAATAGTGTAACTGAAACAATTATACACAATGCAAATGCCACCTGCTATGGTAATTCAATGTACGTAAATCACTAAAATCATCAAAACTAAATAAAACAGAAACAATTCCCAGTTTAAAATGCACTACAGTAAATGTAAACAAATGTGTCACCACCTGAAGCCGGTAGAGCGCAACGCAATCACTTTTTGCACGGAAAATTGCCACTATCCGGTACTAGCCTCTATAGTATTTGATAGTACTGACAACACCCCCAGGAAGGGTTTCATAGTGGGGTGTCGGAATAGCATTGACAACACTCCCGGGGAGTGTTTAATGATTGGATGCAATGATAGCATTCAGACAACATACAGGGAGGGCTTCGTGGTGGGGTGCTGGGATCGCATTGAAAACACCCATGATAAGAGCTTAGTGGTGGGGCATCATGGTAGCACTGAGAACACCTCCGGGAGGGCTTCATGATGGGGCTACCTAGCACTGAGAATACCCCGGCACAGGCTTCATGGCGGGCCAAAGGAATAGCGCCGACAAATACCTGGGAAGGGCTTCACAGTTGGGTGCCGCGATAGCATTTACAACACTCCTGGGGAGAGTTTCGTAGTAGGGTGCCATGATAGCATTGGGAACACCCAGTGAAGTGCTTCATGGCGGGGCGCAGAGATAGGATTGAGAACACTCTTGGGGAGGGCTTCGTGGTAGGGTGCCATGATTGCATTGAGAACACCACCGGGGAGGGCTTAGTAGTGGGGCTCCATTAAAGGACTGAGAACACCTCTGTGGAGGACTTCATTTTGGGGCACCAGAATAGAACTGAGAAAACACCAGCGAGTGTATCGTGCTGGGGCACCGGAATAGCACTGAGAACACCTCCTGCGAGGGCTTTGTGGCAGGGAGCAGGAATATAACTGAGCACACCTCCGGGGAGGGCTTCGAGATGGGGCACTGGCATATAATTGAAAACAGCCCCAGGGAGGGCTTCGTGGCAGGGTGCCATGACAGCATTGAGAACCCCAGGGAGGGCTTCGTGGTGGGGCATCGGGACAGCATTGCAATTATTCCCGGGGTGGGCTTATTAGTAGGGTATCATGATAGTATTTTGAACTCTCCGGGGAGGGCTTCATGGTGGGGTGCCATGATAGCATTGGGAACACTCCCGGGGAGGGCTACTTGATGGTGCCATGAAAGCAATGAGAACACTCCCGCGGATGGCTAGTGGTGAGGTGCCGGCACAGCATTGAGAATATCCCCTGGGAGAGCTTCGCAGTGGGGCGCTAGAATAGCACTGAGAACAACCCACGGCAATAGGCTTTGTGGCAGGATGCAGGAATATAACTGAGAACACCTCAGGGGAGAGCTTCATGGTAGGGTGCCATGAGAGCATTAAGAAAACCACAGGGAAGGGATTAGTGGCAGGGTGCAATTATAGCATTGAGAACACTCCCATGGAGAGATTCAGGTTGGGTGACATGATAGCAATGAGTACACCTCCGGGGAGGGCTTCACGGTGGGGTGCTGGGATAGCATTGAGTACAAACACAGGAAGGGCATCGTGGTGAAGTGCCATGTTAGCACTGAAAACACCCCCTGGGAGAGTTTCGCAGTGGGGCGCTAGAAGAGCACTGAGAACAACCCACGGCAATAGGCTTTGAGGCAGTGTGCCGAAATAGCACTGAGAAAACCATGGGAAGGGCTTTGTGGTTGGGTGCCAAGATAGCATTGAGAACACTACCGGGGCAGGCTTCATGGTGGTGTGCAGGGATAGCACTGAGGATACCTCTGTGAGGGCTTCATGGTGGGGTGAAGGAATAGCACTGTGAACACCCCGGCAAGTACTTAGTGGAAGGGTGCTGGAACAGTTATGAGCAAACCCCGGGGAAATCTTTATGGTGGGTCGTCGGGAGAACATTTAGTACACATAGAAGGTCGGCTTCGTGGTGGAGTGCCACGATAACATTGACAACGGTCCCGGAGAGGGCTTAATGGTGGAGTGCAACGATAGCATTGGGACAACACCCAGGGAGGGCTACAAGGTGGGGCATTGGGATAGCATTGAAAACACTCATAGCGAGGGCCTAGTGGTGGGTTGCATGAATAGCACTAAGATCACCCCCTGGGACGGCTTAATGGTAGGATACCAAGAGAGCAATGAAAACCACCCCGGGGAGAGCTTCGCGTATTAGAAGGCCTTGATATCATTGAGAATACTCCTTTGGACGGCTTCGTGGTAGGGTGCCACATACAATCGCGAACACCCCATGGGAGGGCTTCATGGTGTAGTAGCGGGATAGCACTGAGGCCACAGCCAGGGAGAGCTTCGTAGTAGAACGCAGGGATAGCACTGAGAAAACCATGGCGAGGAATGTGGCAGGGTACTCAACTAGCATTACGCACACCCACAGGAAGGGCTTTGTGGTGGGGCACCAAGTTGGCATTGTGAACACCCCCAGAGAGGGCTTCAATGTTAGGTGCTGAGATAGCACTGAGAACACCCTGGTGACGACTTTGTGGCAGGGTGCCGAAATAACACTAAGCACATCCACAGTGAGGGCTTTGTGGTGGGGCACCATGATAGCATTGAGAACACCCCCGGGGAGGGCTTCGTGGTGGGATGCCATGATAGCATTGAGAACACCCCCGGGAAGAGCTTCGTGGTGAGGTGCCATGATATCATTGTGAATAACCTCGGGGAGGTCTTCATGGTGGTACCCCAGGATAACATTGACAACAACCCTGGCGAAGGGCTTTGTGGTGGGGCACTGAGAAAACCCCAGTGTGGGCTTGAGGTGGTGTGCTATGATAGTATTGAGATAACCCTGGGAAAGGCTTCGCGGTTGGGTGCCTGGATAGCATCCAGAATATCCCCAGGCAGGGCTTCTTGGTGGGGTGCTACGATGGCATTGAGAACACCCCCAGGGATGGTTTTGTGGTGGGGCGAAGCGATAGCATTTAAAACACCCCCGGAGAGGGCTTCATGGTGGGGTGCCATGATGTCATTGAGTACACTGCCGGGGAGGGCTTCATAGTGGGGTTCTGGGATAGCATTGAGAACATCCCCGGGGATAGCTTCGTGGTGGGGTGCAATGATAGCATTGAGAACACTCCCGGGGAGGGTTTCGTGGTGGTGTGATATGATAGAATTGAGAACACCCCCATGGAGGGCTTCATATTGGGGTGCTGGGATAGCTTTGAGAGCACCCCTGTGGAGGGTTTAGTGGTGGGGCGCCATGATAGCAATGAGAACACTTCCGGAGAGGGCTTAATGGTGGGGCGCCAGGATAGCACTGAGAAAACACGGGCGAGGGCTTTGTGGCGGGGTGCCGGAATAACAATGAGAACACCCTGGGACGAGCTTCTTTGTTAGGTGTCGGGATAGCATTGAGAACACTTCTCCTGACGGGGTTGCCTGGCATCCTGGTAAGGGTACGGGAGGGCTTCTTTGTGGGGCACGGGGGTGTTCTGGCTTGGTGCTGGGATAACACAGAGGCAACGTTTGGGTCCTCTCTGCGTTAAGAAGAAATCATAGGTGGGATCATCCGGAGAAACCACATCAGAAATCCCACATCACTGAAAATGAGTCAAGATCCACATTGTAGGGTCATCGGCATAGTGCACAAGCATGAAGACGAGTATCCAAGATGACTGAATTTGGGATGGAATGTGAGTGTGTGACGTGTTTATTTTCGCAAGGAAGGAAACGTGGATGGGAGCACTCTGGGGGTACCACAGCCAGGATGATAGGGTAGGTGGTTTGGATCCAAGATGGCCACCAGGGGGTGGGAGGGGAAAAAGGACATTTTCTAATGGTAAAATAGGAAAAAGGGAAATTTTTCCAAGTGATGTCAGACAAGATGACAGCCCAAGCTCCCCAGCCCCAAGCCCTATTCCTGAAACAGACTATTTGAAAATATTGTCTACACAAAATAATTAGCTACACGTAATCTGCCTCTTATTTGTAATAAAACAGAAGGGAAAATCATGGATAAAGCTATACTGCTAAATAAGAACATTTGTTTATTCAAGTTGTAAATACAGAACAAGCAGTGTAACCAGTGCTTCAGGGTTGGATTTTATTGATCTGAAAGTTATATGCATTTTTATAAGGGTTTTGATTCAGCTCAAGTCATACCCAGGCCTTAACAGTATTACAGATTGTTATAATGTTAACTAAGGCCTTGGTTAAGCCACAGCTGAAGCCTTGATCTTAGGGCTCTGATTTTGCTGATGAATATTCATAAACTATATATTGTATCCAGATCATTATACACTCTGATGTAATTATTTATCTAAAATTAAGACAACCTAAAAGTTAAATATTTTGCAAATAAAAGTTAAAGTTGGCAGGAATACTGTGTAATATGTACAACATGTTTTAGAAACCTTCATCATTACAAACAATGCAAAACACTTAATCGGTGAATGAATATATATAGTGTTTATTCAGTTCCACCATGCGTGTGTTGTGTTAGCGGAACTAATAGCACGTCTGACTATGAAGCGCAAATTTTGAGTTTGAATCCCAGTCATTGTAAAGCTTTTTAAGTTTTTAAAATTAACCAGAAAATCTCATATTTTCACAGGTATTATGCTGAATAAAGTATATTTATTTTAATAACTTCACTAAGTATTACAATACTTTATGATGGATTATTAACAGTATGATATAAATACAATTATTTGACAATATGGCTTTTTATTATTGGTAATAATTACACCTCTCAGAACTTATTCAACAAAACCCACTAGTCATGTTCAAAAGGCATTTTGCATTTCTCTCTTTTTATTTGAAGACCGTCAAGGAAAATGAAAATAGGATAACGAGTGTGCAAATTATTTGTGAGCTACGCCTCAGTGGCGAGATGAATTAGGACGTTACATTGGCATGACTGACGAGATAGTATGTTGACTGTTGATGCTGGCTGTAAGGAGTATCTTTTACCGTGTGTGAAACTCAAAATTACGTAATACAGATAGTATACGTTGCGTTTTAAATTATTTGCATGAGTAACAAAGTTGTGTTTCTAAAGTTTCGACGTTTCAGTGGAGGCTTAGTTCAGCGTGTCGTGTCAATTGCAAAAGTGATGTGCGTACGAAATGGCCTCTGGTTCCATTTGTGACAGCGAAAACTGCAGTAACAACATTTATAGGCTGTTCATGGTAAAGTGAGCACTTTCAAAGCCCTAGTTACTTTTTCCTTTAAGCCATATTTAAACCTTTAACCACCTTTTTAAATCAATATTGCCTTGTATGTAATAAATGCACTGTGTATATTCTCCAGCACTCGGAAGTTACTGTATACGGTAAAACAAAATATATTTATTAACTATTATTCCAAATGAGAGGGCTTCCAAAAGTACTCACTTTACCATGAATAGCCTATACATCCGTGAACAGCTGTTTTGACTGTAATAATTTTTTAAACATCATGTATGTAATTGTATATCACAACTTTGTAAAGTTTCTCTCCAGGTTCGAAACACAATTAATTAATTTGCCTTGTCTTATCTGTGGTTTGAACACTTGCCATGGCTACAATTTGCAAAAATACTGAATTCCAGCCAGTAAAACTAATTAAGTAATGCTATAATAAAACAGAACGTATACTGTACAAAGTGATTAAAATTTGTATTTCTGGGAATATTTAATACTGCACATACATCAGTACAGACATTTTCGTGAAACCAGTGGTGGGCAAGAAATTTTTATTACCAGAACCTAAAACAAGTTTATGTATTCCGTTCCCATGCTAGATACAGCACAAACAAAAGACAGCATTATTGTTTAGTATTTCCACATTGGAGTTATGGGTGTTATTGACGTACTATTTTATCCCTTGACTCCTACTTCACCAATAACATTGAATACAATACATCTCTAATTTGCCGGACCGCAAAATATTGTATATTTATTTATTAACATAAACATATCAATATGAAGTTGCAATTTTGCTGTTAAAACGCATGTATACTATTTAAAATATACGTATATAATTTCCCCATCGCAAAGATGAAACATAGGCCTACCATACAATGTTCCATAAGTTGCAGGCAATTAAGAATAAAATAAATATATCATGTCAGACAATAATAATAATTTTTTTTGTTACTCTGTGCAATATTATTTCAAGTCTGTAATAACTGCCAGATCTACAAATAACTTAATAAATAAACAGTGTAGGTATTTATTTTAGCAAGATCTACTGTAAATAAACACTTCTGTGTTACTTTAATTTGTTTATAGCCTCGCCCGGAATGGTGAATAACAAACAGTGGCACATCCGTTACCATCTCAGGACATAGATAAAACATGTTCAGAAATACATTCCATTAGTTAAGGATTAATGACTAATCCTTTAAGGGCTTTTCTATCGCCCTAGATAGTAGCACGTATGTAATGCCAAACTGAATGTTTTGAAATATCGGCTATAGTGTTACTATTTCATGTGACAGAATAAAAATGACATGAATGGGAAGCAGGAAATTCAAACACAAATACTGATGGGTACAGAAACAATATTTGTTGCTGTGTATTTTAGAGCATGGATTTTATTGATTTTCTGCACAAAACATTACAAGTGGTAGATATTAAGAGCTGAGTCGATACCGATACCCAACATTCAATATCAGCCGATATTACTGTATGGGAACCGCCTGAACCAATTTTATTTTTAGCTGACACTGAGACACATATTTCAATTTATGCTTGGCCATAACACCAGAGGGTAATAGGGTGGCGACTTTGGAGTAAGACAGGTACAACTGCTGCTGTTTTGTGGCAGCAGTTGTCATTCTTATTTCAAGAACCAAACTGACAGACTGTAACTCAACAATGGGGAAGGGTGGGAGAAGCTATACTTCTGTGAGATAATCATCTACTGGAAGTGTGAGGGAGACAGTGAGATGCCACAACCACCCCACTGTGGCCTGCTGTGACAGGCAATGTAAGAGATAATTATATATAGGCTGTATTACGGGTTGCTGAATTACCAGCTTTGCTGGTCTCGCACTGCAGCTCAACCTTGTCATTTCAGTATTTAAAATATTTTAAAAGTAATATGAAATCTGACATTCATTACCCGGCAACTGACCGTGCTTAAATTTTACTCTCAGTAAAATAAGGGACTGCTGAATTAAAAGAAACTACATATTAATCCTTTTTAAGGTAAAATTCCAGAATAGGGACTTTTCCAAAAATGGAAAAAACAATACCTAGATATATTAGATATGAATAATAGTAATCATAATTACTAGGAATTTTCGAGGGGCTTCAAGAAGTTTTCTGTAAAAAAATTAATAAATAAAGTGTGATAGAGAGGGAGCTTATGAAAAATGCTATGTTTATGCTATAAAACATGTATAATTTATGTTGAATATATTTATGTTGGGTCACTGAATTGTATTACATGTAAGTATACAGTTTGCAACAAATCTTTAATGTGTTAAATGTTATTTACAGGGTGTATTTACATTACAGCACTGAGGTTATACAGATAAACAACACCGGTATTGAGCACTGTCGGGACATTATGTAACTCTGGTGAATTATTCAAGGCTTACCTGGTCTATATTCACGAGAGGAGAATACTACATAATGTATTATGAATAGAATAAAGATACATATCGTAGCTATGATGCAGAGCCCCAATCAGAGTCGTTATTTATAAAAAGGAGATGTATAATGCCATATTACTTTACGATCGTGACCAATGAGACATTGGTTGACTTCAGGTACAATGTAGTTCTGTCCCCCATGATTTTAAGTTGTAAATGGTGCACTTTGCTTGAGGTTGCTGGAGGTTTTAATATAAAAGTGTTGATAGGCATCTTGCATTGCATTTCAGTCTGTTTGGCGTGTGGAATAAAATAATTGTGCGGAAATACGAGTGTTATGATATTAAATTTATTGGAAAAGTTAAAATATAATATCTGTGTGGTAGTTTGAGTGTTAGTGTATTGAGGGTGGTCAAATTGAATACAGCCTGTGTAATGGTTTATAATTTAGAATCTTTTGATTGGGCAACTAATGTAATACATTTGAAACTTTAGGTGTAAAATACATTTTACTGTGAAAAGAAGTGAGTAGTATTGTGTTGGTTGCATGGTTGGTACAAGTGAAAAATAAGTACATAGTCTTAATAATTAAAACATTTTAATGCGTTTAATTGCACAAGATCTAACCGAACAATACCTAAATTGATAATTTTACCAATACAAGTTACAAATACGAAATTGACGAGGGCTATGTACAACAGGGAAATCATTGGTTACTCCAATAATAACCTCCAGTTCATAGCCCTCCCTACTATCGAAGTTGTCATTTGTATTGGTAATATTTCCAATTTAGGTATTTTTAGGTTACATCTTTGTGAAATTAAACATGGTTTCGTGATAAAATATTATGATTATTTCAGGAACAAAACGTATTTTATATATATATATATATATATATATATATACACACACACACACACACACACACACACACACGTTAGTGTGATAATGTATGATATTCAAGCGTAGCTCCCTCGCAGGGAAAAATACTGTACTAGCGTAGCCTAACATTATACACTGAGCCAGAGTCCCAGCATCAGCAGGGGAGAAAATCTCCAATACAGTTATTCAAGGTGCACCGGCAATTGGTGATGAGATGAAGCGTCACGCAACAGCGATGTTTGGAGTTTCTCCTGAAATGATTTTCATGCATAGCCCATTTGTGCTGGGAAAGCATATGTGAGTGTTTTGCAATTTAACATATTTTCATGTTATTTGTAATATTATTGTAATATTGTATCATGAAAACATGTTTAATTGCAAAATTATTGAAATGAACATTATTAAAATTGACATTGTTACCAATACAATTTAGAAATATGTTAGTGTGGAAGGCTAGGAACTAGAGGGAAATTGCGGGGTAAAATTTTATCATGGAAATGTATACTTTTATATATATATATTTTTTACTCCACAATTACCCTGATCTTCATAGCCCTCCATACTATCGTATTTGTGGTTTGTATTGGTAATATTGTCTTTTTAGGTACCGCTTGGTTGTGTCTTTTTGCAATTTAATGTTTTTTTCATGAATAAATATTAAATTATTTAGATATTTTTCACTCATTTTACCCCACAATTTCACTGATCTTCCTTGTCCTCCCCACTATTGGTTTTGGGATTTTTATTGGTCAAATGTTGATGCCCCTATTAAATTCATGTTCTGTGCAATTAATAGAGTGGAATTATAACACTTGAGATTTTTTTAAATTTTATCACAAATGCTTGTATTCTAAAATTTTATACCATTCTTTAGTTTCTGAATATAAACAAAGTTGAATTATGTTGAGAATTGTGGTACACAACCTTATAGATTTAATATTTTTAATTTGATAAATTTAAAAAATAAATTGTTTAATTTGCCTTACCCAAGATTAAATATATATTTCTAAAGTATTTTTTGATTACTACTTTTATTCTCTGATTTTAAAGAATTTATGTGAAATTAATTTACCTATTGTTTTGTATGTTTACCTACACCATCAAATAATACATAGTGTGACACTGACATTAACACAGATTTACATCAGCTTTCCAAAATACTTTTAGTGCCAGTAGAGGTCTTTCAGTTAATTACTCATGTCCATTGTATCGGTATCGAATATTGGCTGCATCTGCAAGGAAGTATCGGTTCGTACCTGTATTGGTAAAAATCTCTCAACACTAGTAGAGTGTCCATTTTTGATGGAAAATTATGTTTTTGCAAAGTCTTATAAATGGAAAATATTACAGTTTGCCCAAAAACTATTTTAACATGAAATTTAGATGAGGTACATTTAGACTTGACTATAAATGAAATTTATAAATTTTGGAAGATATTCCATTTCAAAAAACCCAAAAATCTAGATTAACCCAAAACCCCTTAAGGAAACAGTTTTCTCAAATAAGCTTTATGCAATGATACAAACAAACATAAACATGCAAGCATAACTGTATACTTAGAACTGATTAAAAATATATTATTATCAATATTATGATATTAAAGCAGTAAGAATAAATATTATAATACCACCCTTGTGACAAATCACAACTACCCACACTTAATAAATACATTAATAATAATAAAAAATATATCAAAGTAAATTGTGAAAGGGGTGCTATCCACTTTTGTAACAAAATTTAATCCTGAAAACCTAAATAAGAACACCACCAATACCTCCATATCTCAATTCATCTTCTTATAAAAATGTTATCAGTTTTTCTTTATTTTTCTATCATAGTTAGAGACCTTAAAAAAAAATATAAAAAAATAAAATAAAAGTTATTTAAATCAACTACAAAAATGCAGGTTTCTGCATGACAATTACTCCAATTTTCCATGAGCTCTTCAGGAAGACATAGGCCAATATAATTTGAGAAAGATCACTTTATTCATAAAAACTTGAAATTAACAGTTATTCTATTTAAAATTAGGTAGTATTTATTTTAACCTTTCTTATTTCCTTAAAAACAGTTAAAATTTTTTAAACGGATTTACTTTTTGCATAATTTACCTAAAGTAAAAGAAAACCATTAACCAGTAATACAATAATGATGCATAACTTATCATTAAAAATAGGGATGTCAAAGTCGATACCTCGATACCCTCCATTATTACAGGTATCGAAGAATCGAGAATTGAACGGTTAACTATTGAAAATCCTCGTCCACTTTAACATAATTTTCTGAAGTTATATTGCACAGCAACAGGTCTTTGGTTTTCCAAATAGGTTGAACCTGTACCAAACTTGCATGCATTGACCAGAATTACCAATTCAATGATGGTACGACTATGAAAGAATTAAAATAATACAGTAGAACCTCGATTATCGGCAATAATGATGGGGAAGAAATTGTCGGATAATCAAATCTCGCAGTAAAAGAGTCGTTTTTATCATGATGACTGCCATGTGGCAGATGGCTATTGTCAGTATTTGGCTGCCTCACTTCACTCCGATGTCACTCTATATGCTGTGTGGAATGGCTTTAATGGTAAAACTGCACTTTTTTCCTTTTTGCGCACTTTCTGACATGATTCAGTACTACGTGTGTACTGTTGCAAAAATTCTACAAACACGCGTGGAAATCTACCACACAATATCTAAATCTGTAAATGTCTGCGTAGACAAAACACTAAAACCAACTGGCTGTCATGGATGAAAGACTGCCGCCGCACACGCAGATTATGTTGGAGATAATACTTTGTTGTACGTAAGTGTTGCGATTAGTGTTATTTGATAAGCTGTGTGCCAGAACTCGGTGTCTGTCTGCAAACCAGATGTGATTTGTAGATAAGATCCCCCGCTAGCGGCAAGCTCCAAGAGTTCCTGGCCGCTGTCGCGGAACATGCATTGGCTTTTAGTCTGTTGTGCATAGTTGTTAGTTTTGGGAACAAAAGGATCCTAGACCAGGATCCTTAATAATAACAGGATTTCTGGTATTATTTTTCGGAGTTTTGATTTTGTTTACCTATTATTTAACAATATATTAGATAAAGAACAGGTACATTTTTCGTACCATATATATTTCCTGTTTGTGACATTTTTGTTTTTGATGTCGAAATTGAAAGAAATTTTTTTTTCGTGTTTACCGTTACCAAAGATATCCATCTCTTTTTTCCTAAAAGTAGGTAGTGTTAAAGTTTTCAATGTAATAAGGATTTTATTTACATAGACGTGAAGAAAATGTCAAAGAATGTGTGGAATTATTTTTCAGTTGACATAAATAATGCAAATTACTCATTTTGCAGTTTGTGTTCGACAAAAATTTCAAGAGGTGGGGTTAGTAGCACAACTAGTAACATGAGGAAACACTTACGTAAACACGACGAGTACAAGAAAATTGCCAATAATTATGATTCAGAAGATCTTTTGGGCAAATATACGTGTAGCAGCAAGTCAGCCAGTGTCCCTGCAACTTAAAATGTCTGGTAGAAGCATTTTCATTTAGCAATGCTAAATAAAAAGGTTACTTGTATTTCAGTTTCATTAGTAAATATCATCAATATTTGTGTACATATTGGTTAGCTTCATAAGTTGACCTAAAATATTGCATTGAGAAGTTAGGAACTTTAACTCTGTTGTATAATACTGTGTCTATACTTATTTCAAATAAAAAATATATATTTATCAAAATACTGTTATGGACTTTTTAGACCTGATTAGATATGTCTGAATGTTACATAAATATAGGAAATTTCCTTCACATAGCAAATCACAAAGTCTTTCCTGTAATTGTCTTCACATTTGGGTCTGTCTAATTTGACATATAAAACAAAATTTCAAAAGGATACATTGACTGTAGTAACATGTTGATAATCACTATATCTAAATGTATAGTATTGGAATCGAGTGAAAGGTTTTGCTATTGGAATCGAGAAAAATTTATATTTTGTCATCCCTAATTATAAACATATGTTTAACTGTCAGTTCCATCACTTATTCTTATATTTGTATTATCCTTTACAAACTGACAATAAGTAAAACTTGTTAAAAAATTGAATTGTCACACAGCAAGCAAGCAAAACACCTAACTTCTAGAGAAATATACAATTATGTTTTTAAGAGAGAGCTAGTAATTTTTTGTCAACAGACAACATTGAAAACAAATTCACACTTTCTTACTTAAGATTTTGTATTCTGCCTAACCGACACCTGAAACAACAGGCATGCTGTTTGGTAACAAGACTAATGTAAACAATTTATACGCAATTCTAAAAACACAGTAAAATAAAGTGCTTTTTAAATTGTAATGTTGCATATTTTCAGGGTATGTTCACATGCAGTTTTAACATAAATAATTTGTTCTTGCACACTTTTTCCTTTCTTCTGGTGTCTTTGATAAGATATGTTTTTATTATAAACTGCGTGGAATAACTTTTATTCAGCACACAAGTTCCCAATAACATTTGCTTAATACACAATAATGTAGTGTGGTATGGCTAGCTTTCAAAAAGTTGGCAGCTGTGTTACTGGCCAATATACACTTCCAAGAAAGAATTATTGTGTTATTGTATTGATGTAGTTTTGGTAGCAGCTAACACCTGACATTTCACAGTTAACTGAATATGTTCTACCACCACTGCTTTGAAATAGAAAACATTTACTAACTTAAAACCGGACAACAAATTATCTACATGAGAAATATCAAATGTACGTTTTTATGGTGGACTGAAATTTTAGAGTGAATAGTTGAGCACAATCCTCTTCTGAATGAATGTTGAAATTTTTTATCTTCTAAGGTATATATATTTTCTTCCATACTGGGTACAACTCTTGTTGTGACATCACTTCACAGTTAGTTCTTATCAATTATTGGAGTGTTGCAAACCAATGTATGGTCTTCTCCTTTGAAACACCTAAGAAGGAAGTGAAATTTCTACACATATATTGTGATGTGTCAGATGACCAACAATAAAATTTAATAAATAAGTCAAACTTGCTCATTTAACTTGGTCACGACTGAAGCTTGGTACCAGCAAATTGATTTCAATACCAATACCATCAGTACAGAATATGATTTCTGTGCTATCTGCCCGTGACCTGTGATTAAATTGTCATTATTATCTAACTATAATTTTATAATCTCCATACTGAATTTTTGTTTCTTCCAAGTTAACTGTACCCACAAGGTTAATGTGACACAAAGAATGACATAGGTAGTAGATAACTCACTTTGTCTTTCAATTAATTAGTTAAAAGTTATCCAGTTTCAATGGCTTTAAATACACATTATTTTAGTGTTATTAAATGCATTTTGGTATTTGCTATTTATAACTAGGATCATACTAAATTAAGTGTAAAGTTTAACATCATTTCAAGGGTCTATATGCTAATTCCCAAGTAATTTATTAATGAGAATTCATGGCATTGTGTATGCGTTCATCAGCCATTACTAAACTGCAGATTACTCAAATGTTTTCATAGTGTTCACGTAATATTTAAGTAAAACTTGTTGAGCACGAGACAAAGTTAAAAAAAAAAACAGTAATCCTGATAGGTATGAAGAAGAAAGATAAATGTTTGTGGGCACGATTCACTTACCATGCCAACTGCTATCTTTAATGTATTTGGGACCATTCACAATGGTGCATTGGCACGGAATTGAGATGTTCCCAAATGTTAAGTATTATCAGTTACAGCAAGATATAATATCAGTCACTTAACAAAACATAAAATACTAAATACACAATTTTCAACCCTGACTGTTGTAAAACTAATAGCTACCAACCACAGACAATTTCAGCCAACAAATAAAAAAAATTACAAATTGAAAAGGATACAAATTCATAATATCGTACGGTCCTCGAATCTGAAGGCGTTTTGATGCTCCACTTGAGATAATTATGTTCTGAAAATTAAAATATAGCATAGTAAAAACAATTCATAAAAAAACTTACAATCTAAAAAAAACTGAATCAAAACATACATTTGTAACACAAATACTATGAACACTATTATTTAAATATTTTGAGCTCATGATCAAAACCTTATAACAATAAATTTCATGCAAATATCTTTTTTCCATTGTTAAGTAAAACATATAAAAAATTATGAATCACCAGTTAAAACCACGTTGCTCCACAACAGTAAAATTAGTAATTTATGTCATCTTATTTATCCCTTGCTCATAAGTTTAGTTCCACAACTTCACAAATTCTGCAAGCTGAAGTTAACAATGTTTAAATTGGTATAATATTTTATGATGCTGTAACTGGTTCATTGTTAACTGTAGTTCCTTCCCGCTTACTGCATATAGTCTATCTGCAGTTTCTTCACACTTTTTGAACCAAGCATTTCAAAAATCACACCATGCATGACATGCTTAGTTGTTTCCTGAATACATAATGTATCGCAAACATTTTGTACTTGTGTTAATATAAAAGTACCTTATTTTTGGTTAAATTAAAATCTTAATATAGTATTGTATTTTATTTATAAATTATAATACATCCATTATAAATAACATGAATGAAAACACTGAGAAAATAGGTGTGTTGGTAATGCCTAGCAAGAAATAGTTCTCAAGTAAAAAATTATTAAAGTGAGTGTGCACGAATGTAGTGCGTTATATCTCTTTGGTGTAATTTTCTAGGCTCGGTTAAGCTTTCTTTGCATCAGGCAAAGAAATATCGTGAAAGCAGAATTTTTGCAGAGCTTCAGAAAAGTCTGAAGTAACCGTGAATGGACTATATCCTTCTATCACACATAGACATTAAAGAAACACCGCAAGGGAATCTAATGACTAGTATAAGTCTACGTGTTGAGCAAGTGACACTGCAAAATTGTCACAAACCTAAATTATGCTGTGACTATAACTACTCTGATGTCTACATAAAATTGAAAGCAACAGAAATCAATTTTAGAAGCCACCAATTTAAACATCATACTTTTAGTAAGACAAAGAACCAACTTTCATAATTTGCTGCCAACGTAAAATAACATATTTAAGCCCATATTTAGAAGCAAAGTCAATATCTTAGCGAGGTTGATTTCAAAAGTTTTTTATTAACTGTAAACTGTTAGCATATGACACTTCTGAAATAAAACAATTAGAGGACTTGCCACAATTACTAGTTCAAATATATTCATTCATTTCTTCAAAAACACTCAAAGATTCAAAATAAGATCACACCCATAAACAACAAATTTCCAAAACAAAACTATTATGAATTTGAATATTGTTACTATAATGAACTCATGTATACAAATATCAAAGCAATTCAACAGAACAGATACCTTTTAGTACATTACATATGAATTCCCAATTTTGAACACATTCAAATTTCTGCCCTTCCAGTATTAAAATCCTCAAATTCTTCATACAAATTTTCCCAAATGTATTGTTACATACAGCTGCTCCACTTCTTACCTTACCACCCCCCCTGTGCATTTTGGTTTGCGAAGAGGAGTACTCCAAGATCATCACCAGTAACCAAAGAAGCATGTGTAGAGTTACAAACAGACCACTGATTGACGTCACTCCTGTCCTTGAACGATATTCAATCGGCATGAATTTTCTGGTCATCACTCTACCTCCCCCTCAGTGTGACTCGAGGTGCCAGGCAAACTGAGCTGTTATTTAAGCTGTGGTGTGCCTCTGTATCAAGTGTCTGGGGTCTTGTACTGCAATTAGCGCCAGATGTGTGGAACCATCGAAGCAACGAGCAACAATTGTGACCAGCAAGTGAAGTCTGTGAGCATCTGGAGAGTAAAGAGTAAGACTGAACAGTTGAACTGCAGGAAAATGATGCATGGGTGGAAGACATTGTAGCATTGCAATATGTTATAACTTATACGTTCGGGAATTATTTTCAATTGCTATATTTTTGTGTTATGGATAGTACTTGATTTAACATTTACGAAATAGTGGCAATAATAATTTGTTGGTATTTTGTACATACTTGTTTTTCCAAATTTATTATTTTATTCAAGTTATTGCATCAGTAGTATAATCGTATAGGACGACAGTATAACTTTTTCAAGGAGTTAGTAAGCGAGACACGCAGTTGTGTTGCACCGTTTGACGAAACTTAGTGTACTGATGTCACAGTTGGCTCACGTGACAACTCACATGCATTGTAATACTACTTTGATTTAAGAGTCACGTCAGAGTTCACAGCCTATTTTTTGACATTCGCACACTTTGTGAAGCCATAATTGGACCAATTTTACTTGATGCAATATTAAGGCAGTAAAAATAGGTTAAAAACGATTTGGCACAGCTGACGGTAGTCACCCAACCTGCACCTCAATCACACACTTCCTCGATCTTCCTGGGCATGCCTGCATGCATGTGCGCACACGCGCATGCACATGTGCATACACACTCACAAACACACACACTTTCTTTTTCTTTAACATCATATAAGATAGAGTCTTGTTCAGAGATACAAAGGAGAATGAGATCTACACACATGGGGGCTGTCCGGAGAAAATATTAAGAGACAATGTGGTTCATTTCACAGGAAAGGTATGGAAAGATACCTGTAAACTATGGGAGGTGAAACATTTGACAACTCATGGGTACCAGCCACAGGTCAACCCTGCAGACAGAAGAAATCAAAATAGGGAATATGAGTATAATTCAGAGAAGATCATGTGATCTGAGATCAGTAAATCTCAACTATTGTGTTTTCCCATCAAAATTAAAGCTTCCCAGGTAAGCTTTTTTAGCATCAGAATCAGCACAGATCACGAGACTGACAACGGACATAGGAAACACTCAAGGGCAGTCACCAGGAGGAGGATAACAAACCAGATGAAGGAACAATACTAGGAGAAACATTACCAGTCTCTCGGGGAAAACCAGACAAAACTTTTCCTTGCAGGAATAACAGTGTATAGTCCATTCATGGTTTCTTCTGATATTTTGAAACGAACCTTTGAAAAATTACCTTAAGCATAACATGCCAACATGTTTTTTGAATAACTTGTATTCCACAAATATATAACACTGTGATTAACATTAAGTACTGTATTCTTGAAAAAATTAAACTTTAACTTAATATCTACTATAACTTGAAATATTTATTTTGTATTAAATACAAATTAAAAACAGCGAGAGCAGCTGTATATAGGCAATGGCTAGTAAGAAATAGTTTACAGTTAAAATATATTTCTTAACATAGTTTTTCGGAACGCTCTTTGTAAAGTAAACATTGCCTTTTGAAATATTTAGGTAGCCCCAATAGAAATATATTTCATTATTACAGTTTAAAATAACAGCACCAAATATTGTTAGGTCCTAGTGACACAGTGTTGGTTTTTTGACAGAGGAAGAAACTGTCAGCTGAGCGGATCTTGTCGCTCTCTTTCTCTCGCTCTCCCTCGGGAAGTTTCGCATAGCTAGTAGTAGCAGGAAATTATACAGGTTTCCAATTTTATCCTATTTCATAATTATTGCAGCAAAATAATGATTTTTGAAATTGTAATTTACAACTAAAAACAGATTTTAAAGTTAGAATACTTATTTTAATATATTTAGATGTGATGGTGGGAGGGACACAAAAAGTTAGCAGAAGTGGTGAGCCATAACATGGCGTGCTGCTTTTTGCCAAGCAAAGCTGTAATTTTTCTTGCTCCAAAAAATACTTTATTTTACTACATCAACTTTGTACAAGTTGTGTTTTTTTAACCTACCTAGGCAAGTTACGATGTTGTGACAAATCTGTGTTTCCACAGCAGGAATAAATATAATGTAACATGTGTTATGATGGCTGTATATGAAGAGGGTGTGGCTGCCACTTCCTTCCTCTATGGTGGCTGTGTCATTGTCGTTATGCTAGCCCGATGTATGTGTGTGATTTAAAATATGGGGTTTGCTAAATTTATATATTTTAACAGTGAACTGTTTCTATTAGAAAGTTAATTATTTAAATTAATGTCTGATATATTTATCACAACACTGTACCTTTGCCTAGGTGTTTAAAACACAGTTGTGTAACGTGCTTACGTTTCTGTGATTTGAATGTTTGCCACAATACCCACAAAGTGCTAAGCCCGGCCAGACAAATTAAAATAAATAATGAAATAAACCTAAAAGTCAGTAGGTAGCAAGGCATATAAATATGAGCGGAATAAAAGTTAAAGTAAGCCTATTAATTGTGTGCATTTTCACCACCATCTTTTAAGTTTGTCACTGCTGCGTACAAAAAATTAGTGACATGAGTTGCGTGCTTGAATTTACTGTACTTGTATCAGTTTGTTGAAACAGTTGTTCTTTTGATTTTATTTTTATTTCAACAGGGTTAAACACACTAGCTGCAAAATATTAACGTGCAGTATATGTAATGTGCTATGTCGTGTGTAACAAATATGTTAACAATGAAGGCAAAATAATAACCGTAAGAACTATCGTCAATACAGACATTTTTAAAAAGTCATAGAGCTGACCTTAATATGGTTATAGGCCTAAATCATGAACATTCATATTAAATGGTTTTTGAAATAAGACAATTCTTTGAAAAGCTGAAAACAGTAAACAACACATGACAGTTATAACAGTAGCAGTCACATAGCAGTGTTTATGTTTAGGTGTAGCGGAAGGATACGTAACCATTAACCAAAAGTATAAATGTAGCAGGACTTTAGAAAAATCTACAGATACCGTGAATGGACTACATGTAAAGACACACCTGCTCAGCACAGCAAATGTACACATTTGCGTAGGACTCACCCCAAGTGGAAGGGCATATGCTCAATCCCAGACAAGCAAGGAGAAGGGTACTTCCTAGAGACAGGGGTGAGAGGCATCTGGCACCATCATCACCACAACCACCACGGTGTAACTGCCATGGAAATCAACACTCCTGTGTGGTGAGTCCAAACGCCTCATATTGCAATATTCAATTGAAGAGTAATAGTGTACTTTGTTAGCAAACAATATTATATCAAGCATTATGACAGGCTGCAGTTCTGCTCATAGCTTGCGAAAAAACTAAGTGGTCGAAACTAGTACCAGTCCCAGACTCATCTGTGAGCCACAGCTGCACAAGAATTTGAAGTGCCGTGTGCCTACGAAAATAAAAAATAAATAAAAACACCAGTGGATTTATAATGTTTCCACACACTTGAGACTAACATTTTAAACAATCTATCTAATGAGGTGACACTGTATATTATTTATTTATATGTTTTGATGTCTTACATGTTTATAATTTCACACTGTCTGAAAATAAAGGAAATAATAAAATAACCAGAGTTTAAACAGCCTGAATGAGACACAGTGTGAGAATGAGAAATGTATGTAAAACATAAATGATACAAAATTTTATAGTAACATATTTTTTTCATCTTTAATTTAAAGCGAATTACATCGGAACAAAATAAAATAATAATGATGTGTAAAGAAACAAATCGAGGAAGCAAAGCCGCAATATCGGTGAAAAACACTGCCCAGTATGCCACTGCCTTAAACACAATTCAAAATGTGCAATAGCTAATGGCGGATATTACTGCGTAGATGACATATTAAGATAAATAATCACAACTACAGCATTTACGTCCAAAAGCTGACTCGTGAAACATTGAGCGGGTAAAATTGCTTTATCCTACAGCACTAATACAATTGCCAAACAATGCTCTGTTACACTTGTGAAGAAGTAATATTAATACTCCAGCTTTCAGCTCTCGTGAAGGATCAGTGGCAGGTACTCGCTGTGTGCTCCGAATGAATGTAAGTCAATGTTTTCCTTTAATTACCAAATCTTACATTTTCTTTGATGCATGATGCGTTCCTGTGCATTCGGCATGTACACTTTCCTTTACGACTTCGCCCCATCTCCACCCAGCAGCGCTTATTTAGGCAAGTCATTTATTAAAAAGTACACTAATCTCCTGCCTATAGAATCCAACAATGCGATTAAACACATACTTTATAAATATATTGTACTGTTCACTCAAAGCAGTCATGCGATCGCCCTTAACCACAATGCGGAAATTGGACTGTTCGACGAGCCTTCGAAAGCCTGCCCGAAGATCAACAAGTTCCATGAGTCTACAAGGAAGCAGCACCCCTGTCCGTGGAATGTCACCGCTTACAGAGCCTCGTGTAGAGGCAATAGAACTGTCAATGCCTTCACTGCAGGCGATAAGAAAAGGGTCACATAGCACACACAGCCTAGCATAGCACACAAAATTTCATCATCGTCGGGGAGAGGCTGGCCAATCCCGCACCCCTCTGAAAGCAATAAAGCTGAGATTTCCAGTATATAAGAAGTGCCCTTCCAGGGCTCAGGAGAGTTCGACGGCCCTCCAGCTTGCATAAGGCTGAGGGCAAAGGAAGGGGTAAGTGACAAGCCACCCTGACTCCTAGTCTGTGAAGATCGGAGCTCTGCTCTGAACGGATTCTGACCACTAGGCCATCGCCGATGCACAACTAGGGACTAGTGGAAACTCTCCATGGGTAATTGGTAAAAATCTCTCTTTCTCTACATCTGCAAAAACCAGAGGTAATTTCAAATGAGAGAAACCAACAGGCTCCTTTTTGGCACGGTTCCAAATTTGACTACGGAAGGAAGCAATCCGGCCGAGTCTACTACTGCTGAGCCACGACAACTGTCAACCAGTGCCAGAGAGATACCGAAGAATTTCCTCATGTCTCCCATACCTTCCGTGGTAGCAGGTCACATAGACGTCCCTTCTGGACTCCCCATGATTAAATAATTACCTATTGGTAATTGTGGTTCTTTCAGAACACACGCCCACTAGCAACATTTGCTTGGTAATATTTTACATATTTTAAAGTCACTTTTTAGTAGGTTGCCTTCGCCTACTGTAAATCCAGAACATTAATATTAGTTGCATCTTTATTAGGAGAGCTATGCTTAATTATGTTTTCACATTACGATATATAAAAAATTACATATGATAATCTGAATTCGTGAGTTCTATTTATTTTGAGTGTAACCCATTTATTTCCCCTTTTCTATGTTAACATATTTTGAATTAACTCAAGTGGCATTAATTTCTCACTACTCAATTCTAGCTGCGAAAGGATAAACTGGTATCCGCGTGAACCACCTTAACGGCAGACACCCACATATTAAGAGCCTAAATCGAGTTCTGTCCCAGAGTAGACCGTTGGTGGACCCAAAAAACACCTCTTAGGAACTCTGCACCCCATAATATCTGTGAAGAGCCTGGGTACTTGGTTCAACTTCCAAATTGAATAAGGCCGGAAGAGAATCTTAAGTACTCCAGCCTGATCAAACTCTTGAGGGTCACTCACCCAGGAAATCTATCGGACTAAATACCAGTTGCTCTTTCATCAACTTGTCGCAAGGTACAGTTTAGGTTGAGTGTTCAAACATACCCCCAGTTTGTATTAGGCAGGGGTAAAATTTGCGCATTTTGAGCTGATTGACCTCCAACAAGTATCGCCTCCGGATCGCCACGTTTGTAATGATACATACCATCCTAAGTCCCAGCTTGCAAAGGCTGGCCTAGGGGACACTGGTACCACCCTGAGTTCAGAGCTGTTCAACGGCACCGTTACTCGGGTTCATTGTCAGCTAAATGCCTTACACCAATAAAGGCAGTTTAAGTAAACTAAGGAGAAAAGCTTTAAGAGCCTCAGTCAGAGAAATATTATTATTAGCACCAGTATACCAATTGTGAACCCCCTTAATTGAGAAAGAACCTTTAATTGATTTGAATCCCATTCAATTTTCCTGCACTAAGCGTTTGCCCCCTGGCCCAAGCTATTGTGTACGAAGACAGTTTGTTAGGATTAAACTGGCCATGGCATAATATACATGTTTGAGGCGAGTACTTCACAGTCGACCTGCACAGTACAAACACCCTAGGGTAAGATAATTAACCTGCATTTACCATCACATGGGCATAGGCCTCCTAAGGTGGCTCTAAATAGTCCCAATTTCGTACCCGCATGTATCCAGACTTGTCCCACAATCTACTGAGGCCGGGTAGATAGCAAACCAGACCATACCGTCTAGGCCCCTAACTTCCATGTTACCCATGAAGATGGTTTCATGGACTTTGATGGCCCTAACTTTAAGGAAAACCCAAGCATAGGATCGAGAGTCCTACCAAATTAAACTTACTTTATGGATTTTCACTCCTCTTTCACTATCGTTAAGCAAAAGAAATAAAGTTGCAACTGTCCTACAACGTGGGAAGTACCCAAACTCAGCAGGTAATAATTGTATTTTTGGGTTTTAGTTTTTCATGGTTAATGACCCCTAGCCTCACCCGATAAGAGAAGTAGGGTAAGGTCTCCGGGTTTTAGCATCCAGGAACTATTATCCAAGGAGAAAACCAACATTCAAACTTGGCACCCAACGTGGGGCTTAACTCTCATAGTTACAACAAGACAGTAAAACCTCACTAGCCAACAAGCCCCCCCCCCCCCCCCAAGTGCGTGTACACATTGGTCACCATTTGACTAATAACTTCAAATAGCTAAGACTTGGCAGTTGGAACCAAGTCAGCTACCTCACCCAAACACGTGCTCAAGTTTTACACTTTTGAGAAAGAAAAACTTAACACCCGAACTAAGGCTAATGCCCCTTCTTGTAACAAAGTCCAGATGTCCACATCTAACTCTGGACAAACGTCACTTTTTTGACGCCCCAATTGTATAACCCTCTGTCAGTCATACCCAACTAACACCAAGGATTGCACTTACAGTGTATTCCTCTTCCCAGTTCGTACCTTAGCTAACACAACTACCTTAAAGAGTTCACAGCAACTCCACAGGACTACAGGGAGCCCTTTCCTAAAAACCCTGTGAAACTCAACATTCATAGTATCGTCATGTCTGACTCGGAGCGAAGCCAGTCTGATGCCTGTAGGGTTAATAAACCTGTAGAAGAAGTACACGAAGTACTAAACAGATGCTCAGCAAACACGTGTAACGGCACAGGCCTACATGTGATACAGTACACGTATTGTCAAGGAGAGTTTCATTATGCTTGCATAGGTTGGGAAGACATCCCACGTTTCACCAACTGTCTGAAATACAGTTGTACAAACTAATAACAAGGGTGAATCACACATTGTCAATGGCCAGTGTGCCAAGGAAATTGCGTTAATACTATCCACTCCATTGCCTGTGCAGCCAAGCATCACCGTACTTGCATAGGATGGCCAGATGAAAGGATCTCATGTTCTGGACAAGTGTACCAATGAAGGGTATGCCAGAGAAACCTAGAACATTGACCATCTATTCCAGGAATTAGACCAAGCCTCACCATGTTTACTTATTCAGACAAATTCCAGTTACTGGAATTCCACGGGACCCCTCACATGAGGACTTGATTGCATTCCTAGACGAATGCGAGAAAGAGACGAGGGACCACCAAATCCCTATCAAGCAGTGGGTCGGAAGAACAAACCACCAATTGCTTGGAAAAGCGAAGGAATGGTGGGTCCTTTACAAAGAATTCATCACTGAGTGGGGACAATTGCGAACCCGCCTCACCTCCCAACTAATGGGGGAAGAGGTATACACAAACCTAATTACAGAGTTCTACACATGAACTCAGAACCCCGACAAAGAAGCCAAAATTTATATTAGCAGGAAAGTTCAAATGACTGGCAAATATACCCTCTAGGAAGCAAGGCAGTATGCACACGTAATATCGTATGTACTCTCCTCCCTTCCCTGTGTAATCTCCTGCAAATTCAGAGACCGCAAATGATTGACGAATTAGTAGAAAGGGCGCGGGATGTGGAGAGGAACAACAGAGCTCAAGCTCTCTTAGACGGAGCAGCGCATGCCTCGAAGGTTCCGGCCCCCGCCCCGCCGGTTAGACCGCCAGCTGTGTGTGGTCCGTCTCCTCACCTTGTCACCCCCTTGCTACCCTGTTGGCACTGCCCGGGGCGGCAATTAAACAAGGACTGTCCTACCCGGCAAGGGCAAGGCAGACAGCCATATAATAACAAGCCTAGAGACATGCAGTCTCGTGGGACCCCTCTTAGAGTTCCAAATCAACAGATAAATACCTCAGCCGGGGCACCTGCAGAGTCACGACCCCAACCACCACAAGGACCTCTCGAGTTCAGGAAGTAAGCTTTGGTTACAACCACCTACCGACAGTTCCCAGGGATTGGACCCCAGAAGGGGAGCGGCCATGTTAGAAGGACCCTCAGTTACCCCATCTAGTAGTAATGCACGGTCAAGTGCAACCTTGTCTTTTAGGGGCACGGGAAGAAACCCCCCTTCCTACCCACATGAGATAAATGAAAGAAACACCCTGGGTAACCCCGAAGCCAGTGTCGAGGGTCGAATGCTGGAAGGTCCGGAAAGTCGAACCTCAAACGACAGACGGGAGAGTCACCTCTCCCTTGTTACAG
Organism: Dryococelus australis; assembly: GCA_029891345.1. Taxonomy (NCBI): domain Eukaryota; kingdom Metazoa; phylum Arthropoda; class Insecta; order Phasmatodea; family Phasmatidae; genus Dryococelus; species Dryococelus australis. The sequence goes on from CM056994.1 coordinate 153,130,563, forward strand.
TACAGCTACAGCCTTACCCTTGGTAAGAGGCAGACTATCTACTATGATTCTCGCCTCTAACACCAGCTCATATAATCCCTCCTTGCCACAACAGCCTGCAGGGAGAACGAGGATTAGATCAGAGGTCTCTTGCCAAAGTCCCGTCGACAGGGTTTCCCAGCTGAGATTCGTATCTCCTAGCACTATAAAGGAAGTTCGCGAACCCCAGGTGACCACAGTGGCTATAGATGAGACGCAGCTGACCCGCTTGACACCTTCTCCTTCCGACACCTTGCTGTCCAAAGCCAGGATAACCTTGAGACAACCTCGCAGGATGGCACACCTGTCTTCACCATCTTCCTCTGACAGATGGAAGAAGCAAGTATAACAGTGCCGGAACTGAACGTGGAGAAATATCTACTGCCTTCCGGTTTTATACCCTCCTACGCCACCTCCGGAGGGTGGACGCCCCAATGGAACAGGATGAAACATTACAAGTCATACTACCACTCCTTTTCCTCCCACAAGCCTTTGACCACGTTGAGTGAAGCACCTCGTCAGAAGTAACCTCTGCAGCAACAGAAGCCGTTGTCACAGAACCAAGGGCTCTCACTGCTGTTCAAGAGAAGACGCCCACTCTCACCATCCTTACTGAGCCAATGGCGGTGTCCCTGACACCCACCTCGACTACCAGTATACCCATGCTTGAAGGCAGCAGTAACACAGCCGAATCATCAATCCCTACCTAAGGAACAACCCAGAACCTGCCCAGGCAAGCATAAGTGACAACATGGCAGGGGATTATCAAGAAAACCTCCTCTAGACTAGCCAAGTGATGACCTAATCCCTAGAGGTCAACAACAGTTCCAGAGGACTATGAAAAAGCCGCGGCCCAATCCAGACCCCCTCCGAGACTTGAGGGATGCAACCGAGGAACAAAGAAGGGACCTACCTGTGTGAACCTGATGCACGCCCTACCTTCTAGGCCACTACCACAACGCTCCGTGGTGACAAGCACCTCCGGATGCCCACTTCAACACCAGCGACAGCGAAGAAACATGGATGCCCGCAGAAGCGAAGACAGAGTAAGAGACAACATAACCAGTAGGCCATGACACGTGTGAGTACGCCTCAAATTTTATAAAATTAAAAGGGTTGTGTGTGTACCTAGAAAGAAATCAAGAAAAGGGTGTACGGCTTTCTCAGCCAGCTAAAAGGCTGATTTAATCAAGCAGAGTTAATTTAATTCCCCTTTACCAAAGAAATGAGAGTGGTGAATCTCATTGCTGGAAAGTGTGGGAAATTCTGGAACCCAGTGCGAAGTGTCAACAGCCCTGAAAAGGTCAGAAAAGTAGCCTCTAATAATAAAAACCAAAGGACATTGACTTTCAAAGAAAGGCTATTTAGATTTCAGCCTAACCACGTACAGTAATATAATTAGAAACCTAAATGTAATACATTGTTGTGTGTAATTAAATTTTCACGTTAATTTAAAATGCTCATTTTTTGTTTAGTTTTTGCTGATAATTCTAGTAGAGTAACGTAAAATGCAAGAACAGACAAAGTTAGTTGTGAAAATATTACATTGATAAGGTTCTTTAAAAAGGTGACAGAATTAAAAAGGATGCATTCCCAGGAAGTATAAAAACCATTTGAGTACCCTGTTATTTGATTTTTTTTTATCATCCTGTCAATTATTAACTTGTAAACAATATTTCTCTTAGTATATTGTGTTCTCTAGTTTAAGACATCAGGAAGGAATAGCTTGTGCATTAACAGGTATCAAAGCTGGAAATTTGATGCTTTGGCTGATTTTCCCACACGTGCTCACTCTAGTCCATAAGTAATAATTAAGTGCAGGAACTTTAAGGGTAAAAGTAATGAAGCAGTGAGCATTGTTAGAATTGCTCATGAAATGTGTGGTAACGCGATCCAGAGCAAGGATCTTATAAGCAGGATGCAGACCTCACATAAAAATTCCTATCGGCTTTTCACGGTACAATTAGCACATTTGAAAGTCCTGCTTAAGATCTACTTGCATGCACATTGTGTCTTCTTCTGTCCCATGTAAAATTAAATTACCATGGGCCTCATCATTTTATTCATACATCGGTCAATTGAAACTGTGAAATTATTACAAATGTAAATATTATGCATAACCTGCTCATTTTTAAACTTTGATGGATTAAAATTTGAAAAAAAAAAATTAAAGAATTAATTTAAGTTATTACAAATGGTTACGTGACACATTATATTCAACTATTTTCCATTCTTCATTACCAATTTTACTGGGTGCAGGTCACTCAGTTCGCCCGTAAAAATATATGCAGAGGTAGGGGCAGTGACATTTTTCTAATGTTGATTTCAAAAGTGCTCACTTTATAGTAAACAGCCTTTAACAGTGGGTCACTAGGCTTGACAAATTAGGATAGGGCACTACTTTGTGAAGTATCTGCCAGGAGCAGAAGGTTGGGCTGCAGCTCAGGTATTAAACATGCCTACAATTCTGCAACCTTACCATACAATCAATTTAGTGTAAACCATGGAAAATGAGAGAGAAAATTTGTTAGGTTAGGTATTAGTCAAGTAAGAAAGAAAAATTGTTAGGTTAACCATTAGGAATATAAGGAGAAAATTGTTAGTTTAAGAATCATTTACAAAAGTTTAACAATGGTTAAAGTTAATGTGTATTCCTTCGATATACACTATCTACCAAAAAGTATAGTTGGGCACCTGTCCACAATGTTGGCTCGGTGGTTGTCACCCCGTTAGAATCTCGTAGGGGCATCTCTTGCGGCTATAACAGCAGCCACCCTGTCTGGAGTGTTTGCAGGACATCTACGGGATTCGTCGCCATTCCTCTTGCAACCATTCCATAAGTTGAGCAATGGATTTTGGCCACGCCTGACGAGCCCTCACTCAGCAATTCAATTTGTCCCGAAGATGTTCTATAGTGTTGAGGTCGGGGCTCTGGGCGAGCCAGTCCAGTCGGCGAACAATGTTGTCGGCGTACCACTGCATAGTAGTCCTTGAAACATGGCACCTGGCATTGTCATCCTGGAAGTAACACGAGTCTATTCCGTAAAAATGCCACAATTTTTGGAGCATTTCATTATCCAGAATGTTACAATAGGCCTCTGTGTTCATGCTACCATGGGCAAAGACCAGCAGTCCTACGCCAAATGTAGTGAAACACAAGTCAACTGGCGTACTGAATTACCTATCTTCACGAGTGCCCAATTACTTTTTGATAGATAGTGTATACGAATCAAAGTGTAATACTGCAGACATTACGAGTAACCCCCCCAACTATGAAGGAGCATAAATCAATATATATGTTAATCAAAAGAAAAAAATGCTCAATGAAAAATTGAAGGACTTAAGTGGTATAATAGTCGAAATCATATCCAAGAGAATTTTCATGTGTTATATTGAAGTGTTTTGTGGAATTTACGGAAGAAATGGACTTCTCATATAAAATATTGAAAATAATTGATGTCGTATTTAAATAAGCTCAATGTTGAGAAAAGGAATTCTTATGCAAATTGCTAAAAAGTGTCTTTGTTGTGTAAAAAATAAAAAAAAATAAAAAAATAAATACTTCTTGTATAACCTGACAAAAACATAATATTTAACTGAGTTTTAAATTGAGAAGATATATAGACACACATACGTTAAAGAGCAAACACTATGCTTAAGCTAAAAATGAAAAGTTTTCGATTATATGTATATATGCTGAATCATGTTAAATAGAACATCACATTGCTTTGTGTTCAAAAGAAAGATCTTGACAAGTGCTCTTGATCTTTTATGTCTATCACTACTCATTTGTGAATGATGCTAGTGTCTTTATAATGAAACACTACCTTTATAAATAATCAACTCACAGTTTGTAACCTTGGAATAGGAGCTTAGATAGTAAACACGTAGAGTTAAATTTACCATACGACAGAGACAGCGGTGGTCTAAAGAGGCATCGGTTCAATTTGTTCCCAATAGGGGCCACAGTAAACAAACTCTTGAAAAACCCCGTCATCTTGCGAGTTGGACTTGTGTTGTAGAAAGAAAGATCATTGAGCAGGCCAGACATTTAACTACTTCCTTTTAAGCTCAAAAGAAAACTGTAAACACTACTTCAACTCTTTGCTATTTTCAAGTGGCACTCCAGAAAAGAAGTCTCAGGGCAGGTACAATTAGGATTGATTGAGTATTTTACACGCGACCACATTCCACAATCCCTGAACCATGTAATTTATTTCCACTGGGAAGCGAAGGCAGTCATAAATCTGAAGCGAGAGACAACACGCCTGGCGCTTCAGACTGCAGCCAAAGGGGAGGAGTAGAATTAGGACAAGGGGAGAGAGGGAGGAGAGGTTAATACCCGTGGAGACAGTTACCAGATGCCACACACCGGGCAGAATAGGAGATAATAAGCTCGATGTGCCGACTTAAAGCTGCACACAGAGAATAAATGCCGCCCTAGTTCTACAACTACTGCATATAGGCGAGACGTCCAACCTAGTTGTAATCCTAACTGAATAAAATTTTTTTACGAGAAGGGTCTACATCATTCCAAGGGAGGGCCGATTGACGTATGCCGCGTTCCTATGCATTGGGCATGCACAATCTACTTTACGACTTCGCCTCATCTCCAAGCAGCAATGCTTATTTGGGTAAGTAATTTATTAAATAGTACAATAATCACCTGCCTACAGGGTCCAACAGCGTGACTACAGATATGTGGTTAATTAATAAATTATTATGTTCACTCAAGCTGTCATACTGTCGCCCTTACCCCAACGTGGGAATTGTACTGTTTGATGAGCCATCGACAGCCTGCCTGAAGATCAACCAGTTCCACGAGTCTCTACAAGGGAGCAGCATCCCTGCCCGTGGAATGTCACAGCCTCCAGAGCTAAATGCAGAGGTGATAAAACTGAAAACACCTCCACGGCAGGTGATAAGAAAAGGGCCACGCCGGTCTAGCACTCAAAATTTCATCACCCTCTGGGAGATAGTAGCCAACCCCGCAACTCTCTTGAAAACCACAAGCTGAGATTTTCAGTATATAGGAAGTGCCTGTACAGGACTCAGGACAGTCTGTTGGCCCTTCAGCTTGCATAAGGCTGAGAGCAAAGGAAGGGGTAAGTCACAAGCTACCCTGACTCCCAGTCTGTGAACACCGGAGCTCAGCTCTGCAAGGGTTCTGACCACTAGGCCATCGCCGATTTGCAACCGCGGAATAGTAAAAAGTCTCCATGGGTAATTAGTAAAACCTCTTTTCCTCTTAGTCTGCAAATACCAAAGATCATGTCAACAGAGAGAAACCAAAAGGCTCTTTTTTAGCACGGTTCCAAATTCAAATACAGAAGGAAGCAGTACAGCAGTGTCTACTGCTGCTGAACCACGACGACTGTCAACCAGCTCCAGAGAGATATCGAAGAACGTCACCCTGTCTGCCATACCTTCTGTGGTAGCAGTTCACGTAGACGTCTCTTCTGGAACCCCGTAACTAAATAATTACCTATTATAATTGTGGTTCTTTCAGAACACACCCCCTACTAGCAACACTTGGTTAGTAATATTTGACGTATTTTAAACTCACATTTTAGTAGGTTGGCTTCACCTAATGTAAATTCAGAACGTTAAAATTAGTTAGATCTTTATCAGGAAAGGTAGGGGTCAATTTGTTTTCATGTTACGTAATATTAGAAATTACATAAGAATAACTGAATTCGGGAGTTCTATTTATTTTGAGTGTAACCCATGTGTTCCCCTTTTCTATGTTAACATATATTGAATTAACTCAAGTGTCATTAATTTCTCACTATTCAATTCTAGCTGCAAAAGGATAAACTGGTAACCGCGTGAAGCCCCTTAACGGCAGACGCACACATATTAAGAGTCTAAATAGAGTTCTGCCCCAAGGTAGATCGTTGGTGGACCCCAAAACACCCCTTACGAACTCTGCATCCCCTAAGGGCTGCGTACAGCATGGGTACTTGGTTCGACTCCCAGCTTGAACAAGGCCAGAAGAGAATCCTAAGTACTCGAGTCTGATTGAACTCTTGAGTGTCACTCACTATGGGATTCAGAAATCTATCGCACTCCTGGTTGGTCCCAGCTTGCAAAGGCCGAGAATAAATACTAGTTGCTCTTTCACCAACTTGTCACAAGGTACAGTTTAAGGCGAGTGTTCAAACCTGCTGCCAGCTTGCATAAGGCAGAGGTAGATATTGACCATTTCAAGCTGATTGATCTGTGGCAAATTTCGCCTCCGGATCGCTATGTTTCTAACAATACCTACAATCCTTAGTCTTAGCTTGCAAAGACTGGACTAGGAGACACTGGTACCGCCCTGAGTTCAGAGGTTTTGCACGGCACCTTTACATGTGTTCATTATAAGCTAAAACGCCACTAAAGGCACTTCAAGTAAACTAAGGAGAAAGGCACTAAGAGCCTCAGTCAGAGAAATATCATTACTAGCAACAGCAGAATATACTCATACCAATTATCAATTTCCCTTAATTGAGGAAGAACCTGTTTATTTATTTGGACCCCATTCTAAGCCCGTGCGTAGCTCCCCTGGGCCAAGCTATTGTAAATCACGGAGACAGTTTGTTAGGATTAGACTGGCTGTGGCATAATATAGTGGTTTTGGATATGCCCCCTGTTAAGGCATATGCCATCTGCTTGAGCTCCATCTCCGGCGATTACTTCACAGTAAAGCTGCACATTACAAATACCTTCAGGTACGATAATTCACCTCTGCTTACCATCACAAGGGCATGGGTATATTAAGGCGACTCCAAATAGTCCCGACTTTGTACCCGGATGTATCCCAACTCGTCCCACCCTCTGCCGAGGCCGGGTAAATAGCCAACCAGACTCTCCTATCTAGGCCTCTAACTTCCATGTTACCCGTGAAGCTGGTTTCACTGACTTTGACAGCCCTAACTGTAAGGAAAACCAAAGCATAGGATCGAGAGTCCTACCAAATGAAACTTACTTAAGGGATTTTCTCTCCTCTTGTCACTACTGTTGAGCCAAAGAAAACTAAGACGTAACTATCCTACAATGTGGACAGTACCCAGACCCAGCCGGCAATAATTGTATTTTTGTGTTGTAGTTTTTCATTAAGTTTAACAACCCCTATTCTCACCCGATAGGAGAAGTAGGGTAAGGTACCCGGGTTTTAGCATTCAGGGACTATTATCCAGGGAGAAAACCAACACTATCTTGTTCAGTACAGAGGTACTAGAAGGAAAAAAACTGGTTAAGCTATATTATTCTAAGTTTGCACAAGGATGTTTTTAGACAGTAGTTCACAATAATATATGTTAAGTGTATCATATTATGTGCAGTACTAAATTTTTATTGTATATATTTTTCATTTTTTGTGTTATTGTGCTGTATGCCAGGTACATTTTGATTTACCTGACAGTATGAAAGCCTAAAATTGGAGGCAAAAGCAGTAGATTATCTACTGTGTGATAAATGCAGCAATAGGCAACATGCAAATTATGTAAATATAGTTTAAATTGATACGAACACATCTGTATATGTGTATGAAAATAAAAATGTGCCGCTTGTTGCATAATAATCGGTTTTGACAAAGTTATTTTAGTATTAATACAGTAACTTTCGCAGCCGCTGTTGTGTGAATGCGAAATGCTTTCTCACTCGTTTCATCTCACTAGTCATATGCCAGCGGCAGCCCCAGCACGTTGCAAACACACAGCACTAAAATGGAAGGCAACTTTGTGAAAGCACAATCGGACAATCTGCCACGAGTAGATACCAAAATGATACTTGATTACTTCAATTCCAATTGTATTGTGGAACCTGAAATAAGAGGTGTAAAATTACAAAAGTGAGAACATGTCTTATATATCACAGTCGTAACCTTCAAAGATCAGCATGGTCACAGTAGGCCTAAAGCTAGCACGCTAGTCACTAACTGAAAGCACTCGACTTCTCGAATGCCCGCTTTCGGCCGGCAAACCTGTATTTATACATTTCACCTCATTTCTAAACACTATTGGCCCATTTGAGACCTCAAATATAGTGTTTAGAAATGAAAAAATTGTTAAAAAAATAACTTGCTTATGTACTTGTTTCTTATGTTCTGTGTAACTAATAACTAACATACCTTTTATTATTCTGACATCACGATGACTATGTCTACACTTTCTTTTTAAAATGTAAGAACTGTACATAAGCTGAAAATATAGATATAGATATATATAATATCTAATAGATATCTATATATAAATATAGATTGAGAAACACTTAATACTTATGATGAGATTAAATACAGAGAAGAAAATATGTAATACAAGCATAAGAATTAGGTTTATTCCTCGAAAGTTGTTTTCCTTCTGTTTTTTTAAGGGAAAAAGTTATGAAAGTAACACAGCTTACTTGCGTAATATGTGTAGGCCTATTTAGTGTCAATTTTGTGGACATGATCTCGCAGTTTTCTTGTAGTGTCCATCTTAGCAACTTAGAAAAAAGGGAAGGGCGAAAATGAAAAAAAGAGCTTCATTGATAAACATTTCTAAAAACATGTATTTTATTGTTTTGAAAGTAAAAATTAACTTGCTATTTAACTTAAATTGTTAGGCTTATGAAAGCTAACTATACACAAATCAAAACAACTTTAATTTTTTTAGAAATTGCTATGTTTGAAAAATATTGTATAGTATAAATCAAACTTTTTCCATGAGGGACTCTGAGCCCCACCCAATTAATTTAATTTTTAATTTACATGGCTTAACATTGTGACAAGTTATATTAGGCATACAATGTCAATATAGCCGAAACATGATAGCTATGCTCTTGAAATGAATGCTAGAAGTTATATTAAATTAATAAAGAATATCTATACCAAATTCCATCTGTTAGGCCTAACATGGAATGTACCTATAAACTTACAAAATGTAAAATTTAAATTGTGAGGCTAAATTTTTATAAGCATATTTACATGCCTTTATTATTATGAAATATTTTAAACATATTTTTTATGCTTACGTCTACATTACATACGAATAACTAAAAGCGTTCTGGTGTGTACTAAACAATACCATATAACCCTAATAAAGGTTAGGTCAGATGTAAATAGTAGCCATTCAGAAATCCAGTGTTAAAACTACCCATACAAAGGAAAGATAAATGACTTAAATATAATTACATACAACAAAATGGTCTTTGCAAACAAAAAGAACTGATTTGGCGAAACATCTAACTAACTGCGTTAAACCACGTCTACCTATTTGTTTAGTTTATTGTAAATAACCAATATTTTATCAGGTGTTTTGAGAGATGTACTAGTACACTGCCATACAAATTACCATTTCAATGATTTTTGGTAAACTTGACTCTCTATCTTCACTTTAAATGACATCAAACAAAGTAAATATGCATCACCGCTGAAGCAAATAAACGTGGCTGCCGAAGTTGTATCCAACTTGTGACGTTACAGAGTGAGCAAACATGACAGGCACATTTTGGCAGGCGTTTCAAACGCAAAACGTTACTTCAATCATAACTTTTTCAAAAGTAATTTATAACCATGATATTTTGTAAATACATTTTTAACACATAAATGATTAGAAAACAAGCGCCAAAAAAAAAAAGTGAATGTTGCCTATTGAAACGATTTTGTGTAAGTAACACAGAAGAGGGCAAGTACTCTCATAGCAGCAAGCAAGCGGAAATGTGACAAAAATTGGCAGGCTTTGAAAGAAAGCATCGAAGCATACAAAAAAACTACAAATGGGCTAAAGAAGTCCTTACTCGTTTGGACAATGTTATTGATCTAGTTGCAGAAGATAGGAGGTAAAATTTTGTGCTTCAAGAAAGATCATAAAGGAAAATAAATAAAGGCCAGCAGATGAATAGATAGAAGAAAGTATGAACAAAATGTGTATATTTTTGGAAGGATCAGAAGAATGCCAATTTTCAGTCAGTAACTGACGCGTGATGGGCTTGACATCATTCAGATATCTAGGAGCTCCGGTGTTTCTGTTTGAAGAGATGACCAGTCTCTCCTCTGTGAAGGGGTTCAGTTCTGTAGGGGTGCAGGAGCTTTGCCGGTATACAGAACTGGTTTTGTGGCTACTCGGCAGGGCACCAAAACGTGGCTAATCAATGCCAGTCTGCGTTTGGCAGGTATGGCAGATCGAAGGCTACTTGGGCAACATTTCAACAAGGTAGGCACGTTCTATGGTGCAGTAGGGTATACTGTTGGTGGAGTGATCAGAATTTCCTGTGGGCGGTATACTGAAGGTAGCAGGAGTACTGTTAGTGTCACGTAAACTATTGCCGGTGTAGGTAGCAGTACAGGCTTCTTCATATACTCTTTATGCATTCAGGGTAAGCAGCCGGTCCAGATCATACAGGTAGAGAGATCAGATGACAGGGCACTAGAACTTATCTTGGTTCTTGCAGTTGGAGTAGAGCTTGCGGCTGGTCTCTGGGAGGAAGGCTAGCTAACTGTTTAGTTACAGAGGGTTGATATTATGGCGAAGGAAGGGGGGAGGGAAAGGAAAATAAAGGAGGGGGGGGGGCTAAGGGATATTCTTCGGAGAAAAATTAAAGGAAAGAAAAAAATAATTTAGTTAACTCTTTAAAACAACACTGAATATTCAACTACTTCCACCACCAGGCTGTTAGTAATAATCATAACCACAAAAAAAAAAAAATATGATCAATAATAGGGGCCGCCTGGAAGCCCTTAGTTTGTAGCAATAATAGTTCAAGATCACTTATTCTAATTACTCTCAGTTTTCTAATAATCACCGAGTGTCCCAAAGAGAAATATTCAATAATAAAAAATATATATATAGTAAGGATGAATATAGTTGAAAAGGAGGGGGGGGGGGGGGGTGTAAGGATATTGGGTGCCAATAAATCAGAGGGGCAATAGGGAGAGGTTAGGAGATCTTTTCATGACGCTACTAGGATAATGGCACTAAAATCCCACTCTAGTAACTTCAGTTAATAAAAAAAACACTAATAATAAAGTATTTAGTAATCCAAATATTTTGAAGTTGATGTTTCTCCAGTCTGCCTGAGAGAAATAGTGTGGTCAACAGTGAGAACTATTCCATAAAAAGAGATTACTGATTAAGTATGTAAAATATTCTTTAAATTTATATAATTTATTTTAACTTTTGATCCTAAATTATACTTTAAAGGGAAAGGCCAATGCTAATTTATTTTCATTAAACCAACGGATAAAAAAACACACTCACTCACTCACTCACACACACTCTCACACTCACTCACACACACACACTCACTCTCACTCACACTCTCACACACACTCACTCTCTCTCTCGCAAGTCCAAAAGACAAAATGAGTATTTTTTGTTTGTTTAAAACTTTAGATAAAATATAATCATCACAAAAAGAGAATAATCGTGTACAAATTTAAAAATAAAACATACCTAACTATCATTTTGAAAAAAGAGAACAAAACAACAAAAAATTGAAGTTTATATGACAAAATATCCAAGAACAATGGTCTGAACAAAAAAAATTGGTTAAACTCACCAAATACTTTAAGTTATATTTCAAGCTGTGAGTGGCCAAAGAGCAAGTGGTGAAATATATCAGCCATAATACTTACTTATTTTAAATTGACATATAAATTGCAATGTATAGGATCTGATTGGTCTATCTCCAAATAATTCAATAAATCTTACAAGGAAATACCAAGAAAATGTTGAGTATGGTTGTTTAAGTTTTAATAAAAATTAAAAATATCTCTTTCCTGTATTCGGCTTTTACATAGAGAAGAGAGCAATGAGTTCAATCCTATACAAACTAGGTCAAAGGTATTGGTCTCTTACCAAAAAGGGCAATTGCAAATAATTTGCTTGATCTCTCTCTACTAACTTGCAATAAAGAGAGTTAGCCAAATATCTCAACAAACAGAATACTAAAGAGACAAAAACAGGTTACAGCATCTCAGTCTAATAATGCCCTTTTTACCACACCACTCTTTTAGGTTAGTTATTATTCAGAATGAATCTGTTTAAATAATATAAAAAAAAAAAAAAAAAAAAAAAAACCCAGCTTATGTGTAAGATATCGTCTATGTCCAGTCAAAACAAATTAATAAAAACAAAACAAATTTACTATAGGCTATAAAATAAAAACAATCAACAAATAAAACTATTAAAAATTTCAGTTATCCAAAAAAAATAAACACTTAAGTTTGCTCTTATTAATTAAGGCATATAACCTAACTTGTCGAGAACTTACAAGCATACAATCTGAAGATTTGGCCAATCCGTGAAACAAATTAAATAATCGGCAAAACGACCTAACATAAACATTACAGTTTGTAGGTTAGAAAACCCAATGTCTGATACCATATGATTAATATTGGAACGGTCTACAAACAATAACTCTCTAAACAATTAGAAAAGTCGACCTGAAAAATAAACACTCACTTCCACGAGATACCTTTATAGCTAGACCAGGGCTTAGTTACAACACACAAAAATTATTTCTAACAAAATTGATTAAAACTTAAAAGAGACAGTCTTACCTTAAGACTGTATCCACGGCTTAACGGCAGTATTCAAAGTGTCTGACCACTCATCTATTAACCAGACTGGCTCGTACTCACATACTATAGACTGACTTACTTCCTAGTGGGCGTAAAACTTAACTACTATTTATGAGGTTGACCGGGGCCATTCGTCCAGAAAATTCTGAAGGAATGCTCCCATCAATCAAAAGAAAATTCAAGAAACACTTCACTCATCTTTCTGGCGTGTTCATGCCCTTCCTCCGCAGCCGATGCTCAGCTTCCTCGCCCAGTCAGGCCATCTTGCCTAAGCTGCATCACAACAACAACAACTCTCTCTCCCCCTCCCACCCTCTTTTGTTATCCAGGTGTGTCCTTGGCTTCGGCCAATCAGCATGTGCCAAGACTCCACATGGCGATCACGCGTTGCCAGAGACGTTCTACCATATTTACTCCTTTCCCTTTGGTTGCCTAAGGGTTGCCTAGCTTTGCTCTCACAGCCCCGAAACTACACGACTGTTTGGTTAAGGGCAAAGCTTCACCCGTGTCAGCTCAGGGCTTGGCCTCAAATACATCTGGACTGAGGTGTCTCGAAACTTCGGGAAACAACCCAAATAAACAAGTACTGTTGATCAGGAAAATTGCTGTGCTTACCCGCACTACAAATTCTTCCAAGCTATCTGGAAGCCTCTACAAAAAAATTTTCAGCTGCTAGCACACACTGTCTGGAGCTTTCTCTAAACTGCTAAAGACCTCGCCTGTGTCCAACATGGCCAGCTACCCCACGCCGAGCTGCTCGTCTTCTATTTTTTTTTTTTTTTTTTTTTTCCCCCCCCCGGCAAAACTGTAACAACAGTTGACCAGCATCAGGCACAGCAATATCACATCTGGCACAACCAGTTTTAGTCCCATTTCTTTAGGTCAGCTCACAAAATAATTAGTGTAATTTTAAGGAAGAGCAAAGAGCCAGCTGTTCTTATATACCAAAACAGATTTACAACACGCCTACAATGAAATGTTCAGTTACGGTAAATACCCACCCAAAACTTCACTGTCTTACCAAAAAAAAAAAAGAGGCAATCCCTAACAACAGTTCAAGCAACACACGCGCACACTCGCACAACTGCCTTCAGGGCTGGTCAATCCACTAGCCGGCCTCAGGATGATCACAGCTCAGGGAAGTCCTTTTCACTCATCAGACTGGTTATAGGTAGTGAATCCTTTTGCTTTGTGAATGTAGCATCCATGGCCCGCCTCTTCCAGGTTACACCAGGTTGGGTACCAAGGGGCCTAGTCCACCAGGAATGGGACCACACCTGCTGCTGGACGACTGCCCCACCTGAAAGCCAACTTCTACAGCCCAGGAACCCAGGTCATCGGCTCGAGCCAACGAGGAGTCGTCTGGTCCTCTCTTCATCCATGGACGAGGAGTCTTCGGCTTGTTGAGAGCTTGGAAACCCCAGGGCAATAGGGGGAGCCTCTACCACAGAAGGTGATGACGTCAAAACTATCAAATAGCTGCTCCAACTTATTAGCAGGATAACCGATGCTCCAATCATCTTCACAGTGTGAATTATGGGCAATCTTCATTTAGTTTTTTTTTTTCACTTGCGACACAGTTCAGTTCGAACACAAGGAAAAAATAAGGAAACAGTTCACCCAATTTTATCTCCTTTTTACCACCTTCTTTTGAATGGAACACTGCTTTAATCTGGAAGTCTTTTCAGACCCTCACTATGATCACAGTTTATCACTGTAGACTAGATTCACATGCATAATGCCAAAAATTTAGGTTTCTGAAAAGTGCCCATAGCTCCACGTGAGATACTGCACGAGGTTGAAGAAAAGTATATTGCCTGATCTTTCCCACCATGCTAGCAGGTATAGGAAAGTTAACCCCAAATAAAAAAAAATTTTAAAATAAATTTTCATCCTCAAAATAGAGGTACTCTCAAATACCTAGACTTATAGCTACAGCTAATCTCTATCAGTGGCACACCAACTTCTCCTCTTGATAATGTTGATTACTGATTTGGGGTCCAAACTTTTCAGAAAAATAAACATGGCCCCAACTAAAGTTCTTCACCAGTTATCAACAACAAAAAGTTTCTCTTAACCAAAAAGACAAAACCTTCACGAAGTGCATTTCCTTAATCCCTAGTAAATAAATTAACATATTTACAAGATTTTATACCTTTTTAAAACTTAACCTAATTATTTATCTGAGAGAACAAACAAAGAAATTAGATATGTCAAACTCGATTCCATGATTCCTTGATACCCGCAATTCTTGAAGAATAATATAATCGAGAATCGGAAGACAAAGAATCTAAGCATTAAAACCTGATTCCTACAAATACATAACATATCACTAGAGGCACAATTTTGTAAATCGCGATAAAACAAAATGTTTAACACAGAACTACAAATTAAAATGTGAAATAACACGAAATACAACAAATGCACGATATCTCACTAAATGACCTTTCTCCAAAAGAAATAAACTCTCCTCCTATATTATATCACGAATTTACTTCGGGACTGTAAAAAATCTAGACACACCTGAGTATCGAGAATATTGAGAAATTCTCAAGATGAAAAAATTCTGGATTTTGTCTCGAGACAATTTTTAAATCTCGGAAATCATAGTTCTAAATGCAACAACACACTTAAATAAATCATTTTTTCTTGCGAAACTAAATATAAATGTACATTCCAAAGATTACACAAGCAGTAAAACATGTACTTCGAGATACGCTATAGAGAGTTTGACAACAAACTGCCTCCAATCGTGCAAAGTGAACACTCACAACTCGAATGTGTGCAGTAATCTATGGCAGCCGCTTGTTTACTAACATTGACGGATGTGCGTGAAATGAATGTGCGACATCTAAATTAACACATTAAACGGACTGTTTCATAAAATATCTAGTCTCATAAATTATGGAAGATGCTGCAGCCGATGTAAAAGACCGTAAAATGTCTATAATCTGGACATTTTATGTAAAGATAAAAGTGCAAAGGCGAGTGTAAAGTGTGCAAGATATTAATACAAACACAGACATGAACTGATCTGAGAAGACTTTTTTTTTTAAATTATGCAGATGATATTGATTTTACATGGATACTGCTTGTCTAGTTAATGTATGTATCTAATAATTCCTTTGCATTAAAATTTATTAGAGTAAATAATTTTTTTTTTAACTTCTTTGTATTTCCAGAAAAATTGTTTGTGAATTTACCAAAATGATACTGTATTTTAAAATTGGAGCCTTTTATATAATTACTACTTTTAAAAAAATTGTAATTACATTTGCTTTTCAATAAGTGCCAGCCTTGCAAACATTTTAATAATTTATTATGTTGGTGATCATTTATTATGTCAAGTGAGGTTTGGAAATATTTTCGAATAAACTATGTGGACGAAAAATATGATATATATGTACATTTTCAATATTATCTCATATGCATCTTTTGAACTTTTGGGAATTTCGTATGAATATGCTCCCACTGATCAAGTGATATATTATTTATGTTAGTAATAGGCCTATTACTAGTGTAGGCCTAGTTTAAATAATTAAATTTCACACCCTCTTATATATTAATTAGTTCTGTAAAGTAATTGTCTGTAACTAAAGGAATCGTGAGTTCTGGAATTGAGAATCGAGATTGAGAATCAAGGAAAAGTGGAATTGTTACATCCCTAAAAGAAATGTTTATATCTTTACTTGCTTATTATCAAACACAACTGAAATAATGACAAGGCCTTATACACATAACTATACTCATCATTTCAGATTTGATATTTGCAAGGTCTGGTTAAATAGAGTCTACCTGGCTTGCTTAGCTTTAAAACTCAACACAACAAAAGCTCAAATGCATTCAAAAACTTAAACATAGCTCAACGACTTTTCAAAACTGCTCAAAGGCTTCTCATAACCTATACTTAGTTTACTCAACTTACAAATCCCTTTTAACTTCTAAGGTAATTACTTCTACCTTATTCTTCTCTTACTCAATAGGGCTCAAAAGGTCTTAAACTGCTATTTGCTCGAAGGTGCTCCACTACAGGTATCATGAAGGAGCCACTTTGTTCATATGGAGTTAGACTCCCTCTTTTCTGTTTCCTTAAACTGTAAAATCTTCACAACAAAAACAGCACAAACAGCAAAATTTACAAAACAATGATCTCCGTGGATACAATTTCTAACCCAAGAATGGTATCAAAACTTGCTGCCTCCACTTGGGGCATCACTCCTAACCCTATTAAATATGGGTTTCTAAAAATTATAACCAAAAACACAACTATTATAAATCCAAGGGAGATACTTTGTAAATTTCTGATCCAAAAAATTTCATAGCCAACAGTTTCCCAACATGATTTCTGGGGTGCGACTAATGCTGGTGTCTAACGAAAAGTTGAAATGAGGGATTGCTGCTGGCCAATTTTCCTCCAAACAGTCCTTACAAGTAGGAAAAACAGTGTGAGAAGATGTGGGATGAGCAAGGAACTGAACCTTTTTTAAATTTTGACCAAGTAGTTGGAATTACATGAATAATTTTAAATTCTGTCTTTGAATTATAATCACAGGGATACATTTTGCTAATCCTCATTTCTTCATTAAAAACTGTTTACAATCGCAGGGCACTGTTACATCAATAGTACCTGGTTGCTCACTATTATCTAGTAGCCTAAGTTTAATTCTTACTGATTGTGCACTGAAGCTCCAATTTACCTCTGGCATAGGTTAGAAAATCACTCTCTGGGAGTACTTGTGTAATTAACAACTGTGAGCAAGACTGACAACTAAAAGCACATACTTTAGCTAAGTGTTTAGCAGTTAAACTCTGAAAGATGGCTTTTGGGCATAAGGCCCCTGTTACCGCATCTCCTAAATATCTCGGCACAAAACACAGCTGGTCCTGAAATGATCAACAATCTTGTAAAGCATTACCCTTAATAGTTGTGACCTCATCACCGTTACTAGAAAGAAAAGTAGTTTCATGGTGCAAGACACAAGTGGAATTTCTTCACTTAAAAGGTACTGTAACAAAATCAAAAAGTTTCCAATCTGCCACATTTCTAATTATGGGGACTTATACTTTTACAAACAAAGTGTCTTCGAAAATCTGACAAGAAACAATTTTTAAATGGTAATACACCTGTACTCTGTTAGTAGGGATAGCTAACCGATATCCATCTTTATCAACTACTTGGGCTAGGGTTTCTAGTTTCTTTTTCATTTCCTCAGCTGAAACTAAACCTGATATTAACTTAAGTGATCTACATTGGTCCAGAATTTCTACTCTGAAAACTGTATGTGCTTGTTTTGCCATACGGGCTGCCAATAAAAGCTGCATCAGAAAAAATAATTGAAAGTTCTAGAATCATACCAGCACGACTATCTTCCATAGTTTCTCGGAAAGTATCTAAATATTTGGTCAAATTGTTAAACATACGCTGGACCTTACCAAAAAGTTCAGCAACTGTGTTATTGACAACTGATACCTGATTTGTAGAGACCTGAAAAAGTAGGTGTGTGTGTTCCCCCCCCCCCCCCCCCCCCAAAAAAAATATGTGTTATTCTTTTGGAAAAAAGGTGTTATTATTGCCAAAAAATAGCCATTATTTTCTTGCTAGAAAAATGCAGGTTTCTGCTTGAGAATTGCTCCAATTTTAATGTGCTGTTTATAAAGACATGCATAATTTGAGATATGTCACTATATTCATAAAACCTGAAATTTGATATTCCTATTGATAAGCGGTGTTTTCTGTCAATTGTTATTTCCGTGCAAAAATTCCTCCTCCCAGAGGAATATACAGTTATGGTTTTAATACAGACAATGGTTTATCAACAGACAACATTGAAAACAAGTTCAGATTTTACCTAAGATTTTGTATTCTGCATGTCACCTGGAACAACAAACGGTTGCAATGCACAGGCAAGGACATACTGTTTCATGAAAATAATAATGTAAATAATTTATAGAAAACTATAAAAGCATTGTTTAAAAAAAAAAATAAAACTGCCTTGTACGAACAGAAAAAAAAATTAGAGAAATCTGCCTATACATTTTTGGACCATCGAAACTTTCAACAACATAATTTTTCGTTAGGCCCGCTGAAAAAACTTTTGTTTCTTCAAAATGTCTCTTTTACCGCATACATTTATAGAGAACATGTATGATAAAAATACAGATTACTGGTGAATACAAGTTTAAAATACGTGATAAATTGATTTACAAATATACTCTACGTAAGTAAATGCATATAAACACATTTTTCAGCGCCGTATCAGTCGCTTTGTAAAAAAATAAAGAATTGTTGGTTAAAACGTGACGATGATACCATACGAATGTAAACAAGGCGTGAATTCCATAGATAACATAGTGCTTGGTAGACATGAACACTACAACAGCGTGTTTTCCTAATGAACAAACTTTTGAAGGGCTCTGAGTAGAATGTTCACTCAAAGTGATGCATCACCACATGCGCTCATCTTATCTATGGTGGTAAATACACATGATGTAAAGTATAGTAAATATGTTTTCATTTAAGGTGATAAATCAAAGAAATCTACTGGCCAACTTATGCATGCATTCGTATTCGAATATCCAAAAACTCATAAAATACGTCTTAAGAAGCAACTATGTGACGTAAAACAATAATAATCCACAAAAAATACTACAGGATTTTGTACAATTCAAGAATTACAGCTGAAAATCTAAAAAATCACAATTTTTCATTTTTTATGTTGAAATTCGTGTTATTTTTCACTTTATCGTATTTGCTAATTTTTCAGGTCTCTACTGATTTGACATGTTGGCCAATGCTACATGATTTGACAGGACCTGCTTGTTTAAAATTTCTAAGTGGTCCACTATTTCCTGCTCATTTTGAAATAAACTCTCTACTTGGTTTTCGGTGGCCACATCACAACACCAGTTAGCCAGCTCACCTATAAAGGTAAGCCCATGTTTTACTATACCGCTTCATTTTCTTCTATCAGGTCCTCACCAGCGGATATATTCAACTTATCTAACAATGAGTCTGACAGAGCTAGCAAACTTTTCTGTCCTATCTGAAGGAGACAAAGGGTTGACAAACCGATAGATAAATCGCTTACATTTCCTATCCAATTTCTGAGGCCAATACATCTGAAAAGAAAGAGGTACTGAGGAAGTGTATACTGTCACCTTGTTAATTGGCTGGAAGTGAGCCCCCGCGACCACTCCCACTGGCATAGGTTCAGCAGCATTCTCCAGGACCTATGCCTTGACCACAACAGCGTCCACATCAAAGTAAACACAACCATCCTGCCAGCAAAAGTACCGTCAGCTGCACTTAGTGCTGGAAGTCACTGGTTTGCACAAAAACTAGATGCTAACTTCCCTAAAATCAAAATTTACTCCACGTCATACCACATTTCGACTAATGAAAAAGAACACAACACATATTAGACCACACTAACACAAAACATAACATATACAATGAAGATATTACCTTAGGTATTTATATAAGAAAAACCTTAGTATTTGAAAAAAGGTTTTAACCTTTCAACATTTACAATTTCTAGCCTAGATTGTTCCTTTACTTCTTTTCTTAAGGAATACCAATTCAAAGTGATCTTCTTCACCACCATGGCTGGACCACTCCAGCAGTGCATGAACTTGGGTGTGAGGCCCTCCTTTCTCATCGAGGTGTAGATCAGCACCTCCTGGCCAGGCTGACGCTCGACCATCCTGCGCTGGGAGTCATACCACTGCTTTGCCTTCTCCTGCTGTTTGCAAAGGTTCTCAGCAGCCAGCCTCAGGAGCGCCTTTCTCCTCCTGCGAACCTGCTTACTCTCTTCTTCCCCCATTTTCTGATTGAGACAGATTGCAGATGGGAAAACTGGCTCGCGCCCATTCACCAACAGGAACAGGCTGAAGCTGGTGCTTACCTGCTTACTTATATGAGCAAAAGTAACCAAGGGCAAATACTGATTCCATATCCTCTGGCTGCTGGAGACATGTTAAGACATCATGGTGGTTAAGGTGGTGTGTAAACGTTCCACTGCTCCACTGCATTGTAGCCAATACCCAGATGTCATGGTACCGTGCATGTCCATTAGCCTCAGTAACTCACGAACTATGGAATAACTAAACACTTGTCCCCTATCAGTCAACATGGAACCAGGTGTGGAGTGTCTACAAATAACGTTCTCTAGGATAAACTGAGTCACCTCCTGGGCCGTTCCTGTAGGTACTGCTCTAGTTTCTGCCCACCTCGTGCCGTAGTCGATACAAGTAATTACGTACTTGTTACCCTGGGTAGTCTTATGGAAGGGTTCTAGAAGGTCGATACTGACTCTGCCAAAGGATTCGCCTGAGGGAATAGGCTGTAATACACCTGCAGGCTTCTGATTCGTCCCTTTCTTTGTTTGGCAATTGGCACAGGTCCTAACGTACGACTACACCTTAAAAGAGTCCCTTCCAGTAATACCTTCTCCTTACCTTGTCAAGTGTTTGTGCAACGCCTAAGTGTCCCCCAATCAATGGGTTGTCATGGCACTTCCCTAAAATATCTGGTTTCAGTTTCTCAGGTATTATCGGTAGGTTTTCTCTACCTTGAGGCCTGTTATTTATTTTGTAAAGGACACCTCCTTTTAAACAAAAGTTCTTAGCAAGCCTACTGAAGTTTGTGTCAGCTTGGGATGGTCTTTCTACTTCTTTCATTAGCAGTACTAAATTAGGGTCGTTTAATTGTGCTTTAGCCAAATCACACCCGGGGAGCAAGAATACAGGTAAATCTATGGCTTTTTCTCGGTCTCTTTCAGTACGTCTGTCTACTGCTTTTGCATTATACTAGATTACTACCATTATTTTTGCTCATTTTCTATGAGTGTTTGATGTGTGCCGCTTATACCATATGCTTATACCAACTACAGGAAACAATTACCAGATGTCTAGCAGAAAGTGTTCTCATCAGAGACATGGAAGATACTTGGTTTCCCGGTCTGTTCCTGAACTGCCATTCTCTCTCTGCTAAGAGTATTAAACCTGTGAAGGAGCAAACCAATGACTCCACCTTCACAGCCTACAACACCTCACCCACACCAGCCAAGGCAAGTCCACCAAGCACTGGTAAGTCTACCTTGCCCCAGAGGGTCAGTGTTGTTGTGAGGCACGTTGCCCAACCTAGTACACCCGATTACATACCTAGTAGACAGCCTACAAGGCAGACACTGGTATCCAGCAAGAAAGGGAACTGAGTCCCTATTGTAGCAAAACTGATTTAGCAGAGTAAAAGTCTCTTGTCGACCAGGGTTTAAGCGACACGCGTCATGTTATTACCTGGATTGCCAATGGGTTTACTCAGGATAATTATAAGCAAGAGAAAAAAATTAATTTAATTGCTCCTTGCTCACTATAAAGTATTTTCTGCCCATTCATTGCTTTGCCTGTCTTCTGCATTGTGCATATTTCATTCATTAAAAACTGTGCTTTGAGGTATATTTTTGTTGGACTTTTCCATTTAACAAGCATGCAAGTAGGTTTTTTTAACTGTAATGAAACATAGTGGATTCGCTATCTACTATTTTTCAGAGGAATGTCAAAAAATGTCCATATAGCCAAGTTTTCAGTAGCTGAGGAACTGACATGTACAGCAATAAAATAAAATATCAAACCTTATTAATATTAAACTTCATGTTGAATGTAATGAGAGCTGTAAATTATCTTTGAATAGAGTTTAACTAACAAATGCAACAAAAATGGAAATAAAAAAAAACACATTACTGTAATTGATACATTAAACCACATTTCACTTAACATAGCCTAAATTAAGAATATAACAACACAATGTAATGTTTTTCACTAGGAAATATACATTTTTTTAGAAGGAAATAAGATGTACCATCTTTTATTGCATAATTGTCACTATTGCATAATAGTCACACCATAATTATTTAATGATGAAAATATAAACAAAAAAACTGTCAACTAAATTGTGATTTTGTTTAAACGTTTCCAGCCATATCAGCTTCAGATTTAGCAACAAATTCCATGGGTCAGGGTCGGGAGGAGGGAGCTAATCTCTTGTCAGAAACCCCCTCCACAAAGTAAGAAGGGACAAGTCGAAGTGGTTTATGCAGTGGTGAGTTGCATGCAGCCGTAGGTAGCCAAGGATGAAATAAGTGTTTCTCCCCTCTTTCTTTGAGTAATATCCCTCATTTTAGTTGAGAAGTTATGCATTAAGAAGATGAAAACGGGATTCTGTGTGGAGGCTATCGGCCTCACAGACTGAACAAGACAGGAAGGATGTCGCAGTAGTTGCAAGGCCATGATGAGCTACATGTGAGTATGTCCAAAGATGATCAATATCTGACTCACACCGGCCGGCCAAGAGAGAGGAAGCAGTCCTCGGCCAAGAGAGAGGAAGCAGTCCTAGTTGCTAAGCAACTGATTCCCCTCTCACCAAGCGTGTTAAGAAAGGAAGCAACATTGTGCCTGACTGCTTAACTTGCAAGCTTCGGTTGAAAAGAGGAGAGCATTGTTCTTAACGTACTTCATACCCAGTTAATAGAAGTTTGCATAAACAAACAATTTGAAAATGATAGTTGCATCAAATTTTTTAAGTGGATGATTTTAACATTATTTATATATAGGAATTTTGCTCGAACCACTGAAAATTTTCAATAAATACAGTTTTTCCGTGACTGCGTTTTCGGTGCATAAAGAATACACGGTAGCAATAAATTAAGATAATTTTATGCTGCTTGTTAATTATGAATTTTGGACATTGCACATTTCAGTACAAATGTGAAGTATGACATAATTTTAAAATCACGGACGGACCCAGACAGCTTGACTGCACATACAATCAATATTGCTCACCTGGTGCTTACTCACTGACTGCTTGCATCTATTGACTAGTTAATGAAGAAACATTTGATAAAGTGTAAAAATTGTAAAAACTACATGCATCAAGGTAATTATTCACATGGAAATATGCTGCACAGATTAGAAGTTGTTTAGTTATGCATTTCTTGTAATAAACTTATGTGTATTAGATTGCACAATACATAGTATAAAGCATTTATATGTACATTAATGCATACCACTTCAGTGGACATTTTGATACATCTGCAAATACTCTTACCATTTCAATTAATATTGAGGACAATTGTGATTTTGCAATACTCTTCTGAAATGAAACACGTTGCTTAAAAACACTCCAACCGGCAATTGTGAAAAAAATGTGACTTCAGAATGCAATGCTGCACATTCGTGTTTTTCAAATCACAATCTCATCCACTTTCTGGATGATGCCATATATCTTAATGAGCAACACACTGGTTCGCTTTCCACTCAGTTTATCAAAACTGCAAAGTCATATAAAAACAAAGATATGCAATAATTCACAAAATTGTACCAAAAATATTACATAATAAAAAAAAACTGCATGGCCAATAAACTATTGACCATTAAATCAGCAGCCTAATAGGGTAGTATCAATTTTTAGGTATGTGTGTTGCTTCCAATACAATCCTCGCAATATGTAGAAAATCTTCACCACATAGGTGGGCCATCCATTTCTGTAACATTGCAGACACCAAAAACAGCAGACAACTGAAACTAACCTTGGTTCACTAACTCAGCAAAAGCATGAGACGAGATCATCCATAACAGCACCATTTTTTAAAAATTGAAATTTCTAAACTATTCCTTTGAGTAATATTGAAATTTATACAGTTTCCAGACCGTACTCTAAAAGAAAAAACACCAGTGAACATCCTAATGGTCCTTGTCACTGATCCCCAATGCAACTTCAACTATGATTATAGAAAAACAGATACATGGCAAATACACATTACTAACACTGCCAAAACATCTGAAATACTGAAAATCAATTGCATTCCCTCACAAAAACCAAAATAAAATTTGTCGTACATCTGTGCATTGGGCGAGCAATCTCGGGGCCATGTTTGCTGAAATTACGACACCAATAGGCCTATTAACGACACCTCATCTTATAAACCTTGGTCACATGAATTTCATAGCACAGCATGTCTATGGATTCCCATTGGACACATTTTCTCACCTAAAATAAGACGCAGACAGCATAGTGCAGAGTTATATCGTACACGCTTTCCTTCCTTACCCCATAGCAGTGACATCAGCACATAAACAAAGAATGATGCACCAGTAAAAACACATTTTAGCAGAGAAAGTTAAAAAAAGATTTTGCCTATTTGCTATGATGTGCTGAAATGTACAATACCTTAAGTGGTTTAATAACTACTATTATCCATTTCATATAAGTGAGGTATAATCTGACAGACAATGTGACCCACCTACACTCTATGTAAACAGTAAATGCTCTCCTTCGTACAGTATTGTATAAGCTGATGACCTGCTGCTGGATCCGTGTTGATAAGTTGGCAATTTTCATGATGGTTTGAAAGAAAATATTACTCAGAAATAAAAATTGTAATTTAAAATCTTAGTTATAGTTACAACATTTATGGTTTAGATTAGGTTTTTAAAGCACTATTATATTTTCTTGGCTATTAGTGACTGGATTTAAAAACATGTTTAGCATTTATGACAGAGTATGTTGACACGTACGAACAATAAACATTTCCAGCCAATGGCTAGTCATGCTTATGTTTACAGTTTTCTGCCCTGTGAACGCGTAAACGGCTGTTGGCATGAGCTTTTTTTCTCATCGTGTTTATTATACGAATATCTTGTTGGTGTTGTCGGAATATTTAATCTGTAGTTAATAATTTTTTTATTTGCTTTTTTCAAACATAGTTGGTTGTAGGTACCATTGTGCGTTTTCTTGAGTGAAATGTAACACAATCGGCACACATTTACAGCGTCCCTTCCGGCATTTTCCTTACCACTTTCCAAAATGAAGTGACACAAATATAATTTATGTATCTAAGTTTAAGTTTGTTTGTAACAGGAAGTGCACAGTGTTGATTTTTCTGAATGATTCTGCAAATGAATTATTTAATGGTAATGACAAATTAACATGATTTTAGTGAAGTAACCTTGGCAAAGATTGCCATAAAAAATGTGTGCAAGAGGTTGCAAATTTTTCAAACAGTTAGTTTACATGTTTTAAAAATGTATTTGCAACTTATTAGCACAATTATTGAAATGCACGTGGCATGAAAAGGCAGCACTTTCCACACTTTTGTAGTGAGTGAATAATATTTGTTTATTTGTCTATATCATAAATACAATGAGTGTAAGGTTAACTTCGGTCAACGTACGTGTGAGTATAGATTGCTGAATCTGTATGAATATGAACAGAAACGTATGTATCGCATTTTGTTTTTTCATTTAAGTTAAAATTTATGAAGTTAAATCATTTAAATGGTATTTCCATACGAACAAAATTTTACATTGATCCATCCAAACAATATGCAACTCAAAATGCCACACACTCGTAAGAACATCAAAATAATGCAGTCTCACAAAAGACATAATACGAAAGCATCCCCCCCCCCCGCAACCCCCATAAATGTTTCCTTTTTCCCTCAAAATAAATAAACGGAACCCCAACAATTTTAACTTGGTAGTTACAAAATAAAACAAGTTGGAATGCCAACCTAGCTGTAATGTCCTACATTAATTACTGGACGGAAGTTAGCTACAATCAGATTTTCAGTGTTTGCCATTACATGGAACACGAGGAAGGAAGAAAATACAAGTGTGCATTGGACTCAAAACATTTGTTTACAAAGCTCATTTTCTTCGGTGACAAAACAGCTGCGGTGGAAGGATATAATGTGGCCATGCTACTTTTCTAGAACTGTCAAAATTTGCCCCACTTACAATAGCAGGAAACTGATTTTATTCTTCCAAAGAACAGAGAGTAAGTATATAATGGGTAATGGCATGCAAGTGGAACTATAAATTTAAAGTAAAGACATACAATTAACTTTGTTTAAAATAGTTTTTATGTCTTAAAACACTGTAGGTTTATGCCATAAATTCAAAACTTGCATGGAAAATTGTAAAATACATACATACATACATACATTTAATACATGTGTTATCACAATACAATTAACTATTATGGCACTGAATATTAAAAAAAAAAAACATAATGTAGCAGATAAAGTTTACTATCTTTGGTCTTTTTTTTTCTGTTAATAAACAATGAGTTTTGCTCTTAGTGTCAGAAATTTGCAACTTTTCAAACATGTGCACACACTCATGAGCTGTTTACAAACACAAACATTAATTCATATTTTGAAGATGAAATAACACGTTAACATAGCTTATGTGAAGAAAAATCACAAAGAGTACAGCACCTTATTAATACTGAAAAATACTGCCACAATAAATCAATAATAACATCCTATCTCAGAAGAGTAGTTACTGTGTGCCTGCTTACAGTGGAAGATATCATGGTTACAAGCATTGGGCAGGTGATATGTCACTATTATTATTTTTCCATCATTTTAGTTTAAAAGGTATGTATAGTTTACATATAAGATTTCCCTTATTAACATAAAAGCATAAAGACAAGAATGTAAACAAACCCAGTAGATACATAATTAAGTCTAATAAATTCAGTACAAAACAAAATGCCTATGAATCCAAAATTGGTTTAGTATATAAACTGGGCTTGTATGTATGATTACATTTTCTGTTTTCATATCTGAAGTTCACATTCTGTTCAATGTTTCAGGTATCTAATTATTGCCCAATACCATTATTTAAAATTTCCATTTCCTTCAAATCCTTTGGATTTCAAATATGATTCCCAGTTCACAAAACACACTGCTATTCAGATTTGGTGCTGTCAAACTGTTGTTATAAATTAACATTCAGCTCCCTCCCTCCAGCAATTTTGGTTTCTGTATGCAACAGTTTCTTAATTCCCAAAGTGGTTTAACCTAACCAATTTCAATAGGTCCTAGGAACATTTGATGCCTTTCAGCTCATCCCTATGTACAAAATGAAGTTTTTGACTGACTGACTGACCGATTGACTCATTCCTCAACAAACAACCCAAACCACTGGATTGCAAAAGCATAAAAATGTAGAGATGGCTTCCCGTTAGATGTGCAGGCATCCACTAGAAAATGTGTGATGTCACCCATCACCACAGTCCTGTGCTTAATTAGCTTTTACAACTTGCATCTCAATGGAAACAATTTTAAAACCTCATGCCCCTCAATTCAGTTTAGTATTTTTTTGTATCTATGTGATTATGCCATCTGCACCATCTCAGTTACTTTTGTAAGTGCCCTGTATTTGTGGCCAGTGGTGTACTTCGGAATCCTCTCCTTCATTCTACTTCGACTCCCTCTCCTCCTTTTCCCCTTCCCCTATGTGTGCATCTTATTCTGTGATTGGTGGCAGTCTTTGATTTACGGCATTGCGCGGCCGAGTTACGCTACTGTTCTGTCCTGGGCCATCTGCACTTCACTTCGCTTGATTGCACTGCACTTCTACTAGAATAATCTAAGCTAATCTCAATGAATGGCATCATCTTGTGGTTGTTCAGAGCAATGGAGTAAATTGCAATGAGTCACAGCAAACGTTAGTGTATTTTGTGCTAAGTTTTAATGGTTTTGTAATTGTATGTGGCATGTGTGTGCAGGGCCGGATTTAGGTGCAAGCGATACAAGCGGCCGCTTAAAGCGACATGCCTGGAAGGGCACCAGGAGGGTTCTGAAGGAGAAGGGAGTGCTGATGGGATAACGATGACAGGCGATTACTCATCCAGGAATGTGTAGCATTGCGAAGCGGTGGAGTCGGAGTCAGTGTGAGGGGTCAAACGATGTGCGCAAAGACCACATGTTTATGGAAGAGCGCACCAGTTCATTCCTTTGGTGCTGTACAGACCAGACAGTGTCGAGTTACAGTATAGCAAACAGGAAGATACTCGTGTGCACCATCAGTTGTTGCTCGTCAAGCACGGGCACTTGCAGTCAGTGACTTTTACCAGTGCAGATAATTTTATGAGGTGGCATTTGAACTCGGGAATCGGGAATGTAAACATTTCAGAAAAAAAAAAACCATCGGGGGCATTCTACAGAAAAAGAAAAGCTGAGGAAGCCAAAGACAATGACAGAGAAGCTAAACTATTTAAACGATTTTTCTCAGATTCCGTACGTTCTGAAACAACAAAATTTGATGAGAGTTTGAAACCTCAAGAAACGTCAGTTACTGGAAAAGAGTTATGCTTAGATCCAGAAATTTGAAATCCCGTAAGTCACTGTAGAGTATAGACATAACACATAAAATAATGTTTTCATTTTTTCTGTTTTTATGTCCAGATTGCTTCAACAAGCCAAATTACTTCATCACTACACCGAGCTGAAGCAGATGAAAGAACAACAATACAAGTTAATAGACCTACACCTATTGCTGATTTGGCCCTGGATGGGAAACATTTGCTTCAGGAAATTTCAGGTTTAAACTGAAATATTTCAGTTCGTTGATTCCCATGATATTTTCCTAGGCTTAGGCTAAAATTTAAAACATATACTGCAGCTGTAAACATTAGGTGATCTGACACATGGTTGGCATTTCTGAACCAAAGATTTTTTGGAAATTGAACAGTAAGATTTATCCAAGAACGATTTTAACACCACATCACATGAGTCAGGGTGATTCTTTCCTAACTGTGCTCACCTACAGCAAATCGATGTTGTGGGTATTATATTGAGTCATTTGTAAATACCGAAACAGTTGTTTCTCAAACTGCTGTTGTAAGTAAAACGTAAGCTCCTGTAATATTTCTCGTAAATGTATGAAATTTGAGATGGTTGACCCAGTGTGGATGCATCATCATTTGATAGGTAGGTACCATATGTAATATGCATGTATATTGTAATTTTCAAGTGTTTATTATTTAAAGTGATTAAATTAAAATTGTTTATATTAAGGCTACTGTTGGACTTCCAAAAATCTATGTCTAAAATTTATACATAAAATAAGGATTTAATAAAAGATTTCTTTTTAAAAAGAAAAACAAACAAATAGAATATCCTACTATTTTTCCATGATTATTTGTGCAATTTCAGATTCATATTTTTTCCCACCGAAACAACCAAATATTAAGGTGCTTGTATCTACTGTATTTAGCAGTTTCCAGTGACCATGCCAATGTCCCCACTCACTACTATAATATAGAATATAATAACTGTATGTATATTTTACAACTAGATTGGTTTCCTCTTACAGGACTCCTAGGAAAACCCCTCCGCTGCAGCCCAAATATTGAATGATTGCAGAGAACGACCAGCACGAATTTCTGACGGCATGCACCAGATCTTAGTTGAGCGAGGTTCTTTGCAAGTAATGGATATAAATTTCCCAGCAAATGATAAAGATAGCAGATTCACACCCACCACTTACCGTAGAAAACTAACAAATGGGGAAGAAATTGAAAGGGAGTGGTTGGTGTACTCCATTCGACAAAATTCCATTTGTTTATTTTCGTTGCAAACTTTTTAAGTAATGAAAAAATATATGTTACTTCAGCAAGTGGGTTTTCAGATTGGAAAAATGTCTGGATTTCTCTCTTATCATGAAAAATCACCAGTCCACATCAAAGCCTTCCATTCTTGGTGGGAGCTTTCCCAGCGATAATTCTCTGGTAAAACTGTCGACGAACACAGATGTTGATTGAAAGATAAATTGAATACTGGAGCGATGTTTTGAAGCATTTGTTAAGCATTGTTCAGTTTCTTGGAGCCCAGGGTTTGGAATTTTGGGGAACAATTGAGAATATTTTCAAAAAAGATAATGGCAACTTTTTGCAGTTAGTTGAGCACATAGAAAAAATTGATGTGATGGCTTAGCATCTACGAAGGGTTTCATCTCAGGGGAGTAAATGTCATTAAGTAAAACTATACAAAACGAGTTCATTTAGTTAATTATAACAAATATACAGGACTCCATACTAAGTGACTTGCAAAAGGCAAAATATTATTCTGTCATTTTAGACTACACTCCTGACATAAGTCATACTAAGCAAATGAGAATAGTAGAAAAAAATGAAGATATTTCCATTCAAGAGCACTTTCTAGGTTTCATTCCTATTAGTGATTCGTCGGGAGAGGGACTCATAAAAGTTTTCTTAAAGAACTGTCAAGGCACAACCTTTCATTAGATAACATGCGTGGCCAGCGTTACGACGATGGGTCAAATATGAAGGGGAAGCATGTGGGACTTCAAAAACGAGTCCTTGATTTGAACCCTCGTGCACTCCTTGTACCACGTGGTAGTCATTCACTGAATTTAGTTGTGAACAATTCTGCTTCATCTTGTACTGAAGCAGTGAATTTCTTTAGTGTCATCCAAGAGATATACAATTTTTTCTCAGCCTCTACTTATCATTGGCGCATTTTGAAAAAGTATCTTACCTCTCTAACAGTAAAACCACTTAGTGGCACACGCTGCGAAAGCAGAATAGACGCATTGCACCACTTAGGTATCACATTGAAGGTGTGTACGATGCAGTATACAAGGCAAGTGAAGATCAAAGAATAGATGCTTTCGGAAGAAACACTCGGCTGGAATAGCCAAAAAATTGTTAGATGTTAAGTTCCTTTGTTGCTTAATAACTTGGCACCACATCCTATTTAAAGTCAATCTTGTCAGTAAGCATCTTCAAAAAGTCTATCTGGATCTGCAGAATGCCATTAGCCTCCTTCACAGTGTTAAGTGTTTCCTTGAAGGCATGAGATCAGATGAAGGATTAAACAGCATCATCACAAATGCCAAGGAGCTAGCTAAAAAAACTAGATGTAATTCCAGAATTTGAAAAGAAAGATGGTGTTATTCGGCCAACGAAAAAGAATAGGAACATTTCCTATGAGGGAATGGATGAGCCCGTTCCTTCTGGGAGTCATTTAAAGTGAATTTCTTCTTTGTTGTCTTAGACACAGCCATTGGATCACTCGCACAACGATTTGAGCTGATGGAAGTCATAGCAAAACTTTTAGATTTTTGTATGACATTCGTAAACTTCAAGAATGGGATGGTGATTAATTGAAGGCCAAATGCATGCAACTATCAACTAGTGTTGACTGATAGTGAGAAATGTGACATAGACGGGCATGAACTTTATCAAGAATTGCTCATCTTACCATCCATGTTACCTTCAGGAAGTTCTCCAGCGAATGTGTTAAACCACATAACAAATAATAGTCTTACGGATATATTTCCAAATGTTTTCATTTCTCTTCATGTACTGTTAACATTGCCAATCTCTGTTGCAAGTATCAAACAGTTTTTCCAAACTTAAGATAATTAAAAATTACTGAAGGTCAACCATGCCCCAAGAAAGATTGTGTGGTCTTGCCACAATGGCAATAGAAAATTATGCGCTTAAAACTATTGACACATCTAAATTTTTTAAGGAATTTGCAAAATCAAAAGCTAGAAAAATTACCTTTTAATAAGTAACGCTATTGGTTTATTATTGAACACAGTATTTTAAGCTTAAAGGTACGTTACCATTACTAATTCATACATTATTTTCTTTTGTATAATTATTCAAATATTTATGATGAATAAAATCACTTTTATTACTACTTCTGAAATAGTTTTAGACAATTGATGTAAATATGTTTGGTTGAATGGCTACTGAAAATAGGAATGTCTGTGGTTATGACTACTAAATGTCTTTTTGTATATTTGTGTTAATGCAACTGTTGTTTACCTTTCAATAAGATTCTAAAGAAAGACATTTTTAGTAAAGAGTATCAAATTTCAGGCATCTTACAAATTCCATTCGGCCTCGACAATAGGCTATAATGCTACATCACATAAAACTTGCCTTTTTTTTTTTACAAGTGATTTCATAATGAAGAAATTAGACTTTGCAATAAAAAAAAAAGGGGAGGGGGGCACTGGGGCAAAAAAACTCAGACTCCACTTGTAGCAAAATTTGGCCACCATCCGGCCCTGTGTGTGTGTAGTTGCTCGGGTGTGCAGTAGTTGCTTCCCATTTCTAAATTTGGTTTCTGGCTACCATTCAAAATTATGTTTGGCTTTAACTATGGTGTCGCATCTGCTGTGCCTCTTGTTTTAACATGTCGTGATTGTCCTCGATGTGCCGCCCAAGTTTAATAATTTGAATATGCTTTTTTCAGTTTCCAAGACTCACTTGTTAGGGCATTCATTTTTAATGTGTTTATTGGGTTTCATTGTTATAAATTTTTTTACGGTAGGAGCTTTGGAGGGTAATTTAGGCTGCCTCCCAACGTATCTATATTTATAGTAATTTTTTAAATAATTTCATTGGATAGGAGACTTTGAAGGATCTAGACGATTGGCCTCCATTTCTTTTGTATTTTAATCAATTTTGGAGATCTCTAAGTAATGGTTTTAAAATATGTGTGCTGTAAATGACAGTTGAAGCTAAAGCATAGGTTGTATACAAATAGTAAAAGTTACAGTTTTATATTGATATTATGTTAATTTTATGTAAATTGAACCAGTATCTATTTATTCCAGTAATTGTATTTTTTTAAACAGCAACATTGTATAGGATTATTATTAAATGCTAACAATTCTGATTTAGTCTTAAAAAAATTTATTTGTGCATCGTAACAAATAAAATCTGTGTCTCTTCTGCTCACGATTATCTTATATAACTTTCGGCTTCACTCTGAATATCAGGATTACCCTTCAGGTGGGAGTTATTCCTGAGATTTTTTTCATCTTTGCACAAAGAGAAAAATGGGTTTTCCGAGGAATTTAGTAGTCGGTTGGATCGGTTACGCAAAGAGTTTAGAGACGCCATCAGTCCTAAAATAGGGAAATACGACATTCTTCCATATAAATTCTCACTTATAGAATATATTTCAGTGCGTGATCGCCATTTTAAATGCCCTCCACCTAAGTTGTAGGTGTTCAGAGAAATTATAAATAAATTGTAAGATGCAGGTGTTATTGTTCCATCAAATTCTAATTACTGTTCGCCTGGTTTTCTAGTGTGTGAAAGGATTGTGACAAATATTGGCTGGTTGTCACTAATTCTTTACGAAACAAAAAAAAATTCACAGGAATCAATTTTTGTTGCCCACTAAATTGATCCCAATTGAGCTTCTCCTATTTTGAATTTCCCTTTCCCAAGAACTTTAAAGGGAGTTTAGAAATTTTTACACCTTTTAGGTTACTACTCTCTGTTTATTGGACATTTTCGGAACTGGCAGTACCCCTGAACTCATTAACGAAGAAGGGAGTAGAGTTTATTTGGGGTCAGGGGCAATAGATGGCATTTACCATTTTAAAGCAGAAGCTGTCTTCCCCTCTGGCGTTGCATTTACCAAACCTTTCCCATCGGTATATGCTGACATGTCGTTGATGGCCTTAGGGACAGTACTGAGTCAAAGGATGGATTAAGGGTTGGCCTCTATAGCATTTGCAAGCCACAGTATTACCGCATTAGAACGTAAATTAGGAATTTACAAAAAGGAAACATTGGTTTGTATCTATGGTTTAAAAAAGTTTGCTTCCTATGTAAAATATGATGAGTGCAATCTCTATACCGATAATCAAGCGCTCAGCTGGGTCTTGAACCATCTGCAGCAGTTAGGAAAACTAGGTACATGTGTTTTGCGTTTATCGCGTTTCTGTTTCAAGGAATTTAACGTTTGTGGCACTGGCAACCAGGTAGCCGAAACTCTTTTGAGGATGTACGATCCAGTAGACTTTGAGATAGAAAATGAACATGATACTGAGGCATCTTTAAATCTTATACAGGGCTTTCCCGAATATTTTGTTAAGTTGCGTCAGG
Source organism: Dryococelus australis (assembly GCA_029891345.1). Taxonomy (NCBI): domain Eukaryota; kingdom Metazoa; phylum Arthropoda; class Insecta; order Phasmatodea; family Phasmatidae; genus Dryococelus; species Dryococelus australis. The sequence goes on from CM056994.1 coordinate 153,164,855, forward strand.
CTCAGGCGAGCAATACTTTATGTACTTAGATGAGAATGGACCTTAGTGCGGAAGTAGTGTCTCTCTATGTAGAAGTGAATGGTATTTTGCATTTTACCGGAAAAATAGCAGTGCTCGTAAGATTATAGTTCCGGAGTCATTGAGGTCTATGATACTTTTGTACTTTTATAATTCAGTTTTTGGCGGGCATTTGGGTGTGAGTGAAATCTTAAATAAGATAGCTATTCAGTTTGCTTGGCCGACTAAAAGAGCAAGAGTTCAACTGTGCACTCCTTGACTCCACGGGAGTTCCTCCTCCTCTCCCTTTCCTTGGTCGTCACCTAGGTCATCCCCTATTAAATATTTGGAACATCCCTCCTTTTAGGTCTCCCTCTGGTGATACTGACCGTGATCGCTTGTGGGAGGATGTCTATCGGAGACTTGATGCTGTGAAGAAGCAGCTTATTGCCCAAATGGACCATGGTAGATTGCCAGTAACATTCAAAGTATGGGACCTGGTCTTCTGTAAGAACTATGTTTTAGCTGACTTAGGGAAAGATGTGACGAGGAAATTAATTCCAAAATTTAGTGGGCCATTTAAAATCCATAAGTTTCTGGGCCCTAATAGTATAAGTGTTGTTTTGCCCAGCTCTATTCGCTCTTTTCGTAAAGATCATGTCTCTCAGTTAAAAGCATTTGTGCCACGTGATTGATTATTTATGGTATGTATATTATATGGCTCAGATGATACGATTGTATGAAATTTTGTTAACACATGTGTATACCCTTACCCTTATTCCTTTGGTTTTCTTGTTTTTCCCCTTTTCTAATTCCCTGTTAATGTTCTGTTTCCATCCTCTGACTGAGCCATGCAGAATTCGTCTTGCTTCACTGATGCCAACTGCCTGTGGCACCGTTCCAGACTACTGGATAAGGAGACTGTGCCCCTGTTGGTTTCGTCTGATGCAACCTCCTCGACAGCTGTGCGTAGCAGTTTGCAGTGCCCAAGAAGAGACTATGCTTGAAATGATGCTACTGGATGTTGACTTGTATGTTGTTAGATTTTCTGCAAATCTATATACTGTTTGTGAATGCACTATACCATCTTCTGAGTTTGATTATCTTTATTTTTGTAGCTTCTGTGAATTATTTGTGTTAGTTATCGACATGGACTTAAAAAGAAAGACTATAGTCACCAGGGCACAGGTTTTGGGGGAGGGGAGTCGCGCCATCTGCACCATCTCCTTTACTTTTGTGAGCATCCTCTACATTTGCGGCCAGTGGCGTATGCTTATAACTCGCACTTGGAATCCCCCCCTTCATTCTCCTTGGACTCCCTCTCCTCCTTTTCCCCTTCCCCTATGCAAGCGTCTTATTCTGTGATTGGTGGCAGTCTTTGATTTGAACAGCCACGTTGTATGAGAATATTATTAAATGCTGTCAATTCTGATTTAGTGTTATGCAATTTATTTGTGCATCATCACAAGATGAAAGAAATTTAATAATCACAAAATCGCAACGTTAACTGTACTGAATGGATTTGTTTTATATATATCACACACACACACACAGAGCTTTCATTATAAGAATAAATTGGGGGACTTTTAATTTTCAGTTTCTCATTTAGGTTTTTTTGAAGGTCTCAGGAGCCTAGTTACTACCAAGGGTTTTTAGCAGGAACCATTATTATATTAGAATTTTTATCAGTTAATTGTATGTGTAATTCATTTATTTTAATTTATTTATTAACAGGCTTTATGTGCCATCCAACAGTACAGAAATGACCTGTGATAGGATGGCATCAAAATTACAAAACAACAAAAAAATAGACAAAACACGTAAGACAATAACAGACACTAAGCACAGGATGACCACAAACAATGAAGACAAACACAACACAGAAAGATATAAAAATGGAAAAACATTAAATAAATCAAAAAATAAAAATAAATTCTGATAAAAGAAACTCTGAAAATTATGTACAAATTACTTTATAACATAGTCTAAGGAAAACAAATTAGAAAACAACTGTTTACTAAAACAAAATTACAAACTATTGTAATGTTTAAATAGATCCAGAAAGGTGAGTTTAGTACCTGAAAAATGATTAAAATTTAGAAAATTTTTTATTGAAATTAGTAACACACTTGTTAACTAAACCTTTTTTTCTTTTTAATTACAGCAGAAAAGGTAGGTGGAGTTCTATGGATATACACTGGAATTTTTAGGCCTACTTTTTTCGTAACAGCTATACATGATATATATGCTAAAAATGCATTGATTAAAGATAATGTGTTGTTAATTTTATGATGGTCTTATAATGTTAGGGTATTAAAACTAACTAATGCATTATTGTAGTTAAATCTTACGCTCGTTGAAAATATATTAAAAATCAATTTGAACACCTTTTTTTGTATATTTTCTAATTTATTGCAGTTTATCAGTGTGATATAATTCAATATTACTGAACAGTATTCTAAATTGGATCTAATTAGGGAATAATAGACACATGATAGTGAATTGAAAGTAGCAGAAAAAGTAACGAATTTTACTAAACCGAGAGTATGATTTGTGTTGGTAATTAAACTACCTACATTTATGTGAAAGTATAATTTAGAGATCTCTTACATGTTCTACTCTATTAATTAGCACATTTTTAACATGGTATTTATAATAAATAAGACTGGTTTTTCATGTAAATGAGATGCATATTATCTTCTCTGTGTTGATTCCCATTGAATTTACTAAACACCAATCATGAATTGCTAAAAATATAATTTTGTAATAACGTACAGTCTCCACCATCTTTAACATTTCTATAAATCTTTAGCTCATTGGCGTAAAGAAGTGCCTGAGAGTGCCTTATTACGCAGACAATATCATTTATAAAAATAGTAAAGAGCAGCAGAGCCAAAGTACTTCCTTGTGAAACTCAGGAAGAAACACTGTGAAATTTCGAAAAAGAATTTTCCATTTTTACCTTAAAAGTTTTGTCTGTAAAGTAATTAGCAAACAATTTAATAAATAAAAAATCAAGCCCAATTGCATGTATCTTATTCAAAATTATTTTATGTTGGCATGTATCAAATGCCTTCTGTAAATCAAAAAATATAACATCAACTTGTTTTTGTGTAGTTACTTCAGAGTATAAATCGTGGACTAGGTTGAACAGATTTGTTGTGGTTTTCCCTGTTTGAAAACGATGTTGGGACTCACATACTACATTTTTGTAAATAAAGATAATTGGTTGAAAATTACTTCTTTCCAAAACTTTAGAAAAACTACTTAATAATGAAATAGGTCTATAGTTACTAACTTCAGGGTTATTTCCTTTTTTTAAAATGATAACTACTATTGCTTGCTTCCAAATATGAGGAAAAATACCACAAGTAAGGCTATAATTATACATGTAAGTTAAAATAGGGGTAAAGATGTTGGCGCAACCTTTAGTTAGAAAATTTGAGATTTCATCACAGCCAGTTAGTTGCCTTACTGCTTTTAATCTGTTTTATACCCCAGACAACCAAACCTTGTGTGATGCTAGAAAGAGATACATCTACATTATTAATAGAATTATGAGGCTTTAAATTGACACAGGAGAAATAATTCGCAAAAATACTGGATGGATCCTGTACAATTTTGCCTTCTGAAATAAAGTAATTTTTTCTCTGAACCATTTTTTAATGATGTTTACGTATTTCCAAAAACTGTTAGGATTGCTTTTCAAATTATCATTGATTTTGGATTGCTAGACTTTCTTATCAATTTTAATTTAACTTTGACCTTTTTTCTAAATTCAGAGAAGCAGGAATAGTTATGCTATGATTTGGTTTTTTTTTTTAAAGCCTGAAGAAGTACTCTTTTCTTTTTAACAGTTTGATCAAATCTTGGCAGAACCAGACTGGATATTTATTTTTTCACAAGCAGCAAGAGAATTTTAATGTGCACAATTGTACACAGTGGGTCTGAAAGGGATAAGGCCCTGGCCCGGCAACGCCTTTACAACTATGGTAAAGAATCCTTTTTGATAAAACACACTTAGGTCCCTTCCAGACAAACCCACCTTATATTCAGCTAGGAAGCCCTGGCCAGTAATTTGAGTTTTTTTTTTTTTGACTTATGTAAAATTACACTACCCTCATTTGAGCCAGGACACCTTCACCTGGCAATAGCGAAACATGCTTGCGCAATTTAAATATTAAATGCTTTTATACTTGAGTTGTCACAAGTATTTTCTTGTTATGAGAAATGTGAATTTGATATCTCATTACTTACATGTTATTAAACCCAATCAAATCATTGGAGCTAAATGTCTTCTTCTTTAACTTTGAACATCCCCTTCTCTACTGACACTAATGATCATTATTGCCATTATAGTTTCTTAATGTGTCACGTAAGGTAAAGCCGACCACCGTGTATTCACCACAAAGACAGTCCACACACATCTTAAAGGGCAACCCGGAGGTTGGTCATTCTATCAATTTCGGCAGAGCCAAAAGAACTAGGAATAAATACTATACCATCCTTGGAATTGAGCTGAATTGGTGGCTTCCTACACCATCTGACGGGGAGGAACCTACCATCCTCACTTGACACTCAGTGGAAACTAACCTAGAAGTATCGACAGTCTCAGGTACTTCCCAGACTGTGTAACTCACGCTAGGCTGATGAACGGCTAAGTGAGTGGGACACAGTGGAAGCGACGTGGCCAGACGGGCTCTTAGCAGTACACTGATTCACGTGTTAATTGATAGGCTTTCCGTCACTGGATTTTTTAAGTTTATTTTTAATTGTTGATTTTTATTCACGGCCTTGATGTCTTACCAACATAAAAGTGGCAGGAAGTTTAAATTAAAACAAACCTTAAGAAGAATTTAAGATGAAATCAACAATACTAATTTCCCGATTTAAAAACAGAGAATCCATTATTCACACCTCCCATATGATTAGGGAAACTAATCTCTTTTGAACACCTACTGGTAGTACATAGTGACATTACCATCTTGGGACCCGATCCCGAACTCCTTCTCGAATCTTACACGGCCCGTGTTATATAACTGTAAACTCCCCAAACGAGAGTAACCCCTCCTTGGTGCATGATCCTAACGATTCTTACGTCACATGTTTATTTGAAGGCCACCTCGTCTGCTAACGTAAGATATGCGTAATGCAGGTATTTGAAGTGAAGTTCACCCTAGGTGTTGTAATCCCCAAGGTCTCGACCCATCAGAAAACTCACAAGATAGTTAAATAAACATATCCTTCCAACATGGGACTACCCGCTCCTCTCCACACAGGTAGCCAATGGTCTTGTGTGCAATTTCTGTCGGAGCTAGGGGTGCATTCTATTCACCTTCCTGTTTTAGCAACATACATATAGAAGGAGTACAGACGTTTTATACCTCGCTCCGCCCACGCCAGAATAGGCACAGATATAACCGTTTCTCACTACAACTGACATTGCGTAACTACACCCGGTGGCTTAAAATGCACGTTTCAAGCTTAGATGGTAGGTAGGCCTTTGTGCCTCAATAACAGTAATACCATTAGAGGTGAAACCAAAAACTTATGCAACAGTAGTGAGACAATTATAAATACATATGTGAATTACATGCAACTTGAACCCAAAAAACTTCATACCATAAGCCAGCATACAATCAAATGCATTACAGAGGTAGGATCCAAAGCATCAACTTTGGATATAATCAGTCTAACATTTTGAATGATATGGTTTACAAACCTAAAATGTTTATAGGGCCGTTATTTTGAACATATAAGTGTCTGAGCCTCATAAAGCAAATAAGTTTACATGGCCTAACATAGCACTACTTGTGTCAAGAATTTGGTGGAAATTGATTGACTGGTCCCCGAGATACAGCATAAAAAACTTAATTAACTTCAAGCGTGCTGCTTATATCAGTTACACTAAACATGACTACGACTCATCCTAATATATTATATTCTGCCAAGAACCACAATCATAGATGGCAACAGGATTGTTTGCGTGCAGGGACAGTTACAGACAGGTGATATTTCCTGATGTTCCCGACCCAACTTCCTTTCATTACTCGCTAAGTATTTACGCATCCCGAAAAATGGTCAAACCCAACATGCTAATCACGAGTGCACACAGGATCGCTCCAGCCTAGCGGGCAATTCTAGCAATTGAAATAAGTATTGTTGCCAAGCGGCCGCGGAACACATCAGCCTCCCTGAAGCACTTACTAGACAGTATGTTGCCAAGCTTTCCGGAGATAGCCACGCACCGCCGAGTGCCCAAGGCCATATAGCCGAGCACACAATATAAGGCAGTGTGCGGCCGAAGATACCAGTTATTCTTCAGTAGCTTGCCTCAACACTTCTGTGCTGGGGCACTCTACTGCACCTTAAGCCCTCTTAGTCCTCTCCAAAACTCCAAGAGATCTTCAGGAGGCACGACTGGCTGCCACCACCAGCGACCAGAGGCTTTTACCACTTTCTACAGAAGCTCCAGCAACTTCAACCAACACAAGCTACCAGAGGCTCTTCAACACCAGAAACCTGCTCGACTTCACTCCACACTTACGCTGTAGATCCTCCTCGTTCAACAGTCTCTGATACTTGTTGGTAAGTGGCAACTATACATACACCCACTGCCCTTTTAATAGTGACCCCGTTTATAAAGTCTCGTCTAGACGACCCCAGGGTAGAGTAACTACGTCAAAGTTGTTTTCATAGCTGTCAAAGTCATTATATACTTGAGTGTAGCAGGTCACCTCCACTTGTTAAGCGTACCTTACTTCCGTTTGCACTCTGCTTAGTAGTAAGTGTACGTGTAACCAGTATTTATAATTCATAATAAATACATTTTTATCCTATCCCAAGAGTAAATTAGTTTAGAGGTAAATCCTGTCCGATACTAGGAACTCAACTCTTAAATGGAGCAAGCAAGCGACCAGGTGTGACAACAGTACGAACCATAGTGTAGGACTACAGACCCCTTTCAGGAATCTGTACATCAGCCACACACATCACTTTCAACAGCCACCTGTTCTGTGCAACTAGGTGTACAGAAAGGTAGAGCCCCAACCACTAGATACTAATCCAACAGAAACAGGACCGCCACCTCAGGTTGTATCGCTGACCGGAGCGCCGTGGGTGCTAACAGGGGTATTTATCCTACAACTACAGGCCTGACTTGCTGGACATAACCCCGATAGTAGTAGGAAGACGGCCCATACAACCCATAGCTCTAGGTTTGTGCGCCAAGGTAGAGAACCTTAGGAGCATAGGGTTCGTGCCGTCAACTGCTGTTGGGCTCTACACTTAGTTAGGTTACCATTAATTGATTGTGCCCACTAAAAGTAAATTAAGTGTCAATACTGCCTCTTACCCTTTCGTGAGAGGCACAGTGCTCGAAGAGAGGAGAAAAAGGAGGAGTTCTTTACTGCTAAGAGTGTGCACCAACAACCCATTCACACTTGATGGAGATACCCCACGGGAACGGACTCAGACCACTCATCACAGGCAGTCCTCTTCAGACAACACCCCTGTTTATTTCCCCTTACACACTAGGCTTGGCATCGAGACACATCTTGCAATTCGTACCCTAGCAATGGAAGTGACACCAGGTTGGGTATTGCCAACTCTTTTTGTGGAAGCAGTACAGCGGTTAACTAGAGCCAGAGATACCTAACCTCTTCGTACAGCAACCTTCAGCTAGCACCACCCAGGCGACTGCAGGTCCCAGTCGACCTAACTCTACACCAGAGCCCAGGAGATCGGTGAGTACCATAGTAAGTCAGCTCTATCTCAATGGGCTAAGGTAGTAGCAAAAAATATTGCGGTACTGCACACAACAGATTTCGTACCAAGCTGCCAGCCTACCCGATCAGTTCTACCCTCTAGTAAAAAAACAGACTCAGTGTCAGTAATTGTGTATCAGAGGACGCATGACCTAGTGCTCACTAAAAGTAACACTCACTAGTATAAGGTACATACGTCAATTTTATTTGGTGCTTTCTTATATAATTACCAAAAATAAAACAAAGGTTTTGTATACGATGGTTTCAATAAATACTGTCAGCATAAAAAGTTTGGCTGAATTTGGTTAAATTGTTTAATAGACATGATAAATTAAAATATTTATATAGACACCATTTTGGAAATCAAATTCTGACCCCCAACCTAAATCATTAAAGTATACATGGGCTACTGGTAGAAATTAATTGAATTGTTCTGGACGTAGGACAAAATTTTCAATTGTCTTACATGGTGATACTTTGCAAACAGGCCAGTAAACACTATCTATGCCTTTATAATTCAAGCTTCTAATGAATACTGTTAGTGTACAAAATTTAACCAAATTGTTTAGTAGACATAACATACTAACCTAAAATATTTATATTAAAGGCATTAAAAAAAGGCTTCTGCACCTAAAATATGTTAATTTTTACGGGTGACGTACCGGGAATAAATACTCACTAGTTTGTCTTTGCAGAAAACATCCCAGTCTTTTTGGCTAAAAAATGAGCCAGGCACTTCTATATGTGCAGGGTTTCAGTTCTCCTTGGGGGGAGGTGCCTTTCCACTGGCCGGGTGGCTTTGCGGCTGGGCACAAAATCTGGTGTGTGCAAACAATTCAGCGTTTAGGTGCCACTACTGCTTTGGTTATGCCTGGACGGTTTGCTGGAGCAGTGTTTGCATAAGTTGAGACTGGTGTTGGTACAGTGTAGCAAATGGTTGATAATTGAGGCTTTGGCGGAGCAGCAGGGCGCAGTATGGCGGGAACAGAGTACGCTACAACTGGCGTTGGTGGCTAGTCGGGTTAACTTAAGTGTTCAGCTACCCCCCAAGGGTACTCAGTCGGGCCGGTCTTCTCTGGAGGGTTAAAGAGATCTCTTGGGACAGCAACTTCCACTGGACTTCCATTGTATTGATTGTCTCAGATGACACTCTTCAAAAGTAACTGGATCTTCAAGATCAACCTACTACTTCTTTAAATATGGAGCATGTAGCAGAGGAAGATGTCTGTAGTACCCCAACTATCAGCAGCCACACTATCATTAGTGACAACCAGCTTCAGCCAGAAAATGCTAGTGCTACTGATTCTGGAAACAAGGTGCCCGACTTTGGTGATGGTGAGTCAACATGTCATTTTTCTTTCTCTGTGGATCCACTAGACATTGGGAATTGTGTTGGACCTGGGTTATCTTCAAAGTTATCCATTGAAGAAAAATTAAAATTCCTGAAGGAAAATTGGACCCATTCTGCATCATTTTCATTTCCATTGGTTTCTCAAGCCAACAAGAACAGAACATTTAGAAGGGATTGGTTTGTAACATATCCTTGCCTCGCCTATAATGCTAAGGACAGTGGTGCATATTGTAAGATATGTGTACTTTTTGGTCCTGACTGCGGTGGGAAAGATGACCAAAAGTTAGGGATATTTTGCATCAAACCATTCATTAAATACAATGATGCAACATGTGACTTTAAAAAGCATTCCACTTGCAAATACCACATTTTTGACGTTCAAAAAGCTGAAAATTTTTGTAATGTTTTTGAGGGTAAAATATCTAGTGTCGACATTCAGTTACATACACGAGCTAAACAACTGATTGAATTGAACATGCAAAAGTTGATCCCTATTTTAAAAACCATTATATTTTGTGGAAGACAAAATATAGCTCTTAGAGGTTACCAAAATAAATTTGGTGGGCTTTTAGATGAAAACAATTACTAAGAAATAAATGATGGAAACTTCAGATAGTTGTTGCATTTTTTTATTGATGCAGGCAATGCCAATGCAAAAGAACTCATTCAGAATGAACCAAAAAAGCAACCTTCATAAGTATGACATCTCAGAATGACTTGATTGAATGCTATGGGGACATTATCGTTCAAAAAATCATAACAAAAATTAAGAAGGCTAGATTCTTCTCAGTATTGACATATGAGACCACGGACTCGAGTCATTCTAAACTCTGTATGTTTACTTAGAGTCGCATCTACATGCAGTGATGGATTATTTCATTATATTTGTGAAAGTCATTGATTTTACAGGTAAGTCATTATCAAACACCATTGTCAATGTTTTAGAAGAGTTGGATCTTACCTTGGACAATCTAAGAGATCAGGGGTATGATATCAGGGGCATTCAAGGGAGCTCAGAGTTATGTTCGTGTGCTACAACCACTCGCTATATATGTACATTGTTACAGTCATTGTTTAAACTTGGCTATTGTAAAAGCCTGTGGGGGTCAAGTACAAGCAGTGAGAAACATGATTGGAATTGTAGAAGAAACTACTAATTTTGCAAGCGACTCACCGAAACATTTAGAGTTGCTGAAGAAGAAAATACAAGACAACTGTCCATATGTAACAGGAGATACCGTCTTGCCCCTCAGCAAAACTTGTTGGGTTGAACGTCATGAGGCATTTTTAAGATTTAAGGATCTGTTGCCAGCTGTTATTTCATTTTTAGAGGAAACAATGCAACTAATCACTGGTGAAGCTCTTGTTAATGCCAGCAGCCTGTACTATTCAATAATAAACTTTCAGTTCATTCTTGCTTTGGATGTCGTTGTCCAAGCTTCAGAGCACAAAGTTAGACAGCTGAGGACATGGCACAAGTTACAGTTTTAGCAACTGAAAAGTACAGAAATGAAGAAAACTTCAGCAGCATATTTAAGGAATCTGTCAAATTTTCTTTGGATAATAGTATAGACAGAATAATTCCAAGAATAACTGCAAGAAGCACCCAAAGGTGTAATATTCCTGAAACAAATCTAGAAGCATACTACAAGATTGGATTTTATTACCCATTTATTGCCTGCCTCGTTCAGGAATTGAAAGATAGGTTTGAAAGTGAGAACAATATTGTTACACATCTTAATGGTCTCATACCAGGATTTTCAAGCAGATTGAACTATGAGAAAGGTATAAAAACTACCAAATTTTATGCTTCAGACTTGCATGGAAGTCTTTCAGAGCTTGAAGGTGAGCTCAATACATGACATTTTTGTGGTACAACAATGAACATAAACCACAATCAGCTATTGAAACAATCATGGCATCCACAACAAAGTTGTACCCTAATGTGAAGACTCTTCTGATGATGTACCTCACAGTGCATGTTACAACATGTACAGAGGAAATATCGTTCTCAACCTTCAGAAGAATAAAAACGTATCTTCAATCCACTATGGGACAGGAAAGACTTAATGGTTTAGCTGAACTTCACATTACCAGAGACATTACTGTGGATCATATTCAAGTTGTGGATAAGTTAGAGAGGAAAAATTCAAGGAGAATGAAAATTACCATTTTTTAGCTTCAAAATAATACCACAGTTTAGCTTCATTTTGTATTAGTTTAAAAAGAAATTTTGAATTTACAACAAAAATCTTATAATGTTATAAACAATTGTGAGAAAATGATCACAAAATATCTTGTCACATGTTTATAATGGCTAGTTTCACCATAAAATTTTGTAAATGGATATGTAAATACAATTTTATTAATGCTAAATAAAAATGTATTTTTTTTGTATCAAATTTGCTAAGCTGTGACTCAAGAATTAGGGGGTGGTAACCGATAAAACTTACAAGCTTAAAACGTGTTTTTCCAGTCAATATAGAATGAAACTGTACCCCCTCCTTTTACAACTTCTAAATTTGCACCGGATCCCAAGGGATTGATGGAAAGGGTAACTACAGAAAAGTGCTATGTCTACCGGAAAAAACTCAAGTTAAAAGTTCACCTACATTTTATTCCAGTAAAGAAGTAAACATGTGGTGAATGCACCCTAGCTCCTGGTCAACTGTGCGAATATCAGCCGGAAAGCTAGAATACACTGTTAGGATAACCGGTAGAGGCGATCGGCGTACAAACAAGGGAATATTGGGTGTGATACTGAACATCTAAGTAATCAATTCTCTCATTGTGGTAGTAGAAATCAAGTGTGTAACGTAATTGGTCTACATAGTTGGGTAAACTAAGAAAAGACATGACAGGATGAGTCCCGAGAAGGAGTGCAAGGATAGGTCCACTACAGATATGTCCGTAAAGTGCCAGGTGAATATGAATTGTATGTAGACTCATCTTTAGTAGATGTGTTTTATAATGTTTGTACTGTACGACCTCTCTGCATGGTTGTTATAGGTAGTTTGTTTTGGTAATATATTTTACTAGTACGTCTAACGGGTTATGCAAGGTACGTAGCTGTGAAAGCGTCTACATAACCTAACCCTATCGCAAGCGTAGCTTAAACAATGCAAAACGGGGTATAGTGTCCGAGCAACGTGTACTGGAGACTAATATAAACAGGTCAATTCCAGAGCGCCGAGTGCTAAGAATGAACTGGAGCTTCAATCTGGTCAGGATCTGAGCAGCAAGTGCTAGAAATGATGACTACTGTGGAGACACAGGTTGTTTTTCCTTTTATACTAATTTGGGCTGCTGCCCGCTGCTGATGATTGGCTTGTGCTAAGGGGTGAGGGGGTGGTCACAGAGCAGGGGGTAGCGAATGCATGGTTTGCCTCTGTGACGTCACCGGCCAGCTGGAAGGGGATGCGAAACAAAAGACAAACATTAATTACAACTAGAGCTATCTAGCAGGGAGTAAAAGATCTTCTTGCCTTTAAGCATTATCTTTAAGCAAAATATGCGATGCAGACAGTACAATCTCGCATTATATCGGGACAAATGAAAATGCAAACTTTCGTCTCCTGGCTAAACTGAAATAGGATGGAGCGGAAGTAGTCTAATATCCATTGTTGAAAAAGATGTCATGCATCAGTTTAATACCATTCAGTGTAAAATTGAATGGGAATCAGTAGATTGGTCCATGAGATATGGCATAAAACCTAACTTTTTTTAATGTCACTATCTTCAAAAATGGAAAATTAAAAGTTTACGTATTAGCACATTTTATGAGTGTCATAGAGACTGCCGTATGCAAAGTTAAGTTAAAATTGGTAACACAGTTTCGTAGATACTGCACTCTAAGCTACAAATCTTTTATATATGCCATTTTGAAAATAAGTGCCTAGCATACTTTAAACGTATACATTAATATTGCCATCCACAGTACAACAGGTTACTGTCCTGTTCTCTCACAGATCTCAGTAAACACCAACGGACTAGCTTAGCGTGAGTTGGAGACTTTGACTACATAATAATGAAAGTTTGTTGATACCGGGATTGCCAATAAATAATAGAAGTAGTAAGGAAATGTTTACTAGAGAGTTATTGTCGTCTCGGCAAAACAAACAATTGACACTAGCAGCTGACAAACAAAAAAACCAAGACAGAATGGCAGTCTTCATAAAACAAAACTTCTCACTTTAAGAGTTATGAAGATGAGAGAGAATCGTTACTTTTCTCTCCTGGCGCCGTATTAACTCCTCGCACCGACGAAAAATAAATATAACGGATATTTGAATTGAAATGTCCAAAATACAAAAGAAGGTTAAAGTCGTGGGTGCTGGTCGGTGCGAGTAACGTGATCACACGTTGCAGGCTGTCTGACAGACAGCTAACAATCGTGCTGCGACAAACTGTTGTGATACCCGAGAAATGTAGTGCTTCCCTATATATTGGTCGAAAGTTTCCTCATTGAAAATATATTGTTTTCGAGCAGTCGGTCATGTCAGCTAAAGGTGACCTCTGTTCTTTTCCTCGTTTCACCATGTTGTGCCTTGCGGTGGCGATTTTTTTTTAGTTTACTAACCCAGTGAAAAGGAAAAGATGCACTATTGTCCTACGAAGTCTGTTACTACTGATGAAATGAGGAAAGAAAACTAACAAATTTGGAAAACGAAAATATATGAAATACAAACAAGTTGTCATTGCCATGACCTTTCATATATTACATGAATTACTATCCTTGACTAAAATATAGACAATTGAAATACTTTCCGAATATACCAATTTATATATATATATATATATATATATATATATATATATATATATATATATATATATATATATATATATATATATATATATATATATAGAGCTGCAATACTAAAACTTCTTTGCCAAATTTGGTAGGAATCGAATGGCGGACAAAGACTTTATGTGGATACATTTGATGATTAAACACTGTCAGTATACAAAGTTAAGTTAGAACTAATTACATGGTTATGCTAAGCTAAAATGACTATATGGCCACAATTTAGAAAATATGCCTGACAAAATTAAACATACCAGTTTACATCATCTGCCATAGGGTACTACTTGTTTGCCAAATTTGGTGGGAATCAGTCAATTGTTTCCCAAGATATGACATGAAAGCATAATTTATTTGTGGAATGCAATCTTACAAAATGGTGGACAAATTGTTTATTTGTTGGCATAGATAATGCTTGTAATAGATACTTTCATCACACAAAATTTGGTTGAAATTGGTTGAACTGTATGGTAGATACACCAAATAAATCAAAAAAATTGTGTCGAGAAAAGAAAATGGATTGGGTGGGGGGGAGTGGAGGGGTTAGCATTCAGGGATAATTAACGGAAAGGAAAAATTAAGTTTGGTATTTTAAGAATAAAAGAAACTAAATGTTCAACTACCTACACCACAAAGCTGTCAGTAAAAACCATAACCAGAAAGACTATCAATAATAAATGAAAAAATACGAAGGGGGTGTGTAAGGAATAGGGGAGGGTAAGAGCTCAGAGGGGCAGTAGGGAGAGGATAGGGGATCTTTTCATTACTCTACAGAGGAGGACAGCTAGGAAAATGGCACTCGTTAACCTACACCCCTAACTCAAGCCCCAAATCAAATATTAAAATAGATAATATTTTTATAATAACAATCATAGAACACCTTCTGATTCTAATCTTTCTTCAGCCTGTATGAGAGAGAGATAGAGAGACAGTGGTGGACAGAGGGACCTATTTCATAAATTAATTAATTAAGTATGTAAAACAATGCATCAGATTTCTTTCATTTCTATAAACTTTAAAAAAAAAATTATAATTTAAAGCAACAGCCCAAAGTTACAGTATCAGTCCAAGGGAGAAAGTAGGAATTTTAATTAAAAACAAAAACAAAAAAAACTAACCAAGTCCACTTTTATAGACACAATGAGCATTCATTGATTCAAAACTTTAAAAATATAAATATTACAAAAAGGAAAAAATTGTGTAAAAATTTAAAAAAGTTTTTACAAAAAAAAACCTTACGAATTTTATATTTAAAAACACACACAGTTATCCACTTGAAAAAGAAAAATTAGAAATCTGTATGATAAGATATCCAAGAACAAAGGTTTGTACAATAGATTGGTTACACTTTACAAAAACTTGATGTTTCAAGCTGTGAGAGGCCAAAGAAATAATGGTGAAATTTTCCAGCAATAAATTCTTACTTATTTTATATTGACAGAGAATAATAAAGTATAGGAACTGAATGGGCTATGCCAAGAAAAGATACCAAATCTGACAAGAAATACAAGAAAAGTGTTGAGAATTAGTTACTTAGGTTTTGGCAAAAATTGAAATAATTATTTTCAGTAGTGAGCTTTTACATAAACATGAACGCTGAAGAGAACAATTAAAATAGAGCATTAATGCTTTATAACCTTGATGTAAAGTAATAAAACAACCAAGAACTATAAATAAGGTTCTCGTACCAAAAAGAGCAAATGAAAATTAATATGCTTTATCACTTGGTTAACTTACAACAGAAAGATGTGAACTATCTTACTCAACAATCCAAATTCATAAAGGTAGAAAGATGTTAAAACATTCATTTGATTTAGTAAGGCCATTTTCATAACACCACACTTTTAAGATAGTTACCGTTTAGGAGGGATCTACGTGGAAAAAAAAAAAAAAAAAAAAAAAACCAGCTCTGGTATAAAACCTCGGCTATGTCCAGCCAAAAAAAAAATTATTATTATTACTGTATTATATTTTAAAAACAATTGATAAATAGAAAAACTAAATGTTACTGTCTCCCAAAAAGAAAAAAAAAACCTTACTCTTGTTCACACTTCTCAAGACTAATACACATAACCTAACTTAACATCTAGCTTAAACATATGATCCTGAAGGTTTGTCAAACAAGAATAATCAAGTCGCTTAAATAATCTGCAAAACAATCCGACATAGATTTTACAGTTTGTAGGTTAGAATACACTATCTTTATTAAGAATTGATTACTGCTGGGGCAACCTACAAACAAAAATTCTTGTAGCAAATAGAAGTGCCAACCTGAAAAACCAACACTTCCCGAGATACCTTAATAGCTAAACCAGGGCTTATGTATAACACAAAAATATATCTAACATAAACGACTAAAACTTAAAAGAGACAGTCTTACCTTAAGATAGCCACGGTTAACGACAGTACTCTCTCTTTAGATCTCTGACCACTAGACTCGTCTATCCACTGACATGTACGACCAACCAAATTGAATTGAACTGACTCACTGCCTGACCAAGTCTACCTTAAATTATATACTATTTATTAGATTGACTGGAGCCATTCCTCCAGAAAATTCCGAAGGAATAACCCGATCAATCAAAAGAAAATTCAAGAAGACTTATCTCATTTCCTGGTGCGGTCACTGCCTCCCTCCAAGGCCAACGCGATGCTCCCTCACACGAGCACGCCATCTTGCAGATTCCTGCACGACAACTCCCCACGTGCTACCAGAGACCTCCTACCCCATTCCCCTTGGTTGCCCAAGGGTTCCAGCCGATAGAATCAGCCGGACGTCTACCTCTTTCCTCGCTCACAGCCCTACAACTGCGCTGCTTCTTGCTCATGTACAAAGCCTCGCCCGTTGCCAGCTCAGGGCTTGGCCTCGAAAACATCTGGACTGAGGTGTCTTGAAGCTTTGGGACACTCCCCAAAAGAAACAGGTCCTGCTGACCAGAAATTAGATGCGTATCACAGCAATATGAATTCTTTCAGGCATCTATCTGGAAATATCGGTCCTGAGGCAGTCAAAAAAAGTTGCAGCTACCAGCACACACTGTGTGGAGCTTTCTCCAAACTGCTGAAGGCCTGAACCAAAGTAAAGAGAAAAAAAAGTACCGACTGACATAAATTAACCTAACCTACTTTTTAAAACAAAATGAAGAAATTAAAATTTATATATAAAAAAATAATAAAAAAAACAACTGTACCAATCTGAAACACAACCAAACCTAAAATCCATTAATAAAAAAGAAAAACAAGGCGGGGAATTCCTATTGTAGTAAAGATATCTTAACAACAAAATACACAAAAAAAAATTTTCTTACTATTTTCACTAAAGGCAAAATTTTTGGAGTGCAAAAATATTTGTATGGTCAAGATTTTTTAAAATAAGCGTATAATAAATTTAAATTTCACATGTTTACATAGCCTTCCATAGTATTATTACGTGCCAAATTTGGCAAGAATAGGTTGTGTAGTTTTCAAGATATAACATTATGGCTTAATTATTCATGTGGTGCTATCTTTCAAAATAGCAGACTTACAACAATGTCCATACATGAGGCAGTGCCGACATACAAAACTTGGTTTAAATTGGTTGAATAGTTTCAGATATCACATATCACCGTACATTTTTTAATGGCTGCGATTTTGAAGGTAAGCAGCCGGTGTGGTCGAAAACTATAAAAGTCGGATGTCCTTAGTAAGTACTATGTGTGTACCGAGTTTGGTGACACAAACAAGCACAGACCAACATACACACACACAAAACACACACATACAAAACACACACAAAACAAATACACACATGAACACACGCATAGGGTGTTCCGCACATATAACATAGGCAGATTTAAAAAAAAAAAAAAAAAAAAAAAAAAAAAAAAAAAAAAAAAAAAAAAAAAAAAAAAAACCCCGTGGTCCAATTCTGGACCGTTTAAAAGCTACTAATTTTTCCTGTTTTTTTTTTACCTACATTACACTACACAAATAATTTTATGATTGTGATGAAAATACATGTTCCAGTCAAGCAATGTTTGTAGAAATGCTAACCAACAAGTGTAGTCAAATAACCAAACGTCATTCATGCAATTGGCATTACAGCAATCTGGAAATTAATAACAGCTTTGCAAAAGTTATGTATTGTCCAGATGTTTATCACAGGTCATTAAAAATATACTAATGTACTACATAAACACAAGCCTACCTCTACAAAAACTACTTACATATATTCCATGTTAGAGTACAAATAATAAGTGGTCATGAGCAAATGTCGACATCGTAAAGTTGAAAACTGAGTTACGATCCAGAAGTTGCAATAATAACAAACTGACTGGAGAGCAATGATACTGTATGGAAAGCATTTACTTTCTGGAAAATGTGAGAGTGTACCATGAAGGAATGAAACAGAGCATGTGTGTTCTGATGGGTGAAACACGTAAATACCAGTAAACAGAAATCCAATAAGGGAGTAGCAAAAACATTATCACAGCACCATGCATGCATGTCATCCACTGTAATTACATGCACCTATTATCGCAGTGAACCCTACAGCTGTTGTGTATTAGACTTTTGAACAGAAGTGTGATATCAATGGTTTGTTACTAACTTGTAAGAAGACTTTGCATAAGTTATTGGATTTGATTTTGTGCCAATCAATGTGGATACATGATATTCCATAAATAAACTACGATGCCTTATTTGCCTTGTGAATATGCTGAGATGCACTATGTTTACGGTGTCGCTCAAGGCAATGGACATCATGCTGCTGCTCTTTATGAAAAACATCTACTGAGAAGAGGAGGCCAGCAACCTGAAAGATATCCTGATCACCGGGTGTTTAGAAACACTCACAACTCGTTCATGAAAGGCTGTATGCCTGGTTCAAGACGTGAAGGCATCCCGAGAGCTGACCCGAGCCACGTCGACCAAGTGTTGAAAGAGGTGCCATTGAACCGTCTACCAGTATCAGGATGATAAGCACTGTACAGATATCCAGACAAGTAGTGTACATCGTATACTTCATGCCAGCAATTATCACCCATATGATATATATCAGGTGCACACACTACCCCCAGTGGATTATCACAAAAAAGGTGGACTTTTGCCAAAAAATTTGGCATCGGTGTAGGGATGACCCAAGCATTTTTGATAATATTATGTGGATGGGCGAGTCACATTTCCAAAGAGGCTGAATATACTACACTCACAACATACACTCGTGGTGTATTGAAAATCCTCATGTAATAAGATACTCGCAATTCCAACACCAGTTTGGAGTGAACATGTGAACGGGCGTAGTAGGCCGCCAATTTATTGGGCCATTTGAACTACCAGCAAGACTGAACAGTGACCTGTATAGCAATTTTCTCCAGCACAATCTTCTGCCACTGCTAGAAAATGTGAACCTGGAGGTGCGTAGAAACATGTGGTTTCAGAATGATGGTGCTCCATGCAATTATGCAGTGCAAGTGAGGCAGCATTTAAACACTACATTCCCTGATAAATGGATTTGATGCCGTAGACCAATAGCGGGCCCCCACGATAACCAGATTTTAATTTGATTGGTTTTTTTGTGTGGCGGTACTTCAAAGAAACCGTTTATTCAAGTGAGTATCTTAACATAAGAGAACAGAGGCACAAACTGTCAAAAGCTGAAAATACTATAAAAGTAAACATCCGTGCATTCCAATAGTAACTAAGTAATTTTATACGAAGTTGCAGGTTGTGCGTACAGAGACAGGGCAGACAATTTGAACATCTGTTATTAATATGCAAATAAATGACTTCAGGCCCATTACATTCATTTCATTGTTCTCCCTTCATTTGTTTAGCTTTCAAAACAAGTGAACCAAAGCAAAAGAAACAAATTATGCTGCTTCATTGTATTGTGTTTAAATTTTAAAGTCACATGTCATTTATGACGTTTTCCATGCAAGTAGCATTGCGCTATAGTCAGATTGTTACATTTGCAACTTCTGGGTCACACCTCTGTTCTCAACTTCACAACGTCGATATTTGCTCATGACCGCTTATTATTTGTACTTCTAACAAGGCGTACATATAGGCAGTTTTTTTCAATGGCAGGCATTTGTTTATGTAGTACATCAGTATCATTTAATGAACATAAAACCATGACAAATATCTGGACAATACATCAATATTTTAAAGCTGTTATTATTTTCCAGATCGCTGTAATGACAATACCATGAATGACGTTTGGTGATGTGACTACACTTGTCTGCTACCATTTCTACAAACATCACTTCGATGGGCCATGTACTTTCGTCACAATCATTAAACTCTTGGTGTAGTGTAGCGTAGGTCCAAAAAAACTGAAGAAATTCGTAACTTTTAAACGGTCCAGAATTGGACCACATGTGTATTAGCCATTTTTGTCTGTCTTGGGACCCTCTATAATCTGTTTCTGTTTGGACGTGTATGTCCGGAACATATTGTATATACACATAACCACAAAATCACTTTGTGATGTACAATGTACATCACAAAGGCATCTCTATGCCAAATTATATATTTTAAAAGATATAGTTTCAAATGGATTAGAGCTTTTATAAACATTGTCCACATTATACCTGTAATGGTTTACATGAAAACTTTACAGACATAAACTTAAAAATGTTGAAGTGACACAATGAAAGACTGCTTTAGTGTGGCAGTTAAGCAAGTTGATATCTTGGAAAACCGAATTTGTGGTTGTACATTTTTCATACTTAAATCCATATAGATTGAATTATTGTAAGAAATTTAAAAAAAAAAAGTGTGATCAGTATACTTAAACTGCAAACCGCTGCCATCATTGATGCAATACAAAATACAAAGTTAATGATAGTGCAGTGGCTTTGTCAGTTAACCTGGATTAATTTTGAATTGTACAAAATGAGTAGGCTTAAAACCGATTTGCGAATAGGCATATATCATGTATTATAATTTAACAATAGGCATTGTGAAAACCTTATTCATGGTTGGCTCAGCTGCAAGTCACTTGATTTTAAGACACCAGCCTACATGGCTAATGTTCAGAAATTAATTGAGTTATTTTACATAGATTGCCGTTAAAAAACTAATTGCATCTTGAACAATTGAAAATCTAAGGAAAATATTATATTAATGTGCAAAATACTTTACCATTCTGTTTGAGAGGATTTCATTAATGTGGAAAATTCAAGCTGCAAAATTAAATTTTAAAAAAGTGTATACTTGGCCATTATGAAAGGTAGCAGATTCTTCCTGAAGACAACAGATAAACACGTGAACCCATTCTCGTAGCACAAAATATAAAAGTTTGAATGAAGGTCATTGAGCTGGATGTGTGACTTATGCCAACAAAAATAGTGTATTTCACTTGTCATATTTTTCCTATTTTTATACATGTTTTATTACCTTTTTAATTTTAAGGTCAAAGTCGTGTGATGTCATTCAAGATGGTTGAGATGTCATCCAAGGTGTTGATAGTGATAAAATTCAGATGCCTATATCAGTAAGTTTTCATATTAACTGGGACCCAAGGCAATGCGAACAGTGTACATGTGTTTCCTCAGAGTGCTCCCATATAAGAATCCTGCTGAATGATCCTCCTAGCCAGTGGGTTTTCTTGGGAATTTTCTATTTCCTCTGCCCATAAATTCCAGCACTGCTCTTTACTCACCTCACTTCACCCTCATCAGCTCTCAAGACCTTGATGTTACGAGATGTGCAAATCTCCTTACTCCATTACCCCTGTATTTTATTCCCTCTACTGTGTTCATATTCAATGAATTCCTTGACAAATCTTTTCTCCTAACAATAAATGTTACATCAACGGGTCAAATTATAATTGTCTTTTCTTCCCCTGGAAATATGTATCACAGTCTCAAACATTTATGTGCTCAGTATATGACTTCAAACTTGCCTCTTCCTACAAACTGACTTTAGGATTTTTCAATATTCATCCCCTAAGAAGGGCAAAGCTGCAGATAGAAAGCTAATGTCTATGTATAAAATTAACTTTCAGACTAATTGACTCACTGACTCTCTGATCAACGCACAGTCCAAACTGTTGAATGCAAACACATGAAAATTTAGGGATTCCCCGTATATAAGGGTGCAGGCACCCACTAAGAAATAATTTTTTGGAATTGACTTCTAAGAGGGTGAAAGGGAGCCAAATATACTTTCAAGGACTCATAAATAGTTCATTAACACAGCAAGATTATTGTTGGGCTTTTAGCTTCAAAAGGTTGCATATAAAAATATCTGTATCTATAACTTTATTTTCATGTGGCATTATATTACAAAATGGTGTACAAAGAGGCTATGCATTGACACATTTGATACTTGTAAAAGATAATTTCCATAAAGAAACTTTGGTTGAAATTGGACAAACAGTATCGTAGTATTGCAAATAAACCTAAAATATTTTAAAAATAAGTGCCTTATCCATTTCAATTGCACGAACATGATCTACATTTGTATTACTTATATGCCAAATATGGCAGGAATTGGTAGTGTAGTTACCAAGATATTACATGAAAGCTATATTTTTCATGTTGCGCTATCTTCCAAAATAGCCTGTTAAAAATATTATCACTATTCAATGTGTACAACATGCACAGCCAAAGTAACTAATTTTGTTTAAATTGCTTAAATGGTTCCAAGAAATAATAGAAATACTTTATTTGTTCAATGTCCAATATCTTCCAAAACGGCTGACCAATAACATTATAGGTTTCTAAATTCAATGCTTATATCACGCACTGTCAACGTACTAAATTTGGTTTAAATCTGTTAAACACTTTCTAAGATACTGTATAGCGTAACAGCTTTATCTGTTCAATTTGCCCAATCTTACAAAATCATGATTTAATAACATTGAAGGCTTCTAAGTTTAATATTTATATTGTGCACTACCAAGTTACCAAATTTTGTTTAGATTGGTTAAATGTTTCCAGAAATATAATGGAAAAGCTTTATTTATTCAATTTGTACTATTTACCAAAATGGTAAAGTAATTACATATTTTCCTTCTAAATACAATACTTATATAATACACCGTCAATGTCCCTAACTTGGTTTAAATAGGATAATTGGTTCTAGAGATATAACATAGGGGCTTAAATGTTAAAATTTTTCCCATTTTGAAAACAAGTACTTGACATGATTGAAAACACTATAACAGTTTGATGTCAACCAAATACTATCTGTGAACATTATTTAGTTAAATTTGGTTATCTGGTTTAAAATTTATTAGGGAGTGTGAGGAGGGGAGGGGATACATTCCAGACAGACGACCAGGTGATTGCATTAAGCATATCTTTCCTTTGGAAAGTAGGCTAAAAATAAATTATGCAGTTAATTATCCTATGGAGTTCATCAACATCATCTATTTTCCTGGCCTATCACAACACAAACTTCTCCTCAAGTTTGGGACTCCTTTCATGTTACTGTGAAACCTTAACCTGCCAAAATGCTGCAATAGCACCAGGCTCCAAGTGAAGTCTTGGCAGAAAGTTGTAATTGAGACCACAGTAATCACTGGATGTGCACTGGGGGAATAAGGTTTCATACCACGCATATCACTGATTTCATCGGAATACACTTCCAAATTTAAGAGACCACAATTCTCTCTCATGGTCTATTTTACTATGACTATAAGTGACGTCCAGGGACAGTAACTAAAAATGTCAAGTGATCCAATTCTGAATTAATTTTTTACCCCATGTTGTGTCATTCTGAGTTTTAACTTACTTAGTATTATTAATGTACTACTGAGGCTGATTAAAAATTCTGAATTAAAAATTTTTATCTCCTTCCATTAATTTTTACTGGAGGTTCAAATTTTTGAAAATTCACAACTTTTGTTTGTACATGTGCATGTACTAAAAATTTTGGTCATATTTAAATTTTTTAAAGGAAAAAAAATTATTTAAATTTTACAGTTTTTCATTTGACATATCACATGAATGGACTGGAGAAAATTTTATTTCAAATGTACAAACTCAAAATTGTGAATTTTGAATGCCAAATAGCACTGTGATATAAAATTTTCAAGAAATAATTATATGCATTCCTTTAAGTTTCAAGTATGTATGTACCAAAAATCATCTTGGGATCTAAATGGGATCCTGTTGTTCAACTTTGTTTGGACACAGCAAAGTTGTCTCTTTGTGGGCATAAGTAATTTTGGTAGCTTTATTTACATTTTTATAGCTTTTTGAATTAGGTTAGTGAAGTGGAAGAGGGGAAACACTTCGTCCCTTTTTTTTATAAACATCCTAGCTGCTACAGTTTATATTTCTGTGTGCATTGGGAGGGACAGGGATGTAAAATTTTAACACATTTGGCGGTATGCCTAGAGGCTTTGTCATCATGGGGAAATTTAATGCAGTTAGTAGATGTTAAAGGACTGAGTCTTACAAGTATTGACAGATTGAACATGTTTATAGATCCTGTCTTTCACTTGATGTGTTCAGCTGAGTTTCAGTTGTACTTCAATTCTTGTAGTAAACAGTTGCATGTGTTTTTGTGCAAGTTTTTCTCCAGTTTAGAGCCAACTAAATCTTTTGTTTTCATCAGCGTTTATATATTTTGTTAGTGATGTGACCGTGTAGTGAATAAACTTAACAATACTCTGTAAATCCACTAGTTTTCTCTTGATTATTTCTACCATTAGCCATGGCTGCTACACAGAACACATGAATGGATGTCAATATATGCTGCTGTAATCTTTGTAAGAATGATAGAAAGTTTAAGGCCAGTACAGAACTGAATGTTTCAGGTTAATTCATGTGTTAAAGTCTGTGACAGTTGCAGAAAACCATTTGCTAAGGAAAAGAAGGAACATCATCACACAAGGACTTCATTTACTCAAATTTAAGAAGAATATATTTGAACAAATCTCTTTCCAGTATTCAAGAATTACCAATTTAAAAAAAAAAAAAAACGAAAAAGTTAGGGTAAACATACTGCAAATGCAAAAAGATCCAAATTTTAACTATTCCCCCTAAAAGTTTGTCGCGCAAAAGAGCAGTTGATGAATTTAAGGTGAGCCACAGAATGACTAGAAAAGCCACAGCTTTGGTTAAGGAATAAGGTATTCTGTCTGCTTGTAATCCAAAGTCTGGTAAAACAATAGGTGATGTGGTCATAAAAAAAGTGAAAAGTTTTTATAATAGTGATGAAGTAAGTACAATTATGCCTTGTAAGAAAGATTTTGTATCCATGAAAGCAATAGGTAAATAAAAGCTCAGAAGTTATTGATTCTAGGTAACCTGAAGGAAACCTATCAGTTCTTCAAGATGTTGTGTTTTACAGAGAAAAAAAGTTTTCCAAATTTACTGTGCTAAGACTAACAAATTGTGTTCTGGAAGGTGGTAGTGGTACACACACTGTTTGTGTGTGTACCATTCATCAAAATGTTAAACTTACGATAATGGAGCTAAGTTAAAAGAGACTGAGTGTGACGATGGATCAAATATATTGTATTCGCAGCCAACTTCGAAGTGCCATTTAAACCAATAAAACATATGCCCTGGTACTGACAAGTTAAAAGAAGAGATACTCAACCATTTAGAAAAATAAATTGTTCACAGAATTACATATAAAGAATGATTTTTAGTTGAAAGGCGTAACTTTCAAACTGTAACAAAAACCTAAGAATAATTTGTCCAGAGTTTTTGTAAACAGCTCACCATCCTGAAAAAGCACTCATTCTTAGTCCTGAAACCATCTAAGTTCTATGCTTACCTTTAGGAAAATATGGTTGAGAATGAGGTATCTAGTCATAAGTTTGGATTTTTCTGAGCACTAGTAATTCGTAATACAAGATGAGGCACGGACATTGCATTCGATTAACAATCAGAAAACAGTCCATCACTGTGCTGTGTATTATAAGCATCAAGATGAAATCACGTACAAAAGTTTTGGTTTCATTTCTGAGCATTTAACACATAATACTGTAGCTGTCCACTCATTCCAAAGAAAATTGATTTTGTTTATAAAGAGTCACATTTTGCATTCCCTGGACAAGCTACAAGATATACTATTTCTCAGACGGCAGTGTTGCAAAATATAAGAACAAAAAACTTTTGTTAATCTGTGTTATCATAAAAGGGATTTTGAAGTAGATGCACAGTAGTAGTTTTATGCCAAAGCCCATGGGGAAAGAAGCGTGTGATGGTTTTAGGAGCAACAGTAAAGTGCCTAGCAGCCAAGTCTTCAGAGACAGATCATGACATCTATGCAGCTTTTCAATTAGTGTCAGTTCTTTTACTGTTCAAACCAGCAACATCTGGATGAGGAGACTTCTTGAAAGCTTGAATTCAGAAAGCACAGCCAGTGGTTGGGACCCAAAAATTTCATGCCGTCAGTCCGTACACTGAAAACTAAGTATAGTTGACTCTCGTTGTACTGAAAACACATGTACCGATAAACCGTATCCACAGTTAATTTTCAGTGGTCCTGGCAAAACTTCAACAGAAATATTGATAAAGTTAACTGCTTGTATCGTTTATCGGATGTTGCATCGATCAAAGTATATTTCGGGTCCCGTCTCCTTCCTGCAACAATTGTTTTTAAGCTGGTTCTTTATGCAAACATCTGGTAACTGGATGTGAGATACGTCATATGCACCGCCGTTTATCACTAATCTGCTGTGCATTGCCATTCTTCCCAAAATGTCTGCGGCATGGCGCAACATGCGAGTCTAGTTTGCTACTTCCCCTCACATGCCTGACAAGAGGGGAAGTGGTTACCTAGCAACCAGCGTGGCACCTTAGCATCATCTCTCTCCCCCTCCTCTTCCTTCCCCCACTTGACTTGCATGCCATCAAAAGGGGAAGTAGTTGTCTTGCAAAAGAAAAAGGACGTCCTCTTTCTTTCTTTCTCTCTCTCTCTCTCTCTCGCTCGGCCGCATGTGCTTGCCTTCACACACCTCTGGCAGAGTAAAATATAGTGCGCCTGGCGAATGTATAAATTTATTATCCATCGCTCAAAACAGTTGCACCTATCCTCACTTGTATTTCAAAGCAAATGGTTTCACCTGAAAATGTTACGCAGTATATTTTAAAGAGAAATTATTACTGGCAAAGATGTTTTCTTTTGTGAATAAAGGTAAATTTTTCCCGAAAGGTTGGTGTTTCATAGTATCTGGCATATTAACATGATTTTAAAATGTAATATTTATTTAACTCAAGGGGTGGTATCTTTGCAAATAAAATGATATGCCCAGGAGTATATATTTGACCTCCCCTTGTCGCCAAAAAATTGTTTGAACATCGGGCGATTTGTATTACCCAGTGTAAAGAGTTCATTTTCAGTAACATATTATGGGGAAATATAAAGATTTTTATTTATTTATTTCAATAGCCACACATCTTTTGAATAAACTGATAAAATGTAAGGGTCTATGTGACACCTTTGGTCGTATAATAATGGGTAAGCACCAAGCCCAAGGAAAATCAGAGGACGTGGTTTTGAATGATTAATTATTAAAGACAGTGAAGAAATAATTTTTCATCACTTTATTTTTTAATTTCTGTTTCAAAATTACAAGTTTTTTTTGCAGTGAAATATAACTAATTACAAACATTTTTCTCACACGCAAGGTGTCTGCAACATGTAGCTGCAAGGAGGGGATATGGTTTCACTGCTCCTGCCCCCACCCCTTCGCAGTCAGCCACCTTTTCACACTGCCCAATCTCTAACCTCTCTGCACACTCTCAGCTGATTAAGTGCAGGTGGGACATTCAAATTTTGCCTTGAATTTGGTGTCATATTATTTTCATTTTCAGAAGGTTTGAAAGGTTTTAAGTCAGCTTGCATTTGGTGTTGGATTACAATAAATTATGTACTGTATTTTGAGATGTTATTTTCTAAATTTAAAAGAGTTTAGGTGAAACGTTTTTTTAATGTATTATTTACAGTAATACTGTTACAGTAATAATTTTTCTAAAAATCCCATTTTTTATTGTGTTTATTAGCTAAACTTTATTCACAGATTATGTACAGCTATCAATATACTCAGAACAAAGTCTAACAGAAGTTGTATTTTATTAATGTAGATGTCTGAACCCTCACCTACTGAAATCCTGCATATATGGAAATTTTTTGACAGTTTCCTGAAAAATGTTAGAGGTAGATGGGAGTCAACAGTAGATGGGAGTCAACTGTAATGACTAGAATTATTTTCATTAAGTGATACAAACCAAATACATGATGTTGCTGAAGGAAGTTCACAAGCACTCAAGATTGTTGAACTAACAAGACTTGTAATCTGTGAATATGATTAGCGTTGGTGGCTGGCCATTATTCTCTCAACAGACTATGAAAACTAAGAAGTGACTGTCACTTCCCTACACCAAGCTCGGCCAGCAGCTTCTTTTGTGTATCTAGCAAACTAAAACACTTTGGAAGTTCCACAAAACCGAATTTTATATAAAGCTCATACCAGGACTGCAACAGAACGTACCCACAATCTAAAAAAAATAACATGAGTTTTTTTTTTTCGCCCAAAAAAAAATGTCTTCAAGTCTAAATTTGTATTTAAGGCAATAATGAACATTTGCTCTTCACTGTAATTTTATTCTCTATACGTCTTGATGTAGCTCAAATAATCTCATTTATGTAATTATGTACAGTTTCCATTCAAACATAACTTTATTAATACAATAATGTTTTGGTCAAGTTGTTGTTATGCTGCTCAATGGGCATTGAAACATTCAGACTCCAACTTGAATTGTGTAACACACACACACACTTAAAACAACCAGGAATATATACAAATAGTTTCGTAATTTTCAATTATATTATTTATTTTCAAAAATGTTGTGTTTTGGTTATTACAATTTTTAATGTCAACAAAAGCTTATAAAATTCTAAACAAAATGTCACTCCCGCTTGCAGTATCTCAACTCTGACATGAGATAATTGAGATTTGGTATACACACATGCACAAAAAAGTTGAATTCGTGACAACTTTAAACCTCTGCAAAACAAAAACGATATTTGATAAAAAAAAATTTCATTCCAGTTTTAAAATCCTGCCTTATGGCTCTAAGTGTGCATAAACTATGAAAGATGACGTGTGATACTTTCAGGAACTGGCTGATGCTACGTCATGGCAAGAGCAAATTTTTGTTGTGCAGGCCTGCCATACATGGGATAAACTGGCTGGTTCAAGTTACTTACCAGTAGGGGCTCAACCAGAGTACAGTGTGGGTCGAGCTACCTGGCAACTAGGTACGAAGTAGAGTCCCAGTTTGGCTATGTGCTAGGTGGTGTAACTTAACTGGAGGTCACTTGTTTACCTGAGCTGGTACTCAATCAGCTTGGCTTTGGAGTTGGTCGAATAGACTGGTAGTGGTTTCTGGAGACATTGGAGGAGCTAGGTACTGCTGCGGCTGGAACTGCTGGTACTGGTCCGGACTGGGTTGGTGCTGCGATCTCCGCGGAACCAGGGGCAGGCTTCTTCCCCGCGGCGGAAAGCGGCAATAACTGGGTGTGCAGTCCCCGGCGTCTTCGTGGGTGCTGCCAAGAGAGGGAGGAAAGGAGTTGGGGGGTGAAACCCCACCAACTAGCAGACGGCTTGAGCTCAGTCCCAGGGTTTATCTTGGCAGAATGCCTTACTGGATAGGGTGCAGCCTCAGGTAGTTTTGTAAGTTACAGTGGCCTTTTTCTCCTGCAGATCCTTACCACCCCTTTAAGTAAAAACAAAAAGCATGTAGGGGTTCTATGGTTTGCCACATGAGAGGAGAGCAGGCAACTTTGGTCCCTAACTAAGCGTGTTCTGCCGCAGCAACGGCTGGGCCGACAGAGCTGTACCATTACCCCAACCAGCAATACAAGTGGTGCAGTGGTCGGAGGTCGAATTTTCTCTGGGTCGTCCAACAACAATTGCGGGTGTAGGCCCTAGGGCGGACAGGCCCAACCCAGAATCTGTCAAACACTTCCTCCGGCAACTAAAGTGGTGCAGTGGATGGAATGCAAACTGGCATGGTGGTCTAGTCTCCCTAAGGGTTGTATTGACTAGTGGCTGGGACTCTGCTGTTCCGATGCACAGGGTGCACCGAATAATTGGCAGTTGAGCGTGTGTGTGGTAAGAGTCCCTGATAGGGAGCTCGCAGTCCTACACAAGGGTGGTGTAAAACCCAGTCTTCCTGCTCCACTCTGGTGGGCGTGGCATCTACTGGGAATCTCAGTCACCTAAGGAAACGATAGTCTATAGTGAAAGTAGGTGAGAAACATTTTTATTCTAGGGAGGAATAAACACGATGGCCCATACTACCTCCTAAGTACCCCAAGATGACCGGAAGTCTACGCTACGCAGATTCCAGGAGAAGGTGACCTGGTTCTAGACCACGGGTTGGCAGTTCTGACTAGGTAGCTATTAACTTTCCCTATCTACTCTGTGCTGTGTCCTGAAGGGACTTGGGGGGGGGGGGGGGGGGGGCACTTTCTGAAGGGTCAAGGGGTAGCCGTTACCAGGGGCAATCGGATAGGGAGGGTTGACGACTTCTTCAGGGATGGCCGGGGGAGATCCTCTGCGAGGGTGCTGAAGAGCCTTTGGGTTGTCTAGGTGACGAAGAGCGGTCAGAGTACTCCAGCGCACGAGGTGGTGGAGCGAGTGGCCGGGTCTGATGTGGCTCTAATAAGAGCTGACGAACAACTGGCGATATTCTGCCATGCTCAGGTACAACTACGTCACCAGGGTCGTAGCAGCGTACCTAGCAGCATTCCTTCTCACTGGGTAACTGACAAGCTCAAATTAAAATGTGGATCTTTCGAGGTATGTAGTGCTTAATGCAACTATTTCATCCTTTCCTTAACCCTGTGATGAGACAAGAAAGGTTTTTATATTCGCAGACATTCCTCACTTACTTAAACTTAACAGAAATCACTTTCTAGATTAGGGTTTTAAATACACCCGAAAAAATACAAAAACCTTGTCATCAAAAACTTCTGCATATGACCCTTCAAGATCTTAAGCTTACTTACAAATTTTTTCAACAGCATTTAGACGTTTCAAGAACACAAAGACAGAAAGTAAAGAGAGCTGCGTAGCTTCTGTCAAATAAAGCTGTCAAGTAAAGCGTTAGAATTACTTGGTAGAAAGCACGTTGGAAAGCTACAGCACGTTTTTAACGACTGATTCAGTATTCTAAACAGCTGATACCCTTTTAACACAGACAAAAGCAAGCTTGCATACGGATTATACCAACTAGAAGCAGACAAAATTTTGTCAGAAATGGATCAATGTATATGCTTAGTACGAGTGATCGGCCACGGGAATGAGATGCCATTTCAGTTAGGAATTTGTGTCACAAAAAACTCTTTAAAGAATTTGTTTCGTTAATTGAAGGGAAAATACGGAACCACTTATATACCAACTGATAAATCAAATAAATACGTACTTGAAAATTTATTTTTTATATAAGAAGTATGGGATGTGCAAACGACCCCCCAACACCACACCACTTGATTTCATGTACAGAAAGCGATGGTATGTACTGGAAAAGCATTTCATATCTGTATTTACAAGAAACCGCAATACCACAGACAATAATGAAGAAGAGTATCTGGCAAAAATAAGTGATCTTTCAAAGGCAGATGAGTCACGAACAAAGAGAACAATGAATCAAATTGCATTCCCTGGGCCTGTGTAGGCATTTATCACTATGAAAACACACGTACGTACATTTGCATAAAATTAATTAATAAAAACTTACTAGTAGAGTCAATGCAATTAGGAGGAAAGTAATAAAAAAAAAAAAAAGAAATTATAACAAATAATTTTACAATTAAACCTACTAAACTGGATATAACTAATAAAAAAATGCTATTTTAGTAACTGTACCTGATGTTTGACGCACGTCATCTTCAATAATAATAAACAACTGCTACTCATCAGTGCAACTGCATCTTTGGCAGTTTGTATGACGAGTCAAAATGCAGCCGCCTACAAGATTGTTGTCTCTGCCGGCCCGGGACAGACGTCCCAATAATAATTTATTATTTCATCCCATGAGCCACTGAGACCATACAAGAGGTCCGGGGCGAGTACAGCAGTGTGCTGCGGGATGCCGCCACATGCAAGATGCCTAGATCCCACTGCTCTCCACTATGCCACACGCACAAAGGATCTAGGTGCTGGGCTTGCACCTGCTAACCCCCTCTCCAGATGCCCTATGCCAGTAAAGGAAGGGATGGCCGAGGAGTATATAAGAAGATGACATCCCGGCCTCCAGATCGTCAGTTCTGCTTCAGTTCTCAATTGACTCTCTTGAGCTCTCATCGCTCCAGCTATTGGTGACGAAACTCAAACCTCTCCTTGTAATTCACTGCTCACCTCATGGAGCCAAAGATCCTCTCCAGAGCACCGAAGGAAGAACCAGTGGCATCGACAGCTACACACTTCGACACGTTCGGTCCCTTATGGACAACCCGAGAGTAGAGCTCGCCCCACGGTTTAACATTATGCTACATGCATCAGCAACTGCCTCTCCTAATAGTTTTGCGCAGGGCGCCTTCCCCTGTTTTAAGATAGGGTGTTTAACCTTCCACCTAGCCCGTGGGGAATTAGGAGATAGCACCTCTGCCATCTGTGTTTATTTCCTTACAGTCAATAAACACCGATCTTACCAGATCTCTTGACATTCACTCAGAGCTCCTTCCTTGTGTCATATCAGAGTGACACTAAGATATCGTCCCCTGGAAGTTGGCTTGCCAGCTCAACGTCGTCCCCACCTCACCGCTCACTTTGTGGTGCAGAGGAGGGGATCTTCTTGGAGTCTGAGGATACCAGTGACCACTGGACACTCACCTCACCAGTATTGGAAGGCCACTCGTTCCTTGCACAGAATGGTAGAGCCACAACACTAGGTACGCTCCCAGTGGGATAGGCGTGCCGACCAGGGTGCTCAACACTCACCGCTCACTGGTGGTGCTGAGAGGGTTGCATTCTGGTGTAGGGAAACCTACCCCAGTGGGACCATACAGTGCAGTTCCCGCAACCATCACCCCACAGCTCGCACCTTCTCTACCTGGTAGAGGAGTCCAGAATGAAGGTGTTGGTGGCAGTAATTTGCACCTACACGTGGACATATACTCATCAACTGCCTACCTCCTGGAGACCTGATTTTTGTGCCTAATGCCTTACACCCGTAAGGCGGGGGGGTTGAGAGAAGGCCCAAGAAGGCGAGAGCTATCTCCGAAAATCCCCAGGGTTTACGAATCCTTCCTAGCAGGTTCGGGCTGCTTAGTCCGCATGAGTAAGCTGCATTACTGAGACGTCTCACCGTACCAGCACCCACCGTCTCACCCACGGACTTGTACGAACCACCCACCAAGGTCACTGAAGGATACTACCCTATAGTGCAAGAGGCACTGTTCGGCGCAAGGTCCACCAGCGCACCGGAACTGCAGCCAAGTAACACACCAGCACATACAACCCCTCGGTCGACTGCTACTCTGGTAGAGGGAACAGAGGCAGTAACGGCATGTACCGAACCACCTCATCACATAAAGATTATCGAGCCTGACTTTGTTCCTAGTTCGATCCACGAGACCCATGTTGTACACACGGAGGGGCCCCCGTGCCACACCTGAATAAACCGCCTTGAGAATGTGACTAGCCTAGCATCGAGTAAGTCAACCAGGACAGGGACAGTCAGTCAGCCAGGACTGTCACGCAGTACATACAGTAATTTCAGCCACTTTCATGAAAATGATTGTGTAACGTTTAGTATTAATTTCAATAAACTGTATGTTCTTAACAGCACTTTTCTGATTATCTGTATATTTCAGACAGGAACTTTGATGAAAATGTATCATATACAAAATAAAAATGAAGTTCCTTGAATTTTTGTACTTTTTTTTTAGAACTATTACTTTAAAAATGTAATATATTTGCCAATCAAACAATGCCCTTAAGTACGCTTACCCTAAAATAATCCAATAGTTAAAAACACTATATACTTGGTACTAATAAGTAAGAATATGTGCGCAAAGAATAGTGGTGTCAGGTATCAATGTTGTATTACAACGTTAGTAGAATTATGTCAATCATATTCATTTAAAAAGCGAACTCTTTCATCTGGTTTATGTAAATGTTGTAATTTAACATGATCTTGTGTATCGTTGCTACCCAGTCTTTAAATGCAGGTCTTAATTCAATACCATCTGTTTTTAATGACACACTGCATTTATTTACAAGTAAGATGTAAATATTAATTTATGTCAACTATTTTAATATTGTACAAAAAATAATGTGTATGCTTTGCTTGAAAACCTAAAGAAGATATGTTTACATTTCAATACCCGGCATGGTGTGGCGGCAGTGCGAAAGGCACCAATATGCAGGCATATCTCCGTGCTTTTCTCAACTTCCATAAATATAACACATCATCTGACGAAAACTATTCCACGTGGTGTATTGCAGGTTTTTACAAAATTACGTGAACTGTTCTGGGCAAGTTTTGAAGCACACCGCAAGTTTAATAAATGAAAGTATTAGACATCATATATTATTTTAATAACATCATGCACACCAAGTTAAAATTACAATTTGTCTTATGTAAAACACATTTTTTTTAAATGGCAAAGCACAACAGACACATATGTTAAACATGAATATTTAGTATAGTCCTACTCTCCAGTAAAGAAACTAAAATATGAAGGGATTTTTACGCATTAGTTATTTCATAACAACAGCTTCAGGGAAGGTGCGTCCACCGCTGCCAGGAAATGCTTCTGAGTTATAACCGCAAGTGCGACCCAGGTGACGGGATGTGCAGAAACGTTTGAAGTTGTCAACCAGTTGAGTTCACCTCCTAGGAAGTTTCCATACATTTCTAATATTGGGCCCTACAGATGTAGACTACCCTATATCACTATTACACTCCAAAGTGTAACTAAACATATTTAGGCACTGCTGTCTCTCTTGTGATGGTGGTAAAAACTAAATTAAATAATATTTTGTACATATGCTACCCAATATTATCGTTGTATGTCGCAGAAAAAAATCAGGAGTCAACAAAGCACTGCAGTGTTATATGTCTAACTGTTTATTCAGTTACCACGCAAGGATTCTGTGAACTTTCATAATTTTGAAATTAGTTTTGCTTTGGTATGGAAGCCACCTTAACAAAAGAAAAGTATTACTAAGCAAAAACTTATTAAATAACATTCTCTTATACTTCTAATTCCAACTTACTATAAGAAAAGTTGAAACACACATTTTTCAGACAAGTGAAAGCAAACTAACAAACATAGGCTAAAGCACAAGGGAAAGTAATTACATGGTGACATTTGCATATGTGTATGTAATGTAACATATATTGTAAACTAATAAAATATGACTACAGTAATCATTTGAAATGAATATCAATAAATGCAAAAAAGGGTGAATTTCCGTTAATTTCTGAGCTCAGATATTCAGATTTAAAAACAGAACTAATTCAAAACACTCAGGCTGAGAGTAAAAATTTAGAACTTTTTTTCTTAATTCTTGCAATCAATAATCCACTGAAACCATAGTTATCCAGCAGGGAGGAGATTGCAGATCCTGTTTCAGTGCCATTGCTCCATTACAATATGAAAAACAGGCCAATTTTTGTAAAAATGTAACCCTAGGATGTTCAAATGGCCTCTTATCAGGCACTACAGAAACATTGTGCCCAAACCCACCACATTCGTGACAGCATCTAGTGCAACTACTTGCCACCATATATGCTCAACCCTCTTAATTACGTCCTATAACATGTCCAAGGATGTGATATATTTTCAGATGATTTATTACTAGTAATGTTACAGTTAAAGAGCTTTCAATGGTTTACATAACGTTTCCTGCAAGATTTAAATTAAGAAATCATATAATAAATCCTAACAACATAATATTATCATTGTATTCACAAAGTTAATAGGCAAATTTTCATGGTTATGGTAACAAAGTCTGTAAACTCAGTGGTTTCGCACTCGTGGTTACTTTGTTGCTTGTAAACACACTGTAAACAGTTTGCCGGTACCTCTCACATTTGGCTATCATAGTCGGGGGGAGGCTAACATGGTTTGTTAACTGGTGGATTTTTTTAAATTTGTTGCTGTACTTGCGTTTATTTTTCAATGCTTTAGCGCTTTATACAATTTTTCCGTTGGACAGAATTTTTTATTTATTTCATGGAATGATTTGTGTACCTGAGAATAGGAATGAACATTTCTGTACAGCACTGCACAGTGGGACAGAAACCAATTATAGCTGGAAAACTTTCAGTCGAGACAAGTAATCTGTGTCATACTTTACATATTGCAATTCATCTAGCATAAATGAAAGTTTACTAATCTGAATTTTTTGTGACTTGTGCCGTACCAAGGACCACAAGACAAGAATATTCAATTAAACACATACATCAGGATAGCAGACAATTTATTTGTTTTTTCCGCCTTGCAATGTTCATACACCATCATAATATTCGTAAACATAATGCACTTCCAAATATTCAAAACTGTTTAACAACTGCATTTGCAAAAGTAGAAACAGTTCAATCATTTCATGATATTAAGATTAGAATTCATCTTATGTTTATTTTCAGGTACTTCATTTCGTTAACCAACACAGACATTAAAAATACACAACATACTCTCACTATTTTGGATACAATTAAATTAATCAAAAAGTTACACTTTATATAGATTCTTGGGTACTGAACATTATCAAAATTTTACTGTGCATTACTGTCTTAAGGTGAATCACACTCATAAAGAGACTTTGAAATTCTAGGCTATCTTTTGCCTAATTACGTAATACCTTTGCGTGGCCAGCCAAAATTCATTATAATTCATAGACAAAAGTGTGAATACTAGACCAATGTTTTCAAAAACAAACCCTAGGCATCAGCAATAATATTACACACTCTGAATCAATCATAGTTTAGGCCACGCCTTACAATGCGTGCTTCTACAATTACCCAAAAAATAAAACATACAAATAAAAAGAAGCACTCCAGCACATAAAACTCACATTCAATGTTATGCACAATACCATGCGCATCACCAGCGTTAATTACCCATTCAATAAATAATCATATAAATGTGTACAAGTATATTTTGAAAGCTGCGCACACGTGCGTAAAATATCTTCCCATTAAACACAGGGATTCAAACCATCCCATAAAATTCAACATTCCAAGGTCCACATACCATACAGTTCATATTCAAATTGACCGAATATGCATAATTTCTACAACTACTATATTTGTGGCCTTCTGAATCAATAGTTTGTGACACGTCACTAGGTGTTATCTCGTAACAAACATATTATTCAGCATTCAATTAACAGGGGATTAGAGTCCCAATGACATTTAGCAATTTTTAGAGATCTTACATGAGTGCTTAGACATTCCCGAACGCACGTGGTATCAATTTATTTCCAACCCCGTGGGGAACGAGGAGTATAAATTATGATAAAGAAAAGAAATAGCAAAGCATAACACTTAAACATGCCAGCCGCAAACTAAACACGTGTCTAAGAACTAACTAGCAAAATTGCCTAGCATTTCCTCGGACATTTACTGAATGCCCACAAAATTAACAACTCAAGTAAGCTGAAGTAAGTACTCACTGAACACATTTATCATGCTCAAGCCACACTAGGCTCATCCTGAACCTAGACGTTAATTGAACACACATTACCATGACAAAAAACGGAACTCACCAAAAAATATAGCTCGGCTGAGGGCTCGAAAACTCACAATCCACCACACTGGCAGATTAATTGCTGCAATTCGCCATCAACTGTAGCTGACAACACTGCACCATCGTTCCCCAGGTGGATCATCCAGAGTAGACTGGTTAATGAAGGCACCATGGCAGAAGTTTCCCAAAATGGTCAGCTTACACTCTCTCACATTGTCGCACAACTAAACTGGTAATGAAGTAAACCTATCTGTCGGAGTAGGAAGGCGTAAGCAGTAAGAAGGAAGAGAGGGGAAGTGCACAGGCTAAAGTAGACAACCTAAAGCAGAGAAAGGAGGGGAAGGTCGGGAGTAGGGAGCAGAGGGAGAATTCGGGAGGGAGAAGTTGGCCAAGGAGCATAAATGTGACCACAGAGTCAATAAAAAAGTCCGGCGACGAGTGTTAGTGTCGCAGGCGACTGGCGCTAGCATCGAAGACTGTCACTGTCATGTGTCAAGACACAAACAGCTCAACACTTATGGTTTAGTAAGCATTACAATGTTAGTATGTGTTGAACAAGTAGTGTGCAAGGGATTTCAGTCTGCGATAAAACAGCAAAGAACAAGCCAATTCTTTTCATCTAGTCTTAAATTATTACCACGGGGTTAGGTAATTTTGTTTTTGATACTAGATCAGTACCCTCAATAGCATTTATTCCATTACAATGCATCTAATTAGACCTATGATAAAGTAATAATAATGTAATGTAGTATTTTGGCGCGTAAAGGCAGTGTGCATGTATAGGCTGCATCACAAGTTTTTGATGAATAATTAGGGATAATTAATATTTCAAGTATAGGCTGCACTGAATTTTTGTATTCCTGTAAATATTGTTTTAAGTCACAATTCTGTACAAACATTAGTGACACAAATTTGTGTTATATTGCAATGTTTATGAATATACATGGCAGAATTACTATTCCACAGATGGTAACATGACTTGAGAAAGCAAAACTAGGGAACCATCCTGAAAAAAATGGTGTTTCATCAATGTGCATTTGTAGACCTGCAGCAGGAGTGTAAGTTATATTTCTTTTGTAAAGCAGAGAAATTATTTTCTCACGTACAACATATATGGCTGAGCTCCCCAACATGTATTCCTTCAAGAATTAAAACATTAAAATGTATTGTATGTTGACAAATTTCTAAATATGTTTTGGGGAAGGAAATTTGAAAAAAAATAAAAAATTTGGGCCTTTATCTTGTATATAAGTTCCACCCCACTATTCGTAGTCATTTTTTGTGCAAATGTGTGGCCTATACACACCGAAATACAGTATTCCTAATATTTATGTAGAGATTTATTAAAATTTTTTTAATCTGTGCCTTGTATATAGTACCATTATATAGCCTAAAAAGTGAAGTTCAAATCCCAATTTAAAGCAAGTGCCCATACTTACCTCCTTTGTAAAGAAATATTTGTTTTAAACAGACACGCATCCACCAATGTTGCATGTGTATACAAAGATGAGAACATTTTAATGTGGTACCCGGCAGTAAACCATCTATCTTAGCATCACATGATCATCTAGTATGGAAACATGAAACGTTAGACTGTTTTAAAGAAATGGTAAGGAGGAAAAGCACATTAATTACTTTTGTGTGATTTTAAGGAATAAAACATAAAAACAATGCAACAGCAAGAAGATGGATGGGGAAGTATATATCGTAAGGGCCACACATGATATCCTTCACTAATACACCTTGTTCAGCATCCTGTGATGTTCTTTAAACTGTATTTGTCATCACTACTGGCACTGCAATGCACATAGCACCACATAATCAAGTTATACATTATTTTTGTGTCAGCACTACTGCTAGGGTCGTGTGCGTTGGCAGGGTTAGTGTGCCGCACAGTCCTCCTTCTGGTTGAGAAGAGTGGAGGGGGGGAAGGGAGAAGATTAATTTTAAAAAATAGTAACTCAAAATGAATTATATCCGGTATGTATGAGCGCTGATTCTCTCTTCAATTATTAGCTAAGTGAGCTTCCTACGGAAGAATCTCTGACTTGTTATTTGGAAGTGTCAGTCTGCAGCAAACCCTGAAAATATGTCCGGTACAGATTCAAGAGAGCTATTCAAACAAATTTAGAGCTTACTAGGAAAAACATGGGCAAAGATACTTGGTCATGAATGAATGGCTTGGAAAAGAATACAGTAGTTTTTTTCTCAAAACTGAAAACATTGACACATGCAGCTTATATGAGTTATACTAAACACGACTGCGACTCATCCTAACGTGTTACATCTACCAGGATCCACAACCATAGATGGCTACAGGATTGTTTCCGTGCAGGGACAGTTACAGACACGTGGTATTTTCCTGATGTACCAGACCCAACTTCGTCTCACTACTCATGTAGTATCTACGTATTCTGAGGAAGGGTAGAACCCAACATGTGAAACAAGCTTTGTTCCCAGCAGCCACGGAACATGTCAGCCTCCCTAAATCACCTGCTAGACAGAGTCTCGCCAAGCCTTCCAAAGACGGCAGAGCGCTGCCGAGCACCCAAAGTCAAATAGTCAAGCGCAAGGGTAGTTAAACCACCCCACTCACACCAAGGCAGATGTCACACCTCCCACTCCAACCCAGGCATGGGCCGGCCAAGCGCACAATATAAATCAGTGCGCGACTGAAAACACAAGTAGTATTCTCCAGTAGCTCGCCTCAACACTTCGGTGCTGGGGCCCTCACGGTCCTCTTCAAGAGCTTCCAGTTCTTCAGCGACCACCAGTGGCTGCGCCACCAACCACCTGGAGCTCCAGAGGCCTCTACCACTTCTACCAGAAGCTCCAAAGACTTCAACCACCACCAGCTTCCATAAGAACAAGCTCTCCAGAAGCCTGCTGGACCTCACTCCACACTTCCGGTGTTGATCCTCGTGGTTCAAGAGCTGCCGGTAAGTGGCAACTACACCCGTTGCCCTTCTGGTAGTGGCGCCAATTGTAATGTCTCGTCTAGACAAGTCCCGGTTAGAGTAACTGCATCATAGTTGTTTTCATAGCCGTCTAAGTTATTATATATTTGAATAGTCTAGGAGCATAGTTTACTACCGTATGCACTTTGCTTACTAATAGGTACAAGTCACCAGTATTTATTATTTATAATAAATACCATTTTAGCCTACAGTGAAAGTAAATTTGTTTACATGTAAATCCTGCCAGATACTAGGAACTCTACTTCTAGACGGAGCAAGCAAGTGACCGAATGTGATAACATTACGAACCATAGTGTAGGACTGCACATCCCCTTCAGAAATCTGCATGTCAGCAAACACGCATAACTTTTGATGGCCACCCGTTCTGTGCACCCTGGTGTACAGAAAGGCAGAGTCCGAACCACTAGGTACACCTCCATCAGGAACAGGACAGCCACCTCAGGTTGTATTGCTGATCGGAGCGCAGAGGGTGCCGGCAGGGATATTTGCCTGGGACTGGAGGCCCGACTGTGACTGGACCTCACCCTGACAGAAGTAGGAAGATGGTCCATACAACCTACCGCTCTAGGTTTGTGCGCCAAGGCGCAGAACCGTAGGAGCACAAGGTTCGCGCCGTCAACTGCTGTTGGGCTCTACACTTAGCAAGAGTACCGTCAATTGCTTGCACTGACAAAGTAAGTTAAGTATCAATACTGCCTCTATGTCCTTTGGGAAGAGGCACAGTGGTCAAAGGAAGGAGAAAAAGGAGAAGTTCTTTGCTTCTAAGCGAGTATGTACAAACAACCAATCCATACTTGGTGAAGATAACTCACAGGAACTGACTCAGAACACCTGTCACCTGGAGAGGCTGTCCTCTTCAGACAGTACCCCAGTTTATTTCCCCTTGCACACTAGACTTGGCATTGAGCCACATCCTGCAGTATGAGCACTAGTCACTGGACATGACATGTTGGATATTGCCAACTCGTTCTGTGGAAGCAGTGCAGCCGTCAACTGGAGCCAGATACCTGACCTCTCCATACAGCATCTCATCAACTAGCACCACCCAGTCAACTGCTGGCCCCAGCCGGCCTACCTCTACACCGGAACTCAGGAGATCGGGCTAAGGTGGTAGTAAGAAATATTATGGTACTGCCCACAGCAGACTTTGTACCAAACCGCTAGCCTACTCGACAAGTGCTAGTCTCTAGTAGAAAGTCGACTCAATCACAGTAACTGAGTATCCGAGCACGTCTGACCTAGCGCTCACCAGAAGTAACATTGACTAGTCTAAGCGACACGCGTCAACTTTGTAACAAAAATAATGAAAGAGGAAATGTAAAATATAAATGTTACATGTAGGAAAATGACAGAATGTTCACATACAAGAATTGGAAAATAGCACATTAAATGAAAAACCACTCACAAGCATAGCACTATATACACTATCTGATCAAAATCATCTGGACATCCACAGGGAACTGTCCTATAAGTGATCCTCGGATATATTGCCCAGAAATGGACATTACTTGAAATATGAAGTGGTCTTTATTACAGTTTTAACCCTACAGTTCTAACCCTGCAGGGAAGACACGTCAACCATGTTTTGGAACATCTCAGAGGGAATTAATACAATTTTCCTGCAGCACTACAGCAAGTGTAGTAAGCAGTATGGGTCATTGGAGTCTAGTCTAACAGCAATCACTATTACAGTACATCTCAGACATGTTCTATTGGAGTGAAGTCTGGACTCTGGGCTGTCCAGTCCATTTCGGGAACACTATTATCAACAAAAAACCACTCACGAACAGAACATGCTTTATGAAAGTAAGCAGTGTCATGCTGAAACACATAATTATCTTCAAACTAGTCTTCTACTGTACACAACATGCAGCCAATCAAAATATCCTTACAGCCTTTGCAAAAAAAAAAAAAATTATCACCATGAACACATTGCTCTAGAACAAAGACCACAAAGTACCGTCATAGCCTGACATGTGCTCCATTTGTGTTTAATGCAGTTTACCTGTACGGATGTGTCACTAGGAAGCGTATGTGTCTTTCTATCATTCATAGCTACAAGTCACCAAATAAGGTTTTTACTGGCAGTGTGAACATAGATAGTCACAGAGCCAAGTTCAGTTAACACGCAACATGCCCCAACGGCACATTCAACAAGCTTTTACTCAGCTGGATGAGTTTGAGGGAGGCTACATCATCGGCCTCCAAGAAGCAGGTTGGATGATTTGGCAAACTGCTGATCACTTGAACCGTTCTGCCTATACTGTGAGTGTGTTGGATGCATGAGAACAGGTGGGTCGAGAAGGCTAGGGTCGAACCCCACAGACTACCCTCATGAAGGATCATTTCAATGTGTGACAGGCTGTAAGCACTCCACAGGCATCACTGCGCACCATCCATGGTCATGTCACAGCAGCTACGGACATGCAGGTGTCCACAAGTACCATATCCAGGCAGCTAGCAGAGCAGGATCTGTCATCATGAAATGCCTTACGACATCTACCATTAGAACCTACACATTTCTGAGCACGTGAGACCGTCTGTCAGGAATGGGCAGCATGGCAGCTTGCAGATTGGCAAAAAGTGGTGTTCACAGACGATTAATCATGGTTCTGTCTGGATACAGACAACCGTCGAATTTGAGTCTAGAGATGTCCTGGCCAGCACTGTGATACACGCTTCATTATTAAGCGGCAAACTGCCCCTACG
Source organism: Dryococelus australis (assembly GCA_029891345.1). Lineage (NCBI taxonomy): Eukaryota > Metazoa > Arthropoda > Insecta > Phasmatodea > Phasmatidae > Dryococelus > Dryococelus australis. The sequence continues at coordinate 153,208,124 of CM056994.1, forward strand.
AGAGGTGTCATGGTAAGGGGTGCCATTTTCTACGATTCCTGCAACCCACTGGTGGTGCCTGTAAGAACCGTGAGGGCATGGCGATACGTCCAGGATATTCTGCAACAATGTGCACTGCCCTTCTTGGTGAAGCTTGACATCCCCATTTTTTAGCAGAACAATGCCCAGTCTCACACAGCACTGGCATCTATGGACTGGCTTGACGATAGCAGCATGTATCCTAGTCCAACAAGGTCCCCAGACCTTTCGCCCATCGAGAATGTCTGGGACCATATTGAAATGCAACAATGGCGGATTTGGCAGGTTAGTTGCGCCAGCTGTGGAGAGGTCTTCTTCAGGAGAAAATCTAACGTCTGTATACCTCTATGTCTGACTATCGCTCCCTCTCTCCATGCTACAGGTGATTGAACACCGTACTAAATACATCACACAAGTGTTGGTCTCCTGCAATACATGCTTGGTGTGGTACAATATTTTGGTATTTTCTTACACATACTACCACGTTCTGTGCGTGTACCCTGTGAGGGCACCTTTAAGGTAATAGATTTTTTTTTGCAAATGGGTGTATTATGAGAGGACCAAGTCTCTTCCATGAAGAAAACCCCACACTCATCTCCCTTTGCCAAATTGCAACATGGGCACTATACAGACTGGCAGGTAGTGTTAACCTGGCATTCGCCACACCCAAGCACTCCCATCGAACTGCTACATGGTATAGCATGATTCATCACTCTAAATCCCATGTCTCCAGTCCACATTCCAGTGGCAAAGTTCTTTACACCACCAAACATGGTTCTACACATCAACACATGAAACGTGCTGTTTATGGACAGTTGCCTGAGCTCTGAACCACAGTCCTCATAACCCCCGGCATACAGTCACGTTGCTAGCTGCACAATTAGTGGCAATGCTGAATTCATAATTGTGAGTATTACATGGTGACATGCAATATTCCCTTACCTCTTTTTTCCAATGTTCACGGTTCCTGTCTATTACACGTGGCCTACCCAGTCATGGTTTTGTTGTGGTAGTGCGTTCCCATTTTCTCTTCATAATCACATCTCTGACATGTTCAAAGTCACCAAGCTCCCTTGCTCCACCCATACTGCTTGTATTGCATAGCATTGACTAACATCAAACCCTCCACCTTCTTTGATAGCGGCAGCGGTGGTCATAGTGACAACTACGTATGGATTTACATTTACAGAGGAAGGTCTGGGTACTTTTGATCATATAGTGTAAGAACAATATTTATAGAGCACTAATAAAGGGTAATATTTTATATACATACTATAAGAATACAATCTGTACAAACAGAATTATAAGAAATTTAACATTTTGAACAAATAACTGAAGTTACCTTGGATTTCCCCAACGCATGATAATAGTGCGCTGTCTGGATGATGTTCCTCCTGCTTGTCCTATCTTGAATAGCAGGTGCATACATCAGTTCAAAAAACAATCCACGCTCAGTTGCCAAATTGTAGAACTTTCGAGTGCACCTGACCAACTTATCTTCTGGATGGAATGAAATTATGTCTGCTTCAAATGTTGTACAGACATGCTGAAAACCCACAAATATTGAATAAAATAATATAACTTACCAAAAAAAAAAAACCATACAAAAAAAGAATTTAGAATGTTAAAGTAAACTTCTAAAACATAGTTATTGTCTATTTCATGTAAGTGGGGTAAATTATGACAGTTCTAGAAAAGTAGCATGGCCCCAATTTATCCTTCCACCACTGCTGTTTTGTCACAGAAGAAAATGATGTGCGTAAACAAATGTTTTGAGTCCAATCCACACATGCATTTTCCTCCTTCCTTGTGTTCTATGTAATGGCAGGCGCTGAAAATCTGATGGTAGCTAACTTCTGTCCAGTAATTAATTCAGGACATTACAGCTAGGTTGGCATTCCAACTTCTTTTATTTTTGTAACTACCAAGTTAAATTTGTTGGGGTTCCATTTATTTATTTCAAAGGAAACAGGATACAATTACAAAAGGGGGGGTTTAGTTTTATGTCTTTCGTGAGACTGCTTTATTTTGATGTTCTTACGAGTGTGTTGCATTTTGAGTTGCATATTGTTTGGATGGAGCAATGAAAAATTTTGCTCGCATGGAAATAACATTTAAATTATTTAACTTAAAAAATTTTAACTTTCATGAAAAAACAAAAGGCGATACATACGTCGCTATTCGTATTTGTACAGATGCAACAATATATATACGCACACACTTTGACCGAAGTTCACCTTACATTTGTTGAATTTACAATATAGACAAATAAACAAATATTATTCACTCACCACAAAAGTGTGAAAAGTGGTGCTTTTTCAAGTCACATGCATTTCAATAATTCTGTTAACGACTTACAAATACATTTTAAAAACACACTAACTTACTGTTTGTAAAATTTGCAACTTCTTCAAGACTTTTTTTATGGCAACCCTTGCCAAGTTTACTTCACTAAAATCACGTTTGTTCATCACTACCATTAAATAATTTATTTGTAGAATCATTCTGAAAAATCATCACTGCGCACTTTTCGTGATACAAACAAACTTACACTTAGATATGTAAATTATATTACTGTCACTTCATTGAGGAAGGCGGTAAAGAAAATTATGGAAGGGACACAATAAACAAGTGCCGATAATGTTACATTTCACTAAAGAAAACGCACAATGGTACTTACAACCAACTATGCTTGAAAAAAAGCAAATAAAAAAATTATTAACTACCGATTAAATATTCCGACAAAACCAAAGGCCGTTTACGCATTCACCGGGCAGGAAACTGTAAACATTAGCATGGCTAGCCATTGGCTGGAAACGTTTACTGTTCGTACGTGTCGACATACTCTGTCATAAATGCTAAACATATTTTTAAAGCCCAGTCACTAATAGCCAAGAAAATATAATATTGCTTTAAAAACATAATTCAAACCATAAATGTCGTAACTATAATTAAGATTTTAAATTACAACTTTTAGTTCTGAGTACTATTTTCATCCAAGTCATCATAAAAATAGCCAACTTAACAATACGGATCACGCAGAAGTTCATCAGCTGATACAACACTGTACCAATGAGAGTATTTATCGTTTACATAGAGTGTAGGTTGGTCACATTGTCTTATCAGATTTTACCCCACTTATATGAAATGTACAATAACCAACAGTAACAATAAACGGAATGATACATGCTTACAAGTTAAAGTTTCATGTGCATTTACTAAAATCACTAAGTTTATTAAGAGAATGATTTTTGCTCAAAAATTACTTGTGTACATACACTGTGATTAGTGTTTTTCTTCTTAGTCAATGGCTATAGTTATAACCGGTTATACTATATTTTGTATTTTGTAATTTTTACTATAGGCATACTTCATACAAATGGAGAGAGTTTGAACAACTATTTAAATATTTCAGTGCTGAAGGTGAATTTGGTTATGCAAGGAAGGAAGAAGAAACTTATTTTGACAATGCAGACAGCTAACATTGAACGAAAAAAGTAAAAAGTCTCATCACATAAAAACTGATGCCATCAGGTGAGACACGAGATGAACTATGACACAAATACTCACTGGTAATTTGGGTGCCAGCAGTGCTTCCCAATCACCGCACTATTGAGACTCAGAGTTCTCAGGGATGCTGTGGTTTCTGTGTGTCTGTCTCACCCGTGCGTACTTACAAACACGTAGGCAATACTAAACTTTTACTAAACATCATTGGAATAAACACTGAATAAAATATATGTGGCTAGGACACTGTCACTACTGAATAAAAGAATTATGTTCACTGTACACATGTTTTTATTGTTATTACGCATACACATTAACATGCCAATGAAATGATTATCTCGGTCATGACTAGCCAATTCTGATTGGGTGCTCCCCAGCCCGTAATTACTCTAGCACACACCTAAATGGATGATCTCATCGAGGTGCGTGAAAGCACAGCCTTCACAAAGAAAGAGGGCCGACAGCCGCTAGGGTGGACTGATGGTTTTCCCTGAAGACAGGACACTGTGAATTACAAATGAAACCCTTAATACATATTAACACGTGTGATTACTCTGCATCATTAACGCAAACTCATCGGGGCTCGTTTTCCCGCACGTGGGTAGTGTGGTGACGGCCTATACACAGATCGGCTTTGATGGTAGTAATTGCACCGTACACTAATTACAAAATTACATAAACCCTTGAATGATACATGAAACAAGATGGGACACAAGATCAATATTCACAATAAACACACACATGTGAAAACAAGCTTAGATGGCGTGGATGCCATTGGATGAAGTTCGTAGTGGACTACGTGGTGCAGGTGAAATTCAATATTTCTGTGTGGAAACTACAAATGAAAGTCAGAAAAAAGATTATTCTTGCTGAGAAAATTATTCTCTTTACAATTGCAATGGTTAAAGGCTTGTAACATGCCTGATGGCGGTAAAATCAAACATTACTGTGACCACATGGTCTAGTACAAAAGCATCAATTTACATGAAAAATACATTGAACCCTGAATAAAATTGACACAGAACACTGAAATAAATTATTGCACATACGATGTTACATAAATAAGCTCTCAAAACGCAACAATAGCGTATACAAACACTTGGCGTCGGTTGGCCATGTATTTATACGTGATGTTGCTGTAAAATATTAAAACATGAAAATTACCCTCAAATACATACGTAAAAATAAAGCTCTTAAAATTGCATGTAGCAATAACACAGAAGTTACAATGAAATGCCATAAACATAGGTGGATGGCGCTTGATTCAATTTGCGCGGGTCGCGTGACCTCTCCGATATATTTCTCCTCCTTCTCCTCGATTAAGTTAAAAATACCGCAAGGGTGCAATAAATTAATAAAACGGAAGCATACTGCTCAGGAAAATGTCTGGCAAAAACATACGCAAGCAATGGTTAACCGGTAAACTAAATTAACTATGGAAACCTAAATCAGTGAACAAAAGTTGTAGTGCGCACGTGACAGTGTCTTACATCGCCAGCTCTCCTCAACAGACTGTCCAGATACAAGCGTCGTATGGACCCATGGCCACCTACGGAGTTCACATAAACGGAAGTGCTACGCAAGCTGAGTAAAAGATTTTATTATTGAAAATAAAACGGCACAAATTAAATTAAATATTGTTTTAAATTTCTTATGAATTTCAATATTATTTTAGTGTCTCTTTATGACGGCGTTCATACCGGATTATTAAGTGTTCTTAATCTCGGTGTTGCGGGCACTTTGAATTTTATAACCAAACAATTTAAAATTAGTACAAAAACTTTATAACATTTTTTAGACATATTAAACACTGCAAAGACAATATAACATATTTAACAGTGAAAATAACATTTTTACGAAAGTTCAAAATTAGTGGCCTCTTTGTGCATGTGCAGGACACGTGACACGTGCTTGGTGAGCGCCGTCATGGGCTCTAGCGCCGCTGGCTGTTAGCCGGTGTCAAAACATAAGCAACAGCATTAACATCATTAATTATCTTGGTTGCTCAACGTCATTAAATTCTATAAGCAACATAGAAACACATCTTAGAACACATTATATAACAGTTTGTTTTGTTAATAAATATGAGCATAATTATATTTTCTCGATTTACAATAATATATAAAAACTGAATATTAGGCCTATATAGCAATGAGCATGCAGTTTTCACTAAAATATTCAGCATAATATTTGTGACCAACAAGCATGTTCATCACACAAACAAAATCATTCTCAGAGCACACTGCTAAAGTTTTCGTAGTCCCTTAGGTACTGCAAACTAAAGGCTGCTCATGGTTAGATGAGCACTTTAAAATCCCTAAAAAATGTATACGTTTAGTCAGTTGATTGTTTATCTTTTATTTTGTATAAAACCCAGTTGTAAATCTCATGTTCCTCTGAAGGAAACACATTCAGATTCCTATACTCTCCCTTTGAAAAAAACTGGTGATGCCCCTGACTATGGCATTGGGCCATCATTTAATGTTTCCAGCTCTATCCCAGACCACATAAATTTCATCAAAATTATCACTGTTTTAAATAGATTTATCAACCATGTATTTCCAAGTAAATGGTTTCACCTGAAAATGCAATAAATCTGAACAAGTTATTATTTTTTCAAAGGGATTTTCTTTTAACAGATGACGTGATAGTTCCATTCAGCATAACATGTATTGAATTTCGATATTTGTACAGCACTTTCTATCACAAAGTGTGGAAGGTAAGTTCTAACGAACAAATTCACAAGGGGGGTAGCATTTAACATGTGTTACTTTTTAAATGTCACATGTACATTAATGATCATAACCTTTAACACAAGACGTGATTTAGTTGATTGCCTAACTACTATTGTAGCAGACACCTTCAACTGCAGTCCTCCTTTGTTCTCTCTTTTTTATACACTTCACTTCTCCCCCCCTCGCCCCTCAAATTCTAAGGTTACCACATCAGTATAACCTAAAAAAGAGGACACATACTAGTTCCAGGCATAAAAAAGAGGACACTTTAAAAAAATTACACGAAGGTAGGCAACATAAAAACCTTCTTAACGAAAATATACAAATTAGTTAGTTGATTATCTAGTAGTTCAGTAAAATTAATTAACACAGTTAAAATATTGTTTCTAAAAATAAATTTCAAATATGTAGGTACTAAGAAAAAAATCACAGAATAAAATAAAATAAAATAATTCAACTTGGGCTGAAAACATCAAAGACCTGCAACAAGCACTAAGCACAATTTTGTCAACTAACAGTCAATCACTATCGCACAGCTCTGTTTCAGACACATTTTATTCATATTTTTTTGATGATTTTATTTGTTCCAGCAGGTTCCTATTGCCTAGCAAATTATTATAGAATAATGAACAAGTTAAGTGCTTGAAATTGTACTGCATGGTAACAATCCCTTTAACAGATTCTACACAAAGCCTATTTCGTTCTTTTGTCCACTGGCTGTTCATCAGTGAATACAAATGCTCAACACATCTGTTATGGCTAGGAAGAGCAAAGAAAAATTCTGCAACTTTAAGCAACTCCGAATGAAGAGCAAGTGTGTATATCTAATTTACATATCTACACCAAATATCATTAGTATTTGTTAGATTTCCTTCCCCACAAATGATAAGTTTTTTGCAGAATGCCCTCCGGAAATAAGAAAACTTGTCAAATATCATCCATTTTCACAGTTGTTTCATTATGACATATCAATGTTTGTTCGACTTCTTCCCAAGTTGGAATGCATCCAACTTCATCAATTTAAAAACTGAAAATTTGTTGTACTGAACCATCCATTTCTGAAGATATTGCATGGTTGATTCATACACGAGGTATATATCCGCATTACATTTCTCACACTCTACATCATAGCCCTGGTCTCCTATATTTCTCAGAATTTCCTTCAATTTTAACGATTTAAAATTTGAGTTGTGTCTCTGTTTGATGACATTGAATGCGTTGTCAAGAAGTGACAATTTCCACTAACGAACTTTGTTCCCTTTCCAATGCCAGAATGTTACAGTGGAAACCTGACATTATGGAGTGAACAAACCACAGCCTGGCTTCACTCAGTTCATCTTCAAAAAATTGTTTTAAACATTTAGGAATTTGTTCTTGTGAAAGGAAATACAATTTTAGAGCAGGATACATTTCAATCAGACTTGTTATGCATGGAAAAAGGGATAACCATCTTGTTTTAGAATGCCCCAGTACTGTACTGAATTTCAGCAAATTCACAGAAATCTTTGAGGGATTCTGTGCGAACCATGTATATAGCAAAGTAATTGAAAATTTTTTAGAATAACGGCATTGACATCAACAGCTAGCCATACATCCACACCATGCCGAACGTAGTTGTGCAATATATAAGCAGAGCAACCTACTCCAACTACATTGTTGCCAGTTCCTCTACCCATCCCACCAAAATTTGTGTTTGTGTTGTTGCCTGCATAAGCCACACATTTGTCATGAATGCCTTCGGCTTTTAATGTGTCAGCTATATACGAGGCGATAGTTTCTGCTCTTTCATTAAAAGTGCTTTTTAAGTACAATAACATTTGTTTGTATCCAACCATGACTAGAAACATTTTTACTAAACCATGGTTACTCCCATCTGTCGCAACACGCAAACATGAAACGCCTCCTAACAATTCTACTGTCACATCAATAGCATGGGGTGACAAAGCCGAATTTATGACCGCTTCAGATTGACGCATGCCAACATGCTGCGCTGTGAGGATGCACACTCTACAGAAACTTTTGACCATCTATGAGCCACGTGCGCTCAGGGGTGAAAAATATCAGCGGTAAACCATATGAAATGTATTGAGCTAGAAAAGCCCACGAGCCTGGATAATCTATTACATCATTGTAAATTACATGCGTAATTACAATCCCCTTTGCCTGTCCAGATTTACGCATGCAAAAGGCACCCCCGTGATATAAATAAATATTATTAGAATTCTACTACGCGACACTTAGCCTTGGAAGAAGTTCCTCTGACCTCCAGAGATGGCAGCACCCCCATGGCCTTGTGACGTCACAGCCGGGTCACCTCAGGAACAGGGGTTTTAATTTGTCGTCGCCTCCACGCGGGGCGATATGAAATGAGTGGTGCTCCTGCACCCGATAACCCGACCTCGTGTTGGAAGGCTACACTACCCCCCGCACCCCGGAGAACTGCTGATATGAGAAAAATTTGTATAAAAGGAAGTCTAGCAGCCAGCACCAGCAGAAGTGCCAGGCTCAGCGGCAGAAGAGGACGCGAGCCTCCTCCAGTCTGTCCAAAGACTCCTATTAAGACTTCTACAAAGTCCTGCTTGCCTTGTGCCAAGCTTTTGAAACACTAAAAGAGAAATTTGGCTACATCACGTGGTTGCACCGCCCCACGGGCAGGAAACCTCCGATACTACAAACGGACGCTAGCCAGATAGGACTAGGTGCAGTGCTTTACCAAGAGGGCGAGTAAGGCGAACCACTGGTTATCTCGTATGCAAGTACTCTACTCAATCCCACGGAGGCCAGATACCATATAATGAACAGAAGTGCCTCGCAGTAATCTGCGCTATCCATACATATAGATAACTATTAGAAGGAAACTCCTTCATCCTCCGCACGGACAACCAAACTATGAAATAGCTGCACGACTCCCACCGCCAACGTGCTAAATTAGGACACTGGGAATCGTTTCTCAGTGAGTTCAGTTTCACCGTGCAACATTGTCCCGGTCAGGCAAACAATTTATCCGACACTCTCTCCAATAATCTGGACCCCAAAATCGGGACAAAGACTTGTGAAGACTGGGAGCAAGTCCACCACCTCTCCCCTTATTTCACAGCAAGCCAGAAACCCCAGACTATGCCTATGACAAACTACCCTCACCCAGGATCGAATCCAGGCAGAACAACAACGAGACCCTCTAGCCGAGCTGTTAGTACTAAGGAAACCCCACTGGTACCGTCGACGTGGTGTATTAGTAATGGTTCATAATGGACCCCTGAATTACCCCTCGAGTATCTGGGCCCCCCTAGCCATCGACAAGAGATTAGTGAACACTTTCCCCATCATCCCCATGCCCAACCCCCCAGAACCAGGGAAACAATTCGTAGCATTAGGGAATGTTATGCATGGGATGGTATGAATCATGACCTCCAGAAGTACGTTGCTAGGTGCGAGGTGTGTAGTAGGAATAAGGGATATCCCATTCCAGGAAAACCCCAGACAGCCTGGACCCCTACAAGAGCGTGGGAACACGTCACTGCGAACATAATGGGACCCTACCCCCGGAGTAGTAGGAGAAACCGCTATATATTTGTACAAACGTACCTTTATTCATGTTGGGTGGAAGCCTTGCCACTTCCAAACAAGAGTACCAAGCGGATAGTTGAGAAGTTATCCTCAGAGGTATTCTCCCGCTGGGGGTATCCCTGGACTATTTTAATGGACAACGGCACCCCATTCACCAGCCGTCTTTAGCAAGATGCATGTAGGGTTTGGGGGACCAAGGTCTGGACAACCCCCCCTTACAACCTTCGCTCTAACCTCACCGAAAGAAAAAAATTAGGAATTGAAAAAGTGGTTGCGCATGAGTGTGAGTGATCAGGCAGAATGGGACAAACAGGTCCCTGCCATTCTGTTTGGACTACATCACAGGGAAAATGAAGCCATGCGAGAAACCCCTAGCTGTCTACTATTGGGACAAACCCTCAGGCGTCCTGGGGATTGGCAATGGGAAGAAACCATGTGCACTCAAACTGACCCCCAGCATGTGGTTGAATCCGCCTGAACCAAAGAAGAACAAGCCAATGCTAACCAAAGTTGTTAAATAAGCCGGAAGTATCCTTCTGCACAAAATTGTGAGAACATTTATCCCCCGGGAACCCAGATCCTGATAAGGAACCACCTGCTCAGTAAAGCAACTGAAAAGTTCACCACGAGCCTAATTACAAAATGGGTAGGTCCATCCACAATGGAGGAACACCAGGGAAATGTTAATTGGGTGGGTGATCAAAAGGTGCAAGATCCGCAAAATCCCTTACTTACAGATGCAACCATACTACAGAGATGAAGGGAATATGTTTAGCCCAGAACCTCCGGCGAGATCGAACCACAGACTCCCACGAGGTGGGCGAAGCATCCCCCTCCCCGCCCAAAAGTAGATCACCCTCACCGGACAAAGGGAGAATATACAGCCCCCCTCTCCCATCTTATTACCCACCCCCTTATGGCACATTTCTCCAGGGAACGTTACCCCGAACCTATTAGTTTTGCACCCCATACTAACCACAACCTCCAAATCGAACCTCGCCAGATGCGGATCGCCTTGTCTGCAACAGCCATGATACGAGTAGAGTTTCAGCAAAGGGAATTCCCCCTTCCACATCCTCCACAAGCACTAAGGATAGGTGAGGTCGTAAACTCCAACTGTTCCCCTACTTGTCCCACTGGCTGTAGAGAGCACTCGATAGCAAGCGTTGCACGAGTCTCATCGGCATCCTTCACTACTGCTGAAGGACTGCCCTCCCTGGGAGCCGAACTGGACGCAGCAATGCATCCCTCCGTCAAGGCTCGGTCCCGTCTATAACTCCCCCCCCGAGACAGCGAAGTTTACTCAGGACAGGGAACCTGGAACATACGGCACGTTGCCCTACCATTTGTAACCAATACTGGACAAGCATGGAGAAAGTGAACATGATGACGAAGAAAACATAAATCCACGAGCGCTGGCACCTGTGGAGATCATGGTCAACTTGGCGGCTGTCCCCACATGCTCAGCAGAAAGATCTGGAGAGAATGAGGGGGCCATGGTGGCTGAGCGATTAGCACACTCGCCTCCCACCAAGGCGAACCGGTGGCCGGGTCACCGGATATCTGCAAGTGGGTATCATACTGGACGATGCCATTGGTTGGCGGGTTTTCTTGGAGAGCTCCCATTTCCCCGCCCTTTCATTCTGGTGCTGCTCCATATTGACTTCAATCACCCTCATTGACTCTCAAAACCTCACTGTTAAGAGCAGCCCAAATCTCTTCACTCTTTTCACTGTAGAGGATGAGAGAACTACCGCGACAACTGCACTGAGCCAGAGTCAAACCACAGTTTCCGCTAAATCAGTACACGCAAGCGAACGCGAAGCCCCCTCCCCGACGGAAGCGGCAAATATGAACTGGTACAGAGTGCCAGTCACCCACGCCACTGCCGCCAAACAACGCCGAACCACCACCTTGGGAGAGCAGACAACAGGTGATGTCAACTGCAGTACTACCATTGTAGGTAGACAGGAGGAGCCCAGCAGCCCCGCCACGGAAGCAGATGTTTGCAACGTCCAGAACGCTGGACCCAATCTGTCTGCCACTGCCAGAGAAGCCCCACTTCATGTCAGGCGCATATGCCATGTGCCTGGCAGATATAAGGAGGCACCATGGCGCCTCCAGCTCTTAGTACCTGGCAGAAGGCAGCACAGACTAATGCCCCTTACCCAACATAACCTTAATAAGCTATATTTAACCAGGGAAGTGCTTGCATTAGAGAATACTGTACGTATCCTGAAGTCAATACAAGCCAGTGATAACTCTTAGTAGGGACGGTTAAGTGACCATTTATTCTCCTACAAAATCCTAGCCTGGTAGGAGTAGGAAGTGCATCAGTGCATCGGATGCGCCTGCTCCCGCATCAAGAAGTTTCAGTTTTGTTTTGTGTAATTTTTGTAACTTTTGAAACCTTAATTTTGCTTTCAAGGTAGACAATTCACAAAACGCATTATAATGAAACGAAGCCCCACATAGTAACAAAGTGTCCGGTAAGGCAGTCAACCTCCTTATTAAGGGACACAGTAAAGTAAAAGTGAAATTTTTGCAAAATTTGGCACTTGATCCCTAGCTTGCTAGCCAATAAGTTTTGTTTGCCGGAGGAAATTTAAAGTAGCATCAGACCCCGTAAGCAAGTTGGAAAATTAATGTTTGCATTTTCCCGAAAATCCCCTTAATGCTCACGTAAAGTCAGCATTGAAATAAAAATTTTGTTAAATGTTTGTGGTTATTGAATATTAGAATGACACGTTTAAAGTAGTCACAGCACAGTATTCCGTGAGCACTGTTAGGAAGTGTGAATGAATATTAGAATGACACGTTTAAAGTAGTCACAGCACAGTATTCCGTGAGCACTGTTAGGAAGTGTGAATGTGAAGTCAAAGCCCATCAGCGGGCCCATAAACACAACCTTGTTGAAACCCTCTCCATTCCTCACAATGCGACTGGGTGACATTGAATTAAGAAACCCTGTAAATCTGCATAAGAGCATGAAGCGAAAACTCGCTGTGAATATGTCATAACCCACCACCCAGGAAATTCAAAGCCTACCTATACTCATTAAATTCCAGTGTGTAAATTGTTTGTGAACTAAATATGTTAATAACCAGTAACTGAGAAAACTGAGTTTTAAGTGTAGCTTTGTACTGAGGTCAGAACCTCATAAACCTGTGTAATACCTGTTACAATATTGAACATAAAATTTCTTTTCACCCTTGTGAAGACCCTTCACGTAATAGTGTCACATACCCGATATAGTAACCTGAGGCTAGGAATTTTAATATATCACATAGTGAGAAGCCCTTATTATTTTTCCTTAGATGGAAAACCCCTCTATACTCTTCTAGCCTTAAAATGAGTTTACATGATTTCTTATAATGTATCCCTTATTTTAGGTAAAGAAAGTGTAAATTGAGGATTGTGCACAACCCCGAATTATGTGAATGTACCGCCGTCAGTATGGCCGGCGTAATCTCTATACTCAGTGCGAGATAAAAATCACGTACACCGTAAACAATGAGAAAAAAATCCCCCCCCCCCCCCCCCGGCCCTTCAAGCTGTCCCTTGGATAAAAGTTATGTAAACTTATTCAGTTCATTACGCACAAATCTGAACGTGTACAAAGAGTCAACTAACACCCCGGTATATAATTACAAACGTACAAGTATGCATCCTACCTGTAACCTCAGTAGAAGAACAGAGTCAGAAAGTGTACCTAATTTTAGTAAATACGAAACGCTTATAACCTCCTTGTAATGTACACCATTGTAGGGCATTTAGCAATAAACTATGTTTTTATGCCATCCCGCTATAAAATAAATTGTCTTGTATAGATTCTATGTAAGAATTTTTTTTATTAACAAGTTATTCAAATATTCTCACGTACAAAACGTGTTTAATTGAACCCATGTTAGAGAAGTAAGAATGAAATATATTTCTGAGAAAGCCTTCCTAAACCCAGTGCGCAAATACAAAATTGTTTTCACGCTTGTGTGACACACCCTCATTGAGTTGTGATAAGTAATTGAGGCATAACGCCAACAGCACTCCATAATCTCACCCCTCTCACATGACTATGCTCATTTCATGTAACATAAACGAAGGCCCACGCTTACCTAGTTCATGAATCCTCTGCCCCAGCGCAGACTTGAAAATTTTACATGTGCACCTATGATGTAAAACCTTGCTTAAGAGTCGTGAACTCAAGCAGAACCTGTAAATAGTAATCACTTATACCAATCCCATCATATAAGGGAAAGATCTTGCATATTAGTACGTAAGAATCCTTGATTATTGTCATTGTAATTCATGTAACCTTACTTGATTACTGTATTAATGCCTTTGTTTGTACATAACCTAGCTTGTAAGATATAGTAAACAGTAACCATGTCTTATCAAAATGCTAAAGGAAATGGTATGTTTAATTTAATGCACAAATAGTGCAAAACCCAAAATACCTCAAGACGTCAAGAGAAAGAGTTTATCTCGAATGATTGTTTATCCCATGCAAACTAGCTTATAGGAGAGTTTCCATAGAGTAGGATGTTAAAAATTATTCTTGTCACCGCATGTTCGGATACTGCGTGACCACGCTGCTTAGAATATAAGCCTAGTTAACTTCATCCTGCAGGGGCCACAGTATATCAGTCCTGCATGTAAACATGCATTCGTTAGCCCCAATTTTATTTTCAAATTAACGTAAAGATAAAATGATTTCTTTCGCCAATTGTACATGCATTGTATAAATTAATTATCTCATCACCTTTGTGTGATTCAGCTCTCAAACTAGGAAGGCCTAGGTTCAAATTAAACGGCTCGTTCCCCAACCTCCCTTCCTAACTCATCCTCCTTTGGTAAGCAAGACAACGAAGGAAACATAACGGGTAAACTGCACAGCGCCGCGAAGCAGATGATTCCTCGGCCTGGGACCCAACCACTACCAAGAAGAGGTAGAGAGAGTGAAGATAAGAAGAAAAGTGAAGACTGTTCACCCGCCGCAGAGATAGTAACCAGATGGCATGCGACCCAGATACGGGAGCCCTACAACTCATTCAAGGGCAGCGAAGCACAGACCAGGTGCTCGCACAAAAGCACAACCCACACACGGCAGCACGCATACAGAACATGTGTTCGCCCAAAAGACCAACCGAGAATCGACGATTGAGGCAACCACCTTCCAGCCCTTAAGCAATGTAGTAGAAACCGGAGATGGGTCTATGTTGCTCAGAGAAGTAACCAATTGATGCATGCCAACATACTGCACTGTAAGGATGCGCACTCTACGGACAACTTTACCCCATTTACGAGCCACGTGCGCTCAGGGGTGAAATATATAAGTTGCAAACAAAATTTAATGTATCAAGCTATAAAAGCCCATGAACCTGGGTAGCCGATTACATAATTGTAAATTACGTGCGTAATTACAATCCCCTTTGCCTGGCCAGATTTATGCATGCAAAAGGCATCTCCGCTATATAAATATTATTAGAATTCTACTACGCAACGCATAGCCCTGGAAGAAGTTCTTCCGACCTCTAGAGATGGCAGCACCCCCGTGGCCTTGTAACGTCACAAGGCCACAGGGGTGTTGCCATCGTCGCCTCCACGCGGAGCGATAAGAAATGAGTGGTGCTCCCGCACCCCTGATAACGCACCCCTGATAACCCATCCCCTGTGTTAGAAGGCTACGCTATCCCCCGCACCCCGGAGAACTGCTGATATGAGAAAAATTAGTATAAAAGGAAGTCCATCAGTCAGCACCAGCAGAAGTGCCGGGCTCGGCGCCTGAAGAGGACGTGAGCCACCTCCAGTCTGCAAAGACTTCCCTGCGCTTTGATTCTGCCCATGACTTACTGCTTACCTCGAGTCTGCCCAAGTCTCCTCTTACCTATTCGCAGTCTGCCCAAGACTCTTTCCGCTACCTTATTCTGTCCAGACACTCCGCTACCTCAGTCTGAACAAGACTTTCCTGTCTAGTCCGACCAAGAATTCTCTAATACTACCTTAACACAACCTACCTCGATTCTGTCCAAAGACTCCTCTTAAGGCTCCTACGAAGTCTGCAAAGGACTCTCTCTCTTCTCCGCGACCTCCACTGGAGATCAGCCTACTTCAGCAGTACAAGAGACAACTCCGCCTAAGTCAGGTAATCCTCACCTTAACCCCGGTATCCTCTTACCCAGTCAACTTCCCGTGACTCCGCAGTACCGAGCCGGCGCATTGTTGAGTACCATTCCTGAGTAACTTCAGATTACGTGAACACACTGTAAGTTGCGTTGCCATATCTTTGAGAGATTTTTATAGATGCTGTAAAATTGTGTTCTTATAGATTCATTAACAAGAGAATTTTATTCTTCTCTTTTCCAAGCTGGCCTGTGCCTGAAACAATATTTCAAGTAATTCACGTAATCATCAACGTCTTTAGTCAAGCAGAATTAATTGTTTACTAATTTGTAACTTTTCTTGGAATAGCCAGGACTCTCCAGGGCTAATCCCCATAATAAAATGTTTCGTCCGATTTAATTGTTTACGTTCCGTTATTCTTAGTTAATCATCCCATATCCCCTCTACTTTGGTATTGTATAAACATGTGTGAACCTAATGTACAGTAGGAGAGCTGCACAAAGCAGACAGTGACACAAAGAACATCGCACCTTAGCTCGAACTATGGTAAGTTCTACGTACGAGGACAAACCCCTACCAGCGTGTCACGACGACGTTCCGCACCCGATCACTCCCTCCACTCCCCTCGAAATCACCCCCCACTTGATCACCTTCTTGGTGCTCACTGGCCAGGGTATCCAACAACTGAATACGAGGAAGAGATTAAATTACTATCCCTGGAGAATAGTACTACTCCCTGTGACACCCCCACTAGGCAACAACTCCAGACGACTAATAATTTCAAACTTCAGTCAGGTAGATTAATTTGGGTTTCACACCCGGAAGGTACCATACTCCCGAAGTTCTGTTCAATAAAAATAGCATCTGGAAAAGTTGTACGGGTTCGACTCCCAGCCCAACCAGATAACAGACCCAGAGTAGTACCCCCTTCTCACAATTTCATTCCTACCCGACAACCCAAACGCCCTACCAAGATCTCGTCTGCCCGAGCACACACCCCCATCTCTCCGACCAACTAATTATCATCTCATTCTATTCACAAGGGATTGCTGGCATCCCGCATAATAGCGACCCTTACAGTGAGGAGGATAGAGTTCCCTGGACGGGCAACCACTTCCATCTGTCTCACTCTGGGGTTTTGCTCCCCTCTAACCCGACGTAAGCCTACACACAACTGGTCCAATATTGTTTACCCCCAATCCGGTCACACGGGTCCAGTAAACCCAGTATTAACCGCCAAGGTAGGCCTAGCTCTGCTCTGAGAAGGAGTTCACATTATTCCCCTACCTTCTAAGGTAGACACCAAAAGTAGCACCATCACTACCCACGCATCAATATTTAGTGCGAGCACATGAAATTTATTTTCCTACATTAGAGTCCTTGAATAGTATCTTCCGTAGTTTACTAGTGCAGTCCATGGACTTAAAACTGTGATGGTGTTTCACTGTACGAAATGCAATGGCACCTTCGGCTGCACTAACTGAAGCACTGATATGTGATTCTTGCTTGGCAAACAAAGTGGTGATTTTTGCAGATGAAGCGCCCCAAACATTTGAAATATGTTTTGCTGTACTCAGATGTGCCTCCAAGTCTGAAGCACCTGTTAATTTGATTTACATAGAAACAGTTACAAAGCATAATATGTTTTGCAGCAACTACATCAGTAGTAGCCATAGTAAACTACTGTTTGTAAACCTTATCTTTGTTTGCAACAGAAATGTACGTCTCTGCAGGACACACGAGACATCCTCCTACATTTTTGTTTTTCCTAACTTTGAAGCTGTCCACAAAATTTTTCTTCAATTGTTCAGTAAAACTGCATTTATGTTTTGGCATTATAAAATAACTCGCACACTAAACTAAAAGAAAACATACTCTCTTGACTTTGATACACAAACAATAACTGCACTTTCTGTAGACATATGTAAAACAAATCGCCGGGGAAAAAATAGTTGGATTTTTACTTTTTGTGTGAGTGAAATGAAGACAAAAGAATAGAGTAATTATCTCCAAAGAGATTGCACTTTAGCAGGAAGCTTGTTGGCGCCATTCCTAAATACTTGGCCACACCAATTAAAACAATGCAACTTTGCTGCCATTTATTGAAAAAGAGGACATTTGACATTTTAGATAAAACCTGGCCGGACAGTTTATGAGGTTGTAAAAAGAGGCATGTCCAGGTAAGAAGAGTATGTCTGGTAACCCTAGCACGTTCCCCCCCCCCCCCCTTTTACTTTTATGCAGCCTATGCAGCCTCTTCATTTCACCCCTCTCACACTGGTCTACACAAGGTGACCTTCCCCTCCACCTCGTTATGCTCGCCATAAATACTGACCGATTGATAAACTCTGAGCATGCTCTTAGCTGATTGAGCATGCATGGGGCATTCCAAATTGTGCTTGAATTTAGTGTCAATATCATTTACTTTTTGAGATAATTTGAAACTTTATGCTTGGCTTGTGTTTGATGTGACCTTACAACCAATTATATATGTTACTTGTTTAATAAAACACGTCCCTTTGTTTCTCATTTGCTGTAACTATCAAATACTGTGCCATAAAGTAACAACTGTTTCCAAAAACTGGCACTTTTGCACAAGCCAGGCTTCAGTGGCCGGTGAGGCAATGAGTGCGAAGAAATAGCAACTATAAATCTGGCAACAGGTGCAGCAACACCATGCCACCTGCCAGAGACTAATAACCATTAAGTGAAATATTTTGAACATGCTCCACTGCAATGGAGTATGTTAAAAATATTTCACTTAATTGTTCACCCTCATTACAAGAATCTTTTAAATAACTCAACAACAAAAACATGTCATCCCTACCCCTCCTTGGGGTGGGTTTCGTCAACATAGAAGGGAAGTTACAGTTATGCAGTGTAGGAAGACAAATGACTTACATTACAGTTCCAGCTGTCATCTCACGTCATTGCCACCACTGTGTTTAACAATACTTCATAATTGATACTTTATCCTTCTGCAAGTTATAATAACAAGCCGAGAGAAGGTAGTGTATCCACAAGCATGCGAGATCACAACAGCAAGACAAGTGTGTGATTTACAAAAGTTGTGTTAACACACTGAAGGCTGTACTTCTTTGGGGGGGGGGGGGGGGGGGGTTGAAGGGAGGGGGGGGGGCATAGGCAATAGGTATTGGCTAGCAATGACAGCCAAAGGGGATAATATCTGTTTTTGGATATACAATGCTTGGAATACAGTGTTCACCAACAGAAATGCAAAACACAGCAACCAAAAAAGTGCAACAAATGTATTTTTGAACAGATTTACCTCAAATACAAAAAAAATTTCAAGCAAATTTTTTAAGGTTGTAGCGTGCTCCTTGCATCGTCAAGTTGTTAATTTCGGTCCTCACTCTGCTCGCATATTGGTTTCGGTTCCCATGACTCTTTTCCTACTCTTTGAGGACCCACCTGCAGGTGGCTCATGTTTTAGATTCTATTTTAACTGTTTTGCCAGTTGTCTTAATGTAATGTGTTTGGGCTAGTTCATGTGTGGTATAGGGTAGCAATTGCATATCCGTTAGCATTCTAAATTCTTTTTAGGTTGCCCTTTCTAAATTTCTATCCGGTTTCCATTGTGGTTCCCTGAAAATGTTTGTAACATTGCAATATTAAGTGCATTTAATATCTTTATTGTTTCACTGTGGTTAGCCCATTGCTGGCACAATGGTTGACAGGAACCACACCAGCTGTCATGCCTCAATGAATGTTCCTTCAGGCTGTTGGTGACCTGCCAGCTCAGGTTTTATTTTAATTTAATGTTTAATGTTCACATGCATTAATTTCAAATGTAATATTTCATCTGTTTTGAAATTACTCTAGGATAGTGTTGTTGGTATGTATATTTTTCAAGTGGCCTTTTCTACGCTCCATCAGAGGGTCCACTTGTTTTTCCTATGTATATATGTATGTCAGAAAGCCACCCAAGACAGCTTACTATCAATCTTTTCGATGTGTTTCATAATTAAATGTTTATGGAGAACAGTAATGCTTTGAAAATGAATTATGGCAATTCCCCATTTTGATTGTGTTATTAAGTGTTAAAGCAGATATTGTAATTTGATTAATAATTGGTTTTCGTAGGGGTGCTGTCACGTAACTACTCCCCTCACTTAGTCTTGTTATTGGTCGGAATTTCTTTAATTATCAGAAGCTTTAAGATTTTATTCCTGTTTTAAATCATATTTTACTTTTGTGGAACCACTTTATTAATTTTAAACTGTAATATTATTGAAAGTTGTGCTCATATTTTCAACACTGCCCAAGATGTTCTAAAAAATTTTAATATTTGTGCAGATGGGCAGGTAACCTGGCGTCACTGAACTTTGATACCTGATACAGGTGTCCCGCTGATTGGTTGTGATGCGCTGCGTTGCAGAAGTGTAGAAGGCAAGAAGTAGTACTGGCGGCAGACAGATATGTGTCGAGGGGGTCAACGCATTTCTCGATGAGTCGTTGCACAGCTCTTGGGGACAGGTCAGACATTGATCTGTGTGGGGGAACCTTTTTCAATGGATTACGATTGACTATTATAAGTTAGCTGGCTTCACCAGAGGAATGATTTGGAGCTATAGCATGGGTGTAGCTATGCGGTAGAACATACAAAATTTTAACAAACATCCTAAGCTAGGAGAAGAGAGGGACTTTGATGCCAGAACTGCGAAGAGGTATGTCAAGTCCATTGGGTAATGCACAGGTGTGAACGAGGTGAACTTAGATAATTTTCTGCCTTAAATCTGTGAGGATACATAATTTTATTACGTTGTACATATGTAGTGGCTCTGATGTGTTTAATTAATTGTGTGACAGATTGTAAGAAGATATTTTATTCAATAAATTCACTACAGTTCCAGTGAACTTTAATCTTTTCATGTCAGAATACATCATATCCCAATTTGGGCTCTTAAGTTTCATTTCTCTCATCAGACATAACACTATAGATTCATTTCCAATCTCGTTAGAGAGAGACTCAATACAGTATCTGGGCACTCTACTTAAGGTGTCACGCCCTTATTGCAATGGTAGAATTAAGTATGTGTTTAACTTGTACCACATTGTGGAGAATGGAGAACAGAACATCCAGATTCATAGTGTTTGCCCAAAGTGTTCCAAATTCTTTGATGACAACCAGTTCCAGATTCTACCACCTCCCTCCCTCCTCTGTAAATATGATACGATGAGAGAGAGTGAATTTAACGAGAGTTTTAGAGTATAAGATATGTTATATTATTAGTTGATAATTATTGTTGTTCAAGTAATGAGCTCGCATGAAGGAGAAACCTTTTAAGGGAAGGCAGAGATGTCTGAGTATCAAACATATAATGTGAGGGAAGTGAAACTCCCCTTCCAGACATCATTCCACGAGCATTTTGTTTTAAGTCTTTGACATGAGGTAATTTTGGTGTCCCCTTTCTCACCCTCGAGGGTAACAATTTATTTTTTACAAGGCCTGTCCCTCCTTAATATATACAGGTGCTTGTGGCGATGAGGATGTCCAAATATCTTAGTTATAAGAAGAATTTTTTCTTGTTTTGCATCTCAGTTAGGGACAAATGGGATTTAATTAGCCAGACGAGTTTCCAAAGGGAAAAATATTTATTAAGTAATATTAGTTACAGTCGATGCAGTTTAGGTAAGGTTGAGTTGTACAAGCTTTCCGAGGCATTTCTTGGAGACACGTCTGCGAGAAATTTGAATAAATTTCAGTAAAAACTAATTACGATATCAGGAGAGGTTCAGTGCAAAATTCTAGACTCCTTTGACACCCTTTCTGGTCCCAGGTTAATATCCTCCGCAATGCTCCACATCCTCCCACAGATGGCCTTTAGCCATAGGTCGCCTCAGGCCACTAATTCTTATTATGCACTACAAGAACTTGGCGATAGGTCCCCAATGCCTGTAAATATTTCACTGAATTGTGTGGTGGCAGCTGAACCCTCCCCTTAACATCTTCTGGAGTATTTGCAGTTCCACCTTAAACTATCACTTCCTTTGCTGCTACCGGCCCTCAAGCTGTATATTTTGTTGTGTTTTAATATGTATTTACTGCAGCTTTGATTAGACTCCTTCTGAGTGCCCGTCATTCCATGATTGATTTTTATTAGGGATGTTCCAATACCTTATTTTCAGACACCAATTTTCAATACTCCGATAACACCACCAATTTCCTATACCACCACTGATACCAAAACTGATACGTGTCTAGGCGATAATATCACTGGAATCGTATTTGTTTTCACAAAAACTTATTGCAGTTTAGCTACATGTAAAAAAATAACTAACTCATATGGTATTATACTGTGCGCAGGTGTTCGTGGTCACAGCTTTGTATGCTCTTATCTATTATGTTATGTACTGAAGAGCTTGAGGCAACGACTCGTGGTACCAAATGAATTAGTTTCCAAATCTTGTTGTATCATTCAACTGGAGTAGTGCTAGTGTTGGTAACATGTCACCATTAATCTATGAAAGTTCATTCATGTTTACATCTGATAATTATAACTGTGCATTAAAAATTTTTTTCAGCGATAGATACTCAAATTTGATAAATACATTTTGTAAATTATTATCACAATAAATTTATCGTGGGACCGATTTGTTGTTTTTTGTAAATACATATAGTGTGCTGTACATACTTTGGATCTTGATTGGGAGGTTATGTTTCAGTTCAGCAGAACCGAGTTTATAACCTCCGGTCTGTACTTCACTCCTGAAGGCTTACAGCAGGTGAAACAGGGAACCTACTCTGTTACATGGTCATTTATTGCTATCCATTTATATTATATACAAATATATAACAGTTTGTATCAGGTAAGCAAAACTTTAAATAACGTATTGTAAAAATAACAATCTTACTGGAAATTAGTGTACTGCTTTAAATGCGTCAATTTGAATGCCTTAGGTGGGAATTCCTAAGATTTTGAAGTAAGTATTAGTCTTGTGTGTGGGGTGAAATAATAATTTTATGAAATATACATTTCACGGTACCTGCACCGATACTGGTACCGATTACTTGTGACTCGGCTAGATGCTAATATCAGCCAATAACCGATACCAAGATTTGGTATCCGAGCAGCACTAGTTTTTATTGGTTTTAAAGTTTTATTGTACAGCAGCTCTGAATGGGCTTCTTACTAGTGCCTGCTGATTGATTTATAATATTTTAACCGTTTTAAATTCTTCCCAGTCATTTGGTACCTGAATGATGATTCTATTATTGTATTACCATCCTCTTCAATTGTTTTTCATTGTACAAGAGACTATTACTGAGCAAATTGCATGTGCATTTTGAAAAGGCGAAACAAATACTGATATGTACTAACTATAAAACTTGTGAATAATTGCACAGTTTTTCAAAAACAAGTTGCAAAAGAAACATGGTTGTAATAAATGGGGTTGCAACAGTGAGGTATCACTGTATTTGTTTTCAATGTGAATCTCAATAACAATAGGTGCTTACGAAAAATTACCCGGTTAACTCAATCAGGTTTTAAATTTTATTCAGTGTGTTCGAAAAGTGATTGAATTAAAGTTAACTCACATTCAGAAAGTCACCCGGGTTAACTCGATCCTCGACTTGATCAACTCTGGGCTAACCCTGCTCAACAGCAGGGTATCTTGGCTCTAGCAGACAACGCATGTGAAATGGCATGTAAATATGTAAACATTGCAGCAATAAAAACAAACAAGTAAATGACATGCTATTATAATTAACAAACAGCATTTAAGGAAAAGGGAAATGGAACTGACCTATTTCAATGGAACTATTTCAAAAACCATTTTGTATGAATATTCACAGTTTAGGCCTATAACATTTTTTAGGTCAGCTTTATGACGTTTTAAAAATGCCTGAATTAACAATAGTTCTTACGGTTACGTTACAGTAACATATTTCTTTTCCATGACATAGCATATTACACGTAATGCACGTTAATATTTTGCAGCAATT
The DNA here is from genome assembly GCA_029891345.1 of Dryococelus australis. Classification (NCBI taxonomy): domain Eukaryota; kingdom Metazoa; phylum Arthropoda; class Insecta; order Phasmatodea; family Phasmatidae; genus Dryococelus; species Dryococelus australis. The sequence goes on from CM056994.1 coordinate 153,232,040, forward strand.
GTGTTAAACACTGTTATAACTGCAGGGTAATGAACCGTAGTATTTAACTTTTTGTTATTGATATGTCTTGGGATATTTCTTTAAAAGGATAGCCTCAGTTCGAATAACGAATGAATAGCCAGTCCAACGAAAAAGGGACATTAAAATCAAGCACGCAACTCATGTCGCTAATTTTTTGTTATAGAAACTTAAAATATAGCGGTGAACATGCACACAAATAAGCCTACAGTAACTTTTATTCTGCTCATATTTATATATATTGCTACTTACTACGTATTAGGTTTATTGAAATGTATTGGGGCTGGATTTCGTTAGTTTGTTGGGATTGATGGTAAATCATGTTACATGACTGTGTTTCAAATACCCAGGGCAAAGGTACAACGTTGTGATAAATAAACAACGTGGATGTAAATAAATAACTTCATCATAAAAACAGTTCACATTTACAACATATAAATAGTTCACATCAAATATTTGATGTGAACTATTTGATGTGAACAGGGCCAGCGTATCGACCACGCTGCACAAAGGCATACCATTTCACAGATGCAATGATTAACGAAACACACATCACAGTATATTTATTACTGCCCTGGAAATGCAGATTTATCATAACATCGTAACTTGCCTGGATATGTTTAATAAACACAACGTATACAAGGTACAAACATAATGTGGTAATTTGAAGAATTTTTCGGAGTAAGTATAATTTACGCTTCGTTTGGTAAAAACGCAACACGCCATGTGATGGCTCGCCACGTCTGCCAACTTCACTTTGTTTCTGCCCCGCCATCGTATCTAAATGTATTAAAATAAATATTCAAACATTAAAATCTCTTTCAGTTGTAAATTACAAATTCCAAAATCATTATTTTGCTGTAATAAGTATGAAATATGCTACAACTGAAAACATGTACAATTATTATATCAGCGTACTAGCGAAGTGAAACTTCTGGAGTGTGAAAGAGACAAAGACAGAGAGAGAGTGCCACGCCTCACTCGGCAGACAGTTGCTTCAAAGTTGCTCTCGTTCGATAAAACAACACCGTACCATTATGGCCTACTCACAATATTTTCCGATGTTATTTTAAACTGTAAAAATGATATATGTTGCCATCGGGGCTACCTAAATATTTTAATATTTCAATAGGCACTGTTTAATTTATAAATAGAATACTAAAAAAAACAGGTTTAAATAATATTTTTAACTGTGAACTATTTCTTACCACCCGTTGCCAACATGTCACTGATCTCATCGTTGTTAATTCATATTTAAAAAGAAATTAATATTACAAGTTATAAAAGATATTAAGGTAAAATTTCATTTATTTCATAATACAGTACTCTACAGTTAACCACAGTGTTATACATTTGTGGAATACATGTTATTGAAAAACCAGGTTGACATATTATGCCTGGAGTATTTTTTCAAAAGTTGATTTTTACAAGTCGCTTCCAATTGGGAATGGATTATAGGTACAACCATCCCACAGTAATTGAATGAACACAGAGAAGGGAACCATGGAGACATCCATCACATCCAGGACCCTATAAATACAGCGCCCACCACCTGGCTGGCCCCTTCAGGGCACAACCGAGAGATTATGGACATGTACAGAGGAAAGTTTGTGTAGAAAATTACAGGGAAAAATATGTCTCTCCCACCCCGGAAAAAGTGACAGGGTTTGTGATACCTGCAGGGCTATTTTCAATAAAGTTGTGCCGCAGCATTCATACCCTGATATCACGAAATTCAATGTCCATAGCAACCTGCCTCCATCAAACAAACCACCTTCAGTTCAACAAAATGTGTGCATACCACATGAAAATAACACCCAACATGCCATGTCTACACTTCAAACAAAAGATTGTGCCATAAAAGCAAACACTGAACAGGAGTTTAAATTGGCGATACATTTTACACAGCTAAGAACCAGGCCAAAGTAGATATGTCAGGCAAAGCTCCATCTCAGTAAAATGTGCGTGCGCCGCTGGCCCAGCACGTCAGTTGCGACATCACTCCACCTTGCCACTCAATAAGGGTCAGCGTTTTCACACCCCCGCCACTGCGCGCCCAGTATTGCGATGTTGTCAAACCTTAGCACACTGTCAATGTGAAACAGAAAGTAGCAGGTTCACGTAGCCTCGCCCAAGATACGTGTGTGTCGTGTTTTTACGCCCAACACAAAAGCTGCCATTGCAGTTTGTTTCCAAAACAAAACTCAAAACTTTGAACTTTCTACCAATATCAGTAACCACTTTAAGATATTTAAAAACAAATTCTGGCTGACGCTGAGAACTATTTTTGTAGAGCGGGCATCCCGAAACAGCATTGTTGACAATGCTACTTCTTTTCACAACACGAGGAGTGAGGCCCGCAAAGATGAGCCAAGGTTGAAAAACAAACTGAGAGGGTCCGCGCTTCAATCTAGTTCAAGTAAACAAGTATGCCCCACACCAAATGTAGAATGTCCGCACGTAAGACATTGTACAGCGACACCACGCGTCCTTGTCACTATTAAAGGAAAACAAAATTATGCAATGCTACACACTGGGTCCTCTAGTAGCAGTATAGCTAGCACAGTGATATCTACTCAGCAACTTTAGCCTTTACGCGAACAAATAACCTTAGTAGGAGCAAACTTAGTCTTAACTTCACCAAAATTTGAAATGACCATTAACTTAAGCATTCATGGCCGCACTTACCCACAAAGCTTTTTAGTTGTTGACAATCTGAAGGAAGATTTAATTTTCGGTGTTGATTTCATTAAACGGTATGACATAATACCAATTTTGAAATATAATATTTTGTTCATCCATTCACACGACGCAAACACGATTATGGAAATACCCCTGTATTCAGGCAGACCAGATCACAATGCTCTATCGAGCATTATTGCCAGGCATTAGACAGTTTTGCATCTGGACAATCAGAGCTGCCACATATTAATAAAAAGTTATCTGCCACTCAAACACAGGCCATACCCACTATTATTGATAAATACCAAGACACGTTTCCTAATACAATTTTAGAATTATCTGAAGCGAAAAACTTCAAAATAAAGTTGGATTTGACTACCGACAAACCTATTGCGACCAGGCCTTACAGAATCGGTCCCAAAATTACTGATGAAGTTTTAATTCAAATTAATGTTATGGTAAAGGCTGAAATTATTAAGGAAACAGACTCATCCTATTCTGAGTAGTGTTTGGTAGTTTCCAAAAAAAGGCGGTTTACGATTTCTCACAGACCTCCGTAAACTCTATCAATAATTGACAAGGGTGTAGTACCCACTGTCTCGCACAGAGGAAATTTTAAATGCTCTTCAAAATTTGCAATACATAACCAGTTTAGAATTATTTTCATGCTTCTATAGCATCCCTGTCAGAAAGCAGGATCGTTATAAATTGGCATTTACAATCAATGGCATAGGGTTATTCTAGTATAAAAGAATGCCAATGGGTTTAAGTACATCCCCTCAGTACTTCCAAATGTTTATCTATACTCTATTAGGACCCTTACATTGGACAGCAGCAATTGCATACATCTATGATATTTTCATCCTAGGTAATTCGTCCAAGGAACATATTTCAAATATAGATACAATTTTCCAATGACTACGCATGTTCAACGTAAAGGTAAACACCGAAAAATGCACCTTTGTTGAACAGCCAGGGAAAGTATTAAGCCATATTATTAATCCTCACGGGATTTCTATGGAGATCCTGACAAAGTTTGCGCTATAGAACAAATGGCACCTCCAGCAAATTTAAAGCAACTCTGTACATTCCTCGGCATGACTTCATACCTGCGGAGGTACATAATGAATTATGCAACAATAACGCAACCGCCTTATTAAACTGACAAAACATTGTGTAACATATAAGTGGGAAGACATTCACCAGAAAGCATTTCTTAACTTGAAAAGAGCTTTTTTACAGGCCCCTGTATTGCAGAAGTTAGACAAAAATATAATCTTAGCTTGCGATGCGAGTAATGACGCAGTCGGCGGAGTGCTTATGCAGGAAGACCCACAAACAAAACAGCGATACATCATTGTGTTCGCTTAGAAAAAGTTACGAGTCCAGGAATCGCATTACAATGCAACGGAACAAGAACTTTATGCAATACATTACCTTTGCAATCATTTGCGTCAGTATTTATATGGACGACGATTTAAAATTGAAACAGACCACGCCAGTCATAGATATTTGCGATCTATGGCGGAGCATAACATCAGGATTCAGAAAATGGTGATAGCCCTTAGTGAGTATGATTTTGAGGTACATATTGTAAAACGAAAGTTAAATACCCTCCCCAATGCCTTAAGCAGAATTACCACTGACCCTAAAGTACAGACAAACAAAGTCACCATTAACAACAATACTTATGAGGTTAAAGAACAAATGATAACGTGCATATCAGTATACCAATCATTAGCAGAAGCTATTTTACAAGCCTGCCATAAACAGGATGAAACTACAAAAATACTGTTAAATACACCATTAACCATTGGGATGATATCAAAAACTGTTTCAAGTTATAATTACAATCTCAGGATAGAAATAAGGTAGCCAAAGCGTTAGCAAATGAAGACATCTTCCCGATGCACGCAATATGTAAAATTATCACCACTCTGTATCAAGTGAACCTGCAGATAATTAAGGAATACAGTCCCACCCAGTTAGAAACTACATTGATCCTGTGTTAAAATGTAAGATAGTCATTATTAATAAATTGGGTATACCACATTTCTTGCCTGTATACACACATGACCAAGAGTACATAAAAATTGATGACTCGATTTTTCATTTATGTCCCATTGCCATAAATACCTCACCATTTGTTGGAGAATACGAACGTGACCCTCATATTGAACAACTGAAGCTAGCATTACTTCACCCAGATCACACCAACAACAAATACCATCAATTGAGCCGATGATATGGTATTACAGCGAATGGCAAATTTTTTCTATAAGTTAATGTGCCTCAAGGTCCCACCAAGCTAACTCTTGTTCCACAAGTTTATGTTAATGAAATTATCCAGGCCCATTATGATGTGATATTCAGAGGAGGTCACTTTAGTACTTTCAAAACCCTTCAAAAAATTTAGCCGTCATACTACTGGGATACCATTAACACCAACGTTACAAAATATGTAAGATCACGTCCTATTTGTCAGAAAACCAAAGCTATTAATTCTAAACCGATTGGTCAAATTACATCTATTCCTCCCCAGCCGCCTTAGAAAACTTGGGCTTTGGATGGGAAAGGGCCCCTCCCTACCACTGTGTGTAAGAATAAATACATACTTGTGACGACAGAGTATTCTACTCTGTATGTTGTCACGAAGGCTCCACCTTCAATTGACGCCGCTACATGAGCGGAATTCATTAAACAGGTTGTTTTGCAATTTGGTTGTCCTGAGCAAGTTTTGAGTTACAGAGGCACAAGTTTTCAGAACAAATTAATAAGTCAACTTCTAAAATCTCTACGAATTAAAAATTAACAACTACCACCTATAATCCTAGGTGTAACAGCTGGCAGAAGCGTCAAATTGTATCATTGGTGAACAATTATCTACTTGTAAAAACAACAATCAGGAAAATTGGGATCTCTACATAGATTTTATTTCTTTTAATTATAATACTACTATAAATAATACAACTAAGTTTACTTCATTCTACTTGTTACACGGCGTAGAAGCTGCCCTACCGGCACAAGTATTAGCAGGTCAGCATTCACAACGAGCTCATGACTGGTGCCAGAAATTGTTTGAACACCATGAAACGGCTAAAGTGAACTTATTTCAAGCCCAAGGACTTCAGAAGATTCAATTTGACCGTTCCCACAAAAAGTACATGTTGTGTATTAACTATTACGTGTGGGTTCGAAATACAAGCAGGCAGAAAGCACTCGCACCGATACTGTGGTCCCTTCAAAGTAACTGATGTGTTAGGTGAATCAACCATCCATATACAAAAAAATAAAACAAGGCCTCCCAAATACGATATAGTGTGTATCAGACATACTAAACCTGCCTTTATGTACTAATTCAGTGTCATTCTGACGGTATTTAATTGTTACTTTTAAGTGTGCAATGTTTAATATATACTCTAAAAATGTGTTACAGTATGTGTCAATATCTAACAGAGAGAGAGAGACAACGTGCCGTGAAATGCTGTAAGTGCAGTTCACAATGTCACCCAGGAAGCCTGTTCGCACTGCAACTGGAGACTGCTGACAACACCTGGACTCATCACGTGTGTAACACAGTAGGAATCAGCCAGTGTGAGGCGCATGACCAACATTCCTGTCTGTCGTCACACATCTGAAGACTGTTGAGCAACCAAGGGTGTGGAGAAGGGGAACAAGGCTGCCAACCTCAACCCTGATGCTGCGTCGCTTGAGCAGCTGCGACATGCTGTTATCATTGCCAGATACTGTTGGCAGCAGTACGCAAACACAAGCTACGCTCTGTGCACGTGCCAACCGTCGCCATGGCGATTCCAATCGATGGCCCGTGCCCGAGCAGAGGAGTGGGGTGCTCTGTCAGTCCGCCTCACCTAACGTGCAGCCAAGGTCATGGCTGTACTATGTTTTGTTCTCTCAGCTGTCCTGTTGGTGCCAGCCACCTACAGGACCAATGCTGGAATCTACAGGGCTCCGGCCACCGTCGATTTTGTGTACAAACGAAGTATTCCCCTTATTTACAGTATTGCACTACACCTTCCCCCAATGCCTGAATCCATTGATCAATATTTGCATGTTGTCTGTGCAGACAGAAACTCCACATCATGTGCTAATGGAAAACTTATACATGGTTATTTACAAGCAGTGGAAAATGGTGTATTACAAGAATTCCACGATGATGTGAATACCCAATTTAGGGGAAAAAGAGGGATTCAGGTACTTGGTGTCTAAGTTCGTTCTTCCCTCCATTTGGGTGAGTGTAATTCTAATGTTCGCTACTTCGTTTCTCTTGGGGTTAGGACACATCTTTACTTACAGTTTCTGTACCTAATTGTTGCAGAAAGTGTAAGCTACATGGCATAAAATTTTCACTTCTCACTGCGTCCCTCACTGGTTCAACTGGCAGCATGACGGCTGCAGTGACTGTACTCGCGGATACGCACCAACGAAGAGCTTTCAATTAAAAATGAGCACAACATTATTTTTAATTCTGGAGACATTATGGCATTCTAAATCAAATTTTATGTAAAAGAAATAAAACATGTGATTTTACATGACAGTCCAAGTACTGTCCATGAATGTTAACTGATTTATATATAGACTACTTGTATTTTATAATTTGATAACAAATTAAGTAAATGATATGAGGCACGATGCTAGCCAAGATAAGTTGGCAGTAATTTATTTTAAAAAAAACCTTCCTGTTTAACTTTTTAAGATAAATTACCCATGTGAGGGGCTAAATTTCTAACTAAATTTTGCCAGACTGGATACTTTAAAACAAGTTTTTTTTTTTAATATAACAGTGTATGAAATTGTTCATTGTACTAATACTGGTACTACCAATAAGATATATAAAATAATTACCTGCACCAATTAATTTGTTATATTTTTATTATTGTTTTATTTATTTATTGAATTCCTTATAGCAGATCCACTTCATTATTTATTTTGACTGACCTTTTAAAATTGGTCTAGTAATGTGTTTACGAATTGTACAAGGCCAGAGCTTCAGCAAGCATCATGATTATTAAATATATATTATGTTGTTGAAATTTTCTCAGAAGTTAAATACAAAAGTAAACAAAAAAGGTAGCAGATTGATTCAAAATTTTTCTAAAGGGCCTACGTGCAGTTCAGCCTTTCCATACTTAGCTTAATTAACCTGGCCGCCTTCACCTGGATCGCCTAGGGAACTTCCGTAACAAAATATTCTAGCATAGGAGATAGCAAAGTGCCGTGTTTTGTTACTCATGTAACATAATACGTGAAACTTACTTCTCTGGGTGCTGAATTTCTTTGTGAAACACATCATAGATTTCCTATGTAGTTCATAACTTTAAAAGTGAAGGTGGCAACAATCAAAGGTAACAAGCGAGATACGCACAAATTAAGTGGCCATCTGAGCTCTGCCAAACTGGAAGAATTTGGTGGAGCCCAAAGCACTAGAGACTCCTTCGTCTGGCGAATCAGTGACTCAGGGTGTTCCATACTAGCAGGGCTGGAACGGGGGCTAGAACCCCCACTGACAAACTTACGTCCTGCGAATACCACACCTGGTATTCTGGTTAGGAAGTAATTTGAGCTCTCCGTAAAAGACTGGGTATTCAGAAGTACACACTAGGTAATCACAAGTACCAGCTATACTTTCATTGGTTTTTGTTGTACCCTTACTTCCCATGCCTTAAACCTGGAAAGGTGGTAGACAAAGAAGGTTGAAGAGAGCAGCTGCTGCCCTTGAAACTAGAACACTTTGTGAACCAAAATCTCAAGTTACACTCTGTACTTTTTCCCAACTTCCTCCTAGGCGCTTCACTCCTCATCACTGCAGTCACCATTATTTCCACCCCTAATTAAACTATCTTAAAACCCTTTCTAAGCAGTGAAGAGCTTGCCCTTGGTATTGTCAATCCCTGATTATGCGGTACCAACCACATATGAACAGTTGCCAGCAGTAAACTACAGATCCAGAGAACGTCACTGTCCGAGAGTCAACAAGACGACCACCAGTCCACCCCACGTCAGGGTAATAAGTCTCAGCCGGCAACAGCAGCATCGCTGCCAAAGAAGCTCCCCAGTATTCCAAATCAATGTGCATCCAAGGGTCAACTGACTCGTAGAGCCGTCACAGTGGCTTTGGATTTTGTCCCCTTGCTACAGGCCACACAACTAGTACTCTACACTGGCCACCTGCCTACCCACCATTAAGGTGCTTAACCTCTTGATACTGGCATCACAAAATAAAACCAGGAAGGTGACTAAGACCTCCACATTCTCTATTAAATGTTGTTTGATCAATGCACAATAAATTTTAACCCCTTAGGTCTTAGATCACTCTTTGACGCAGCTAGCTCCTCCAAATAATTGTAGTAACAACTATTCATCCCCCTGGGCACATGTCAGTGCTTTAAACATGAGTTGTTGCAACCATCACTTACCAGGTTTGCTGTTCCTGTTTCTATGTTGCAAAAGATTTCTGTGCAGTTTATTTAGTTTATATACCTTTATGAAATTTTTCAAAGCAGCCTAGTCCAGGAGCTTACTTTCTACAAGATACGCAATGATCCTGTGTGGTTCAAAATCCAACTCTTTGCCATGGAAGTATGCTAATACTCAATTTAGATTAGGCTGCATTTTCAGGTGGCTACACCCTTTGGTGGAAGTTGCATCACTCTGCAATGTTGAATAGTCAAGATGTGGCAAAAGTAAACAAAATGTTGTGTTAAATAAATTTTGTTGGCTAAAACTACCAACTGTACTGCTATCTCTTGGCACACAACTCCAGGCCATGCCCCAACAAAAATCAGGGACGAATCTAGAATTTCTTTCGCCTGGGGCAGGAATTGTGACTTGTGATCCCCCGCCCCATAAACATACCTTGTATAGTTTCACAATTTTAGTAGTCTAAATAATTTTGGCCCATCCAGCACTCCCTATAACCCGGTGCCCGGGGCAAACTGCCCCCCATTCCTCACCACAATTCATCACTGCAAAAAATGTCTAGTTTTTGATGTGAAAAATATAATTATATAAACTACTACCCAGAGTTTTATATCTTCCACAATTTATATATAAATTTTTTTAAATAACATATTTCTGTGTGCAGCAATTCTGATTGCTAATAATTTTAATTTGGCCTGTAATCATTTGGCCTTTGCCATATATCTACCTTTTCATCACTCGTATTTCAGCTACCACTTGGTAAAAATAAATCTGTAAATAATTATAAATTGTTTTGTGCAGGAATAGTCTTTAAGGATTAAATGATACGTAATATATTGTCATTAAGGTGTATTCAGTGTCTCAGTTAAATTTTAATTAGCCTCATTGCATGAGGAAACTTTTAACATACTACTAGTTTCTTAATGGCCAATACATTAATACACAGATGCCATTTTTAATTGTGAAATACTTTGTTATTTTGAATGAAGGGATGATTTCTGACATTTTTCCCAAGCTCCATATTTTCAGATTTGCCACATATACTGTAATGTCCAAACTGCTACTGCATGATAGCCACAATAACCACCTCAATTATAGCTGAATTTAAACTTATTTGCTTTTATGCTTTCGTACATCCAAATTGTATTTCCTGACAAATATTTTCTTTTATACACCTTTACTACTATAATCTAGCAATTTTTGAGACATAAGTTCATCTATAACATCCTAAAATTGGTCCAGAAGTTAACACACACCTTAAAATACACTGACAAGTGGGTCAGCTGATAACTAACAGCAGGCAAATAAATTATACAACTGTTGCAGAAGGATGCATTAGAGAAAAGTAAACACTGAACTATCAAAATCTTGGTATCATGGCTCAGATAAATTTTATAATTTGATCCTAACTCTGTGTACAGCCATTTTTACCAGTAATTTTACAAGTACAAAATACACACAAAATTTACTCAAAACCACTGAAAAGTAAATAAATAAATTGAACTTAATTTTGAGTGAGTGATTAAAGAAGATGTCCAGCTCCTAAGCTTCTGATGTAAAAAATGTCACATACCTTTCAAAACACACTTACCAGAAAGAGTACCATTTACATTCTCCTTTCAAAAATGACACACATTCTAAAGTAAAATACTGTTAATAATGTTGCACATAAAGACAAGTTTCACAAATGACAACACCACAATGTTATCCTGATGCATGCTACATTACGGCACAGCGTGCTTGCGTACTCTACTTGACGACTTTGTCCCATCAGTAAGCGCTGAGAGCGTTTGGGTAAGGTCAAAAGCAGCAGACAATTATTCCAGTGGCTACAGGGTTGATTCTACACATTGGAGACCTACAGACACATAAATAATTAACATGATTAATTATTTAAATTGTACTGCCCACTCAGAATTTAGTAAGTGGTTGCCACCCCCAAAACCACAGATTGTTTTACCCAACAAGCCATGAACATGCTAGAGCTGATAAAAAAGTTAAAGTCGCTGCAGGATAGCAGCACCCCAGCAAACAGTGATGTAATCACTGCCAAGCCTCGTGAGGAGGCTGTAAATATGTCATCAGCATCCAGCCAGGGCGATAAGATATATGTAGCGCAGCCACTTGCCCTAAATAACCAACCCCTGTGTTGGAAGGCTAGCAATACCCCCGCACACATGTAACAGCTTCGAAGCAGAGATTTTAGATGTGTAAGGAGCACTGAAAATGGAACTGACAGAGTTCGCTGGCCCACCAACCGCAGAGGTTGGAGGGCTCTCCTGAGTCTGAATAAGGCCACCATCCTCTCCAAGCCTGAAAAAGGTTCACCATCCTCTTCGGCTTGAAAAGGCTCTCAACCTCCAGCACCAGCTCCAGTAGTTGGCAAACGGCTCTTCCAGCAACTACCCCACACCCCGCAGAAGAAACCCCTGAGGGAAGATACGAAGGTAACTTTGACGTCCTCACCCGTGCACACTTTTACCCAAGTCACTCCTTGACGTCCACGGTAGCACGCTATATCGACGTCCCTTCTATACATTAACCACCAATCATTTAATTTGCTGTAAATTGCCTATTAGTTAATTGAGAATCTTACTTCGAAAGTTGGAAATTTAAAAATCAGGTTCACATTCATCTGACGTAAATATAATTATATTTTAATTGAACTTTAGCTTTGCTTATACAAAGCTAATATCCCCACTGTTTTCCAAAACGGCAATAAACATGCTAAGTAAAATCTAATCCTTTAGTGGGGTAGTTATTTCTCACTCCCTTATTCATTTAATTCTTAATAAATTTTAAATTGTGAAATTCTTAATAATTAGTGGCTCAAAATATTGACTTCCTGCAGATTACGTCCGAGTGGGCTGAACACTTTAGGTTTCCTGGAGCTTACATAAGGCTACAATCTGGATAAGACCAGGTGCACCTGTGGAAGCATTCCAATTCTAGCAAGTCACATCTTACGTTCAACGCCTCGGAGTGACTGAGCAAGGCTGTCCGAATGACCACTGACAAACAATCGTTCTGTGACAAACTGTTATGATGTGATGCGCTCGTTGACTGTTGTGATACCCGAGAAAGGTGACCTCTGTTATTTTCCTCATGTCGCCATGTCGTGCCTTGCGGTGGCGATATTGCAGACGTCTGTTATTTACATCTGTTACTACTGATGAAATGAGGAAAGAAAAATAACAAATTTGGAAAAACAAAAATATATTAAATACAAATAAGTTGTCATTGCAATGACCTTTCATATATTACATGAATTACTATCCTTGACTGAAATATAGATAATTGAAATACTTCCTGAATATAATAACTATATCTAGCTGCAATGCTACAAACTAAAGACCATAAGTGGTTGAAAAGTTGCAAGGAAAGGAAAGGGTACTCGGGGTATGCCATTTTGTAAACACTTTTAATTCCCATGACCAAATGTTGTTTAGTTTTTCTCATCTCAGTATTGCCAAGAATAATACAAATGTAGCCTTTTCTGCAGAAAAGTTTCCCAATAGATCTTTGAAATTAAATTTTTGTGAGTATATTTAGCATAATTCATTAAATGTAATATGTATATTTTCAATTGAACTAGAAAAAAATGTAGATAATTTTTTTTTAGATTAACTGAATTAAACAAACATGCAAAATATTGACTACGCAATTCCTGCAGATTACGTCCGAGTGGGCAGAACACTTAAGATTTCCTGAAGCTTGCATAAGGCTATAATCTGAACAAGACCAGGACTCCAGTGTACCTGTAGAAGCATTCCGATTCTAGCAAGTCACATCTCACGTTCAACGCCTCGGAGTGACTGAGCAAGACACTTGCCGGAGGGCTGAACCTCGACTGCTAGAATATTAGCGAGCTTATACAATCATTGGTATTTGGAGAGAGTCCATTGGAGTAAAAAATAATGTATTTATTTTCTCTCTATTTTTATATTGTGATTCATAAAGAGTTCAAATGTCTAGGGGAGGTGGACAGCATAACCATATTCGTCATCTAGCTCGACGAGCTCTACAGTGAAAGTTAGCCCAGGCGGAGGATATACCTCCCGTCGAACCCACTAGCGAACCTGTACCACATCAACCCCTATTCAAGGTAAGGCCCACAGTACCCTATAGGGAAGTTTCCTCAAATAACTAAAACCACAACAGTTATTTGCATCCTCTGTTAGGGATTTGTTGGCCGTGGTCCGATTACGACCACGTGAGTTATTTAATCCGCCTACACCTGCACCTGTAATAAAACTACCCCCACCTCTACAGTCTAGTATCCCTACACCTCTTACCACGTGTAGAATCCATACCACTGCTGGGGAAGTGCTCAACATTGTCATTCGTCCCAAACCAGTGAGTAAACCGAGGATATCTTCCCCATCCCTTGTTTTTGTACACGTTCCTAAGCCCATAAGGCCTGCCCCATATAGGTGCCCCGGAAGAGAGGCTAAGTAAGTGCGCTATCCAGGATAGCATCTCAAACACCCCCTTTTCACTATCATTTTTGTCCATTTTCATACTTCATTTAAAATCATTTACTTTGTGCTGACAGCTGGCATCCCGTATTTTGACTGTATTTTCGGTGCTCCCTGGGAGGGAGACATAAATGATCAAACTCATTCTGAGGTTTGATTCCCCTCCAACCAATCATAACCCTTCTTTCAGGCGGTATCCCATGGTAATCCCCAACCAGTCATGCAAAAACTCCCCTCCGAAACTCTTTTACCGCAGAAGGTCCCATCCAATTATACCCCATAGGAAAATCTGCGCTCATACCCATTTATTCTATATTTTATATATATAGCCACCTATCCCCCTCCCCCGCAAGAGGGTGAGAAGACAGGAGTGCATCAATTGGCGACGCCCAACGTGGGGCCTAAGTCACAGAAAAGTTTAGACTTGGTGACATGGATTGTGCCAGTCACCCCCTCGCCCCCTTTTTTTCACTAAGTCTGCTAGCAGAGAAGCTAGTAGTTTGACTTCGGAGAGTCAAGTTAAAACACCCCGTGAGGCTGAACAACCATGTACAGCTCTGAGGAGAGTTTACATGAGCAGTACCACTACGTCTGTCTAGGGTGGGACGATGCCCCTAGGTTTACAGACTGCCTCGAATTCAGGTGCCAGACATGTAGGCAGGCACAAGTGAGAATATGCCAGAGGCCAGAGTGTGACGGCCAAGAGTATTATATAGTACATTGTATCTTACACAACCGGGAATACCATCATAAGTGTATCGGGTGGCCAGACAAGAGGATTGATAACCCGGGACAAGTATACCAGTGCGAGTTGTGCCATACGGAGCACACCTACAGACCCTAGAACACAGTACTACGATCTAGTCCCATGACATCCGGTATTCCAACAGAGATGCTATTACCCGAATTTAACGATAGGCCATACAAAGAACCCAAGGTCTTTTTACGTAAGTCTAAAAACGAGATGACGAAACACCTCATACCCCTAAAACAATGGGTAGGTAGAGCAGGCCACCAACTGGGCGGACAGGCTCGGAGGTGGTGGGAAAAGTACGGGGAATTCATCGAAGCATGGCCCCAGTTCCGAACCCAACTCTCCACACATTTCACAGGTGACAAGATCCTGTCAGGTTTGATAACGGACTTCCACTCGCGAACCCAAACACCCAACGAGGAAGTGGAGTTATTGATAAGCAAAAAGGCACGAATTCATAAAATAATTTATCCCCAGCACAGTGAAGGATAATCCGCCGTCCCATTGTCATGCTGCTGGAACTGCGCAGGCAGGCATTAAAACACAGACTGCACAACATGGCGAGCTCCGGGAAGGAGAACGCCTCCTCCCCTCTGGGTGCCAGAAGGTCACATCCCTCCTCCTTCTCCTCCTTCACCTTTTCCTCCACTTGCCAATACTGCCAAGGACGGCACTCTCACGGAGCTTGCCCCGCCCAGCAGGAAAGGCAGACACACGGATGACGAGCCCATCACCGCATCCCCGGCCCTCACATAGACCGGGCCGGCCTAAAGAAGTCCCGGCCAGGATACAGCTGTTGAACACCAAAAATCGTTCCCCGGACAAACCCCGATTGCAGGTTCGTATCAATGATACAATTGTCATCACTGTGTTCAACACAGCCACTGCCCGCAATTTCCTTAGCAGTTAATTGTTCACGCAGCACCAAAAGGTCCACTTGGCCCCTACAAGTCAGACTGCCAGAATGGCCCATGACAACTCTCACCTTCATTTGTACGAGGAGATTACCCTCAACCTATGGATCCACGTCGTAACATGGAGGTCCCCTTTTCAGTGGCCCCTTACTTGGGGGAACCCATGATTCTAGGATGGCCCTGGTTGCAAGCGCAACAATACCTGATAGACTGTGGGCAACGACACACCATTCTAAACAAGAACGTGGCCATCGACTGGAAAGGCAACCTGATCAAGGTTACCCCTTCCCCTGCCCCTGTCCACTTGTTACGACTCCAGGTTGACACCCCTCAGTTTCCCTGCACTCCCCAAAAGAAATCCTAAACTCAGGCCCAACGAGCCCGGCGCCTTTGGGCCCTACAGGATAGAAGAAACCCCTCGCCTTCTATACAACCTGCCCCGAGTTTCAAGCCACCCAGCCCACAGGAACTCGAACCTTCGTCTGGCATTGTATCGAGGAACCAAACCCCAATCCATGGCCGAGATAGCATCGTGGAAGATTTTCCAAATCGGATACTGCCCTCGACACCCGTTTGAGAGCTTTTCCTAATGTCAGCCAAGCGATGGGGAGAACCTGTTGACCACATGATAGGAAGCATTTCGGATAAATACATCCCATCACCAGCTCCCACAACCCCTAGTTCTGACAAAAACGTAGAGGTAGTGCTATCGCACAAACCCTCCTTGGTACCACAAGGTCCACTTTGGCGTGCCATCCCACAGGGGCAAGATAAGGTGACACAACTGATAGCCAAGGCAATGGACCTCAGCTAGCAATCAAGGTGGCGAGTGTGTTGGGCACCAATAAATAAAATTTCAAAAAGAGAGCACCATTAAGGAGGCGAGTGAACCTTCAGCCGACCCTGAGGTCGCGGACAGGCGGCCACAGACTCCACTCGTTCAACCCCTTGTCGCATCCCTGACTGTCGAATTCCAGGAAACTCACGAGACAACCCTGCCAATCTGTGAACACATCTCCCCAGCCTTCCCTCCTGTACCAGAGGAAGCACTGCCCATGGAAACCAACCTGGACAAGGTGACGTATCCGTTACCCCAAGGACCGGTCCCGTCTTCTCCACCCCCAGAAGGCATGGAAATGTCTAAGGACTAGGACAAGAGGTCATGCACCCTGCTATCCATCGCATCCTTCCCAATCCTCACCAGCAAGGATAAAGAATAAGGAGAAAATAGAGGGAACCCACCATGCACCACGAGAGCAATTACTGCGTCGGTCAACAGGCAACCAATGCCAAGAGAGAAACAGAGGTTGGAGAGGCAATGAAACCGGTAACATACACCGCAAAGTATGTTGAAAGGGTTTACCAGATGCATGAGAGCGTTGTCATTGCCGTTACAGCCCTTCCAATATCTTGAGCGGAAAGCACCCACGAGCGCCGCATCCCAATCGCCAGAGAAGTACGAGAGAGGATGAGCCCACCTATGCTGATGACCCAGGCAACGACGAGAGTCACCCCACCAGCTGACAGCAACGTCACCCAAGGCCGCCGCCTGTAGCTAATCCCGCCACACCCAGCTACCTCGCTGGGTGCAAGGCGCATGATCTACACACAGGGGCGTTACAAAGAAATATCTTGGAGCGATTCCACAACGAAAGAGAGGATGACCACCAAAGTGACACCTCAGTAAGTGCCATCGTCCAACACCACCGATACCTGAGTGAGTACTTGGCAGAGGCCACCTTTGACTATTACCTCATGCTAGAACACTTAGAAAGAATGAAATTATTAGGGAATGATAGCGCAGAGAGAACAAAGAGAACGAGAGTGCAAAAACTCTTAACAGCTAGCTTAGTACGGAAGGTTAAGTGACGAAAGATGCCCCAAAAAAATCCTTACCTGGCTAGCTAGGCCGTGCTAAGATCGTTAATTGCCTCCAAGAAAGACGGAAGAATGTAACCTACAGAGTTGTTTAAACAAGTATTTGTTAGAATAGGAATTTTCAAGGTTAGGAATTCGGAACGCATTGACAAGACCACACTTTCTACACTAATAAGTGCCCTTTTAGAATGTAGGCTTCCTCCTGACACTGGGCACCCCCTAATGTAGATGTGAAAATTTGGAACGTCCCGCTTTTGTAAATAGCTTTGGTCCCTTGTTTGCCAGTAACAATACAGAGGAAATTAACGTAGTGTCAATCCCTTACAAGCTGAAAACTTCACGCTTGATTTGCCCTACCTCCCCGAGAGAGTTCACGTAAACTACTAAATGGTAAGAAATGTAAGATTGTTTGTTGTGAAATGTACCTGTACAATGAAAATACAATAGTCAAAAAACTCCATGAGCACCATTAGGAAGAGACATGCGCGTAAATGAAGCCTATCAGCAGGCCCGTCAACACAGGTAACCTAATCCTCACCACTCTTAACAATGCCTCACTGGGCAACATTGCCTTAGAATCCTATGTAATTTGCAGTAAGAGCATGAGGCGAAAACTCACTGTGAGCGTGCCGTAACGGCCATCCATGAAATTCCCAGCCTTATTAAGAATGCAAATTATACTAACTGCCCAATGTAATGTAACAAAATAAGAGGGACAAAAGGAAAACAAAAGAGTACATAAAATGTACGGAACAAGTTGAGAGAAGTTAATGTTAGAAAACTAAATAAAACGTATGTAATTAGGCTTCCAAAAATTAGTAAGGAATAGGAGAAGAGCTTAGAGTTCCATGTAAAGGTACGCCTTGTAAAGTAAGAATGAGTAGTATTACCCATGTAAGATTATGCTAATGTGTTTTTCAGCGAATGATGTCACTAGGAAAATTAAGTTGATGTATTTCGGCCAGTAGTATGGCATATCAAATAAAGGAAACTCAAATGAGGTCTAGTATGCTAGTACAACCCCTTAAGGAACACTGTTCCCCAGAGAGAGTAGTGACTTGTCAGCAGAAGTAGGCTAAAGCAAAACCAAGGCCAGTAGGCTAGTGTAAAATGTAGAAAAAGTATTTGATAAATACTTTTTAAGCAAGTGCAATGTAAGATAAAGTACAATTACCCACGTGTAATCTAGTTAAGAAAAGGGAAATATCCAGGAAATGGGAGTAGTAGCTTTCCTTGGACAATTAGTCAACACCCTGTAACCCTTCATGAAAGGATAAGGTAGGAAACTTGTTAGACTTTAGGGTTAGTCATACGTAATTTTCTATGTGTAACAAACACAGTTTCTTATGTAATGGAACTGTACCAGGCAGTAGCCTAACCTACAAATGTGTAACCTAAACTTAGGTAATTTTCAAAATGTAAAGAATGTAACATTAAAACCACGTATTAGCCTAAGCTGTTCTTATGTAACATAGAACTTGTATAGGAATTTCAAAATGTAGTAAATAAAAACATGTATAGTTTCAGATGCTAAGTACTTGAGCTAGGTAAAAGCCTAACATAAGGAACATGTAAACGAACTTCGCAAAAAGAAAATACATGTAGCGTAGTTGATAAAAGATCATACCAGATAAATGGCTACCTAGAAAATAAGTACCCTTCGTGCAAGAGGTATGCCAAGTGTTGTTTGTGTATTGAACATAGTCAATGAATAGTGTCTAAGGTGTACTTGGGTCTTATCTGTAATTATTGCCCGGAGTACAAAAGGTATTTAACCCTAAATTAAGTGCCAATTATAAATTAACATGCAAGTAAATAGTGACTGATGTGTCGATAATTGCAAAGTGTGAACATGCCTTCAGTGTTCTGTGTCTTTACTTGTAGGGGATACCGGTGCCTTGATAAGGCATAATACTATTAAAGATTAAAGAACTCGCTTAGTTTTTACACTTGTAAATTTTTTACAGTTCGACAGCACTGGCTCAAAGCAGACCAGTTAAAATCGTCCCGCAGGGGCCACATTAAGCATCCCTTCACTAAGTCCCTGCGAATGGGACTCTTCTTTTAGCTACACTTTTATCTCAACGCCAGAGGTAATTATTTTCATGAATCTAAAATTTTAATTTGTACCATGCAATGTATTAAAATTTAACTCAGCTTTCATACTGTGTGAGCTGGCACTCGAGCTAGGAAGCCTAGGCTTTGAAACCAACAAGACCTGCTACTATAAAATCCCCGCCTCAGACTCTCCTCCCCGCTGTAAGGGAAGAATGAACAGGCCGCCGTGACGAGACACTGTGCTACCACCCCAAGACCACAGCAGACAGGGAAGAGAGAGAGAGCCAAAAGAGGGAGAAGAGACCGTTAACCAAGTGACATTGAGTAGATGCCAGCCTGGCAGATAGCAAGCTTCCGCGACTCCGCTGGCCATGCAAGCTACAGAAGAGGCGCGAGCCTAGAGCTGCAACCGAGGTATATTGCCACAAGAATGACTGAGGGAGTAGTCCCCCATACCTGAAACCAGTGACCTAGCTTGAGATGGGTCAATGTCGCTTCAGGGGGTAAGTGATTTATGCATGCCACACTACTGCACAGCATGCCTGTGCACTCTACCTGAAGACTTTGCCGCATCATAAAGCACTGAGGGCGTATGCGACAAGTCTAAATTTAATGAAAATTATTCCAGTGGCTACACGGTTGATTTCACATGTTTGGCAACTATATACACATAAATAAGTAACGTGAATAATTATTGAAATTGTACTACCCGCTCAGAATTTGGTATGCGGTCGCCACCCCCAAAACCACAGATTATTTTACCCACCGAGCCATGGACACACTAAATTAGATAAGAAAGTGAATGGAGTCACAGCAGGATAGCAGCACCCTTGCTACCAGTGACATCATCGCCACCGTGCCTCGGGAGGAACAGCAATTATACCACAACCTCCAGCCAGAGCAATAAGAAATGTGTGGTGCAGCTCACTGCCCTGAATAACCAACCCCTGTGCTGGAAGGCTAGCAACACCCCCGCACCTCTGTGACAGCAATGAAGAGGAGATTTTGGATATATAAGGAGCACCAAAATGGAACCGGCAGAGTTTGCCAGTCCACCGACCGCAGAGGTTGGAGGGCTCTTCTTGGTCTGAATAAGGCCACCATCCTCTACAGCTTGAAAAGGCTCTCAACCTCCAGCACCAGCTCCAGTAGTTGGCAAACAGCTCTTCCAGCAACTACCCCACACCCCGCAGAAGAAACCCCTGAGGGAAGATACGAAGGTAACTTTGACGTCCTCACCCGTGCACACTTTTACCCAAGTCACTCCTTGACGTCCACGGTAGCACGCTATATCGACGTCCCTTCTATACATTAACCACCAATCATTTAATTTGCTGTAAATTGCCTATTAGCTAATTGAGAATCTTACTTCGAAAGTTGGAAATTTAAAAATCAGGTTCACATTCATCTGACGTAAATATAATTATATTTTAATTGAACTTTAGCTTTGCTTATACAAAGCTAATATCCCCACTGTTTTCCAAAACGGCAATAAACATGCTAAGTAAAATCTAATCCTTTAGTGGGGTAGTTATTTCTCACTCCCTTATTCATTTAATTCTTAATAAATTTTAAATTGTGAAATTCTTAATAATTAGTGGCTCAAAATATTGACTTCCTGCAGATTACGTCCGAGTGGGCTGAACACTTTAGGTTTCCTGGAGCTTACATAAGGCTACAATCTGGATAAGACCAGGTGCACCTGTGGAAGCATTCCAATTCTAGCAAGTCACATCTTACGTTCAACGCCTCGGAGTGACTGAGCAAGGCTGTCCGAATGACCACTGACAAACAATCGTTCTGTGACAAACTGTTATGATGTGATGCGCTCGTTGACTGTTGTGATACCCGAGAAAGGTGACCTCTGTTATTTTCCTCATGTCGCCATGTCGTGCCTTGCGGTGGCGATATTGCAGACGTCTGTTGTTTACATCTGTTACTACTGATGAAATGAGGAAAGAAAAATAACAAATTTGGAAAAACAAAAATATATTAAATACAAATAAGTTGTCATTGCAATGACCTTTCATATATTACATGAATTACTATCCTTGACTGAAATATAGATAATTGAAATACTTCCTGAATATAATAACTATATCTAGCTGCAATGCTACAAACTAAAGACCATAAGTGGTTGAAAAGTTGCAAGGAAAGGAAAGGGTACTCGGGGTATGCCATTTTGTAAACACTTTTAATTCCCATGACCAAATGTTGTTTAGTTTTTCTCATCTCAGTATTGCCAAGAATAATACAAATGTAGCCTTTTCTGCAGAAAAGTTTCCCAATAGATCTTTGAAATTAAATTTTTGTGAGTATATTTAGCATAATTCATTAAATGTAATATGTATATTTTCAATTGAACTAGAAAAAAATGTAGATAATTTTTTTTTAGATTAACTGAATTAAACAAACATGCAAATTCACACAGGCTGTAATAAATCCATAATATAGTAGTACATAGTACTATTAGGTCTAACTGATAAAAAATGATCATGCTATTTATTTGCAACTATGAAAAGTCTACTAAATACTATATGTTACTTGCTGATTCTACATTGTGAATATTTAAGAGTGTTATATACCAGTCTAAGTACAGGGGAATGTAGTATCTTTTGTTTAACAGCATTAGAAAAAGTATAAAATATATAGGGATCCGAATTTTTTTGTAGAGAGAGTTAAAAGATGGATCTGTATTTCAAACTTTTGAAAAATGGTTCAGCATTTCATTTTTTCAACAAAACAAATGTCCAAATATAGGGATTTTTGAGTCAGTGTTCTAAATTAAACATTACTCAAATTGCGTAAACAAAATGTCCAAAGCCTAAAATGTGTAATTCTGAATGCAGTGACATAGACATATTGTATGGTCACCGCTGAAAATCACTTGTAATTTTATTAAAACGAAATATATTTTTGTGTATTTGTGTAGCTGTTGCGTGGTGTCCTCTGGCGACAGCTACTCCTCATGGGCTCTCCGATAGTTGAGGCATGTTGGAGTGGGGGTATAGCAACAACTTTGGCAGTGGAGGGGAAGGTACCCTGCTGAGAAACATCTTTAGTTAGGCAGGGGCACGCAGCTGGTTCCTACTTTGGGCCATGGGCCAGATTTTCAGCTCTCCACTACCCGCTACTTCTTCCTCGCTCAAGACGTGGTTTCACTACATGTGATCCCGAACTGCGTCAGATATATAAAACGAGTCTAACAAATATTCCAAGTAGACTGTTCGTGTTATGTAGATTAAATTATTTTTGCACCATGCACAATGTAACATATTTATTTCTAATGAATCTTTATTACATCGCTAGTGCATGTATCTGCAGTACACTGTAATTGCTACCTGTGAATCATTCTGATCCAATAGCAAATAATATTTTCTGTGACAGTGATGTATTGTTTTACTCCGTGTCCGATCTCTGACTCTCTAATCAGCATTGTTTTACTATGGAAGACAAGAAAGACATGCTTGAAAATTTTCTAAGTATTTAACTCAAGCCAAATGACAATCTACTGAAGAATTTTTCCTCATGTTCGTGTAGCACATACAGATTTTCCTCTATAAAGTAAAATTCTCAATACTGATGAACAATAATATATTTAAATATTCTCGTAATTGATGTGTGATAATAATTCCCACACAAAAGTGAAAAATATTTTCTGAGATGGACCAATAATATAGGCAGGTATTTCATACTGACTTCCATAAATTTTTTTGACTTTTTTTTGTGTATTTCAGTAAGTACAAATTCGTCAGAAATCATATATGAAACTCTTCCAATTTCCTGTTGAGTTTGGTAGCATCTTTAATAATTTCTAGAGCAAAAATGGATTACATAAAGCTGTACAAGATAGTTTCAACAGAATACTAAATCGTAGCAGGAATTTTTTTCATTTGTTTTAAAAATATTAGGGATGTAATATTTAACAGATAACTTTGGTTTAAAGAATTTAATATTTTGAAAGATATATGTATCTGGAAATGAGTAATTATATTTCTTATTCAAATCATGATATTAATAAGTAATTGGAAATGTATTTAACAAAGATTAAAAACACCAAAATCAGGAAGACCGAAAAATGAATTAAGCCCATGTCCTCCAGAATGTTAGTCCAGTGGTGGAAAAATTAAATTAAGCACTATATCGGGGAGAAAATTTTTATGTAATGTATGTTAGACAAATGCGTAATTTAGACCCTTAGGTACTTTGTAAACAGGTTTGAGAGTAATTAAAAGTTAGAAAAAGTGTACAAAGGATTTAAAAATTTAATTATTAACTTTTCCGTATAAGGTAGTTGCTAATGGTATGACGAACACTAAACTATTCAATAAGTTACACAACATTTTATGCGGAACAGAATTCTTTATGTATTGTTGGCTCGTTCAAGCAGTTTATTTATTTACTAGCTGTTCCTGCGACTTTGTTCGCGTGGGCATTAGGATTTGTTTACATGATTTTAAAATAGAAATATGAAATTGAAATACGGTATGGATAGTGTCAATTGAAAGAAGGTATGGAAAATGCCAACTGAAATTTATACATAATAATTTCTATAATAAAAACAAAAAATAAATTATTAATTTTAAAGATTTATCAAATAGAATTTACAAATGTCATTTTATGTTTAGATGGAAATGCATACAGTGCCTATGACTTCGTTGGAGTGGAATTTAGTATTTGTTTACATATATTTAAAATATAAATTTCACTTCGCTTAGGTTTCATGGGGTTATTAAAATACAGCCCACCATTGGTTCACTCAGGTTTTATGTTTAAAATAGAAATAATTTTTCGTTCAGGTTTTATGGAGTTATTAAAATACAGCTCGCCAATGCTTCGCTCAGGTTTTACAGACTACCCGTGACTACCCATGACTTCCCGCAACTACATGTCCATACATGAGATTAACCATGGCTATCTGCGACTACTCATGACTACCTGCAACTACTTGCAAAATGTATAATATTAGGATACACTCGGTTTTACTCTACCCACTGGGTCACTGTATCCCCACTTGAATCGCTCTTGTCACTGGGCCACTGCTGCCCCATTTGATACATCTATCTACTAAGTAACTACTACCCAATTGAAATAGCTCTAACCAGGGCCACTACGGCTCTTTGGAAGGAAAGGAGGACAGCCCATAGACAAAAAAGAAAGGAGAAATTATAGATGTATTGTTTCAAAAATGCTCCTTTATTCAGTAATTGTGTTGTGTAACTATGTATATCCACATCCTTGATAACCATCATATCTTTGGAACCAATTGAGATATCACAATGAAACAAAGACTAAGTTAGTCCAGGGATTATTATCAACAGACTGTGTAAATTTAATGTCAATGCGTATAGAGGTTTTTAAGTTAAATCCAGTTGTACAGACAGACATGGAAAAATTTAACATTATATATGGCTTAGTAATTGATTATCCTATATGAAAAAATTCTTAAAAGTGAAAAATTCGGAAATCACAGAAAGACATTTCTATTTTATTTATTTGTATATATAGCTTTTACGCCTCATTTTTACAAGTGGTGAAGTTAACGTGAAGTTGCCTTGTTTTAAACTTAATAGGTAATGGGAAAATATAAAACACGAATATAAATAGGATCAAGTTAGAATAAATAACAGTAATACATTATGGATGCATGAAAATCAATATAAAAATTTCAGTAAAAAATATAGTAGCAGTCTATACACCATAATAAGTCTGATAATACATTTTTTGTCATATACGATATATGTCAATGGCAAATAAACTAGATATTGCAAATTAAAATATAAATAAATTTAAGGTTCATTATATGATTTAAAGGTAATCGAGCCAATTTGCTAAATCGGAGGTAACAAATAATTAAAGGCTATAGACATACAGTAAGAAATATCAGTGCCCTTAAGCTCTAGTACACAAAAGGCTCAAATAGAAACAATACTGATTTTCCCATCGCTAATCTTTTTATTATTACTATTAAGGGCCTGTATTGTGATCTGTGAACATATGTGTGGAATCAGTTAAACTATTTTGTTGTGTAATGTGCAATGAACATTCTTTAGCTAAGCTATCTTTTAGCCTAATATTTTAAGATTTCAGATTGTTATGTTGAATTCAGAGTTCACTTAATGTTTCCCACAAAAGAGTGCTTTATTTTTTAACAGTCATGTATATGGGTGCTTACATCTATTTTCATGGCAACAACGGTACATTTCTACAGGTCCTGGCAATATTTTAAGTTGTCAGTATATTATTCATTCGTCGTAATACGTAAGGCATTGTAAAAAGCTGGCAAGACCTCAGCTATTTGCTATAGGCTGTTCATGGTAAAGTTAGCTCTTTTGAGGTCCTAGTTACTTATTTCCTATCAGCAATTTTTATCATTCTGCCTCTTTTTAGAAAAAATATTACCTTATAAGTAATAAATATTGTGTGTATATTCCACTTCACTCGGAAGTTAATAACTAAGGCTGCAAAAATATATATTTATTGACTATTATTCCAAATGAGAGGACTTCGGAAAATGCGCACTTTACTGTGAACAGCATATAGTTGTATTGATGTTGGCAAGAGCCAAGCAAACATTTTATATTTTAAGCCAGAAACATCCATTATTACAATTTACTATTTTTTTTTGTAATAAAATACTACGTAAATGTTTGAAATTATTTTCATATAATACTTGAACTTTCAACAAAGTTAACAAATATATGTTTCCTGTATGTTTTGTCTACGCAAAATTTCATGCCATAAAGCATACAGAGAGCAAAAAAATTAGCAATTTATAATTTAGCATATGGAGTATTTTTTTTTCAAACATACATTTTTTAATTAAATAATTTAATTTTTATACAATTTTAACTTTTATGTTTTATACCTGTTTTCAATCATATATGCATTTGCTTTATTACTTATGCATTGTTTCATTACAAGTTTACCTGAAATAGTTTTTGCCCCCAAGTTAAGAATATTGAATTTTAATATATCCTCAGTGACACAAAACTTAGCTAAGTAATAAACAGCCTATTTGCCATTTGAAATTATAGTTAATTTGACCTGTAGATTGACGTTCTACTAAATGTTGTATGAAAGTCATAATACATTAGTTTGCTTCATCTTGCAGCTAGTTTTCAAATAGAACTTTAACTATAGACCCTTAATCAATGTGTTTACCATAAAATTGTTGATACACATAATTTTAATGTTTTCAACAGCCAGGGGATTGGACTTAAAGACAATCACCTTTGTTATTGGATGGTGATACTTCATGTTCAGATGACTAGTTTATTTTACTGAAAGTGAACTGCTCAAAGAACGAGATAAGTCAGTCGCAACAAATTAAGTGCAAAACATTTTTCTTTCACAGACTCTTTCTGCTCCAGAAATTTGTATGAATGTTTCAGAATCGTTGATATTTCATTCTTTTTACAAAAGCCCAACGAGGCATCCAAACACCACCCTACTATCAGATGCTCACTTTCTAATATGGCAGTCACCCAACAAATTTGTAAGTGATTTATTCCTAGTTTGATATTCCACTGTAATATGTGTAATATCGACCTGTGAGTCCCAACTCACACAGGGTGGGTACACAAAACATAAAACTAAATTCCCTGACTTTACCAGGTTTTCCCTGTCTATCAGAATTTTTTCCTTGATTTATACCAATGAAATAAAATAACATTTTTCATAAGTTTTATCTAATTGAAACCTTTTACACAAACTAATATAAATGTTTATAAACTTACTCTCTTACAGCTATCCATTTAACGAGAGGAATTTTTTTAAGAGTCGTGTAATACATTGACGTGTGACATCGGGTGACTGGCGACAATATGAAGGTCAGGCAAGGTTCAAGTGTGTGTGTCAGAGACAGTGGCGATATGACTGGGCTGACTTTATTGGATACTAACCGGACCCCCGCCGGTATATAAGTTAATGTGCTTGGCTTGACGGCACTGCACAAAATCTAGTGTGGGCTTAACAGTCTTCTGCAACACTGGTTTACATACATCCCCTTATTTAAACAGAGTGGGCGAAGCCCGGGGTAGCTCCTAACTCGGCCACTGTTGCTGCTGGTGCCGGCTGAACTCGTGCCCAGTCTTTGGGTGAAGGTGGTGTTGCGGCTGGCAGTACTGGTAGGAACCCACGAAGGACTGCTGATCTTACTGGGCTGGAACGATGAATTCCCTACATCCAGTGGTACATGGAGTATCTGGCAAAAGTCGACGACAACTGGATGTGGCTCGCCGGTGGTCTTGTAGGGACACTAAAATAGGTAGCATAGAGGGACTGGGAGGTTAGGCCTCTCCAGTTGTCGGGCCACTTGAGCTCCTTCCCAGGTGGTTAGACTGCAGAGGACAGTTGGCGGTGGGTTAAAGCTCAGGTTGGACTCTGAGGCAGTAGCTGCCTTCCTAGCTCGCCCCTTTGCACCACTCCTATGGGTGTATGGCATAAAGGAACATACTAAAGTCAGCCACGCTAAGGAAGAGCAGGTGACGAGGATCTATATCTAGGTGTAAAGCCATTCGTGGCAGAGTCAAACAGAGTCGTATCTGATTACTCCAACTAAGTCTGAAAATAATTTCATGTTTTATTAAATATCTCTTCTGTGGCACCCCATAAGGAGGCTTTCAAAGACTGGTTTCCAGTTTGAAGTACGCCACAAATACTGATGCTCCAACTCACCAACTGACATTCAGCAAATGTCGCTTTGACAATGCCACCAATTGTAGGAACAGCAAACATTTTTGCACGTTTTAAAGCGTACAAAAATTCCTTCACATTTCCCTGTCTTCCCTGACTGTTTGAAATTCCCTGACTTGTCCCTTTTTTCCAGGTTTTCCCTGTCTGTAGTCACCCTGATATAACACAGAAAGCTCCTCTACAATAGCCGTTAACTTACAGGCAGTTGCTGGTGTAATGGGGATTAGAATAAGATATTCTCATCTTGAAGAGTTTTGTATGTGCTAAGGAATCCATGTAGGGCAGCGGCCACGTATTCCAAGCAGCTACCAAATAATTTGAGAGGATGTACATGAAGAAGCAGTTATTGCTGTAGCTAACGGTGAAGTACATGAGCAAGTGATTCCTCTACTGACGGTTGTATCCAATGGCAGCTGGTCCAAAAGGTCATACAAAACGGTTGCATATTGTTGCCTACAGGGGCATATCCTGAAAATTTTGGCAAGGCATGCAACACGAATCTTACTTTGGCACTTCACTTTGCACAGAGGACATAAATAATAATAATACCAAAACAAAAATTAGAGGTTGCTGAAAATGTCTAAGTGCTTTTGTACCCTTTTCCTCTATCTCTTATTCCCGTAGTCAAATAGCGAGATTCATTGGTCAAATCAAATAATTTTAGATTAAAAGTTAAAAAGTTTTAAATGCATTTAAACACCAAAAAGTTACAAAACATTTAACTTTACTAGTAGTAAGTCACATGAATTAGAGCAAAGGTAATGTGTATGCTTGTCAAAAAGAAACATTTTAAATCTGTTAAAATTGTTAATACTAGCCTGATTAAAGACGTAATTAAAAAATAATATTACTTATGAAAGTTTACATAACATAATTTACTTAAAATTTTATGTTTTCAAGATTTATTTCCATTGTAACATTTACCATTTGTTTTATAAGTAATAATTCAAACAACAGACATTGCCAACCGTACAAATAAACTTTTTTTTGTAAGGGTTACGATTAAATATTTGTACAAAGTTAAAGTCTTTGTTCTCTGTCTTAAAATTGTTAAGAGCGGGCTGCTGCAAACTGTGTTTACTGGGGCTGGCAAGCAACGCTCGGGCACCTGGGACGGTGCGGCCATGATGAGCCAGCCCCACTGTTTTGAAAACACTCTCCCTGCCGAGGAAGGTCGTGAGGCTACGCAGGATAGTATACAAGGTTGGGACGATGGTGGCTCACTGCCATCTAGCTCCGGAGGGACCAGCGAGACGCCAGCACTGAGGACCACAGGGCCGTGGTCACAACCAACGCCCAGCCCTGCCACTATCAAGGGGGTCTCGACAGACGATGCCGCCAAGACAGTTAAGGGTAAATATAATCCCAGTAGAACGCCTGAGGTTATGCAGGATTAGGGTCCTCGTCATAAAAACTTAAGCCTCCTCAAGTTACGAGCACTCTATAGCTGTCTGTGTTGTAACTGAATTAAACATTGATGATTGCCACTATAAAGTAAAGAGTAAAGTATTGTACTAGCCAAGGGCTATTTGTATTGCTAAGTGTAAACCTACCTGTGATTAATAAAACCTAGTGAAACTGTAACAGTGCTTTATCATCTAGCTACTGACATCCCCCTTCCTTGCGTGGCCTGATTCATCCACAGAACAGGTTACAGCAAATGGTGGAGGCAGCCGATGCTTGGTAAAATCTGTGGAAGATAGTAGTATAAATTAAATGTAGCTGCGAGAATTAGCCCTTGTAACAATTTGAAAGAGCGTACAAAACTTCCACCAGTCCACAGGATTGTATTCCCCGCCAAAATTGCTAAATATAACGTATTGCATTAGAGTTAGCATTAATTGAGGCAAAGGAACTTTAAAGTAATTTCACTTCATGTCATTGCAACTAAAGATAAAGTTAAATACAGAACCGGCTCAGTATCCCCACCACCCATGGTTTTACCCCTATTTGAAAGGTATAAAGCCAACGGCCCACATTAACCTAGAGAGTAGCATAGTAAACACTGCAGTAGAGCGAATCGTACTGCCATTGAAAGCAACGGCATGTGGTGCATGGTTCAACACATTTCAGCGGCGCCCAAGCGCACACCAGGAACGGCACACTTGCAGTTTCGTCAGTAAACCAACACGCCCATAGTAGCATAGAAAGAGTGTATGCTTAATCTTGTAAAATTTAATGCACGACAGATCTCGGCCACTTTTCGGACTGCAGTGAATCTGCTAACACAATTTCCACAAGTGTGTGCAATGTGGAAATATTATATTAAAGTCAGCTTTCTGTGTGCATGCTATATAATAATGAATCACGCTATAAAAATTTATAACGGATCCAAAGTTTACATCATTTTTAAAAACAGCACGAAACATCATAAATTTCAGAATTTAATTGAATCCGCGGAACAACTGCTAAACGAAAACCCAGAATTAATTGACCAGTTTACCACAACATCTACAAGCATTAAACATAGTTTAAATAACAAAATTACAACTAGCGGCCTTCTACCAACAACACCAACTCAAGAAAATAAATGCAATACAAACATCAGGCTACTTGACACGTGTAAATATTTACACTAATACCAAAGAGAATTTGTACGAAAACTCACCCTTGGCGTAACCCCTAGAACCTACACCACCAACAGACAATACGACAAATTCCCCACCAATGAACATAATCATGCAACAGCCGTTACATATCCCAAATTTTTCAGGGGACGCCACCGAAAAATGGACAGAAGCTACGGAAAACCACAACTGGACCGATGAGGAGAAATGTAAGAAACTCAAATACTATGTAAAAGGTTCTGCAAAAATACACCAGATAATTATCTCCATTCACAAGCAGGTAATGTTACATGGCAAGGCACTGTTCAGAAACTGAAAACTACCTTCTCTACACCTGCGACAGAGGAATATCTGAAACAGCTGTTGTTCAACACAAAGCAGAAGCTCCACGAGAGCGCTCAAAAACATATAGAGACCCTCATGTATTACCGTAGAAAATACAATCCAACAGTCAGAGACAGTGACTTTATAAATATTGTCTGGCGATCCTTACTCCCTTTCTTGGCAGGTAAGATCGTAGGATTGAAAAACTACATGTTAGAGAATATTATAACAAATGTCCAACATGCAGAACTTGGCCTTTTTAGATACAACGAAACCATTACTGGCCATCACACACTGTCTGAAACAGACTCCCTATGGACGGACATCACTAAAATGAAAGAGGAAATCGCCAATATGGCAATCGCACACCAAAGACACACACAAAACTATTATTACCCACAAAATCCACGACTATACAGTCAACCACCCAATCATCAAAATCGCCGCCATTTCGACCAAACCACCCCACAAGGGCAAACATATGGGAAAAAAGACATTTTTCAACAACACCTAGAACCGGCACAAGCCAGAATCTGAACAACAGAACCACCATGAAAACAAATATCTCACGAGCAATAACAGTCACCAAAAACCAACTCACCCCACTGGAAACAGAAAATATGGTCAAAAACACTATCAGTCAAAAAACTCCTTCACAAGGGGGCAGTAGGCACCATCCCCTACGACAAACATTATAACCAGGTGCACAAATCAATCACAGACAATAGGCAGACATGCTCGTTAAGGCACGAACAACAAAAATCACCACATGCCAAATATACGTAAACTAAAGAACGGGGAAAAGGCGACAAATAGGCAGGGTCCTTAACGACCACACGTAATAATAAGAACTGCCAGCGTGGCGAGAACGGCGATTCCAATGCGTCAAGCAGACACGTCCCACCCAAAACAAAAGTACGCCATGTTATTAATGCCTGCTAAGCATTATTTGCCAACGCGTCCCACATCGCACATACGCGGAAATAGCGACTTTCAATTTAGGAAGCTAACAATTTCATATTCCCCAGGAACAGAAGAGCAAAGAAAGTAAAAATAGGACCAAAATTGTATCAGCTAAAGTTGGGACCTCTTGTATTGAATTCCGTGATCCACAATCCAAGCCAGCATACAATACCAGATATTATCCAAATAATTGTAAGGCTAAGGAAGCAATAAACAGATCACGTTGCCCGAGACACACGACACCCCGCGTATCACGGAAACGCAAGTGAGCACCAAGGCCATATCAGATTCCAAACACCGTGAAATGCGATGCATGCATCAACACGGAAGTGATGGCCCCTGTCCAGCCAGTAACCCGTCAGGAATGCGCGACGCAGCAGAAGTGTGACATCAGAGAGCTAAGGCAAGCGTTCGTCGGGCCGAGGACGGAATTAGCATCAACTTGTGGGCTTTGTTTGTATACATCACACCATGCTGCAGAATGTCCATTGTTCTGTAATCAGATGACACAGTTTCATACTTACACCGCAGCGTGCTTCCGGAAATTCAAACACCGGTTCAGCATTGGCACAACCTGGATCAAGTTGCAGTGTGCGGAAATGGGCGCACCTGTAAACAATAACATGTTACCGGATGGCAATGATGAAAGAGGAGTCAGCAAAACCTGAGTTACAGGCCGTTCGTTAAAGCATTGAACAAGGAATCCAGGGTATCACCAAGGACGAGTGCCGCGCAGGATATGTGAGAGTATCAACATTATGCATCCTGGTGCGCCTGGTGGAAAAAACGTACAATGCACTATTGGATACAGGCTGCTCTTGTTCATGTGTGGCGACCACATTAATTAGCAAAGAGAAGCGGCAACCTGTGAAAGGAATTTTCTCTATGGTAGGGGCAACAGAAGACATTGAGATTCCCCAATTAAAACTAACGCCAATATTAATATACACGGTCACAACTTTTTACAAGAATTTTATTGATAGATAACTTAAAAGTTGATATGACTCTAAGAGTCAATTTCAGGAAAAGATACAATGTTGTGCCATTATGTTTATAAATGCTTCCAATAATGATCAAATTATTCAAATTCCCATTAATATCAACTCTGTAGAATACAATAGTAGTAACTGCATTGAATTTCATGTAAACAAACACAATGGAAGATACTACAGAAAACACATTGTTAGGGAATATTAACCCAAAATTGTCACACGAATAGAAACGCCAGTTAGAAACATTACTGCATGAATACGTCAATTGATTCGCCAGCTCCATTCACGAGCTCACGGAAATGAACGCATATGAAAGAAAATTAGATTTGAAGACAGACAAACCAATTCATACGCGACCTTATCGCATTAACCCAAAATTAAGGGAGGATGTACTTATACAAATACTGCAAATGCTTGACTAATATTATAACGCCATCCGACTCCGCATATGCCGCGCCATCACTGATAATACCCAAACGCCAAGGCGGTATTGGGTTCCTAACACTCTTCCATTTATTAAATCAACACATTACTAAAGTCCAATACCCAATCCCATGGACAGAAGACATAATTACTACCCTTCAAAATTCTAAATATATAACATCTATAGATATGTTAAGCGGGTTTTACACCATCCAAGTCCGCAAAGGAAAATAGGCATAAATTGGCTTTTGGAGTAGATGGAATCTGACTTAACGAGTACGCTCGTATGCCAATGGGCCATGCCACCAGCCGTAATTACTTCCAGAATTTTTTG
Source organism: Dryococelus australis (assembly GCA_029891345.1). Classification (NCBI taxonomy): domain Eukaryota; kingdom Metazoa; phylum Arthropoda; class Insecta; order Phasmatodea; family Phasmatidae; genus Dryococelus; species Dryococelus australis. Next base: position 153,265,560 of record CM056994.1, read on the forward strand.
ATATTATGCTAGGTCCGCTCTGCAGGAACATGGCGCTCGCCTATATAGACGACTATTCATAATTGGTAACACTTTTACTAAGCACATTAACAACATTCGTAAAGTTATGGAACGGCTACGAAAGTTAAACGTTAAAATTAATAGCTAGAAGTGTAACTTCGCTCAACACAAAATAAAAATACTTGGCCATTAAATAACGCCCAAAGGAATCCAGCTGGACCCCAAAAGATTCAAACACTTCTCAGCCTTACGTCCTATTTAAGACGCTACACTTTTAATTACACCCAAATAACGGAACTCCTCACCGAACTTACAAAACAGACAACACCTTTTCAATGGGGCGCAAAAGAGGAAACAGACTTCCAACAATTAAAAACGGCTCTCAGTAAACCACCTATACAGGCGAAATTTAAAGAGCATCTACAGACGATTCTAGCATGTAATGTGTCACAGACTGCCATTGGCACAGTATTGTTATAGGGGAATCCCGCGACCAAGGAACGCCATATAATAGCTTTCACTTCAAAAAAGTTATCACTGAACGAGCAAAAATGGTCAGCTACGGAGAGGGAAGTATCTGCAATAAAATATTTTATAATATATTTTTAACAACTTCTTTATGGCCGAAACTTCGTCATTGAGGCCGAACATGCCAGTCTCCGTTACCTGAAATCTATGGCCGAACATAATATAAGTATTCAAAAGTTGGCCATTGCATTAATGGAATATGATTTCAAGGCAAAAATTTTGAAAGGAAAATTGAACACCCTAGCCGACGCACTCAGTTATATACCTACAGTAGGGACAGCTGACACGACAACTGTTACCATCAATGCAACACAATACAAAGTAAAACGCACATTTACACAATGCACATCTTTTTACACAGCCTTAGCGGAATCACTCTTCCAAGACCCACAGAAAGCCACGGAAATCAATATAACCATTGGCAAATACATCACCAACAACTGGCTTGACATTAAACCACTAACTAATGCTGACTTTCACACCACAGATAAAGCGAGAGTCTTGAAAGCCATCTTACAAGAGGAATACTAGCCTATGCATGCCATAGCCAAAACTATTTCCACCTTTTTAATATTAATATGGAAATTATTCATGACAACAGCTCTCAGAAAATAACAAGTACATTGAAAATAATGAGAAAGTATTTTATCTGCTGGAATATATCCATGAGCAAGAGTATATTAAAGTAGACAATGACACACATATTTTGTTGCTACTCCTTCTAGACCAACTGGCATCACCATTTTTAGCGGAATACAATAACAATCCACACATTCAACAGCTCAAATTAGCATTAACTGAACCGGACAAATCCACCCCGAAATACTGTGGCCTCGTGATGCGTTACGTCATTTGAGCCAATGGGGAAATTTATATGAAACAGCATACACTGGCTGGGGAGCATAAACTAACATTGCGCCTAAATATTATGTACTGGAAATAATAACTGCCTACCATGACACCCTGTTCAGAGGTCTCTGGGGAGTTCAAGACCCTAGAAAAAATAAAGACAGCATACTATTGGGACACAACGAATAAGGATGTGAAGAAATATGTAAAAAACTGTCCCACATGCCAAAAGAGTAAGGCCCCCAACCAAAACCCAATAGGGCAGATGACCCCCATAACGCCACCCCCTTTTCTCGAGTCATGGAGTCTTGACGCGAAAGGGCCGTTACCAACGTCAGCACGTAGCAACAAATACGTTCTAATCATGACAGAATTTACGACAAAATACGCCATTGCACGCACCTGTCAAATCATTTGATGCTCCCACTTGTGCCAATTTCATTACAGACGTAATATTATTATTTGGATGCCCTAAGTCGATCCTCACTGAGGAACATCATTTAATAATGAACTCATCGCAGAATTATTGCACAAGTTGCAAATCAGAAAACTCCAAACTATAGCCTACAACCCTGCTTGTAACGGCTTAATGGAGCAGATGAACAACATTCTAACCCAACACCAACATCTTGCGCTAGTAATGACCCTCAACACCTAACATCTTGCGCTAGTGATGACCCTAAATACTGGGACGAATACGTAAAATGCATAATGTTTAATTAACATACAAACACAAATAGAAGTACTAAATTCACACTGTTTTTCCTTATGCACGGGGTTGAGGTGACCCAACCATCCCACGTCATAAGTCATACTTACTCTCCCCGGGCAAATTATTGCTGCAAAAAACTCAAAGGGCTACGAAACCAAGCACGTGTTAACCTTATGGCATCCCAGTCGCAACAGAAGCGTATTTTTGATAGCACACATAGACCAAATTACCTACAAGTAGGGCTAAAAACACACGCTAGACAAAAAGAATTTTCCTTCAAATACCAAGGGCCCTATGAAATAGTTAAAATACTAGGCCCATCGACAATCGCAGTTTCAATACATAGACAGGGTTGCGATAAAATTGAAACTGTCAGCACAAGGAATATGAAACTGGCCAATGTACGGTGCTAACACTTGCCCTTATGTTACAGGCACAGACAGAACAGCATTGTGAAGCCAGGACTGTCCACTCCCATGATGTACCAGGTGACCTGCTGCATTGTCATACACGCGCTGAGCCTTTCAGCACAGATGGACGCCAAGCCACTTTTCAAGAAGCAGCACGGCATGTACTTCAGCCAGCTGACGCTGCAAATTCAAAACGAAGAAACTGTGCCACTGGTATTCATGCTGCCATTGCAGGAACCACAGACTCCCAACAATGTAGACGATTGATTCCACAGGGTGTGTACCAATTGGAACTCCACTGTGTGTCACAACACTGAAAAACTGAAAAATATTTTTAATGCAACTTATGTAAATGTAGTGAACCAATTCCTGTCTGAAGTTTCCCTTTCCACATGTAATAAATGCTCCCTAACCTTTCTAGGTGATGCTGCGACGTGGTATATACTAACGACACGCCACTTCAAAGATTTGCTATCAAACAAGGAGATGTCTGTCCAAATCTCAGGACTAGAAAATAATGTTAAATCTTCCATTAAGGATCTCAACTTATCCGTAAATGCTGTTGGTAAAATCAAGGAACAGGTGCAATTAAAAATTAACTGTATGTCTAGTCAAATTAAATCTTTATCGCATGACTTCAGGTCACAAGAGAATGAAATCCAGAACTCTCAAGTTTTAAGTCAAATTATGGTTGGTATAGTGCTTGATTTAATTAACAATGTTATTTTAGATATTAACCTAAATACTTATGTCCAGGGTTGCCAGAACAACATGTTACCACTGCATGCAGTACGCAAATCTCTCTTAACTAGAGAACTGGCAATACTCGAGATGAAAATTGGCAACATAAATTTAAAATTAAGTATTGCAATTACAAATATTATAAATTATTACACAGTTCCTAGAACGGAATGTACGCTTTCGCCGACAAAAATTATGATCCAAATTCAAGTTCCTTTGCAAAATGTACAAGCTAGGTGGCAATTTTACAAGGCAGTTCCAACTGCATATTTTTATAAAAATGAATCGTGGACAATTAACCTGCCTAAAGGCATCATTGCAATAGACAAGATTACACACGTCACTAGGGATGTTGCCGAGGAAAGCAATCAGATTCAGGGAATGTATTTAGTTTCAAAATATACTACTGCAACCAACGATGTAAGTTGCCTTAAGGCTGCCATTAAAATGGAGAATCTAAGCCAATTATTTAATCACTGTAAATTTTCATGTGAAACGAGCAGAAATACTCAAGTCACGAAGATTCAGCCGCACCACTATTTAATAAGTTATCCATCCAGTAACATAGCAGTAAATTGTATAAACCAGTAACTTAGTCAAGTTATTAAGAAAACTGACATACGATCAATTAAGATACAGGTACCATGTGGATGCAGAGTATCGATGGACAAGTTAACATTAATAGAAGCCACACATGTCTGCGACATCAAAAGCCATAGTGCAAACTGTATTGCCGATCCAATGGCTTAAACGTCAAACGATTTTGAGGCTACTCAGTTAATCCTAAATGAAGGGATAACCTTCTCTTCCATTAACGGGTCTATAAATATTGACTGGAAAATATTGCATGCTAGCTTGCCAGAAGTAACATGTGTGTCTAAAACAAATACTTTCAGACAGAATCACATGTTTTCCATCATGTCACAAGATCATTTTAACTATGTGAGTTCATCAATTATTCTTGTGCTCGTTACAGCCATTGGTCTGTTATACTACAAACTTATAAAGGTGTCTATCCTTTTGGACAAAACTGTTTTAAGTGTAAAGTAGTCACAGTTACATTTATCAGCGCATGCCATTTTAAAAGTGCATAAGCAAGGATAGGCTAAACTGTTAGAGCCAATAAATAAGTAAGCAAATTTCTAAACATATAACAGTAGCTGTAAATTAAAGGCCAGGACTGTGCAAAAGTTGCCCGCCTAGGTGTATTCAATCATGTTTACAGCACTTTCTGATTATGGAATGTTCAAACAATTCACACACATTGTCACTGTGCACAATGTGTGTCACCAATAGTATGGCCTGGGCCACTTTAGTTTATTCTTAGGCGTTAGAGTGCATTACAGTGGCTACACACCATAGGTAAATGTTGAATTCAAACTACGTTTTAGAATTAATCTTACCAAGTCTGTGTACATATGTATATATCACTCACTATTTTTAAAAACATGACAGATTGAATATGTCCAGTTACATTAAGAGAATAATGTTCTGAATTGAAAAATTAGAGTATAATGTCATTTCACCGGCATAATAGATTGCGTGGTTAAAAATTTTTTTTCACATTTCTTAATATTTGTAAGACTGAAATTCAAATTATGGATAAATGTTATGTATTGATAGAAAAATCATCTAGGAATTTACAAAAAATTCAATTAGCATTATGGCAGACTGCATCATTCCAAAGCGTGCACAGGCCCTACCTCCAACCACCCCTAGCATTCGGCACCGGCGATTTATTGTTTTCTATATATTTTAAGGGGTATATTTATTTAATTTCGGTGCCGAAAGCAAATTCCTAAACCCCAATGATGTCAGGAACCCATAGTGACTACGTTACTATTGTGTCAGCACACCTTAATAATTTCTAATGTTCTAAGTTCTATGTAAAAAGACAAGAAAGTATCAAGATAATTAGTGTTGTTGTTTTTGCTAAATGTTCAATGTATTATACGCATATCAAAGAAATTTACGTCAATGTAACTAGCTATTTTAGAAGTTTAACATAAAATGTGTCTAATTGATAACAAATTATTCAAACCGAATGTACAAATGTAATTTTATCAAGTTCCATGAATATTATGTTTAAAACCATATAAGAAGCAATAACACTAGATAAAAAAACAAAAAGTCATGTAAATACTTACGTAGATTTAGCAATTTTTAACAAGCTGTCAATGAAATTCTTAATGGTAAAAGAAACTGAAGCCAAAATTAGGGCAGATATATTTTAAAGGTGATCTACTTACGTGCTCTCCTTTTTACAAATGTAAACGAGACCATAACCTCATGACTGACAGCATCCTAGGGAAGCTTCATGAAAGTGAACGAAAGACACTCATTTTTAAAATACCCTCTACGATGTGTGCACTGCAAAAGGAGACCCCTTCCAATGGCAGACCTTACCCTTAACGGAGTGACCAACTTCACCCTGCATTGAACCGTCCAACCCATGCTCCAGCTTACCCTCTACTCATAACCTTCCACTCTTCGAATTTGGGCCTATACTCGTGCAAGGACGCATGAATTTCATAGAGAGAGGAGGCCTTGCTGAAAGCTGTGTTAGCTGGGACTGGTAAGTGATGCTCAGGCACCTGGGACGGTGCAGCTACAAGCCAGCCCCGCTGTTTTAAAAACACTCTCACTGCCGAGGGAGGTTGTGAGGCTAGGCAGGGTAGTATGTAAGGTTGGGACGATGATGGCTCGTAGCCATCTTGTTCCGGAGGGACCACCGAGACGCCAGCATTGAGGACCACAGGGCCGTGGTCACAACTTCAACGCCCAACCCTGCCACTGTCGAGAGGGTCTCGACAGACGATGCCGCCAAGACAGTTAGGGGTAAATATAATCCTAGTAGGGCGCCTGAGGTTATGCAGGATTAGGATCCTCTGCATAAATACTTTAGACTCCTCACATCATGAGCACTCTATACCTGTCTGTATTGTAATTGAATTAAACGTCTTAACCATTATTGATGATTGCCGCTATAAAGTAAAGAGTAAAGCATTGTACTAGGCAAGGCTATTTGTATTGCCAAGTGTAAATCTAGCTGTGATTAATAAAACCTAGTGAAACAGTAAGAGTGTTTTATCATCTAGCTACTGACATCCCCCTTCCTTGCATGGCCTGATTCATTCACAGAACAGGTCACAGCAGGACGTAGGTCTCCCACTAACTTCTCAATAAACACACATAACTGGAAAGATTTATTCAAATACAATATAATTTCTACATTCATAATTCATCTTGTGAAAGTACTGTTTAAATACGAATTCAAATGTAACAGTAGAGTACGCAAGAAACCAGTCACTAAATATTGAATACAGATATATAAACTCACTCCCTAGCATGCTGAATGCAATGTCACCTTGTGCATGCATTCACCCACATTTTGCACAACCTTGATGTGACAACACACCAGCTGAACGAGTATTGAGAATACCACAACGATTTGCCTCATCCTTTTAGGGAACTGTTACGATCAATTATCGAAACACTCAATGCGCGTGCCACCACTCAGAGCCTTGCCAATTAACAATTAGGAAAAAAGAGATGCATCCCAGTCCATGTGCCAAAAAAATTTATTTTTTTTCAAAGAAAAATGGGAAGTATATAGTTACTAAATATGTTCAAGTTTGAATTTTATTAAAGCATACACTGCATGCTTTGCATTCATGGAGAATAGTCCTCTCACACCAGGAAAGTTCTTTTTATGGGAGTGTTCAATAAATATTGCTATGTTTGTGCATGGCGAATAATGTAAAGGACATTCCAAATCATGAAGGTGGTTCAAACCGTATGGAAGCCAGTGTTATAATTGAGTGTTTCAAAAGAATTGAATAGATGTACGTCAAGTACGCCAAACTTATAACCGATGGATATAGCAGTGTGTACAAAAACATTCTTGAAGTGAGACCCTTCCAAAATTTGACAATCGAAAAAAAAATGAATGTAGAAATCATCATCTCAAAAAGTACAGGAGAAAAATAATAACTGTAAATGAAAATAGTGCTCAAGTACATCCAGCTTTAAAGAAAGTTGTTTCTAGTAAAATCAATAAGATGTCCACTTGCATATAGAAAGTTATTTTATACAGGAAATATCAGGAATGTGACTTGAGCACTAAGGTCTCGCAAATGAAGAGTCAACATTGAAAATAATCTAACCCACGAGTTTGATGAACATAAGGATTGTGCTGTGCTAGGTAACTTCTGTTCGGGTCCAGAAGGAGGAAGAATGAATGTTGTTCCGGATTTATTACAAAATTACATGTTTTCTCACATCACAGAAGCTGCTACATTCTTGGCATCGCTTTCCCGTAGCTTGATCCATGATATAGACAGAAACACAGCAGAACAGTTCAAAGCAGCTGTAGTTAAATTATCAGATGGAAAGAGAGTAAAATACTCGACAAAACGATCATATCAGGGTAGATGTGCAGGTGTTGTTATAGCACACAATACCAAAACTCCTCATTATGTGATCCATAAATCCATGTTTAAAGGTATAAAAGTCATAATGGAATGGCAAAGTATTTAGAATTTAAACATCTAGAAACTAGAGATTGTGAGTTCAAGAGGGAAAAAACTGCTAGATCCCAAAGAAAACCAGTAAAAAAGACACTCATATCATCTTTCGATGATGAGAATTATATTTTGGTGACATGGATTATGGAACACACTGTCAACAGCCTGACATGGACCCAGATACTACGTACAAAGAGGAAGAGCATAAATTTTTGAAAAGTCTAGAACTGTCAGAAGAAGAAGATCATCGTCAAACTGAAAGAACTACATTTCTTCAAGCAGGAAGTGGGCAATGGCTCGAAATGGGGAGAAAAATTCTCATTGCTTCTAACTTTGTAAAAGTGTGTCGAAGGAGATCAACAACAAGCTGTGTCAAGCTAGTCCAGAACATAATTTATTCTTCCAACATTCTGTATGGTAGGAAATCGGAGCAAGGTGCCATTGAACAACTTGAACCACAAAGAGGAATAACGGATGAGAAGTGTGATTTGTTCATAGACAAAGAATTTTCCCATTTTGGGCGCTACACCACATTGTTTGATCGGAAATACAGGAATAGGAGAGATCAAATGTCCGTCATCAGCAAGTGGCAAAAATGTGTTGTTTGAGAGTGTAAGAAGGAGAAATATGATACATTAAGTGAGAGGAAATCAACTTAAACAGAAAAAAATCCATGAATGTTATCACAGTAAAAGAAAACACATATTTCAGAAAGAGATTACTGCATACCATATTTACTCGTGTATAGCATGACCTTTGTTCCCAAAATAAAGGAAAAAAATTTCTGGGATGCGCACTATACACGTAAAAAAATAAGATGAAGGGAAGTGGCGGACTGTCTGTTGTCTCATCTCTCGCTCTTACATCACACCGCTCTCTTCTCTCTCCTTTTATCTCAGCGACCCTTCAGTTATGTGTAGGTCGAAAACCCGCTCCCCCCACCTAATGGAATCCTGTCATGCCACAAATCACAGCTACCACTTGTTAATGCCCCCCTCCCCTCGATAATGCTGCCATCACTCTTTGTTTCCGTGTCAGAGGCTAGTGAACCTAGATCGGGGGGGGGGGGGGGGAATACAAGAGCTGGGGCGAGGAGAAGGGACAAGGAGACCCTTTATTTTTGAGAAGGGTAGTGTGACATTCTAGCGTGGGAAAAGAAAAGAAAAGGAAAAAAAAAAAAAAAACCCAGTCGGTCACTACGGAGACTGTAAAAATGAAAAAACCAAGCCGGAAGTATTGAGTATAGTAGGAGCAGCAGGGTTTCTGAATTTTCTTTTATTTTGAATTTTTGCACCTAAGTTATTTAGTTAAGTATTTTCCAAACATATCACAATCACCACACATTAATGTAAAAAAGAATAATTTTTTCCATACTTACTTACAGGGCGCTACAAATTTTTGGTACAATTTTATTTTTAAAAAATTTTCCCTGGAACGCTATACACAAGTGCACGCTATACATGAGTAAATACGGTATTTGCTGTCTGGACATCTGAAGAAAAAGAAATTTACGACATTAAAATTGAAAGAGACTACCAATTTTGCATGGAAGAAATAAAACCCAAACTTTTACAATTTTATTATCATTGTATGCTGCCCGAGTTAGTAAATCCCAAACACACTCAAAACATGAATATTGATAATTCAATTTACATAAAAGAGGCTCAGGAAAAGGCTAAAAACAAAAAGAAAGATATGCACACAGTACAGAGTTGATAGCATCATCGTGTTCTAAGATGAGTTTATAAATTAAGTAGTGACAATACAAATCAACAATCTGCATTCAAAATGTTTGGTAACTGACTAAAATCAGTATTTAATACATAATCCACTTCTTTCTATACCTGAGAGATGGATTATTAGGTATCTTAAATAATTCGAAATACACATAGTTATAAAATTGTGTTTCAATTGCAATCACTTTTTCTTGGACAGTCGTTCATAAAACGCTGACCTTTTTAATTGTTAAGTAAAAATTTATTGTAGGTTACACAAAAATAATTCTCTTCAAAATATTTACCAAATGTTTTTTCAATACAGTTTCAAGCAAAATATTGCATGGCCTACAGGTCATATTGTTATGCCCATAAAATTTCATGAGTAATTTTTTTTGGTAAATTTACATTTTTTTGTTTGGACACATGTTGGGTTTGGAGGTTCAGTTTATCAGTTTTCCCGATAGGAATTGATTTAGTGGGTTAAATTATTTTTTTGTTAATAGGAAATACATTTTTGGTGATTAGACTCAATAATTTTCTCTTCGCTTCACCATTAGGCAGTTCTAGATTTTTCTCTCTTGGTCGGCTGGTTAGGAATTTGCTTGATGTGTTGGATAGGAATTTACTGTTCTCAGTATCAAACCTTCAGAGGCGAAGCGAAGCTACAATTTTGTTCCCTTCTGGTTGTTTCTGTGATGACAACTTTAAGGAACCTGGTATGTGAAGAATGGAGGCTTCAGCAGATGCCAGCTGAGCCTCGCACATTTTTGTGAGTGCGATGTAGTGTCTTTGAATTCTCGTTCGCAGTCTGCGGGAAAACGAGTGGGTCTTCATGCGGATGGCCCGCAATGTCAAGAAGCTGTGGCTCCTCTGTTGAGCAGCTAGATTCAGTTTTTGACTGTATCCGGGGTTGTGTGGTCAGTATTCAGCGACCCACTGACAGAGATCACACCTGCATACCATTCCTGGTCGGGTCACCCGCTCATTGGGCCATCCAATGCATAGGTGATGAAATGTTTCTGCAGACAATACGTTGAATGGTGAACTGCCCTTGTTTTTGGCAAGTCACCCAGATACAATAGGCCGTCTGTCTTATTCCGCAGTCCTCACTTCGGTACTCTAGACCATTGGTGTGGCGAACTACATAGTCGCAACCTAAACAGGCATAATGGAACTGGCGCTGGCAATGTGCGCACTCAATTCAGTGAACCACTTTTCCAGGGCATTGTGCCTTGGCGCAGTGGTTGCTAATAGTAGAGTCCTTGGTTTCTTCGCCGTACTTATTCGATGACTCATTGGTGCCTGACATCTTTAGGTGTTATTGAGCACCACGGTGTGTTTACCGACTCCCCGAAGTCTGGTCTGAGTTTCTCTAAGTGAGCTCTGGCTAGTTCTCGCCTCTGGGCCATGCTGGCCTGGTTCAGTCTAATTCTTTTCAAAATTACGGTGGATGCCCTAAGTTGGGCATCAAAAAGTACCATCCATTGACGCATGAGTTCTGGCTGATTGGCTGTCCATGTCTCTAGGTAACTTGTTTGATGCTTGGCGAGTCACTTCTCTGGGTGGTTATTCGTCTCTAGGCGCTGGTGCCTGACTGGACTACAGTGTTGGGCACAAAGTCCGGCTCTGTTTTATTCTGTGTGGTGCAAGTTTAGGTGGTGGGACGGAGTTAAGACTAGCGGGACAGTGCGACTGTCCTGCGGGGACTGTACTGGGCAGTTCTCTTGGGGTCTGGTAGCACTTGATGGGAGGGTTGGGTGTTCGTGTGTGGTGCTAGGGTTTGTTAATGGCATGGAGCTCCTAGGTACAGTCGGAGTGTAGGTGGACCCTTTGCCGAACATGATCTCCTGCACTACTGGATGGTATCTTTCCGCAACACGGGTGAGGGGCTTGAACAAAGTGGTAGGCATGACAGTTGGTACATGAACAGTACGTCATCGCAGCAAAGTGGCCTGTTCACGTGGATAGTAGACCGAACATGCTGGGAAGGGTACTAAGCCCTTGTGGATTCTTAGAGATAGATCTTGCCTTCTTAAACTTCATCTTGACACCACCCCTAAGGGTGTAAGGCATCTGGCTCAATCCTAATATCAGCCCTGCAAGAGTTAGGCAGTTGACGTTTTAAGAGTACATGTGACGCCGTCAGGTGAGACACGAGACGAACTGTGACACAATAACTTACTGTAGATGGGCACCAGTGGTGTTTCCTAGTCACCACAGTTTTGAGACTCAGGGTTCTCAGGGATACTGTGGGTTCTGTGTGTCCATCTCACCCGAGCGTACTTTCAAAACACTTTTCATTACCAAACATCATTACTAAACTTTTAACATTGAAAAAATGCCGAGAGGTTGCTGTCACTACGAAGGAAAGACTTAGAGCACTGTGATACCTGCTTTTATTCTGTTAAACATACAAAATCGTGCCAAAATTAATCTGATGAAAACTCGGACGTGTTTAGATAACTCCGTTCGGGTGCTCCCCAGCCCACAATTAATCTAGCGCACTGGTAGGTGGATAACTTCTCTGTGGTGTTAGAAAACACAATCTCCACATTGAAAGGGGTCGACAGTCACACTAGGGTGGACTGCCAATTTTTCCTGAAGACAGGGCGCAATTACGAAATGAACATACATGTGTGATTATGCCATCACTAATGTGAACTCGTCGGGGCTCGTCTTACCGCACGTGGTTAGTGAGGTGACGGTGTACACACATAGCCGGCTAGGACAGAAATAATATCACCGTACACTTTACATAAATGGCACAAATACACTTGAAATATGATGGGAAATGACATGGATGGTCACATTAAACACGCAGATGTGTGAAAGCGAACTTAGATGGCGAGGAGGCCACTGGATATCATTCATAGCGGACCACGTGGTGCAGATGAAATTTCAATATTTCTCCGTAAAAATGGCAATATTCTTTCAGACAAATTGTTATTTATGAATGAGAAAAATATTCTCCTAAAGATTGTGACATCGGTAGGCTTTTAGCACGCCTTATGGTGGGAAAATCAATCTTGAGAAACACTGCGTGGTCACACATAAAAATCATCAATTATGCAAAAAATACATGGAACCCTGAACAAAATTATATAGAACCCTGAAATAAATTATGGCGTACATGATTTTACACAAATAGACTCTCAAAGTGCATTGATGACGCGGACATTGACTTGGCGGCTATTAACTACGTGGTCGCGAGTGATGTGGCCATAAAACAATTGAACATGAATATTATTACCCTGAAATACATATATGAAAATAAAGCCCTTACAATTGCACGCAGCAAATATACAGAAATTACACTGAAACTGCTTTGTCTTGTGCAGATGGTGCCTGATTCAAGTTGCGTGGGCCACATGGCCTCTCCAACATCTTTCTCCTCCTCCTCCTCGTTTACATTTAAAAAGCCGGAAGGGCACAAATTATTAGGTTAAGCGGAAGTATAATGCTGGGGAATGTCTGGCAAAACGTACGTAAAGCAAATGTTAACCAGTATAAAAAAATGAAAATATTGTAATCCACATCGGTGCAAATAGTTATTAGTGCGTATGTGACAGGGTCTTACCTCACCAGCTCTCCTCGATGAACTGCGCAGAGGTAGAGGTTGTGCGGAGCTGCAATGTCTGCCTACGGGGTTCACACATGCGGAAGTGCTATGCACGTTGAGTAAAATTTTGATATTTGAAAAAGATGGCACATAAATAATTTAAATATTGATTTACATTTTAGATTTTACTTATGAAATTAACGTATTCTTTAAATGTCTTATGACGGCATTCACGCCGGAATAATAATGTTCTGAATCTTCATGTGGCATGCATTTTGAATTCATAACCAAACATTGTGCAATATTAGCAAACATACATCTTAAACATTTAAACACTTGAAAAACCTGAAAATAAAGAAGAGACATAGTTTTACACTTTAAATAAATATTCCGTTATGGAAAGTTCAGGTTACGGCCTCTTTGCGCACGTGTATTCCCACGTGTCATAGGAGTGGTGAGCACCGTCTTGGTCTTAATGCGGCTGGCTGTTAGCCGGTGTCAAACGTCCCCTCCCTCTAAGGCCAAGACGGTGTGAGCAACTCAACTTTGCCCGTATCTGATCCGGGACCACCAGTTGAGGACATAATAAGCATAGCCTTGGGAGTCTCCTGATTCTGCAGTGATTGCAGGGGGTGTAGGCTGCAACCATGTTTTGGGGGCGTAGTGGTGACTCGCCTCGCCTCTTGCGAGTGACATAACACTTTTCTTCACATTCACTTGACTACTATTTTCCCCCAAACCTTTTGAAACTCTCTTGCCCTACTAGGTTATCCCCCGTGGAAGCCGAAAAACTTCTGAAAGGCGTTAAACTTTCACTTGTGGTGTCAATGTTTACATTTTCACTTACATTTATACTGGTGCCTTGGGGAATCCACTTAAAACTGGTATCACTGGCACTGGTGGTGTTGCAATTCACGTGTACACCGTTGTTACCACTTTCCTCCTCTACACGTGTGAAACCCCTGAAACTGCTTTGATTTTTGGTGCTACTGCTTTCTTCCACAAGCAAGCCCTGAAACGGTGTTTCACTACTACTCTCTTACCTCACTTGCGGGTGTACACTTACATCGTCTTCTCCCTCCCGGTTTGGTGTGGAGTGCTCTGATGACGTGAAGCCCCTAAATGATGTAGTGTTCCCAGTGTTATGGTGTACATTCCTTGTATGCATGTTTGTTGACTCTTATCATCACTCATACTACCTGGTAGGCAATGTCGCGCTTTTTCTGTACTGGGCTTTCCGGCTTCTATGTGCTCCTCTTCCCTGCAGGTGTGTGGGCTATACGCAGGTTGTCGCGGTGATGTTTGGTAACTCTTCCTGGACCCTGCAGCTTCACGAGAAATGTGGAATTCCCCATATTTACCGTTACCCTTACCGGCCTAATCCATTTAGATGCGAGTACGGCACAATGGTTCTTCGCTCCTGCCGATAACGTGTTTTCCTTCACGTATACACACATGCTGGGTAGTAACTCTCGCGGTGGTCTCCTACTTACCGGTACCCAAACATTGCAATAGCTTTCTTGGATCGCTCGTCACTTCTCTTTCTGCGGGCGTTTTCCCGGTTGCTTCATTTACCCTGTTTCGCAAACAAAACATGACCAATGGGTTCAATTGTGCCCATCGGATGTTTTCTTCGCCTAACATGATGCATAACTGGATTTTCACGTCCTGGTTCTGGCGTTCGGTTCGGTTGGCCCTGAGGTGGTGGGCTGGGGTGGTACGGTGTTCAGTCCCCCATCTGGTACAGTAATCTCTTAACTTTCTCCCTATCAGTTGTGTACCACTGTCGGTCAGTAGATACTCGGGATGTCCCCATCTTGGGAAAAATTCTGTTTGCATGACCTGTGCAAACCGTGTGCACGCGAAAATTTCTGACTGGGAACGCCTCGATCTATTGGGTAAACAAATCCATGGCGACAATGAGAAACATTTTACCATCTTTTGTGCACGGGTACGGGCCCATTATATCAAGCACTACGGGCTTAAACGGATCAGTAGGCAGCCTTGGTTGTTGTGGAGCGTCGCCGTCTGTTCTCCGCGGCTTCCGGGTATTGCACAAAACACAACTCTGCACATGTTTACTTAAGTCCCCTTGAACTCCTGGCCAATGAAGATGCTTTTGAGTGTTCCTATATGTCTGTACTGACCTGGGTGTCCAGGCTTACTCTTATCATGTGCATATCTGAGTACAATTTCCCGTGTTTCTTTCGATACGTACACTCGCCACTTTGCACAGTTGGCTTGAATTTCCTGGTCTACTATTGTCCAATGTTCTGATTATCTTGTGACACAGTGTTGTTAGCACTGCTCAGCATCTTGGGAGTTTTCTTGCATGGTGTGTACCTCTCTTAACATGTCAATGACATTTAACGAAACAAGTTCACAGGGTGGTGTGGCGACAATGTTCTGTAAAACAAAAGCTGGCGAGTCTGTTATCTGTGTGGTGTGGCAAGGTGGTAGCGCCTCTTCCCACTCAGCGTCATTTTTCACCATTAAGTTCGGACAGGGGTTTCGGGACAATGCATCGGCGAGCTCGTTGGTTTTCCCTGTTACGTGTTTTACTTTGAAATCGAACTCCTGTAGCAGTAAGTCCCAGCGGGCGAGTTTACTTTTCCTGTTATGCATGCCTTCCAAGCAAATTAGACAGCCGTTATCGGTTTTCAACGTAAACTGTCTCCCTAACAGATACGGCCTGTACTTTCTCAGTGTGTGCACAATTGCTAGAAACTCTTGCTCGTTCACATGGTACTTGTGTTCTGCCTCGCCAAACATGGCACCGTAGTAGTTAAGATACGTTTCTCCCCGTGCTCTCCCATCTGATATAACACTGCTCTGATGCCTTCCTGGCTCGCATCTCTCTGTACAACAACAGGTAACTCCGGGCTAAACATGGCTAACGGCTTACAATTTTGGAAAGCATGTTTGATTTCTTTAAATGCTTTATCAGCTTGAGGATGTCCATACGAATTTACATTTTTCACGTAGCAATTCTGTCAATGGTGCAGTTATCATGGAAAAATTGGAAACTTATTCTTTTAACCAGTTTATTAAGCCAAAAATCTTCCTTACTTGTTTGTGTGATCTGGGTGTGGGTTTTTGTTTTGTATTTTTTGTACATGCTGTTGTTCTAGTTCGTGTCCATTCCCTGTTACATAATGTCCCAGAAACTTCATTCTGCTCATTCCCAACTTACACTTGTCAACCTTACATGTGAGTTTATTACGTTCGAGCCTCTCGAACACAAGACTCTGGTGGTGTAGATGTTCCTCCCAACTGTTCGACCATGCAAGTACATCATCAAGGTAAGTCAAGCAAAGTCTCCTATGTAACCATCTAACACATTTACCATGAGGTTTTGAAAAGTGGCAGGGGCACATTTTAGGCCAAATGGTATGGCAACAAACTGAAATGTACGCCCACCTGATGTGGTGAAGGCAGTCTTTTTACGGTCTCGTGGATGGATGAGCACTTGCCAATACTCTGATTTGAGGTCAAGTGACGTGATTACAATAGCTGTCCCTAATGTTAACAATGTGTCTCATGTTAATGACTGGACGTGGCATGTTTACAGTTATCTTGTTAACGGGGTGAAAGTCTACACAAAACCTCCATTCGCCATCCATTTTAGGAGCTAGTGTAATGTCTGAATTGTAGAGATTCTGTATAGGTTCAATCACAATATCATTAGTATCTCACATACCTGCTGACTGATGATGAGCCAGAAGAAAATACCTGGATCTCGTGGCTTGTAGTGCACCAGGTCCTCATGCGTTGAGATTATGGCATGCTCGGTGGCGTCGGTGCACTGCAGCTTCCCATCAGTGTGGAACACACTAGCATACTGGTCCAGCAGATGTTGTTTGGGCACCTCATGCTCGAACTCGTTGAGCGGCACGGCAGCTGTTGTCACCGGCGGTGTTGCTCCTACTGCATACAGCGTCCACCTTCCATGTGTTCACGTGCAGATGCTCGAGATGTGGTTCGATCTCGGCCTGGTTGTCAATCAACCATGGTAACCCCAATGTCATCTCCTTGCATAGGTCCAGCACAATGTAGACATCTCACTTTGTACAGAGTTTATGTATCCTCACTATCATGTGCATCACACTTCTTGCTTCACCCTATTGATATGTGGTGGCAAACTGTAGGCGATGTGGCGGCACTCTCGTTATTGTCTGTATTAACCCCTGAATGAAAAAGTTATGACTCGCGGTAGTGTCAATTACAGCAATGACATTTTTCCCTTCAATTTCGACATTGATCCTTAACGCTCATACCGTACTGTCTGTGACCTGTAACACTTTGGCACCTTCATTAGGCGGAGTCCTACGGCCTGGCGGTGTGATTGGTGCAGGTGCTGTTTCGCCAACCTCCCAACTCAGTTCCCCAACCAATTTCCCTGATAATAGTTCTCCTGGTTGTTTTGGTGGAATTTCCTTGGGCTGCAGTTGGGTCTCGTGGGCATAAATGGAGGTGGTCGCCTCGTAACATCTGGCAGCATGGCGGGTGTTGTGTGGTGCTGTTGCCTCGGGACTTTTATGCCTGCCCGGCTCGCACATCTTTTTTGTAGAAACACGCCTGTTGTGCAAACTGCTCTAAGCTTACCCTTATTGCTATTCGCAGATACGGCCTAATGACAGAGCGACAATTATTTCTAGTACCCTACGCATCGGTTGACCTGGGTTCAGGCGTTTGAAAAGACTAAATTTGCGCTGGATGAACTCTTTGATCCCTTCTCGCTCACGCTGTTGTTTGTGATACAATCACGCTTGTGTCAAACCGTCCTAGTATCCTGTCACAGAATTCTTTCCATGTTACGCGATAGTCTCTCACTAGAGTCCACCACGTGGCAGCTGTTCCCCTTAGACTGTTCGCGGTGATCTCCGTCCAAATATCGTGGTGAACGCAGTGTCTGTGTAATTTCTCCTCACATACCGCTAGGAACGTGCCTGGGTCCTCTGCATCAAGTCCCGCAAAAGTTGATAAAAGTACATTACGGTCTGATCGTGTTAAGCTCTGTGGCCTATACGTTATGACTACTGATGGCGGCGTGGGTTTCACCTCCGGTGTTGACAGTGGCGCGATGTCTGCAAAGTTCATCCTACGGCATTCGTCAGAGTCTATAACACCATCGTGTAAGGTTATGTATTCATGAGGCCCTATGCACCGCAAATGAGAGTCCCGTTTGCACTGCTGGCACTGGGCCCACTTAGTTCCCGCCCCATCACATCCAGTACGTGTGCACAAACATTGATCTGAAGGCGTTGATGCAGTAGCGGATGTACATTAGCACAACGGCTGGTTCCATGAATTTTCTGCAAACAAGTTGATTTCACTCAATTTGCCACAAGGTACACATTGTTCAACCGGCATGTCCAAGTAGTTCGTGTTCGTGTTCGCGATCGTGGGTGTTGCGGATGTTACGATTGCCTACGCTGAAGTCTTGATGCCTTCTCACGGATGATCAGGTGTGGTGTCTGCCATTTTAACGCGGATGGCGCGACCCAGATGAAAACACTGGCCCTACTTGGGAACGCCAATTGACGCCGTCGGGTGAGACACGAGACAAACTGTGACACAATAAATTACTGTAGATGGGCACCAGCGGTGTTTCCTAGTCACCACGCTGTTAAGACTCAGGGTTCTCAGTGATGCTGTTGGTTCAGTGTGTCCGCGTCTCACTCGAACGTACTTTCAAAACACTTTTCATTACCAAACATCATTACTAAACTTTTATCATTGAAAAGATGGCGAGAGGTTGCGGTCGCTGTAAAGGAAAGACCTTGAGCACTGTGATGCATGCTTTTATTCTGTTAACCATACAAAATCGTGCCAAATTTAATCTGATGAAAACTCGGACATGTCTAGCTAACTCCGTTCGGATACTCCCCAGCCTGCAATTAATCTAGCGCACTGGTAGACGGATGAGTTCTCTATGGTGTTACAAAACACAATCTTTACAAGGAAAGGGGTCCACAGCCGTTAGGGTGGACTGCAGATTTTTCCTGAAGACAGGTCGCGGAGAATTACGAAATGAACAAACACAAGTGATTATTTGGCATCTCTAACGCGGACTCGTGAGGGCTCGTCTTACCGCACGTGGTTAGTGAAGTGACAGCCTATACAAATAGCAGACAAGGACGGAAATAATATCACCGTACACTTTACATAAATGGCACAAATACACTTGAAATATGATTGGACACGACATGGATGATCACAATATTCATACAGATGTGTGAAAGCAAACTCAGATGGCGAGGATGGGGCTGGATATGATTTGTAGTGGACCATGTGGTGCAGGTGAAATTTCAATATTTCTACTTAAAAAGAGTAGTATTCTTTCAGACAATTGTTATTATGAATGAGAAAAATATTCTCCTGCAGATTGTGACATCAGTAGCCTTTTAGCATGCCTTATGGTGGGAAAATCAATCTTGAGAAAGACTGCATGGTCACTACATAAAAATCATCAATTATGCAAAAAATACATGGAACCCTGAATAAAATTACATAGAACCCTGAAATAAATTATGGTACACATGACTTAACACAAATAGACTCTCAAAGTGCATTGATGACGCAGACATTGACTTGGTGGCTATTAATTACGTGGTCGCGAGTGATGTGGCCATAAAACAATTGAACATGAATACTACCCTGAAATACATACATGAAAATAAAGACCTTACAATTGCACGCAGCAAATATACAGAAATTACACTGAAACGCCTTTAACTTGTGCTGATGGTGCCTGATTCAAGTTACGTGGGCCATATGGCCTCTCCGACATATTCCTCCTCCACGTTTAGATTCAAAAAGCCGGACGGGCACAAATGATTAGGTTACTCAGAACCATAATGCTGGGGAATGTCTGGAAAAATGTACATCAAGCAAATGTTAACCGGTATAATAAAGTGAAACTATTGTAATCTACATCAGTGCAAATAGTTTGTAGTGTGTACGTGACTTCGTCTTACCTGGCCAGCTCTCCTCTACGGACTGCGCAGAGGTAGAGGTCGTGCTGACCTACTATGTCTGCCTACGGGTTCACACAAACTAAAACTTTGATATTTGAAAATAAATGACACATAAATAATTTAAATATTGATTCACATTTTAGATTTTAGTTATGAATTTTTTGTGGTTTTTAAATGTCTTGTATGACATTTATAATAATGTTCTGAATTTTTGCACAGTGCACATTTTTAATGCATAACCAAACATTGTGCAATATTAGCAAACATATATTTTAAACATTTAGAAACTTGAAGAACCTGAAAATTAACAAAAGACTTAGTTTTACACTTCAAATAAATATTCTGTTATGGAAAGTTCAGGTTACGGCCTCTTTGCGCACTTGCATGCGAACGTATCACGGGAGTGGTGAGCACCTTCATGGTCTTAACGCTGCGGGCAGTTAGCCGGCGTCAATTGTAAGTGCCGATTGCTACAGCGAACACCGCACCCCATTGTTACCTTTCCCACCGGAAGTGTGGAAGACTCGAGCTGCAAAGTATTGGTTGCAGAAATTGCATGGTGTTGTCCCAATGGAGTTGGTCTCTCCTGCACCAGACTGTAACTCCCTCTTCACCATGAGGTGTGCAGTGAAAGTAGCTCACCCCAGCCGGAAAGCCGATCCCACCAGGAGCGTACGTAGTATCGTGGCTGTACCGTTCCTCTCACCTGGGTGCAAGGAATGGGTGGTCTTCCAATATTTGTGAGGTGAGTGTCACAATGTCACTGGTCTCCGCAGACCCAAAGAAGTTCTACTCCTCTGCACCACAATGTGAACAGTGAGGCGGGCGACTTCAAGTTGGCAAGCCACCTCCAGGAGACGGTATCCTAGTGTCGTGGTTCTAGAGGTCGGAATGATACTCAACAAGTTAGGTAAGATTAATGTTTATAGGCAAATAAACAGGTTTGGTGGAAGTACTACTTCCTATCCACTTGGGCTTGGCAGAACGTAAACACCCTAACGTAAACAGGGGAAGGCACCCTGTGCAAAGCTATGGGAGTAGGCAGTTGCTGGTGCGTATTAAGGTTTACTCCTCGGGGTGAGCTTAACTCTCTGGTGTATGTAAGGGACCGAACGTATCTCACACAAGTCGAAAATAAAGTTAATCAACTAGTACAGATGGTAAGCTCTATTTCAGAATCACTGAATGCACAAAGTAAAATGGCAGAGGACACAATTGAGCCGACAATAACACTACAGCCAACAGCTCCTTACTATAGGCTGTTCACGATAAAATGAGCGCTTTTGAAAGCTCTGCTTAAGATCTACTTGTATGCACGTTGTGTATTATTCCACCCTACGTAAGATTAATATCGTCATGGGCCTCATCACTTTATTCATGCGTCGGTCAAGTAAAACTGTGAAATTATTAGAAAAGTAAATATTTTAGAAATCTGATAGTTTTTACATTTTGATGCATTAAAAAAAATCAGAAATCGAAAGATATTATTTTAAATTATGACGAATGGTTACATTACACTTTTTATTCGAGATTAAGATATGAAACTACATTCCATCCATCTTTACCAACTTTGCTATACGCATGTCACTCAATGCACTCATTAAAATATATGCAGCCATGGCCAATGACTTTTTCCTAAAGTTGATTTCAAAAGAGCTCATTTTATCGTGAACAGACTTTACAATAATAATGCACATTATTAACAATATGGCAAATCAACAGCAAATTACTACACATATTCAACACTGCTAACAAAACTGATTGCCGTTACAGGCGAGTGGAACAGCTTTTGCAGACCTCACGCAATTAGAGAAAAATGTCTAGCAGGTCAATTTAAAACTTATAATCCCTACATTAAAGATTTTAGAGTATTACACCAATGCCATTACTCAAGGCACGTTATCAATTACACAAATGCTACTTAAAATCCAGGTACCATTTAAAACCACCAATTGTGAATGGTATATTTTTCAAATACTTAGTATACCTATTCCTTCCAAAATGAAACATGTATGATCCGAACCCCAAATACCCTAATTGTAACTAATGATGAAGAAGCAAGTATTAAAGAAATCTCAGAAATACCGGAAAATAAAGAGAAAATATTTCACATTCCGAAAGAATCTGTATGAAGTGACGAATATGAATGCTTAAAAGCAGCAATTCAACTGAATAGTCTTTCAGATATATTAACTTGCAAATACTCATGCAAACAAGAGAAATCTTTTAGCTTGAAAGCAATTTTCCCACATCAATATGTGTTCACGAATGCAATTAAGGATTTACAACTGTAGTGTATTAACACATCCTTAATAGGGATATTCGTATTAATAACATAGATAACATTGAAATACAAGTACCATGTGAATGCCAAGTATCAGTAAACAGTAATATTATAATAGAATTAACACATATTTGTGACTTTCGAGCACCAGTAAACCCACTTTACACACTGTGATTCCTATCTATTGGCTCACTGAAAATTAATTTGAATTACCACAACTAAAAATGGATGCGGGCATACACTTCTACAACGTATCAAAAGCTTTAAATACAGATTGGAAAATATTTCATGCCACATTCCCAGAGATACAAAGGTATCAATGCACAACCTACGTCCCTAATACTGTATTTTAAATTCTCAGTCAAGAAATTATATTGCTGCTCATGTTAGTAGCACTATATGTAAAAATGGTTAAAATATTGCTACTGCTAAATATGGTAGTACAAAGTGCATAAAATTAATATGAGTTGTAATCCTACCGTTCTAGCAGAAGACAATTGGCATGGGTTTGGCGTACGTGGTTCTTGTTGAACCACGTACGCCAAAGGTAAGATGAGTGTATTTAAACATGGTGCACTGCCATGTTAATGGGGCCCGCTGACGACTGAAGTGCAGCGCTTGCACAGTTGAACACCACATACGAGACATGCAATGCAAAATAAAATTTAAAACTTGTACTAAATTCAAAGTTATTACAAAAATAATAATACAGCAGTAAATATATTTGGAAACGAAGTTACATTATTAATCACAGTGAAATTCATGCCCAATGGTAAATATAGTCTCACGTATGGTACATTTATACAGGGACAACAAGCCTTAGACCATACAGAATGCAGCAGTAACGAGGCGGGTTACGAAATAGCAGAAGCTAATAATGTGCTCTATATTTTAGTATACAGGCACATACTATACCAGCACTAGTACATTATAGCACATATTGAAGATTGTAATTGTAAGCCACAAGGCACAGGGAATGTCGTATGTTATTCAGTCACGTGACAGCTAGGCGATGTGATTACACGCACAATGCATTATATTAGCTAATCACTACATTCACTTTTGTTAATCTCACACATGATATTTCACTATGTAATGTCAAGACGTTAATAACGGACAATATTGAGCGAACCTTCCCTAAAGAAGGAATGCACGAATTCCACGTGCAAACGGAACTCATTTCACATATGGTACATTGAGGGCACATGTAAATTATTACAGTGATGGTGCCAAATTGATAGGGTCAATAACACATACACTTGTGCACAAATAAAATGACCGTACTGTGTAAATATTTGCATACCAAACACGCAAGGCCACGTCACAGTCATGCCAAGGACAGTTACCGCCCACACCACGTCACAGATAGACAGTGGACATAAGAAGAGAAGACTCTGCCTTTTTCACATAGTCTTGCAAAGGACACCCACAGAGCACAGAGCTAGCTTGAAATTCAAGTGGTACCAACTTTACAAATACCTCTATAGCCCTGGGGCATGTATCAAATTTGTATATGTTAACTGATAAAATGAACATTGTATTATGTTAGAAAGACCACACAGTAGAGATAAACTCTAAACGATTGTATATATTATGATATATCAGTAGGAAATTGTAAAATTTATGTATAAGGCCAGTGCAAACATAAGAGTGTAAAGAACTCAATTGATCTAGGAATATGATTAAAATAATTATTTTAACGAATTGCGCAAAATATAAATTAGTTGTTATCTAGAACACAGTTGTAGCATGTTGAATCACAGTGCACACAATACCTTTCCTACCACGTTCCAGTGATCAGCACCTAGATGAAACAAAGTTAAACAAGGGATTAAATATGGAGCCAAGCACAACCCTATCCCTGGTGAAGAGAGAAAGCAATGTTCACATTGCAAAGAGTGTTATAAATATATATGATTACATTAACAGAAATATTGTTCTAGAAATAATTATCCATTACTGTATAAGCACAAAAATAAATCCAAATATATTTCCTAAACTCGAGGACGGAAACAAAAAGTTTGCATGGTAAGAAAGTGTCATATGTTTAATATAGAAATAGGTTATAGAAAATTTTATAATAATATTGACAAAGTAATGTATATAAAATATATATAACTAATAATATCCAAATAATTTCATCAATAAGAATTTTTGTAAAAATAGTTAAGCGATTGAATGGTTCACCAGTAGTCCACATTCCTAAGCACAATGTTTCTAAGATTCTGTAAAAATCAAAAAGGGCCAAGCAGACTAGTCAGACCTATTTTGCTTCCATGAGAGCCTCAATTAGTGCACGGACACTTATTAAGACTCTTTATAAAAATGCCATTGCAACCTAACTTGGGTCTTCCACATTTTGAGAGGAAGAAATGCTCCTCCAAGACGACACACCAGAAGGGCACCTCACCACCATGGCCACTTCGTCTGCAGCCGGGGTCGACTGCTTTTCCAAGAAGAGGCGGTAATGCTATGGCCCCATCTCGAGGTTCAAAGGCAGGCCACGCTGACTCGGGAGCAGCAGCAGCAGTGACCAGATCGGTACACGGTAGTGGGAGCAGGAGGAAGCGGGGATGGAAACCAGACCAGGAGATGTTGGCGCTATATAAAGGAGGAAACTCATTATGAACGGACAACACGGCACGGCTCAGTTAGGCACGGCACCGGCCATATTTCTCTGCCCATATCACAATGGAATGAACCCACTAGGAACGGTCGGCTCATCTCAGCATGGCTCGGCACAGGAACGGAACAGCCCGGCCAGTACATCTGTGACCAGACTTGTGGTTGCTGATGCACTCTTCATTGTGTGTGAAACAATTGTTTCATAAAATGAGTACATACAAATTGCTTACAGAATATGTGCGAGAATACCCATTTCTCTATGATATCAGTGATGCCAGCGATCACAACAGGAAGAAGGATAACACATGGCAACTACTTTCAGAAAAATTTGACGATTTGACAAGTGTTCTTATTGCATGATTTGAAAAACAAACTTTGTTTCATAAGGTCTCGAGACGGAGTTTATTGGCTGTAAATAGGATATTTTGCAGTTTTTAAACGTTTAGGTTGTCCGTTATCATGGTAATCATAAATGTAAATGCGAATTAAAAAGTATATTGTTGTGTTTGGAAATGGTTTGCAGTCAAAGTCTTATGTTGTTACAAATAGCAACGTTACTTAATTTGCAAATATGTATAGTAGAGCAATGAACATGCAAAATGCCCCAAAGTTTTAATTTATAAATGAATGAGAAAATTTTATATTTTTATGTGACATTTTGTTTCATACTAGGTATATTCACTTATGCCATTAATTGTATCTGAAAATCAGCTTGCAGTAAAATAAAATTGTATATACATATGTAAAATACAACCTGATACCTTTATGCTATAATAGCACACGTTTTTTGACAGTATCTTTCATCACAGTTTTTAGCCATTAGAAATATAAAATGGCAATTATGTCTCGTGAAACCAGTGGAACGTGTTTGCAAAAGTAAGTGTAATGAATGATAATTACTTTCTTCCGGTGTACACTCGCTACAACTGGAAAGATAAAATTCCAGCTGGTGACAAAGTATTCAGTAAAAGTTTCTCTGGTCCTTTCTGCTGAGTAGGGTATGCGACCACCGACATGATGGATGTTACCAAGTAGAAAAAACTCTTTTTCAACCTCCAGCTCACCTGGTTACCACGAACATTTATCATTTCTCAAGAAATTGTGCAGTACAACAGTTAGAACTATTTTATTGACACGTTCGGAAGAGTACTCAGTGGATGACTATACTCCTACAACATAATCTCCACAGTATAGTTACCAGGAACAATGACTGCTAACGCAACTTGTGCAAACCACGGAATAGCACGTTGCACCAATTTGTGATATGTCATCACATGTTATGATAAGCAGACTACAGCATTCTTAGGGCTCGCCATCTTGTGTGCCTTTATCTTAGATGTATCCTCCTCTGTGATGTTATACGAATCAATAAATACTGTTGCCTACGTAGTTTAATTGCAATGGTGTGGTTGAGTTAAATTCACACTTTGGTTCAACTTCCATTGCCTCCAGTGACTACGGCGAGGAACACATAGAACTATAAAAATAAAACAAGTTACAATGTACAAAACAAAATTTTATATATATTTTATCATCAAATTTGAATACAACGCAATACATGCTGACATACTGTGCATTTTGTTTTTTTGTAACGAGGTTTGTAAGCGTGAATTAGGTAATGTCAATTGTTATATACAAAAATAATTTGCAATTATGTATACATAAAGACATGAACTTAATTCAGCATCAGTGCAAGTCGTTCATTACATACAGCTTCTTGAAACTGCAAATATGTCTTTGACAGAGGAAGCAAGTTAATCAGCTCGTAAAATTTTTTCGCGACCTATGGAAATGCAGGAAAATTTTTGCATCATCTTTCAACAGATCTGAAGAAAGATTATGGAATTCTCCATATACATTCCTCATCTGGAATACTTAGTGCACCTAGTATTTCTGTTTAGATTTCTTTTTTGTTCTCGGTAATCTTCCTCTGCACAAACTGCAGCTGCTACCACAACTTTCTCTTTGGATGAGGATGATCTTTCCATTGCAACTGGTCGCATCGTAAGTCAGTGCCGTGCTGGCCGTCACAAGTGGGTTAAATACGTGCTGAGCCGCGCCATGCCAAGCCGAGTCTTGCTGCGCCATGCCGTGCTGTCCGGTCATAATGAGTTTCCTCCTTAAGTGGGTGCGAGACATGCACTGAACCCTCTTTTGTTCACCACTCAATAAACATGCTTGTACTCAAGACTGCTGGACACTGGGGCGACGATTCGGAGAGATGCAGAGCCAGAAGAGTTCAGAGGGAGCCTCTGCACTTAGTTGAGGATTGTCGGAAACTCAGTGGTAAGATGCTTAAGTTCTGGATGCAGGATAGGTCCGGTTAGGAAGCTATCAGGCCGCGAGAATAAGTAATTCTTAGTGTGTCAGTATTATCACTGTGTGGTAATACATAGGAAGTATTATGAATTATTGTATCTTCAATTCAGTATCATTTCATATCAGATTGTTATAAATGTAATGTAGTTCATGTAAAGTCTGAGCTGAATTAAAAGGTGTGTCGTAAATAGTACTTGAGAGTATCTCTTACTTCTGACTACGTCATTCCATCTTGTATTTACTTAGCTAACCTCGACTATTGAAGTATAGGTAATTAGCAGGTAGATAATAATATGTACCTATGTGTGTTTGCACAGTGCACACACATAAACGTAGTGTACACATTTCACCACACTCAAAAGTTACCCTCTAAGGCAGGGGTGCAGGAACAGGAGGTATAGGGGTACATTGTCTACCCCCCCCCCCCCCCCCCCAATATTGTGTGTATGTGTGTGAGCATAGCATTTGAACCTCCCAAAAGATTATATAACTCTCACACTATTTGATTACGTCAATAAATTATAGCAAATTACGCACCAGTTGTAATCTTCATTCCAACAAAATTTTATAGCATGTTGCAGCGGAAAATTTTTCTAAACTGTTAACTGGCCTTTTCTTAAAATGGGAAAATCCCTTTTGCTCAGATACTAGACTTTCTTCGTTTCTTCGTCTCCCCACTGCTCTTTGTCTGCCCTAATCCTTCTTAAAGTACCTTTTAAATATATTTCTTTTGAGTGGACGAGGGAAAAAAGCAGAGGATACGAATCCGTACATTCCAGACAGCCTTTGTTCGAGGACAGTATTCAGTAAGGTGGTTCACGTGCATGTGGTGTTTTAGGAAAATGGTGAAATGACTATTACAGACTCTTTCTCAAAGTTTTGTGTGAATAAATATGTTAGAACTAGTCACAGTTAGTGGATAGCTATTCATATTTTGTATATTTATAGTGCGCTCACAGATATATTAACAGTTTTTAATCAGTCGGTCGGTATGTTTATAACGTCACTCGTCAGCCATATCTTTGAGTTTCGGAAACCTAACTTTCCAAAGTAATGCTTTAGTGAAGTGTGTATACTTTTACATGAAACCCAGTTTTGGAAACTTGTATTTTGTATAGTAATAGGATGATTCGATTATCATTTCCTTGATTCCACTGATTTTGCCTGAATCGAAGAGTTTCGATTTTTTGCATACAAAAGTTAGATTCAATTCTGTAAAATTTTCTTACTGGGTAGCATATTCTGCAATCCTGGTGGTGCTTGTAAACCCAATGCAAATAGCTTGTGTGCATTTGTAGTCATGTTAAATCAGGCATAATTAGAAGCATAATATTGTGGTAAATCCCGATAAAACTAAATAATGCCAAAATACAAGTTAAAACTCGAAATAACACAAAATAAAGACAAATGTGCGATATCTCATGAAATTAGCTTCATCCACAAGAAATGAAACATTCTCCCGTGTTATATACACTAATTTACTTGTACTATAAAGATTAAAAAATCTAAAGTTTTGCGTGTTCTAGGCAATACCGGGTAATGTTGGAGATGAAAAAATTCTTGATTTTGTCTCGAGACAAATTTTAAATCTCGGAAATCATAGTTCTACATGAAACACGGGCACGTAAGTATGATAAGTTTTTTTCTTGCATAACAAAGTGTAAACAAACACATTCCAAAGATAATGCAAGTAGTAAAATATGCACTTCGAAATAAGCTATAGTAGAGTGACAACAAACTGCCTTCAAGCATTAGTAACATTGGTGCGAAGTGAAAATTCGCAACTAGAATATGTGCAGTAATTTACGGCCGCAGCACCAAATTGAATGTTTGTTTACATTGACAGTTGCACGTAAAATTTCCTGAAATGAAAGTGTGATACTTAAATTGATAATGACGTGTGCCGCATATATGAACATACCAAGCATGACTACGACTCATCCTAACATGCTTCACCAACCTAAGGAACGACTCCAAAATGTCTAGAAGATGTGATCCTGGGAAGCGACATTGATGCTACTTGGCTTCCGGACTGTTCCTGACCCGCCATCTCTCTGTACTACGTAGTATTAAAACCTAAGGAAGAGTCAAACTTAGCACGTCGTTTTACGAGTACACAGAGAATCATTTCAACCCAAGCATATGATTCCTGCACGTAAAACTAAGAGTGTTCCAAGCGGTCGTATGACACGTCAGCCTCCCTGAAGCATCCTGTAGACAGTGTGTTGCCACACTGCCTAGGATGGCCGAGCACCGCCGAGAGCCCGAGACCATATATTGAGCACATGTGACAAGGGCACGTCATGACTCCCACCCCAGCCCGTCACGCACCTGTCATTGAGCCAGATGTAAGGCAGTGCGCAGCCAAGGTTGGGAGTTACCGTCTCCAGTAACTCGTCTCAACAATTCATGTCTGGGGCTCTCTACTGACTTAGGCCCTCACAGTCCTCTCTTAGAGCTCCTAGTTCTTCAACAAGCATCAGTGGCTACAGCCACCACCCTCCAGAAGCTCCAAGACAATCTGGTGTCGTCATCAACCAGAAGCCTTTGTCTGCAAGAATACGTTGAAAAGTTATTTAACAGTTCTGTTGCCGATACTCCTAGGTAAACTACCAGCACTAATTGCTAGTAGTGGCCCTTGTAAGCTAGTGTGTCTTTTAGACAACCCATTAGGTTTAGTTGTGAGGTTATAGATCATTTATCCCTTGTATCTTAAGTAGTCTTAGGAGCGGAACACCTCCATTTGTTATCTAGCGTAGCTTTACTTCCGTATATGCTCCGCTTGGTTTACGCACGAGTCACCCAGTTTAGTATCTTAAAAAATACTAGTTCTTTACCATATCCGAGAGTATATTTGTTCTAAGAGTAAAACATTTCTTTTTTGAATACTGACTTTGGAAGGGGCAAGCAAGGGGCCAGACTATTTACTACTACAACTTAAGAGTAGGACGACAGGCTCCCTTCACAAGCCTGCCTGTCGCCACACACAACCTTCTTTTGATGGCCACCCATTCTGTATATCCTGGTATACAGAGCGGTAGAGCCTCAACCACTAAGTACACATCCCATCGAGGTGGGACAGCCACTTCAGGTTATATCGCTGACCAGGGCACCTAGCTAAGGTGCTGACAGGGGTATTTGCCTGGGTCTGGATGCTCTACCTTTGTGCACTACACCTTGCAGTGGTAAGGAGGGCGGTCTTACGACCCGCAGCTCCAGGTTAGAGTATTAGTTACCCACACTGATTGGAGTTAGGGAGTGCACCGTCAACCACTGTCGGCCTTACACTTAGTCAGGGTGTTTTTCAATTGCTTGCAGCTACTGAGGGGTATTGAGTGTTATTCTACTTCTAAGCCATTCAACGCCAGACATGTGGCTCAGAGAGAAGTAAAGACGGCAGAGTTCAGAATTGCCAAGCAGATGTGTGCAGCCAACCTCGTCGCTCTGAGTATCGAGATCCTACGGGGTCAAGCTCAAGCCGCTCGACACGCAGGAAGACCGACTTCTCCTTTCGGGATCTTTGTGTACTTTTCAAACCCTACTAGGACAGGCAGTGGATACCATCCGGTGGTTGGGGCCCTAGTCACCGGATGTGACACCAGGCTCAGGATCTCCAACTTCAGCAGTCAGGAAAACAACTGGTGGAATCACCAGCACTTGACCGACCACTACCACAGCTCCACAACAGGATGGCCAGCGACGGGTAGCTTGGAAGGTTTACAAATACCTAGTTATGCCAGCTGACCCCACGAAGATTCCGTTGCCTTCATGAGCAAATGTGAAAAGGAGCTAACAGAGCATAACATACCAATGAAACAGTGGGTTAGTTGAGCTCACACGCAACTCACTGGGAAAGCATTAAAGTGGTGGAATCGGTATGGGGAATTTATTACAGACTGAGCACAGTTTTGCAAGCACCTAGTAACTAATTTTACCAGAGAAGAAGTATTGGCAAAGCTAACCACAGAGTTCTATAGCAAAATCCAGGAGATCAATGAAGAAGCAAAGATCTTCATCCGGAGGAAAGAACAAGTGTATCGTCACATTTCCCCCAAAGGAGACAAAGCTAGCTTAGTTCTGGTTCTCTACATTGGAAGGATTCTGCTACCCAACCTCCAAAACGTTCTGCTTATGCCAAAACCGACAACCCTGGATGAGTTAGTGGTCCATGCTAGAGAAGCTGAGCAGAACTTCAAGGCCCAAGCTATCTCAGACAAACCTAAGACTACCAAGTTAGGGGAAACCCGATTTGCCCCAATGGAACCGAAGGAAAATATTCCACCCTTACCGCTGAAACCGTCTTTTGTACCAAAGAGTTGATTCTGCTCTGGATGTTACCTGAGTAAAGATTGTCCCATAAGGAACCCAGCTCCAGCAAATTTGGGAGAGAGGTGCGCTGATAGAGTAATGAACCAGACCATGCAGAATACCCTTTCCCAGAATGGTCCTCCAGTGGGAAACACTGAAGCCGGGGTGCGAAGTGGGTCCATGCAACCGGCGAAGCAGGGCCCAGTATCCAAAGATTGAATGAAGAGGCTGTCCTCCCCGTCGCCCCACACACACATTGAAGTGGAAGTTAATGGACAATGAGTTCTAGCACTCCTAGACTCGGTGACGAAGGGGAACTTTATAAGAAGTAATTTACTTAGCCCACAGCAACAGCATCAGCTCCACCCGCAAAGGAATACAGTAACAATGGTCCAGCAGGCTGCAGCCCTAAAGGTAGATGGTCACATTATGTTAGAAGTGACCCTACATAGATACTCTAATCCCGCCAAACTCGTCAGCCCATCTCTAATCGCAGCCGTTATACTTGGGTGTCCGTGGCTGTGACAACAGCAATGCGTCATAGACCATGGGAAACCTGTATACCTGAGTGACAAATACATAGTCAGGGTGAACTGGGAGTACATCCTGGAACTTGTAAACCCAGATACACTGAACCTGGAGTTAATTAACCACGAGTTACAGGAACCAGCATCTCAAGAGTTGAAAAGATACTCAATAAGCACACCAGAGCATTCGAACAAGGAGGCCAACTACAACAGACCCGGTAAATCCAACACAAAATTTAGACAACCACAGAAGCACCAGTCTACTTCCGACCTTACCGAATGTCAGTCCATAGGCGCCAGCTAAACATGGAACAAGTAAATGAAATTAAAAAACATGGGATAGTGGAACCCTCAGACTCCTCATACATCTCAATTGTGTTACTAGTACCAAAAAAGGATGGCAAACTTCACTTCTGCACGAATTATAAGGCGTTGGACGAAGTAACCCACTCTATAGCTCCGCCGGATATCAACTTATCACGTATTCTACGTGATATCGGGGAAGCCAAGATATTCAATACCCTGGGCATGACGTCAGGGTACTAGCAGATTGCGGTACACCTCAACAGTTGCAAATATACTGCATTCACCACACCAGAAGGGGAGACGCTTCTATTTAGAGTTATGCCCTTCTGCCTAAAAAATGTGCCGGCCACATTTCTACATCTGTCTGCAGAAGTGCTCACCAGTACGTCGGTGAATTTTGTTTTGCATACCTAGACAATGTTATCATCTATTCAAAAACATGGGAAGAGCATTTAAAACACATCCAGAGAGTCCCAGAGCGGTTGGAAATATATGGTATGACGTGTAAATTATCAAAGATCTTCTTTGGGAAAACAGCCATTGACTACTTAGGACACATGGTGTTTCCTGAGGGAAATTTCCCACAACAAAAGTCAATCTAGGAAAAGAAGGCAGGAGGAAATGGGGACCCGAGCAGAACTATGAATTCCATGCCCTCAAGAGAAGCTTCAGAGATATACAACAACTCCACCGACTCCAGGGTGACGCACCACTCATTCTACAAACTGACGCCTGTTGAACTGGAATGGGGGCCTTATTATACCAACAAAGAGACAACGGCCAGCTTCAAGTAATCGCCTATGCGTTGGCCAGGTTGAATGAGACCAAACAGAAATACCATATAAATGAGCAAGAGTGTCTGGCCATAATATGGGCAGTGCGTAAATACCGCTATTATTTGGAGGGATACTGCTTCATCCTGTGCGAACAGACTCTAAAGGGCTCCAATGGCTCAGAGCCCCATGATGCTAAGGCCAAATTCAACTGATGGGATATGTTCCTGACTGAGTTTTATTTTGAAGTGCAGCATTTTCCAGGGAAAGAGAATGACCTACCTTATGCGCTTTCCCGCCACCCGAGCTCGGAGGAAAGCAAAAAGGAAGGGGAAGACTGGAAGAAAATGACATCCCCCTCCCTACAGGTATCCACGCCAGTGAGTAAAGTCCCAGTCAACTGCAGTTCACTCATCCACCATAAACAGGTGGAAACCTGCGGGGTAAGTTCATTCGCTTTGGCTGCAAAGAGGTATAGAAGGAATATAGAAAAGGGAGGTGCAGGGGGGATGGGGATCGTTTAGTGACTTAGTTTGTTGGTTATGCAAATTCACTACTTATGGTGTATCAGCTGGTATTCTTTAGTAGTAGCCCTGCAGTAAGATTTATCATAGGTTTGCTGAATAATAAATATTTTAAAGTTAGTGTGTTCCAATCTTATGTAAACCAGTGAAACTGTACTTTTCAACAAATGAAAAGCTATTAAAAAATAATAAATGATTTTGTTAGGTCCTTAACACAATGAAACTCAAAATATTCCAAACTGTTTACAATTTACTCATAACCAATAAAATGTATAACAAGAACAAGACGAAAATAGTATACTTCTGGCTTCAATGAATAATATATATTTAATATAAAAAAAAAAAAGGAAATGGTTTTCTGTGAATTACATAAAATCTCTGTAGACTATAAATCAATTTTTAAAAAACCAAATAAGTTCCATAAATTTTTTTAAGGTATTACAAAAATTTATAAAAATTTAGTTTCCAAACTTTTACAAAAAAAAAATATTTTTTTTTATATAATTGATCACAAATTAGGGTATTCTAAAAAAAAAAAAAACATTCAATTTGAAAACAGGGTCATCAACGAACTGCCAGTGGTCAACACAGTCACGAATATAGTTTACAACTTGATTAATCTTATAGTGTTTACTATCGTTACCAAGGACAAATTATCTTTTACCACAGCCAAGAAACTTTCTAAAAGTTTGGGGGACTGGCCTAAATATCAAATATTATCCTAAATAAAATTATTCTACACTAAAATAACTTAGGTCTTAAATTAAGAAAATAAATACTTAAAAAAAAAAAAAAAAAAAAACCACCAATATTACCACACGACTAGAGAACGAAACACTCCTGCAACTTACAGTACCACCTGAGCACCTCAAAAACAAAACAAAAAACTCTGGACTCACCTTATCAACAACAACAACTTTTTACAAAGAAATTAACGGACTACTTCCCTCTAAAAGATCACGCAATACACCAAGAAAATAATCTTACCTTATACAATACTTCAGAAACGATGACGACAACAGTAGCTGATCTTTCGGCCCGCTACTACAACTTGACACACACACCCGACTGTCACTCACTACATCACTGGCCACACTCCCCTCCCTTTTTGCCTTGACCTTGCTTTAAGTTGTCTTGCCATGCCACAGCCTCCAGCCAATCAGCGGGTGGCATCACCCCTCTGATCAAAGCCAGACCTTGAAAGAGGTAGAGGACTACACTCCCCTTTCCCCTAGCCAGACATGCCTTCCCGGGCTGGGCTCAGCAGGAAACACTCCCCTTGCCCCTGGCGGCACCCTCACTTTGGCCGGCCACCGCCGCAAAAACACGGCGCCGTAGCGCACCAGGAAACAGCAGGAGGTACCTCCAAAACAGTGGATTAAACTAACCCAAGGATGCCTTAAAGGTAAAGCACTTGACTGGTGGAGAAAATACAGGGAGTTCATCACCGAATGGACACAATTCCGGAATACGCAAGTATGGAATTCACTGGAGAAGAGGTGTTAGTCAACCTCCGCACTGAATTTTACAGCCGTACCCAGACCCTAGGAAAAGAAATTGAAATTTTCATTCGCCCCAGAGTACAAATGTTCCGGCCAATCTTCCTGGACAAAATGGAGGAGAGCTATGTATGCCATATAACACGCATGTTGCTGCTACAACTAAAAACCTCTTGATTTTACCCAAGCCACAAGATGTGGAACAGTTGGTGGACCAGGTGCGAGAGATCAAGCGAAATCTACAGGTGCAAGCCCAGCTAGAACGCAGGAAAACAAGCAAGTCTGCGGAAGCAGAGAAACCCCAGGAAAAGAAAGTCAAGGCACCATCACAGACACCGCCACTGCATAATCTCCTGAAGTATTGGTTTTGTCCCGGCTATCACTTTCACAAGGATTGCCCGACACGGCTGGCGCTACATGGTCGCACTGATGAAGGGGACACAACTGGTGGTCCGCGATCCACTCTGAATCAGCAGAAGGGATCCTCCCAGTTGGGATACGCCAACGCCAGTGGATTAAAAGGGCCAACCCAGCCGGAACCAAAGGGCCCGTAATCCAACTAATGGATGAAGAAACAGAACCTCCAGAGGCACCACATGTCGAAGTCATTAAAAACAACCAAAGTGTCACAGCACTGCTGGATTCTGCCGCCACCATAAACTTCGTACGTAGTGAACTTCTTACCGTGGAACAAAGAATAACCATACGTCCTCAGTTGAAAACAGTTCACATGGCCAAAACCGACTGCACCCTCACCATGAATGGGCAGATAACCCTGAATTGAACCATTCAGAAAATAACCAGCATGGCCGAATTCATTGTGGCCCCCGGACTCCAGGAAATGGTCATCATTGGCCACCTGTGGTTCCACCAACAACAATGTGTAATGGACCACGGTCAGCGCAAGATCTACCTATGCCACAAACACCGAGTCTAGGTCAAATGGGAGCATAACCCACAAGCCATAACCATCCCGCAGAAATCAACCATGACCTGGACAACTATAAATTCTAACAATAGAAGCAAGTTTTGGACAAGCACACTGGGGTATTTGGATCAAAAGGAACGCTACACCAGATGAGGATCATACAACACGAAATATGGCTCACCACAAGCAAGCCGGTATCCAACTGTCCATATAGGGTGTCAGCACGACGCCACCAACTGATTATGGAGCAAATAAAGGAGATGAAAAAACAGGGCGTCATCGAACTGTCAGATTCACAGTACAACTCACATGTTTTTCTGGTTCCAAAAAAATATGGACAGTTTCAGTTCTGCATAAATTACAAGGCTCTGAATGACATCATCCATCCCATCGCTCCACCAGGCATTAATTTGACCCATACTCTATGTATGGGGAGGCTCAAATCTTCAGTAACCTCGACCTGTAGTTGGGGTACTGGCAAATAGCGGCACACCCAGACAGCGACGCTACATCACTTTCACTCACCCAGAAGGGGGAACTACACTTTCGAGTTATGCCCTTCTGGCTGAAAAATGCACCCACAACATTCTAGAGACTCATGTCATCGGAAATCCTAACCGGATACGTCGGGCAGTTCTGCTTTGTGAATTTTGATGACATCATTATATACTCCAAGACCTGGGAGGAACACCTAACACACCTCCAACGAGTTCTCGAGTGCCTCGAAATCCACGGAATGACATCCAAATAATCAACGAGCCACTTTGGGAAAACATTAATAGACTATCTCGGACACGTGATTTCGTCAAGCGGCAACTTTCCCCAAGTGAACTCTATATGACCAATCCAGGAAGCCGACAAGCTGTCCATCAAAAAGAAACTCTGGCGGTTCTTGGAGCTATGTAATTGGCTACGTAACTTTGTACTAGACATCGCCAGTCTTACGGAACTCTTGTACCCCCTACTGGAGAAAGTAGCGAGATGGTGATGGACTGGAACACCATGCAGCATTTCAAGCCTTAAAGAAGAGCTTAAAGAATATAAAGATAATTCACCGACTCCAAGGGGAGGTACCCCTAATTTTCTAGACCGACACCTGCCAAAGCGGCCTCGGCACCATCCTTTACCAAGAGGATGAAGGAGGCCAACCACAGGTAATATCATATGCCAGTACCCGCCTAAATACAACCAAACAACACTACCATATCAAGGAACAAAAGTGCCTGGCTGTCATATTGGCGGTGCAGAAGAACCGGTACTACTTGGAAGGGACTCACTTCATTCTCCGCACCGAGAGTAAGGCGTTACAATGGCTGCGAGAATCTAAAGCTGCTAAGGCAAAGCTTGGGAGATGGGACATGTTCCTGATTGAATTTAACTTTGGGGTACAGCATTGTTCCAGGAAATTGAACGCTTTACCTGACACCTTGTCCCCCAACCTGATTTGAACCTTGCAGACAAAGCAAACAAAGACTGGGACTGTATGTTACCACCTCAGCCACCGGAAGTCAGTCCAGGAGAGCAGATCTGTCTGCTACAGCTGCAAATCAGCAGGGACCAGATCGCCACCCACCAACAATGGGACCTGGAAATACAGGCGTTACTCAAGACGCACCCTAAACGCTTCAAGATCTGGAGTGTGGTCCTGCAATGGTCAACCTGGGGTAAAATGGAGGATATGGGTAGCTAAAGTTATGCGCCAATATCTGCCACCACTATCACAATCACCAGGAGGCCGCTCACCCAGGCACCAAGTAAAACCTAGCAGATTTAGCCTGCCAGTATATCTGGGATGGGATGACCAAGAACATCTAACAATATGTGGGAAACTGTGAGAAGTGTTGCAGAGAAAATGCGTACTCAGTACTGCCTCCAACGGCCACGCCTTGACGCCCGCAGACACCATGGACAGGTGGCAGTGGACCTGATGGGCCCATACCCACGAAGCACTCATGACAACTGCTACCTACTCGTGGTTACCGACCTATTTTCCTGCTAGGTAAAATCATTTCCCCTACCCAGCCAGAAAACTAACCACATCGTTGGGAAGTTCGAGGCCGAAATTTTCCCTAGGTGGGGATACCCATAATGCCTCTTAATGGACAATGGAACACAGTACACCGGCCATAAGTGGCTCGCCGCCTGTGAAGAAAGGAGGGTGGAGACATGGATTACTCCACCATACCACCCACAAGCAAATCCCACCGAAAGGAGAAATCACGAGATAAAAGAAAATCCTGTGCCTTAGCATTGAGGATGACCACAGACATTGGGATAGGCACATCCCAAAAATACAGTTTGCCCTAAGACGAAAAACAAACAAAGCCACCAATGCCAGTCCAAGCCAGCTCCTCTTAGGGATCACCTTACGCCGACCTGGGGATTCGCAGTGGGAAATTCCACATCCAAACTACCACAGCCAGAAGATGTTCGTATAGCTGCTTTAGCATGCGTCGACGCAGCAAGGCAAGTCCAGGAGCGGTATATTCAATGCAAGTACCCGCAACCTCGAACAGACACCCGAACATTCAATATGGGCAATTCTGTACTCCTGCGACTCCATCTGCTCAGTAAAACTAGTACACAGTTTAGTGCGGGCCTTGCCAGAAAATGGGAAGGCCCTATAGTGTGGTCGGTCAGCGCGATAACGTTTACTGGGTGGAAGAACTTTGAAGGTGGATCCGCAAAGCAGCGCGAGAAAATATCCGGCATTTCCCACATGAGAACCCGGAACCAGAAGTGCAACGAGAAGCCTCCATAACATCTGATGCCTCAGAGGAATTTTACGATACTACCACCATGTTTACCCCACTTACAGGTCCAATGCAAAAGCTGGTGCACCTAGCAGTAACTACAGCAAGCCAAGGAAGAGCTGTCTGCCAACAGCTTGGGCTAAGGGGCCACCAAGAACAGTGGGACCGGCGAGCCATACGTACACTATCCTCAACCCCCACCGAATTCAAAAACAAGATGGAAACCCAAAGGGGAAAGTGGACCCCAAGTGCCAGTGTGTTATCCTGGCATAGTCTGCTAGATAGGGAAAAACGCCCATGGCGGCCGCAGCTGAACCCCATTTACGAAAGGAAGAAAATGCCTGGCATCCAGTCCCAAGTCAAGAAAAGGAGACAGCTTTCCCTAGAGTTTAAACAAACCACAGTCAAGAAGCCTCAAAGGGAACTCCTGGCCACACCCAGAAGAGCCAGTGGAATGTTCCCAACAACCTCCGCTGACAGTGAGATTCAGATCAGAACTCTCCATCTAAGTGACCCCATCATAAGGTCCCTTGTTTAGCTTGTGCCGGCGGGCGCGCAGTACCTGGAGGAATGGCCGTCCGCTCCAAGTATGGTACTCGAGTCAGGAGCAACCGCGACCGCGGAAGTGTTCTTCCCTCCAGGAAGTTGAGACGCTACTACTTCAGCCGGAGGGGCAGAAGGAGAAAACCTATCACAAGGCCTGCCCTAGATGGAGCCTGCAGCCCCGGTGTTGCCCATCGACACCCGGGACCTTTCTTCAACTCCTACCGGAGGGACAGAATAAGATGGTCTACCCCAACGCCTATCCCTTATGGTGCCAGCAGACCCGATGTCACCTCATGCCGTGGCAGATACCTGGGGTACCTCGTCTGCAAGAGAGGAGGACCAACAGCCAGCTAACATGGGTTGGGGGGGGGGGGGGGCTTACCAAATCTCCAAACACAACAACATCTGCCAGAGAGGCAGTAGCACCTGCCAAACCACTGCTTCTGGTGGCTACCCGCTGGCAGCCATGTTGGACAGTGGACCTGTCAGTACGCCTACACTGCCTGCCATTCAGTCCTGAACTGTGGGCAAGGGCAAGCCCACACAGCAGTTCCTGCCACATCAACATCTGCAGCCTCAGCAGTCCTGCCCTGGGTCACTGCAGTGCCAGGCCGATATAGAGTGCCACCCTCTGGAGGCCGCCCTCAAAGTTCGCCTGGCCCACTGAATGTCGCCCTGAGAAAGCGGAGGAGGCCAATGAAGAAGCTGGGGG
Source organism: Dryococelus australis (assembly GCA_029891345.1). NCBI lineage: Eukaryota > Metazoa > Arthropoda > Insecta > Phasmatodea > Phasmatidae > Dryococelus > Dryococelus australis. Next base: position 153,305,687 of record CM056994.1, read on the forward strand.
GAAGCCTCTCTCTTAAATGCAGCACGTCACAATTAATGAGTGCTTGTAGAGTTTTTCCTCCCTCTTAAATAGGTAGATGTACCATCAGCATACGCATACAGGAAAGTGCAGTGCTACAAAAGGAAAATGCTCTATAGTTAGCTAGGGGTGACCTTGATAGTGATGATGAAAAGAGACATGTAATGTAATGGCATTGACAGACTTGAGAAAGTCAACTGCAAACACAAAGGTAAAATTTGCACTAAGATTTCTGGCTAATACTATGAAGGTATGTTATGTAAATTGTAAATAATATTTTAACAAACCAACGCAAGTGTAAATATCTATAAAGCTTAGAGAACCGTACCTTGTGCCTCTTGTTTCATGACGCCCACTGTAAATATTAATTTTGAATATTCTTGTTGAAAGAGATTGCTGAGTGTTAATTTCAAACATATAACTATTTACATGCTTTATGAGTAACAGTTTTACACTTTTCTTTAGCATTTGAAACAATTTGACTTACTGTTTGAAATTAACACTCAGCAATCTCTTTCAACAAGAATATTCAAAATTAATATTTACAGTGGGCGTCATGAAATGAAACATAATATGAGGCAGTTCAATAATGAGATTAAAACAAAGTCATGTTGTATATAAATGATCTTCGTTTGTTGTTTTGATGTAAAAATTCAGCCAATCAAAAGTGTCAATAAATCTGTGGATGATACAGATCAACCACATAAGACAGTAACGTGGCTTCAAGAACGTAGTACGCAAGTAAATCTTTTATCTCAATTTTTTAACGAATTTGAGTACATTTTGTGTGACAAGTGCTTTCTGTGCCTCTCTTTTCTATATTGATGTAAGATGGTGAAGTACATCTTCGTTTCCCCGTTTTGCAATACACTCACATCCCCACTTTAGTGTTCAGACGAGATGGTGGAGGGTCTCGGCTGACAAACCCCATAGTTTTTTTTAACTTGTTCTGCTGTATATTACAATAAGCAGGCCAAAGACAGGGCATAAATATTCTACCGCACCAGGCGGCCAAAGCAGTTAGCTAGAATACACGCCTTGCGAGTGGGGTATTGGGCAAATTTTTTCTTTTTATAAATTTTATATATCTTTTAATAAAAACAGCACCCCAGGATCGCAACTTATCTTGTGTGCTGGCCAACGTGTTTGCTCTCCCCTCAGAATCGTAAGAATCATATATTAAATAACCAAGCCTTACGGCAGTTTATGTAAGTTGGCACACTATAATCAAGGCCACACATCATAATCCACATTGGATACCACTTGCAACTCTCAACTTACACTCCAAGGAGACGCACGCCGCTTCCAGCCCACCAGCAGTGGGGATGAAAGAGAGAGAGAGAGAGAGAGAGAGAGAGACACGAAAGATAGCCTTGTATGTGAGACAGCGAGGTTTCGTCTAGCCGACTCTGCTACTGTAAAAATACATCCAAGCCAGCCACCTGCCTCGCGCCACCTGCCAGCAGGTCATTTGAGTAGTAAGAATGAACCGCCACTAGCACAGAGCTGGAAATCCTACAGAAGTCCAGCGAGAGAGAAATAGATTGTTGATGATGCAACAGTTCCACATTCCCGCATAAGATTTTTTTTCCTCTTCTCTACTCATTGCCCAGATGAGTCTCCATCGCACGAGGAGAGGGGGCAAATTGGCGCATGACATCTTATATGCTTATTAATTAACCGACTGCTACTCATCAGGGCAACTACATTGCTACCAATTGCCAACAGAGTTGAGTCACCGCCAGCGCCTAAGAGATTGTTGCATCTACCAGGCTGGGACAGATGATCAATAATGAGATTTATTTTCGTCCGATGAGCCACCGGGACCATGCAAGTGGTCCAAGGCTAGTACAGCAACGTGCCACGGGACACCACCACAAGTAGGTTGCCTAGATCTCACAGCTCTTCACTACACCATTTGCACCAAGGATCTAGATGCTGGGCTTGCCCCTGCTAACCCCCTCTCTAAATGCCTAATGACAGAGAAGGAAGGGATGGCTGAGGAGCGTAAAAAGAAGATGCGCCCCGGCCTCCGGATCGTCAATTCTTGATAAAGTCTTCTAACTCCTCTCCCGAGCTCTCATCGCACAAGCAATTAGTGCCGAGGCCTGCACCTCTCCAGTTTACTTCACCGCTTCCGCACGGGGCCGAAGATCCTCTCCAACCTGCATTTTAGGAAGAACCAGTGGCGTCATCAGAGCAGTACACTAAGATACGTTCGGTACCTTACGGACCACAAAGAGTAGAGCTCGTCCCAAGTGGGTTCAGGCTACTAGTCCACGGGAACAAGCTACTTTGCTGCGACGACTCATTGTTCCAGTACCAACTGTCACGCCTACCACTTTGTTCGAGCCGCCCACCTGTGATGTGAAAGGATACCATCCAGTAGTGCAGGAGCTCCTGTTCAGTCCATCTACACTCCGACAGTACCTAGTAGCTCCACGCCAATAACAAACCCTAGGACCACACACGCACACCTCACCCTCCAGTCAAACAGGAGAGCTGAGGGAACCGCGCTAGTACAGCCACCCACAGGACAGACACACTGTTCAGCTAGCATTAACTCTGTCCCACCACCTAAGCCTGCACCACGCAGAGTAAAACTGTCAGAGCCGGACTTTGTGCCAAGCCGGTGGCCTGCTAGGCTAGTACTGTACTCTGGTTGGGCACCATTGCCTAGAGATGAATAACCACCCAGAGATACAACTTCCATAGCATCAAACAAGTTACCTAGAGACACAGGCAGCCAATCAGCTGGGACTGACACACATCATGCTCATCATTATATTGTACACTCCAGTATTATTTAGCAGATTATGTTAGAATTCTCCTCCTAAAACGTTATTAAAGAATTATTTCAATTCCGTATACAATAGCACCTTCAAAATAGCTACTTTCATGCTTTATAACTCAATCTTGTACAAATTCCTCTCTTATTTAGCATCACTAATCACTATATATCTGTACACTAATACAGCACAGTCATGCCAAATCTGTGATTAGTGGTCCATGTTTAGCTTCAGACAAAGGCATTACATTAAACACTTGACGTGATATTCCCAATTAGCACTTACAAGTGAACAAGAAAGAAGAGAAGTAATACCTGTAATGCAGACTCGGTTGTTGGGATAACAGCCAGGATGTCATACTTCTTTGCATTTTCCGACTGGGTCTAGAAATAAAATCATAATACTGTGTTGGTGCTGAGAACTTTAGAAATGTAATAAAATGACACACTTGCTAAAGTTTATCAAAATCTTTAGTGTAAAACCAGCAACTTTGATACTACACTTTCTACCCCTGTTCAAAAGTAATGTTTTATTTTATAGTACAGAAAACATCATGAAAACTTGATAATTTACTTACCAATTTATGAGCCTGTAAATTGTCTGAAAATGTAAAGGTCAACCTCTGCAAAATCTTAAGCTTTCCACCAAACTCCTATAAAAAAAACACTAATTAATAAAATAATAGTATGTTCTGAACTGGTAAAAGTGTAATACTCAAACAAGCATGACAAAGTAGCAAACAACATATCGGACATATTATTAGCTACATGGTATGTCCCAAGCTTCCTCTTCCAAGTTTTAATTCAATTTGTGGTCACTGGAGAATTGTAAAATTGACAGGAGTTCACCTCAGATATGTGGTTACACTGTAGTCTATAAGGTACCCCGTTTCTTGCCATTTACACATGATGAAACTTAAACTGTTATAAATACAACAAACAGCAACAGGGTGGCTACACAGAATATAAAATAAAATTCCCTAACTTTTCCAGGATTTTCATCTGTAACAATTTTTTTCCCCCAACTTATACCAATGCAATGAAATTAAATTTTTGTAGAATTTTAATACTTTGCCTTGTACATTCATAGTCAAATGTTAATATGAACCTATATTGTTATGACTATCTATTGAAAGGAATTTCAACAGTCATGTGATGTGTGTACAAATAGTGCAAAATTATGCAAAAAAGGTTATATTATTTTATTAATTTCCCTATTAATTTATATGTATGAATTTTTTGTCATGCGAATTACGTTTTCTGGCTTGAAAATATTTGCATTGCACTGGCAAAATATAGCTTATATAAATAATATAAAATATTGTTAAAAATATAGAGAAAATCAATTACAGCTACTACTATAATCCACAAACATTTCCATGATTTGTGAATTATCACTATCATACTACCCCACAAACAGCCTTTTAAGGACTGGTTTGAAATGCCATAAAATCTAACACATTATCTTACCAATAGGCATCAATGACAGTGACGCATGACACTTTATTTAGTTATACTGAACAAGTACGACTTATCATTAATGTGTTATATGTAAACCCAAGAATGCAACCAAGAATGAGTCAAACACAGTATGTTATTCATGAGTGCATACAGGATCGCTCCCAGCCTAATGGGTGGATCTAGCATGTAAATTAAACATTTTCCAAATGGCAGAGTAACACTACAGCATCCCAGACGCACAGGGCAGACAGAGTGTTGCAACCCCGACGTAGCTCTCCGAAGATGGCAGAGTGCCCAAGAATGCAAACCAAGAATGAGTCAAACACAGTATGTTATTCATGAGTGCATACAGGATCGCTCCCAGCCTAATGGGTGGATCTAGCATGTAAATTAAACATTTTCCAAATGGCAGAGTAACACTACAGCATCCCAGACGCACAGGGCAGACAGAGTGTTGCAACCCCGACGTAGCTCTCCGAAGATGGCAGAGTGCCCAAGGCCATATAGCAGAGTGCATAGGGTGACTTCTACTACCCCGCTCGCTTCAGGCAGATGTCACACAGGGAAATCCCAGGCCCCACTCCCGCCTAGGCAGGCATGGGCAGGCCGACCGCACTATAAAGGGCAGTGAACAGCCTTCTACCACAAACAGTATTTACCAGAAGCTCTTCACATCTAAGCCTGCAAGACATCACGCCCCACTTTCCATCATCATTCCTCCTGGTTCGGCAACCACCACTACTTGCTGATAGTGGCAACTACACCCACTACCCTTCTGGTAGTGGCCCCTTTTAAAGTCTCTTCTAGACAATCCCAGGTTAGAGTAACTGCATCAGAGTTGTTTTTACAGCCGTCAAAGTCATTCTTATCTTAAGTACTTTAGGAGCAGGTCACCTCCACCTGTTATAGTGTAGCTTACTTCCATTCCCACTTAGCATAATAGTGAGAGTACGTGTCACTGTATTTATTATTTATAATAAATATCCTTTTGTTCCTATCCAAAGAGTGATTTGTTCCATAGGTAATTCACTTTCCGATTGCTAAATACTAGATCCTTGTGCAGAGCAAGCAGGAGACCGGGTTTAACTAATGCCACGAACCATAGATTATGACTGCAGATCCCCTTCAGGTACATCTCATACACACACCACTTACGACAGCAACCCATTCTATTCACTCAGGTGTACAGAAAGGTAGAGCCACAACCACTAGGCACTCATTCAAGAGAGGCAGGACAGCCATTCCACGTTGTACTGCTGCTGGAGTGCCGACGGTGCTGGCACGTGTATTTGTCTGGGTCTGGAGGCCCAACCTTTGTTGGACCACACCCAGCAGTGGTAGAAAGACAGCCCAAATGACCCATCCCTCCAAGTTTGTGTGCCAGTGGTGCAGGACTGATTGGAGCACAGGGTTTGTGCCGTCAATTACTGCAGGTTCTACACTTACCTAGGGCACTGCTGACTGCTTGCACCTATCAATGGGGATAGTTAAGTACAAACTCTCCCTTTATGCCCTTTGGGGGAATGCAAAAAGTTCAAAGGGAGGAACAAAAGACAAAGTTCATCGCTGCTACTAAGCAAGTGTGTGCCATCAACCTCTCTGCACCTTGCGGGGACACCCCACGGGACAGGGCTTAAGCCGCCCGACACATGGACAGGCCCACCCTTTCCAGTCGGCACCTTTGTTTTCTTCCCCCCACACACTAGGCTCGGAATAGACTACCATCCGGCTGCTCGTGCCCTGTTAACTGTTACTGACACCAGGCCCGGCATAGCCAACACCTTCAGCGGCAACGAAGTCGTAAAGTGGAGCAGGAAATACCATACCATACAGTAACTCACCATCCAGCATTTCAACGGAGAAGGCTGGTCCCAGCCGACCCACTACTTCATTGGAGCCAAAAAATCAGGTACTCGAATACCCTGATAAGTCTGCCCTACCTAAATGGGCTAGCATAATGGTACGACATATTGCAGTACCGACTAACCCCGATTTTGTGCCAAGTCACCAACCTACACGACCAGTGTTAACATCCAGTAGAAAACCAAATCAGAATGAATAATTTGTTAAAACCAGAGCGCACCTGACCCGACACAAATCAAAATCACATTAACAGAGTCTCCTTAAGTCTAAAGTGACACGCGTCAACAGAAACATAAAATATTTTTGAACAGACGAGGGCTGATTCAGAAGTCATGGCAACTATTGTCTATCTTCCGAAAATGATCCAACACAGGAAATGTACTATGTACAGATGAAAGAGTACAACAAGGACATTGTAAAGGTGATACATGGGGTATTGATGCAGGAATGTCAGGCACGGAACACAGATAAACATTGCTGCTTGATATATAAATATATGTGTGTGTGTTTACAGTAAACTCCAGATTAAAAGTGTTAATTGGGGCTGGAGAAAAAAAGAATAACATAATTTGTATTAAAAACATGGATAATCGAATTAACACAATTTTACTATTAATGGAATATGGGCTCCGAAAATAGTGATAAAACAAAGTACCTGTTATACATTTCAAAGCAAACACAAATCACTCACTGTATGTGCAGGATTTAAAGTACACAATACTTTAACTGATATTTATGTTGTACTGAGTGTAGTTAATTCACGGCGCATTACATATACACAGCATTTCACTGGCGCCAGACGAGCATGTTGGGCGAGCGACCCAGAGCGATAGATAAGCAGTCCGTAGTTTCATATGTGTCGCTTTCTCAACGTGCATCACTCAAGGACCCATCCTTTAGATGGCAGAGTTAGTTGAAAATTTAGAATGCATTGCAATAATGACTATAAAGTGACTTTAAATGAGGCAACCTGGCATTCAAACATTTACAACAATCTCTATTACTAGGAGCTTATTTAAATTTTACCGACTTACACACACACGCATGCGCACACACACAAATTCAAAACTTAGGAAATGTTAAATTTTTTGTAAACATTTAAACACTTGATATGAAAAAATCTACAAAAAGATAAACCGTGCCTTTATTGAAAACATCTTCAATATTTTACCTTGGCACCGGGATTGTTTTTATTGATAACAATTGATACTCAAATTTTTTTTCTAACTTTTCTGCATTAGTTTAAAATGACCTTTTATGATTTGTTGACATTGAGAAAACAACACTACAAAGTGAACAATAACCCGGACTGGCGGTCGATAAACTGGCAAGACATGAGTAGTAGGGAAATGTATGTTCACAGTCAAGGGTGTGGGGCGTCCGTGATGGGGCCGCCCTGCCGCCATCTTGTTACATCACCTGACTGATATTTTTTCCCTTTTTTCACACAGAATTTCCTTTTCACACTCGAAATCAACCAAAAGAACCTAAAAAGCCCCCTTTTCCCCCAAAATTTTCCTTTTTTTCCCTCAAAAATGTTAGAAGCCAACCTTCGTGCAAAAACAAGCCCCTGGAATCCAATTCCAGTCAATTTAATTAATTTGTGGACATTCGTTCGGACCTACAGAGAAGTGGCAGCCATATTAGTTTTATAGGCATACCCTATGTTAAATTGATACAAGATATAGAGGATAGGACTCAGACCTAAGCATCAGACATCTTGCATCCAAATTGTATGCAGGTGACCTTTAACACCGACTAAGACCTTTGACCTGTGACCTTGACTTTGAACCTTGAAAATACAAAATTTTAAAAAAAATTCTAAGAAATTTTTAAAAATCCAAAAAAAAAAAAAAAATCAAAAAACATATTATAAAAATTATTAAAAATTAATTCTTAAAAATTATTTAAAATTATAAACATATATATATATTTTTCAAACTTATATTTCCGAAGGTCCCCCCAGCACAATGCTCAGCAGACGAGTGACTCCCTCTCACCCACTCCCCTCACCAATACTCATTCCACCATCTTTATTTTTTAATTTGTCATCTGTTAACATGCTACTGGAAGCAGCCATCTTTGTTTACATGTTACTGGAAGCTGCCATATGTGAGTTTCAATTGCCATTTGTTTATAAATTACTGGAGGCCACCATATTGGTAGGAGACCGCCATCTTGGTAGATAACCACCATCTTGGTACACATCACTCATCCACCATCCAGGAAGACAATGCCCAATCGCAATTGACCTTCGACCTTGAATAACCTTTAAAATAAAAACTCAAGAAAAATACATAAAAGTCAACAAGCATAATACATTACAAGTTACCACCACCACATTAGATACAGACTACCTAGATCTTGACCCCATGACCTTGAATGACCTTGAAAATAAAAACAAGAAAAATCACACAAAAGTCAACAATCATAATACATTACAGACTACCACCACCACCATATTAGATGCAGACTGCCTTGAGCATAATTCCATGATCTTGAATGACTTAAAAACAAAAACTAGAGAAAAAATCTATGTGAAGAGGCAGAAGCTATTCGAGACAATCCACTTTCCACTCATCTGCTGTCAAACTAAACCTCTAGGCTTACCTCCCTACAAGTGTGCAAGTCTTATGGCGTCATACTGACGTTGAATGAATTGTACTTCACCATTAATACATTGTGCAGACATCGACCAGCCAATAACCAAGTTAACACATGACTGCAGATAACCAATCACATGCGAGCATTGAGGTATCACACACAGGCAGGTAGGCAGGCTTTAGATGCTAGTTCCTTGATCACATTAGCATGCAGCTATATCTTCAACAGTTTCTTCCAGACAAGTTCTTCGCTCACCTATAAATCATGGTCACACTTAAAGTAGAAAACTGACTTCTGTTGGACCGATCCCTCACAAGACTGACACATTGTCCCCATCGACCCCATTGAACCATAATGACCCATGAACCCTGATTCAGGTTGACCCCTAATGACATCAAAATAACCCATAAATGACAAAAGCAAAATGACCCATAATGATTCATTTGGGGAACAAAATGACTCAGGCCCATTGGTTGATGCACAACATGGACTTTGTACTGGGACTTTATACTGAACAATGCAGAACCATGACAGCCCAACACCATGCTTTTCGATTGGTCATCGCATAAAAAGGACTCTTCGTACGGGCCACCCTCTTATACGGACGTGCATTTTTTTTTAACATAGGTGAAAACTCGATCGCAGAATCAACACTGGCGACAACCAGTCAGAGATGATGCAGGTCATGGCTCCATGATCGTCGAGGTCAAAAGGCAGCCCTTCATGTTCGCAATTCATCTTCACAGTATGGGAGCACTCTGAGAAAACCCAAACACTCGTTTGTCCCGGAAGACACGCAGGTCCTATTATATATATATATATATATGATTGGATTATACATAATTATGTATCGGTAAATATAAATACGTAAACATTAAATTATTTTCTTTTTAATTCATATATATATAGTTATGTACATATTGAAATATACATTTATTGCAATTTAATTTATACATAGTTATGTACAAGAATAGGTATATAATTATGAAAATATAAAATTATTTTCAATTTAATTTATACATGTAGGTATATGTATATAAATATGTTAATATTAAATTATATCCAATTAAATTTATATTGACACCGGCTAACAGTCAGCGGTGCTAGAGCCCATGACGGCGCTCACCACGCACGCATCACGTGCACAAAGAGGCCAATATTTTTGAACTCTAACATCAATAATATTTTGCAGTGTAAAACATGTTTTGTATTTGTATTTTCAGGGTTTAATATGTCTTGAAATAATTTAAACTGTTTGTTGTTATGAAAATTTTTGGTTATGAAATTCAAAGTGCTTGCAGAACCGAGATTAACAACACTGATATTTGGCATGAACACCGTAATAAAGAGACACTGAATTAATATGAAAAATCCATCAGAAAATTATAAAAATGTAAAATATATTTTAATTAATTTATGCCATTTTTATTTAATTTGTGCCATTTTTATTTTACAAAGTATAAATATTTTACTCTGCATGCATAGCACTTCCGCTTATGTGAACCCCGTAGGCGGCAATGGTAGGTCCGTGCGATGCTTGCCTCTGGACATCTGTCGTAGGGAGCTGGCAAGGTAAGACACTGTCACATGCGCACTACATCTTTTGTTCACGGATGTAGGTTTCCATAGTCAATTTAGTTTACCGGTCAACCTTTGCTTGCGTACTTTTGGCCAGACATTTCTCCAGCATTATGCTTCCACTTAAATTATTTATTTCGCCCTTGTGGACAAATTGTCGAACACCAGGCGCAAATACATGAGGAAGCCAGGGTGGATCAAATCAGCTAATGTAATGTGTGGGTACGGGAGAGCAAGAAGCCGCCACCTGAACTTGTACATGGAATGTATGTGTATGAAAAAAAACCCCGCTTTCATACGGGATGAAAAAGTACTGTGCTGGACCAGCACCCAGATGGGCAGGGCCAGTGAGAGTGGTGGAAAAGATGGGAAATTCCACGTATTTAGTGAAGTTGGGACCCAGATGTATCACCAAATGGCACCATGACAACCTGTGTATAGCCCAACAACCTGTAGGGAAGAGAGGCAAGGAGACGACGTTATGCCCAGTACCTCAGCGAGCTCGGAGAATTTTACCAGGGAGTTCCAGGGAAATGTCAACTCATACACTAAGGAAAATAACAACACTAACATGGGAACACCCAGCCAAAGTAATGAACTGTCATTTAAGGGTTTTGCACCAACAGAACACTCAACACCTAGTAGTGAAGAGGTAGAAGCAAGTAGTAAGGAAACATCATTTCTGGTTTTTCTGTAAACACCTGTAACCATACATTTAATCCAAGTTATTTTAAGGGGTTTTCAAGTGTACACGAAGAAAGTGGTAACCAAAGTGCACACATAAACGTAAACACAACCAGTGCCAGTGAGTTGAGTTTTAAGGGGTTTACCCAAAGCACAAGTGAATCCGGTTGTAACAAAATTGTAAATGTAAATTTTGAAACCACATGTGAAGGTGAGTCGCCTTTCAGAGGTATTCCAGTTCCCGCAGGGGAGAGCATAGTAGGGCAAAAGAGTTTGAAAGGGTTCGGGGAAACTCGTAGAGCAGTGAGTGTGACGTCAAGTGTCAATGAAATACAACACAGCACTCGCAAGAGGCGAGCCGAGTCACCACGTATCCACATTGTTGTTCCTGCCTACACCCCAACCCCTGCAAACGCCGAAGAAACTGACGACCTCCGAGGCTATGTTTTCTTTGCCCTCAATCGGCAACCAGCCAGACAGAGCCCACTAGAGCAATGTTGCATTGTTCGCACCGTCTTGGCCTTCAAGAGAGGGATCATTTGACGCCAGCTAACAGCCAGCGGCACTAGAGCCCATGACGGCGCTTATCACACACTTGTCACGTGTCCATGCATGTACGCAAAGAGGCCAATATTTTTGAACCCTCACATCAATAATATTTTGCAGTGTAAAAAGTGTTTTGTATTTGTATTTGCAGGGTATAGTATGTCTTGAAATATTTTTTAACTGTTTGTTGTGAAAATTTTTGGTTATGAAATTCAAAATGCCCGCAGCACCGAGATTAAGAACACTGATATTCCTGCATGAACGACGTAATAAAGAGACACTGAATTAATATGAAAAATCCATCAGAAAATTATAAAAATGTAAAACATAATTAAATTAATTTGTGCCACTTTTATATTTCAAAGTATAAATATTTTACTCTGCATGCATAATACTTCCGCTTATATGAACCCCGTAGGGAGCCATGGTAGGTCCGTGCGACGCTTACCTCTAGACAGTCTGTCATAGGGAGCTGGCAAGGTAAGACACTGTCACATGCACACTACAACTTTTGTTCACTGATGTAGGTTTCCATAGTTAATTTAGTTTACCAGTCAACCTTTCCTTGTGTACGTTTTGCCAGACATTTCCCCAGCATTATGCTTCCACTCAAATAATTTATTTTTCCCTTGTGGTATTTTTCAAACGTAATCGAGGAGAGAGGATAAAGATGTCGGAGAGTTCAAGCGACCTGCACAACTTGAATCAGGAGCCATCTGCCTATGTTAGTGGCATTTCAGTGTAATTTCTGTATTATTGCTATGTGCAATTTAAAGGGAGTTGTTTTTTTGTTTGTATATTAAGGGTATTTTCATGCTCAAATACTTTTCTCCAATTTCATGTACAACCACATGCCTAACCTATACCAAGTCTATATATGCACCATCCATGCAGTTTGAGAGTTTATTTGCATAAAAACATGTGCACTACAATTTATTTCAGGGTTCTATGTATGTTTCATTCAGGGTTCAATGTATTTTTTGTGTAATTGATGCTTTTTGTACTTGACCACACGGTAATATTAATATTAGATTTTACCCTGCAACTATCAAAAAAAGTTTTCCATCACATCATTAGAGCCTCGATACAGTGTCTGTTGTATGGCAAGCTAGAAACTAAATTGTCAACACCTTTTTCAAACTTTCTGTACTTGAAGACAGGAGAAAATGTATTTCAATTGATGATCTCAGTGATGTGTTTTTACGAATGAAGTCATAAACGATAACCACGCACAAGCCACTGGTATTCCCTTGTAACTGATCCTACATATATCATAATCAACAAGGGCATAAAACAGAGAAACTATGTTTATAAATAGAAACCTGTATAGAGTGAAATTATTTTGCAGCTGTTTTAATGCTATTGCTGACAGTAGATGTTAATTGCGTATTTATTGAGCAAATACAGTATAAAGTCTAATCTATCAAATAGTAGTGTGTAAACATTTTGTTTGAAAATACAGGCATATGGAAATGTTTATTCTTATATGCTATGAAAGTACACATATTTACTGAGAGGAGAAATAAAAAGACTTACATAATTGCTTATTATGATCAGCTTCAACACCCTTGGATCTCGAACCCCGGTTTTGCACGATCTGTAGTCGATGTGAAATAGCAGTTATAGGCCTACAATTGTGAAATTGTCAAGTATTTAGTTTGCAGTATGTTGCAACCATTTGCATTTCTAACCATTACAAAGTCAGTGGTTTGTTAATGTTGTGAATTCCAGTTGTGCATAAAAGTGGTTTCTTTTATAGCGCATAATTTCAGTGGATGTGAGCATATAACAATACCCTACTGTACAGTTCTTATCTACTGAAACTTTTCTGAATGTAGATACAGTGGATTACATTTTCGCAGATTTCCAGCTGATCTCTTTTGCTCTAGAAAATGGTTTCCAGGTAATACAATAACATAAGCTGCTGTAACGTCTGCAGATATTCCCACCTCCCGATCCATGTCGCAGACTGACAAGGAAACACGTAGCCTGCACTGCAGTGTCTAACGAGCTTGGACCCACACACAGTGGAAATGCCCTCTGTGTGTCACTCAGGTAGAAATGCTACTACACCACGACCATGAGCGGGCCTTCGTGCAAACTCGGGTCACACGTAGTTTGACCTGCAGTGGAAAAGGTCTGGTCGTGAGGAGGACGTCGTCTCAGGGGACCCACGAGCACTTGACGTCACCTTGCTTGCGCGGACATGCACCAGTGGAAAACCCGCTTAAAGAGATAAACATCAGCTCTCGTGGCACAGTGATAGACGTACATGGTACCACTGCTTGTTAAACGACATGTGTTACAGCACTGCCTTGTTGCAGAAGTTACAGTAAACTTTGAGAAAAGTCAAAAAGCTGTACGGATAAGCCGAAAACTGGTTCAGCGAAGTACGAATAAATGGGAGTGTACTGTATGTATATAAATATGTGTGTGTGTGTATATATATATATATCTCCCCCCCCCCCCCCCCCCCATCATGTGTGTTCCATGAAAACTCAGTAATATAAATTATAATTCTGTACATAAAAAGAACATTTGAATATAGCATAAACAGAAATCAATAAAGCACATACACAATGTATTTCAAAGATTAAATCTATTAGCAAACTGCTTGAGCAAACAATCTGCTAAATTTTTACATTCATAGCAAAAACAATCTGGCACTTTTATTTACAGATTTGCAACATCTATTAAATGTATACGTAATAATTTTTCATTTACTTACTAATATGGGAATTAGCAATGGTGTAGTGGTTAGAATACTTGCCTCACACCTAGGTGAACCGGGTTTAATTCCCAGAGGGGTCGCTCCCGGATTTTCAGATGTGGGGATCGTGCCAGACAATGCTGCTGGTCTGCAGGTATTCTGTGGGATCTCCTGTTTCCCCCACCCTTTCATTCTGGTGCTGCTTCATATTCAACTCGCTTCACTTTCATCAGCTCTCAAGACCTCAATATTGAGAACTGCCCAAATCTCTTCACTTACTTACAAATGCATACAGAATAGAAAAAATAATTAATCTTGTGTTGTAACTGAAATGGGAGCATAAACTCCTCTTACCTGTCCACTCAGTTATAATGTAATTCATTTCCATTTCAAACTTTTCTTATAAAAAAAACACTTTGCAAAAATCTTGCCATAGAACTTCAACAAACCAAATTAACCTATTTTCTCAAGCGTAGCTGCCGCAGGTAATATTTATGTCGGAATCTCAACCCAAATTATCATAAAATTCTAACACCGCTCTCCAAAGATAAAATCATCAAAATTTGTAACTAGTAATTTCCCAAACAAATCTTTTCTTTCTAGGTGGCACAAATACTGCTTTTGGCATAGCTACAATGTTACGCTTTCCTTCCCTGTAACTCAGTTGCACTGCATGTTTACCACAATCACACACTCTTGCTGTCAAACTGTTAATTTGTTTAAAATGTATACTTTCATTAAATTATTTTTTTATGATTTAGTAAAACAAGTAATGCACTCAAGATCATAGACTGATCTTGATGAACCACTCCCCTTTTCAACTACTAGTGCTAGCAATTTCATAATAGCTACCATAATTTCAAATTGAACTTTATACCCAGCAAATGAAAAACCGCGAGGATCGTTCTAAGACCATCGTTGTATTGACCACTTGAGTTACAGGCTAGAGTAGACATCACCACAATGTTTGGAGTGAGGCAGCTGTTCCGCTAGGCATTATCTTGTGTTAACTGAGCACAAGTCAAAATTTTATTGTCTGCTTACAAAGCAAGCCAGAAACATTAAGATATACCTAAGAAATATGGTTTCCTCTTAGGAAAAGAATGAATAATATTCTTTATTCAGAAAAATAGTTGCGAGTTCATGGCCAGCTGTCATGCACACTCCGTAACAATGTAATACACAAACAGATACAGACACAGGCTTAGAATATTCACCTATTCTGCAAAATAAGCCTCTTGCAAAATTTAACTGAATTTTAATTCAAAATTTCATTATTTTTTTAGTGCATCTGAGTAACATATTGCTTGACTCGCTGTGGCGACTGTAACACTGTGAACTAGGCAACAGCACAAATAAATGATAAGCTACTGGAACCATCTAGTGGGAGGAGCATGACAGCCAAGAAGTTCTGTGCCAGGTGAGCAGGGAACGATAACTGAACTTCATTGTATATCACTTTTAAATTCATAATATGTCATCATGACCCATCAACCCAGTAACCAGCAATTCCTGCTTAGCAACTTCAGTAAATGTGCATCATGAAGCAGCACATTTGTTAGAAACTATGGATTAAAACATATTATTATCTAAACAGAACAAATGACCAAAAGGCATGCTAACAAGAAAAATGTGCACACTTTGTACCTCGTTCCAGGTGCTGAGCTGCAGAGGTTGTGGGATCAAGTCAGCTGTCTCTCTCTGTTCCCCTTTCTTTTTCTTCTTCTTCCCTTCAAACACTGATTCACACAGGACTCTGTTTAACGCGACGACTTCAAAACCTACTGGATTTTGAAAGCAATTCACATTTATAAACATCTTTGAAATAAGATAAAATGTGTTTGGTTCAATTTAAATACTTTGACACTGACACTACTGACAAATTGTTACTTATGACTGCGACATTAAATATGCAATATTTGGGTAGGTAATTTGTGGATATAGCAGTGTAGATAAATTTATAGTAAATTATGGAATATCTTGCCGGTTGTTGTAATAATTCTTTTATTTATTTTTGTTTATAATTAATGTTGTTGGGTTTTATTACAGTCATTACAACAAACAAACAAATGACGAAACTCATAAAAAAACACTTATATCTATTTCCCTTTCAATTTAAGAAAACATAAAGCATTAAAAGCGTGATCCCTGGTATAACTTGTATTAATGTGTGTAGGGACAATTTCAATCATTAACTATTTAAAAAAAAAAAAAAATTTAGAATGATTTATTAAAAGAATGTTGTTTCAAGACTTCGCTAAAATGTTTTGATTTATTGCAATTGTATTAACTTCAAAGAAAGAGAAAAGTTCACTGCTCTCATTGCCTCAAAATCTTTTACTGTTTCCAAATTAATTTAAAATTCAAATGATAAATGAAAATTGTAATTTGGCTTAGCATTCAGCTTAGCTCCACTTCTCAGAGTACACTTTGGGTGGGTAACACAGAACAGTTCCCAAATAATAAAAGAAAACCTACACTTTTCAAAAACAATATAACATTTAAGTGGGACTTTTCATTTGGAAAATTTATTCCTATTTGCTGTGCTCGCATTAACTTGTGTAGCAATGGTGGTAAAACGTAACTCAAAATGTCAACTAGCACAGTGTTACGTGTTGCTGATCCGCGCTGCTAACATTGGCTTTGCATCCCATGCAAGCGAGGAGGATAGAGTCGTTATATGATGGCGGTAGTGCAAGTGATGGTGGCAGCATATCAGTTAGTGAGAGTGAGCTGTCACTTTAATCTCTGTAGCAGCACATTCTGCTTACCCTGGTTGTACTGATTTCTGCATTTCTCCTAAGAATGCTCTAGATTACTGACTTTGTTCTCTCAATGCGACTCAGGGTGCTTTGAACCTTCCAGTTGGTGGGGCCAACATTATAATTATTGCAGCAGGCCTCCAGGAGTGGAGTCAGAGTTGATGATGTGATCAGTGGCTGCGTTCCGAGCGATAGAAGAACAAGCGGTGAGAGGAGTGAACAGCAGAAGAGAAGTCTGCAACGAGTATCAAGTAGTGAAAGATGTGTCTGGCAGACTGGACTATTGGACTAGATGCATGATTAAAAGACACTGTAAATGATGGCAACATATACACTCAACACGTGTTAATAATGAGGATGAGTTATTGGACTGTAGCAAACAGATAATTAAGGACGTTAATTAGATTTTAAATAGATATTAAATATTGTGCTCACTGTTAAATAAAAAGAGTAGACATGGAGTCAGATAATTGAATGATGTAAACAATAGCGAGGTGGATAAATTAGAAATCAAATTTAGTTTCTTTAATTTTTTTATTAAGACCTCCACCCTTCACAAACTCAGATACACCCCTCAGGCATACATATGTAACACTGTGTCAGAAGTGGGATGAATGCAATAATAATAATTAATCCATTGTAAATAAAGTTAGACATTAGGCAAGTAGTTAGTGATTTTAAACCAAATTAATTAATTGTAATATTTGTGTGAAAATAATGAAAACTGATTTGTACAACTGACACAGTGACTGTTAACAAGGAAAATGCCTGCAGAACTGGAAGCACTGCAAGCATTAATTGAAGGATTAGGTAACCAAGTGAGCGCAAGTGTTATAAGACTAAATAATAAAATTAGTAGTGTGAAAGCAAATGTGAATGAAAATGTAAATATCCAAATATGTTCTGTAATTGTAATGGTGTATAGTGTTAATGAGAATGTAGATAGGGTAGATAGGAAAACAGACACAGTAAATGAAAATGTTGAAAGGAAAATAGAAAGCATTAGTGGATGAAAGTGTTGACTATGCGGATAAGAAGATTGCCAGTGTAAATGAAAGGATGGACAGTGCCAATAATGAAATGAAACAGAACATCAGTGCAGTAGAGCAGCAGATGGAGGGATTTCTTCAGCAACAGAGTGCCACTTCCATTACACCTGCAGCCGAGAAAAGTGCGGAAGCAGTACAAGTTGTCACTAACACAGCTACCTCGGAGGATAGAAAGCAGATCTGTGACATTGGTGTTGCACAGCCAGGAGTGGGGAAGAGCATATCAATTAAGCCCGCCCCTTACGGTGACCAGACATCTTGGCGGGAGTGCCAACACCAGTTTGAAATACAGTCAAACTCGCTTAAGACGTTCCCGCATGAGACATTTTCCCAACTGAAATGTTCAGTGCGAGTAGTCCCGCTACTTTGCCATATACTTGTGTGTTATTTTTTCCCGCATTTAACATTTTTATTAACTAATTGTTCCCGCATAATACGACCAATTTTTTTTGACAAAACAGTGTTTTCAAGAAAATTTTACATAATTCATGCACAATTATATCACAAATAACTATAATATCATAACATTGTGATGTGAAACATAAACAACACACAAAAATTTATGTCCCAGGGTAGCCAACATCATTTGGACAAAGTTCTGACGGAAGCGAAAACTTTCTTGACATTAAAGTTAAATTTCTCTAAACTGCACAAAATTACCGTACTCACAAAAGTACCATACTTCGCAAGCCCGCCGAGCACCACAAGATCATTTAATAGATGCCATTTTGTGTAATATGTTGCAGTAATTTTGCTTTCTCAAGTCACGTTACCATATGTAGAATGGTAACTGCGTGACGTGGAACATTCCATCATAATACAAATTTTCTGTCACAAATGTTTTGTGGGGGAGAAATTAAGTCTAAATTTATTTTTATTTTTTTGAACGGAATCATGACTTAACAATATTTACAGGAATACAAAATTTCAGTGAGCGATTAATTAACTACCCCTAATTTTTTATCAAATACTTCTAACATTTTAGCATAAATTACTAAGTTTTACAACTTGCATAGTTCAAACAATCAACATATTAATTTACTGATCATTACATTTAAATCTAATGAAAACTTTCAGTGTTTCACACAAGAGGCTGCAAATATAAATAATAACCATAAAAACTATGCTGTTTTCCTGCCGATAAACCATTACATAAACATAACAACACTTTGAAATGTAAACATTACAAGTTACCCAAAAGCAGTAGTTTAAAATATAAACAGTGCGACAAAACAATACACAATCAATGACAATAAACAAAAACCTCTGAAGCCTTTCATGGTAAA
Organism: Dryococelus australis; assembly: GCA_029891345.1. Taxonomy (NCBI): domain Eukaryota; kingdom Metazoa; phylum Arthropoda; class Insecta; order Phasmatodea; family Phasmatidae; genus Dryococelus; species Dryococelus australis. Next base: position 153,325,036 of record CM056994.1, read on the forward strand.
GTGTATTTTATGACTACAGTTCTGTTTTCACCCAGTTGACTCATCACTGATTAAAAATATTGTATATATGTATGAAAAAATCATACTTTATAATGTAAATAAGGTATAGACCTAAAACTGCATTTCAGGCCTAAACCTGCATTTCAATTTTCTGTTCATATTTGATATACACAGTATTTATTCAAATCCAATATATCAATTACTGTTTAATTTATCCACAGTAAATTTATAACTATTAAATTGAAAAATGCATTTGAATTTATGCACAATGTTGACTATTTTTTGGTTATATTGTTTGTTGGGGTTATTTAGTTTTATTTGATATTAAAGCCTACACAGTGTTTTTGTCATTACAAAATTCTGTCTCAGACTAAAAATTTTGGTTTTCCACGTAAGAAGTTTTCCTAGCTAAGAATATTTTGCCTTGATAAACTTGTTAACAGAGCTTTACTGTAGTTGCTACTCTTAATGGCTGGACAACCGAACAGCAGGCTTTTAAATATCCTTCAGGATCATATAATAATATTCTCTACGTATTTTTTAATGCAGTTTATTTTACAAGGAGTAATTATAAAACATGTATTAATTTGTGCTAAGAAATGGCAGGAAATGACATAAGAGAATGATAACTTTGGAGGAAGGAAAGGAGAAATTCTTCTTCTTACATGGCGGTCATTTAAGCTACAACGAACTGAGAAGCGGTTGTGACAAAATACTGATTTTTTACTGCAAGCTTCACCATGTGGGGTAATCGAGGAACAAGAGGAGGCTGCACAACTTCTTGAAGGGCAACTGTTGGTTTGGAGTTCTGCACGGAGATGAACCTAATATCTGCCGCTAAAGTTTGTGAGACTGCTATCTTGATACAATGCCCTGGGTTCAATTAAGATCATGATTAGTTTTAGTATTCATCGACATAGGATCTTACGTGAGACATGTTTTCTTACAAAGATTGCAAAACTTACAATTTAACTATTACTCTAATCTGAATACCAAAGTCTACAGTGTGAACTTTATAAATTTTTGCAAGTAACTACAATTTGGCTTCCATCATGAAATCCCAGAAGTCTTGAGAGAGAGTCTCAACTTTATCTACTGAACTAGTTAATGAATTTTGAAGTATGCAGTGATGTGGTGCAGTGGAGCCTCAGTGGGTACAGGCAGAATATGAGGAGCGGTTAAAATTTGGAAGTTGGAATTTGGTAATATAGGATGGTTTTACCCGGGCATTACTGCACAATGCTGTGTCTTGACAGTAGAGCAGACTCTTACATCAGGGTCGTTCAGTCGACAACCATAGCGTAATCCTGGGGTGAAGCTCCTCTGTAGAAGGTGATGTAGAAGTTATCCAAATTACATACTACGCCATGGTCTGTTTGGGTCAGTTAAACACCCAATACGACTTACGTTGCAAACAAAAGCTCGCAGAAAGTTAACTGTTGCGTACTGAGCAGTAACTTATTTAGGCTAGCCAAACACCTTAAGTTACTGCACTCGTCAGAACATACACATACTCTTCCAAAAATACATTAATAAAACACTTGAAATTAGGGCGAGTATTATGACGATCCGTGCCCTGAAGAGCCCAAAGGCCACAAAATAAATTACACACATGACTGTTCTCAATGCGGTATTTACTCATATTTCACTATTGCTCTTAACCAACACTTTACATAATCTGCCGGGCTTAACCTGCAGGTAAGGTTATACAGTAAAAATTGGCGCAAAGTCTAGAAAATGGATTAAAGTGCAGTATATTTAAAGTGCAGTATATGCTTCCCCAGGCAATGCAAGCCCTGCGAAAATAATATTAGATGGTGTGGATGCAGCTGGATGAAGTTCTTAGCAGACCACGTGTGCAGGAGTAACAACGCATTATTCAACGTTAAATTTGGTTGAGAATTACCAACCAAAAGGACGTCGGCATTTAGCAAAAATGTTCCCTTCAATAAACGAGCATACAAAACTCTTACCAAGCCGGATGGTGGGAAAATGAACATACATGAATTGACCGCGTTGTCATGGACAAAAAGGATCAAACATGAAAATTACACGAACCCTGATAGAAATTAATACATATAACCCTGAGATACATTAAGGTGCACAAGACAGAACAAGAATTAGCCCTCTTAACACGGTGATGGCGCAGATACAGACTTGGTGGTAGGTAACCACATGGCCACGGGTGATATAGCCATAAGACAATTAAACATGACAAAAACCCTCAAATAATTACATAAGCACATTACCCTTAATATTGCATATCGCAATTAAACAGAAATTACATTGAAAAGCCCTGAACATGGGCGGATGGCATCTGATACACTAAGAGCGCAGGCTGCATGGCCTCTCCGACATCTCCTCTCATCTCGTTTAAATTCAAAAAGCCACAAGGGCTGTAAATAATTAAGTTGAGCGGGTAGCATTATGATGGGGATGTCTGGAAAAACATACGCAGAGCAAAGGTTAACCGGTATATTAAAATTAACTATTGAAACTTACATAAGTGCAAAAGTATGAAGTGCGTACATGACAGCGTCTTACCTTGCCAGCTCTCCTAGGACGACTGCCCAGAGGCAGGGGTCGCATGGACCTACCATGGCTGCCTATGGGGTTCACACAAGCGGAAGTAATATGCACGCAGAGTAAAAATATTATCTTTTAAATTGAAATGGCACCAAAATAATTATCAAACAATTTTGCAGACAAAATGCAAAATTATGTTTTCTGGTAAATATTTGTCTGTTAAAGGTGTTTTTTTCGCCTGAATATGCTTCGGTGCCGCATGCACTTAAAATTTCAAATATCAACACTACACAAACCATGAAATAAAACATGTTACACTTTACAAAAGGATTTTAACCCTGAAAAAGAATACATAGTACACTGAAATCAATTAACCCGTTTTGGGAAAGTCCGTGCAGCGTCACTGTACACGTGTTTACCACAACATGCTAGGTTAGTGGCGAGTGCCATCATGGGCTGACTGTGACTGGCTCTTAGCTGGTGCCACATGTTTGTCACATGCTGTGTACGGAAGTCATCTGCAAACGTATCCAAAATTAAAAGATGGATGGTAAGCAGATCAGAGAAAATTTCTCTCCCACTTCGCCACTCTATTAATGCCAGTGTGCCAGTTTAACAGCTAAATACCAAAAAACAGCAGCTGAGAACTAATTTTTGCTCAGAATTTCACGTGCAGCTGAGGTGTAAGAAAAACAATCATTCATGTGTGTGTGTGTGTGCGCGCATGCACACACACACATGCGCACGCGCACACACACAACCCCCCCCCCCCCCCCCCCAATTTCCTTTACATTTGATAAATTCTGTGTTTTTATTTGGAAATGATTTTGACATTTTCTCGAACAATGCTCAACTCTTTCGATATTGATTCAATGTCTTCAGGAGAGTACAATATATTAATTGTAGTTACATTATTTATGTCCACAATACACTTGTTTTTTATTTTGTCATGTTACTTGTATGGTAAATTGTATGGGCCATAGCTACAATGTGTAATTTAGTTTGGTTAGAAAGTAGCAGAATGTTCAAGAATTTGCTTGGTCATAAAAATTGCAGTATTGTCTCCAGTATAAGACAGTAATTTTTTCCAAAATTTTTGTGCAAAAATTAAAGAATCAACCTATATGCAGGCACCTCAAAAAATTTACATAACTAATTATACTGTTACGACCATGGAAAATGATCATAAGTTTTTTTTTTTTTTTAGTATTTGCTTTTTTTCTCTTCATCTCTACGTAATCCATCCTTTTTTTTTGTTAAGATATAGAGTTAAAGTTGATTCTCCTTCCTCCCCTTGTTAACTCTACATATTTTGATGTTGAAAACAGCCTATAATTTTTGTTTTGGGAGCAACCCTTATTTTTAACCTTCTATTTTGTAATAATGTTGTTTTGCCCTTTTTGTTAAGATGCCCACTTAAACTTAAGGCTAGTAAGCATCATGAAACACTCTCCCTACCTCCTGACCTATAGACTGCTTATTCTAGCTCTATCTCAGTTACTCAAGTTCACCTTAGAGGAGACAAGGGGGTGCTTGGGGGTTTGACTCACTGGTAGTTGAATAACTAGGAGAAGATTATATATATATATATATATATATAATATATATATATATCTATATATATTAATGAAACAACACTTACTTATAATCTACGATACATTTACTCTACACAGATTAACAAGATGGAGTTATTACACTGGATCACTATAAGACTAGACATTAAGTACACAACTATTCCCTATCCTTGCCGATAGAATTTACTACAATGGGGAATGGTGACAATGACTCAATACCAACCTTGGTCCCTACCACTACGTGAATTATGCTCACCTTTAACTTCTGGACGGTTGGCCTGAGAACAGAACCCCTCTGGCCAGTGGTAGGTTGGTGCCCTCGTCTTCAGCCTCAATCACACACTCAATACAATTCATGGTCTCGTCACCATCCCATCTGGGGGGGGGGGGGGGGACACCGGCCTGCTAGGTCTCTCATATAGCGGGTGAAGTGGGACGTGTTTATAAAACAAACATGCCTGGCTACCATCTATACTCCGCCCGACCTACGGTGGTGTAGTGCAGCCATATGACACTATACAATCCCCAACCCCCGTCGAACAAGCAGCCGTCCTCGGCTGGAAAGGAATAACAGTAGTAGTAGGCTCCAAGTGTGGTCATGGTATGAGTGAGCGTGAGAGGCACAGGATCCAAAATTCATCAGGAGCTGTGGTAGGCCTAGAGGCGCAGGGTGACGTCGACGACGCGTGGGGGTGACATACCTGGGGGACTTACTGCGGTAACGAAGGATCAATGACACGTAGGAAACAGTCAAAAATTAAAATTACACAATCAGTTAAATTAAAGTATTGAAGTTAAGTTAATATTTATTAAGGGGCAAAAGGCAAGGTGAGTTAAAAGACTGCAGAAAATATACAAAGATTTTACAATGAACAAGAAAAGGCTAGCCAAAATTTAGGGGCCACTAAACACATGGCAATCACCACTGAAGGAGAGGAGGGTGGGGGTCTGTCCACAGCCACATTTAATAATTAAAAGAAACTGTTAAACCACCAAGACTAGGTTGTGGATACAGGGAAAGGGAGAGGATGGTATTGTGCACACAAATAGTGAACGCTTCACAACCTGTCAGAGGGATTACGTGTAAAGAGAACAGAGAAAAGGCACTGTCATCTGGCTGAAAGTGACATTAAAAATTAAAAGCTAAAGTACAATGTGCCACTGGTATCTTCAGAGTATAAATAAAATATTTTGAATTAGGAATTAAAATGCAAAGAAAATACCTACATTACAGTTGACAATGTGCATGGCACGTGAACAATATGTGTATGTGACATTCTGCCGTTGGCTGCGTGTCGCACACGCTCAACTATCGATAATGAATAGTGATGTTTGCTATACCAGTAGTGCCAAAGTACACTGAAAAGTAGGGTTTTAAGACGTTGTGCACTCTTAAACAAGTACAGGATTATTGACATAATTATTTCTACATCAAAAGATAAGTAATTAGTTACCCTTAGCATGTGCTACACATATAAGTTACCTGGACAATAGTTATATATATATATGCATACATGTGAGTGACATGTGCGTAATTCATAGTAAAGTTATTTAGCTTACTTAATATGTTACAAAAATTAGTGACAAGTGAAAGAAAACAATATAAACTCTATGAACACACGGTTGAGATCTGCCATAGAAAATTGATGTGATAGGAAAGTTAATGTCCTACACGTGGTAGCCATGGTTTGTAGCGTTGATTGTCTTTTGCTCACATGAACACTATAATTGTTTGTAGACTAGGATTCACTTGATAAGGAAAGTTTTTCCACACAAAAGATTATAGAAGCATTTTGAAGTACAGTTTATGTGACACACTGGCTTTTGGTTTGGAAAGTATTATTTGTCAGCACTGATTATCAGCACCTTCCATATTATGATGTAGCATGAGATTATTTGGCTTACCACATTTGTGTTTGGTTTTGGATAATACTTACACTCTGTTTCAAATATAGCAATGTGTCCAAGGGTAGAATGAATATGACAACAAAACCATATATGAGTAAACAGTAAAATATGTTATTTAAAAAACACAAAAACTTAACCAATACTATATTAGAATTCATTTTACTAAGATGGTTGTTTTTAAGTAAACGCCTCAGTGTTTACACTTTTATTGAGGTACATTTCTACGACACCATTTCTATTGACTGACTGGTAAACAGTGTTTGCCAACATCGGTACATAAAACATGAACATTAAAATTGTAACACCCCTGCTGAAGTCACACATGTTAAAAATAATAATAACACTTAACTTAAGTCCTTACCTAACCTTAAGTCCTAACATTTTGACTTGTTTCAAAGAAGGAAAACCAAGAAAACAGATTCTTTTACATTTAACTGATTTATCAAATGTTCAAACTTAATTGACAAAGGGCCTTTGTCATGATGTCAGCAGTATTATTTTCAGAACTAACATAGTTGATTTTGATTCTCTTCTTATCTACTAAATATTTTTAATAGTGGAATTGAATGTCTATATGGCATGAACTCCTACTGTTCTCAAAAATCTCTGCCATACCAATGGCACTTTGATTGTCTTTTAGAAGAACTGGTGTGCTTGTTGCAGACTGGAAATCTTGAAGCACTCCCTGGAGATATACTAAATCACATGCTGCTGTAGCACAAGCAATGTATTCTGCTTCTGCTGTTGATAAAGTTACAGTTCCTTGTTTTCTAGATCCCCATGAAATTGTATTTTGGCCATGGAGGACACACCCGCTCACACTTTTTCTATCAAGCTTGTCCCCTGCCCAATCAGAATCACTGTAGCAGACTAACTTATTAGAACAAGGTTTGAAAGTTAGGCACAAATCCTGGGTTTGCTGCAAATAACTGAGAACTCTTTTCCCAGCTTTCCATAACTGTTCAGTAGGTTTGTTCAAATATCTACTTAGATAGCAAACTGAGTATAATATATTAGGCCTACTGACAGCTTCAACATACATGAGTGAGCCAATTAGTTGCCGAAACATGAACTTTTCATTGACAGGTTCTTCAGTGTCGACTTGGAAATCACATACCATGGGGGTGTTCATCCCTTTGCAAAGAATCATGTTGAATTTAGAAAGAATTTTTTTTATGTAACTACTATGAGAAATTTTTACTTCATCCCCATTATTTACAATCATGGTTCCTAGAAACTTACTCTAAATCCCCAGATCTTTGGCTTTGAACTCACCTTTCAGAAGTCTTATCAAGTTTTCTACTTCTGTTTTCTCTCCTGTTACGAGCATGTCATAGACCCAAATGATAAGACAGATATTCTCACCAATGTAGAGGCAAAAGACACTGGTTTATATCTTCATACCATGAGTCACCATGAAGTTGTGAAATCTCTCGTTCCATTTCCTAGGTGCTGAGCGCAGACCATACAGACTTCTCTTGAACTTGAGCACTTTACCTGGTTCGTTCTTCACTCCATCAGGAATTTTGATGTAATTGTCATCATCCACGTACTCATTCAGGAAGGCTGTAGGAACGTCGAGTTGTCGGATTTCCCATTTTCTTGATACTGCAATAGATATCAGGAGACGAATGGTTGGTAATCTTGCCACTGGTGTATACACATTGTTTGCTGGCTCTTCTTGAAACCCTTGTGCGACAAGTCTTGCCTTCTTTAGGCCATCCTTCTTTGTCTTGAAAATCCATTTTGTTTCAATTGCCTTTTCTCCTGGAGGTAGTACTGTTGGTGTCCACGTTTGATGTAGTTCAAGGGCTTTTATTTCACTTTCTATTGTTTCTTCCCATCCATTGCCAAGTTTGATAGCATACTCGTAGTCTTGTGGTTCTCCAGCACATAAGCAATGCGCCATGTACAATTCATATTCTTGTAGATGAGAGGGCTTCTTGATGGTTCTATTTGGTTTGCTTCTTTTGTTCTTTTCTCTGTCTGGGGCTTCAAAGCCAATAAATTCCTCGTTGCTTTCTTCGCTGGTCTGTTGTGATGTACCATGGTTGGTTACTTTGTTGGTTTTATTCTCTTCTGTGTCAGTTTTTACTTCTGTAATATCTTTTCCATTTAAGTGTTCATTCTCTTCCTCAATGCTGATACCTTGACACTGTGCTGTATCATTCCCAACTCCTACTTTTGACTCATTGAAAGTGACATCTCTCGAACTGACAGTCTTGTAGTTCAATGGGTCCCATAGCCGATATCCACCACCTGAATATCCAACCATTATCATTGATTTTGCACGGGGTTCCAGTTTGCTTTCTTGTGGTAACTTCAGCATATAAGCCTGTGAGCCAAATACCCTTAGTTTGGACATGTCATTTTCACCAAACCATACCGAGGCTGGGGTCCTGTTTTGTAGGGCACTTGTGGGTGATCTATTTAGCTCACAGACAGATGCACATACTGCTTCTCCCCAGAGGGTGCGAGGTAGATCTGTCTCTGCAGACTTTGTCCTAACCTTGTTCATCAGTGTTAGGTTCATCCTCTCTGCCTTAAGAGTTCTGTTGAGGAGTGTACGGGGTGCTGTACTCAATAATAATCCCTTTATCAGCCTACAATTTGTTAATGAGTTTGAGCTGAATTTGTCATCATTTTTAAGTCTGATTCTTTTTGCTTTTTACTCCATATTGGGTCTTCACCATCTTGATGAAGTTCATCAAGTTTTCGTCGGCTTCACTTTTAGTTTTCAGCAACTACACAGTGAAGTGAGAAAAATCATCAAAAATCACTTGGAAATATTGCTCACCTTATGTCTGAATGTAAAAGTTCTCCAATGGACTGAGTGGATTTTTCATTTTTCTTGGCTTTACCTTCAAGGCACTGTGGACATTTTTCCTCACTGAACAGTAGACTGAGCACCTACAGGCCTCGTCTGTTCAGGTGGCCAAGTTTTCTATGCCAAAGACTGGTTTCACTTGTTGAGATAATTTTCCCAAATTCCTGGCAAGCAATAGTGTGTTTAGTGTTTTCTGTCACAGGATTTAATTTTAATAAGAACATATTGAAATGTCCTTTTTCACATTCAACAGAAACATTTTTCCCTTTAATTGTCACCTTTTATTTACTGAAAATTACAGTCAAATTTTTCTGGATTAATTTGCTTACTGGTAACAGATTATTCTTCAAGCTTGGAACTATCAAAGCTTCAAAACTGATGGTTCCACTGCCATAGTCACCCATGAATTTTCCAGCTCTTGTAGCTATCATCTCTCCTCCATTTACGGTTTTAATAACAACAGTGTGAGGTAGCGTTCTTATCTCTGACATGCACTCTTCTAAACTTCCCACAACAAGGTGATTTCTAGCACCCAAATCCAGAATGAAAATATAGTCTTTAATCATTACCTCACAACTGAAGGCTGTGAATGAAATATCGGCCTGATAGGCTCTTGGTCCACCTGGAGTTTCATTTTTTTTTTTTTTAGTTTTCTTTCAGTCCCTTTTGTTTTTCCTGTCCTTTGTTTATTGTGCCAACAGTCTTGTCTTTTATGGCCCACTTTTCCACATCCATAGCACGTAATTTTGAATGATACTTCATTACTAGAAAGAGTTTCTTGGCACATTTGACCTTCTCGTTTCATTTCCTCTTCCAGAAACCTACACTTAACAAACTCCATGGTTAGGTCTTGTTTCATGGTTTCTATAACAGTTATAACTGTATTAAAGTTGTCGCCCATTGTCAAAAGTAGATGACAGATCTTGTCTGTATCATCCATTTTGGCACCTGCATTTTCCAGATCAAGAACAAGGCCATCAAAACGAAGGAAACGTTCTTCTAATTTCTCTTTGGCTTGAACTTCAGTGCTAGTAATTTTTTCTTCAGATACAATTTACTGAACACACTTTTTCTTTCAAACACCTCTTCGAGTGATTTTAACATATCTTTGGCACGTCTTGCATCTTTTACCAAGTCTAAATACTTATCAGGCAAACACTGCACAATAACCTAATTCGCCTTGGCATCATTCTTGAGGAATTCCTTTTTCTCTTTGTCTTCCATGATGTTCTCTACATTTATTTCCATAGTCTCCAGCAGTTGTATTTCATCCAGCACTAACTTGACGCAAAATTTCCAGTTGCAGAAGCCACTGTTATCATAGAGAATCGGCAGTACACTTTGAGACCTTCATGAGACCATCTTGTTTTTATTCGGCGTAGGCAGCTTCTTTCCTGAACATTTCAAGATGAATGTCAACACTTCCCATCTTATTATCTTCACAATGAAAGTTTAAAACATTTCACGAAAGCACTGGACTCATAACTTATTGGAATTTGTTTTTCTAAGGTGGCTGTTTTTAAGTAAAAGCCTCAGTGTTTACATTACACATTTATTGAGGTACATCTGTACGATGCCATTTCTATTGACTGACTGGTAAACAGTGTTTGCCAACATCGGCACATAACATATAAAACAAAACATGAACATTCAAATTGTAACATACTAAACATAGATATAACCATCTTACATGCTAATGGAGTGGTTTTTGTAAAGATATTTTATTTAACAAGGTACACACAGTAACACACAATATCTGCAGATATGGAAGGGGAAATAAAAGCAGAGTACTCTTAACCTAACTTAAGAACTAACACACTGGTCACATTTGTGACCGATCTCAGTATAGAAAATAATAATAATAAAAAGGCGGTAAGTTCACTGTTACAGACACACAAGTGAAACATTTCAATGGAAGGATAAATAAAGAATAACATCTAACTCAAGTAAGAGTGAATGTGCATGGCACAATTAATAAAAACATTAAAATATTAAGCTTAAAAGTACAGTAATAATTTATGTTTTCTTTTTATTTTACTGCAGTGCTTATAAAAGAGTAATCCTTACTGGCAATTACAATGATTAATAGTCGTAGTACTTTACTATAAGGTTAAACAATGACTGCCGTAGTAACTGAAGATCTAAGTCATAATTACATAGTTGAGTAAGCAACAACAATCGCCATGTAGGCTAAGTGCCAAGCACTATAACAAAACTGGAGTACGCCTAGTATAAAGATAATTCATAGTCAAGGTCACCCACATTACTATAACCTTATAGGCATTGCCTCGAAGGCAGGGAAATATTAAATTTATATACGACAGTGAACTGCCTTAAGTAGATCTTTAATAGTACAATAAGGTAAAAATTGTATTCACAAGTCTGGTAAGGCATTGAGCTTTTTACTAATATAACATAGTTGACTCTAAAAAAAAAATATATATTTGTTGAAGTGACAAGTCCTTGAAAATATATACTGCCATAAGGCGGGTATGTTGACTCATAACAGATATTAATGGAAGGGACCTGTAGGCCCAATCAAAACACTGTTAATATAAGACTAATACTCCACTGTAGAAAGTAACATGGTTAAACTCGACCCTCAATTAAGAAGGGACACTTAATATAAGTACTGTACATGAAATAAGCACTGCTTTAACACAGGAATAATCTGTCAAATCCTGGAACTTCATTAATAGATGACAGAAATCTGAAATAACTCTGAGACTGTTATCTAAAACATTATATGCCCTAGGCATACGAGTGTAATACATAAATCCGTAACACAAACTGAGATCACTGAGGTCGAAGTATTTAATAGAATTAAACTAGGACCCATGGTCTAGCTTGTAAGACTTGAAATCTATTTGTCGTACTAATACACAGAAAGCAGGAGCTTGTTTCTCAATTCTCATCAGAATACCACAAGTAACCTAGCAGTGAAGTAATAGTGAAGAGTGTGTTAACTACCAGGAGGCTGATGTACATACATAGGACGGCACCTTGAGCAAACTACACATAAATATTTCTATAACTGGAAAGACCTTAGGCCTAAGCCGGAACACTGACATAGGGTACATAATGAAATTATTTGACACTGGGTGTGTAATGAAAACGCTGTGATGAACAGTAATAAAAAAGGATATGTGGCTAAGCTCAATTACACTAATCATACTCTGGGCAGCATAACAAGGGAAAGGGGAATACGGAGACTACAATGTAACAACACAAGTACCCAAAGGGATGAAAAACAGAATAATATGACTGACTTACTGAGCAGTAAGTAATATAGCGTACATAATAGCTGGATGTGAAAATATCTGGCAGATGGCAGTACCCATATAACGGAATAACTGATGGCATTACAAGTAACAGTACACACAAGGGGGGCATAATTGATATAGAAAACAAAAATGTATGCGTCTACAAATTCCGTTAAAATACAATTACACAATAAAGGAAAGGCTTGTGGGGAGGCCTGATCATAAACAAACAAAATGGCTGTAACGGTAGAAACAGAAATTGAAGTCTAAAGTGGAGATATTCAATAATGATAATTAAGGTAAATTCACATAACTTAATGCGGATGCTAAGAAGGTCAAAATGTAAGGCCTCAATAGGCACTAAAATACAAATAAAGCAAGTTAATAGAACTCTTGAGGTTGTTTACTAATGGGTGTGGCGTGTGCCACACGCCACACCCATTAGTGCCTCCACACGGCGTGTGGAGGCAGGTGAGAAGAGTGGATATTTTAATGAGCTTTACGTAAAAAGTGGTCACTACGTACAACTGGAAAAACATAACCGCGAGGGTGAAATAGTGAAGAGGGTCGACAAGGGATAATAATTTCGGGGATGTGAGTGAACCACCGGTGGTGGTAGGAACAAGGTCTTCAACAATGGGAAGGCGGTGTGGTTGACGGGCCAGTTTGTATTCAGGGCATCAGAAAATGTTGAAGAAATGAATCCCTTCTGGCAGGGAAAGCTGGGGAATATGAAAAGACTGCTCAGAGAGCCAACGTACGGGTATGACGGTCTGATGTAAGGGAATGACAGGACCCCGCACATCACAAAGATGGGTCGCAAGAATAATGACGTTGGATGATGTGTTGACCTTGCAGCCACACAGGATGTGAAGTTCAACGGCCTCAACGGGGTGTGTAGGAAGAACGGTGACCTGCTAGGTCTGTTATATATCCGGGTGAAGTGGGACGTGTTTACAAAACAAACGTGTCTGGCTACTATCCATATTCCACCCGATTTAAGGCAGTGTAGCGCTGTCATATGATGCTACAATATAGTCCTGTTAGTCAGTGGAGGTTTAAACTGTAGACCTCTTGTTGCTGTATTTGACCAAAATAGAATTTCTAAAAATGTGAAAGAAATATATATATTTTTTTTGCGAGTACCATACAGTTGACTATAAATCAGTTGGAGGATTTATTTTGCACAGCCGACGGAATTTTGCTAGGTTGGTATTTTGTCTATTTATGAATGCATCATTAGATAGTTTGGTTTATTTTTTTCGGTTTTGTTCTCTTTGGATTTCTTTTAACACAACTACACTTGGCTATGGTTTTTTTTATTATTTTTTGTATTTACTTTTTTTGTTGTTGGAAGTTTTCATTACTTCCGGGATTTTGGTTTTGTACATTTCAAAATTTTTCAGTTCAGGTTAAATTTAAATTCTTCTTACTTTAACTCAAGTCATTCACTTCTTTACCAGTTACAGCCACACCCATTATTTTTCTTTCTCTAGCGGCTTGCATCAGCCAGGACGGGACGTGTTTTCATCGTTTAGCCCGTCCTAAACTCAGCAGAGCTTCCTGCACCTGCCAGGCACAAATTTTCATGTTTACCCTCCAGTGCTGCTAGGTTAGGCCAAATTCAGCATTATTTTTCTGTAGTGCCATGCACGTGGGCACAGTACTTCTTGGAGTGGGTGTGGTAAACTCTAAGTTTGGAGGCTCTTTCAGGGGACAGGGAGTGTAAATGAGTTGTTGCACAGCTAGATGAAATGTAGGTATCTTCAAGGAAGAGGGGGAACGTTAACTGAAACAGCCGGGTCACGGAGTGCCAGACGTTGATTGGCCGACATGGTGGATGGTCGAGTTGACGTCAAAAGTAGGTGGTGTGAAGAGAAAGGTTGAAGCCCAGCTGCCGTCGAGAGCGGACATGCCTTGGACATCGGTCCGGAGGAGACCGGGAGATTCCAGCACCATGGGATAAACAGCAAAGTAGAGATTCAAACTGTAGGGAATTTTGCTGGGTCGGGGCATTTTTCTCTGCATGGCAAGAAATATGTTCCGGCCTTGAAATTTTAAATAATTGTTTTGATAGGATAGAGAGGAGTAGAGAGGAAGGGTCCATAGGCATAAGACCACAAGAGAGAGAAAGTGGAACTATAGAAGTATGGAGGCCTGTAGGCACGTAAATGGTTACGACCTGAGATAGCTATTGAAAGCTATCTCAGCTATCAGCATATGTTATATTGTCCAGTTTTTCTTATAATTAAAGTGGTAGTTTAAGGGATAAATAATGAAACATGAAATATGAAAGGATTTTATGGTGATAACCTAAGAGATAGGCAAGGACGGGCATTTGTAGGTTGGCCATACTGAGGCATTTAGCACATTCTGCCCTTTTATGCACACTATTTGTAAACATTCTGATTTTTTCAGGAGAAAGAGATCCCTTGGTTTTTCATACAAGCTCACTAAGAACAGAAAGATTATTGAGAATTTTAACTTGGATACCTAACCTTTAAAACTATGATGCTTTGTATTCAGTTGTTTTAACAGAAATTACAGGCAAATTATTGTGAATCCTTATTAGTAGACAATTTTGATTTAGGTTTGATTGTAATGTTATATTCATTTAAATTATATATTTATTATTATTGTTCTTGTTTTAATGAGAAACTGTGAAACTCAGAAGGCTCTTTATTAATTTTGATAACGTCTACCCATAACTATTATTTATTCTTATTGCTGTTTTATTATTAGTTCAGTTACAGTTCTTTATTATTGTGTTTTCTGGAGAATACTCCTTCTTGTACCTCTAAGAGGTTAATCAAATGAACCTGGCATAGATAATTGGAATTTGTATTCATGAAACACTCAAACCTCTACATTCTGTTCAGATATTTAATATTGTCTTTTGAAGTTATGCCTACTTTATGTTAGAAAGACCAGTAAAAATTGCAATACTCAGACAGCTAAATTTACATCCTTTGTTTTATATAGTTCCTTGTCACTGGCATTGACCTATTTTACATTTATATTATTTTTTTCTCCGTATTGTTAATTCTCTACTGAATTTTTTTTGTGCTGCTTCGTACTAATGTGTTCAAATGTTGTTGACCCACACATCTTTCTTTTTCTTTATGTTGTGTTTGTTATGAACTCTGCTGTAATTCTGAATAATTATTCAGTGTTAATTTAAACTCCTGGTATTTCAATTATTTAACTTTGGTAAATTATTCTTACATTTGCACCATACTGAAGCGCAATTTAGTAGGAACCTCTCCCTTCTCTGTTATAGATTAACAGATATAAAATGTATTAGTTTTAAGTATACTGATCATTCACTCTGTGATAATGGCTACAACTGTAGACCCTTTGGTAATAACAGTTCATAGAATAGTCTCCGACTACGCTCTGAACACACCTCGCCACTGACTTAACTGACATGAAGTGTTTCCAGTATACACCTCTTGATTCTGCTGAGATAATAGTGCTCTACCCCGTAGTATCTTTCAGTGAATTCATGGATTATTCTATTGAGTGAATTTAAGGTTATTTTTTAATCTGAGCTGCCACGTCAACTAGTTTTGTTTTACTCGTCAGGGCTTCCGGATAGCCCAAGTTTTTCTTGAATAATCCTGTGGTGGATTGCCCCCTTAATGCTTTCATTTTTTTTATTCTGTTTTGAGTTTTTATTAACCAGGTAATTTTTGATTAAGGTTCTTTAGTTGTGGGCATTGTTTAGTTAAGCTTCTCCTCCCCCCCCCCCCCTTCAACCCAGTAACAATACTAAAAACTTATAATAGGTGGAAAGCAAATGTTTCTTCTTATCTGTTTTGTGCAACCGCATGTGGCTTTGGCAGTATCCTGTACAGCCAGTTAACAGAAACGAGGTTTGTAAGGTATCCCATGTGCATTTCCATAGATGCTATTCTTTGAAAATAAGTAATTCTATGGGAGCAAAATTGTAACTCTGAAGTTCGCATATTTACGGTGGATGTGTAGATCTCAGACTTTTTTACTTTACTGTTATAAAAGTTTGTAAACACATGACTGTTAAATAAATTGGACGTACAGTAATTAAAAATAGTACAATTAAAGCGTGTAATGGATGTTGTAGAATCTCGCGGCACACAAACGTACCAAAATAATAAAGGAATGAGAAGGTTTGATGGAAATTTTAAATGCACTGTCATAAAATATGCTAAAGAAAACAGTTCACCAGCAGCACAACAGAGATTTGATGTTTCTGAAAAAATTGTATACTGAGAAAAATTAATAGACCATAAAATTATATATAACTTAAAGTTTATATTAAATTACTGATTTTATGTAGCCCAAACATTTTTCCAGTGTCAGAAGCTAAAAATCAAAGGGCCGACATATGTGCGAGCCGACTTATATTGAGGACAATACAGTATTTAACTGTACACATCATAAAATAAAGTACTATTACAATAAGAGTAAGAGGCGACAAAACTATTCATGTTATTTACTTTGTAAAAAAAGTTATAATATGCGGAACATAAAGATTATCTACGAATTTCGACATAAAAATTCAACTCGTGTGTTAAAAAGACTAATTATATTGCCAGTTTACTTGCGCAGTCTAAGTACTGCAGCAGGACCAAGTACTACAAGTGCTTTCTTTAAAATAAACCTGGAATAGGATGTGAAAAAAATCATAGTGTGCAAAGTATACCTTATTTAAACATAACACGTATTTTGGTTCTGCAACTTCTACATAAATTTAATCATTCCTGTTTATTCCACCTGATCAAAACATACAGAATTAAGAATTTATTTTGCATATTTCTTGTGTGTTGGATATGTTGGTGTGTTAGATTCAAGTTGCTGATTTAAAATGCCTGACAACATGATGCTTAGTTCCTGCGTTTATAAATTATTCACATTAAAATGAGAACTTCAAGTAGCCCTCTCAATTGGAATAATAGTCAACACATATATTTTATTTTAGCCTTAGACATTAACTTCAAAGTGCGGTGCAATATACAAACTGTGTTTATTACTTACATGGCAATAATTTTTTTAAAAAGGAAATATGGGGATAAACATAGCTGATAGGAAAAAGTAACTAGGGCCTCCAATGTAGGCCTACTCACTTTACCTTGAACAGCCTATATCAGTAGTGAGGTGCTCTAAAACACGTGACAATCACGAGCAGTTTTGTGGTCGATTTCATTTCTTTCTCCTGAAACTGTGCTGTCAAGACAGCCAGTCCGCAAAATCGTGGCAAGTACCCTTCACTGCGCCTTGTAACCCGTGATTTCCCAGCCACATACCTGCAAGTCCCTCCTTGCTCTTTCAGATGAACAAGCCACTATATCTCACTGCCAGAAAGGGGGACCGTGCAATAGAATATTTCAAATGAAGTTTCACTGACACGACCTCTTAAATATTGAAACACTCTCTCTTAACTCCACAACAAGTAAACCACAGCTCATCTTAAGTGGAAAATTAACTCAAATAAAAACTCTGTATAAAATAAATTATCTCCATCCTACATCTCCAACCTACTTCACAAAAATATGGGGGCAACCACAACAAGGCTCTTAAAACAGGGGCGGCCTTGAAGCCCAAAACTTTCAAACTAAAACAACATAACGGTAGAGCAGTAACACTTAGCAATCTATGCAAAAGGTAGTACACAATCTTCAGACAGGTAGGTCACTGACAGGATAATTAATGAAATGAATATGTAATCATCACTCTTAAAATCAAACAAATAGTTTCAATAATAAAAGTAATTGTTCCATTTACTCGTTTCTAAAATTTAAGTACTCAATATTATTAAAACCATCAGATTCAAGAGAGTGGGAAATTAGAAATAAAAGAGACGTTGTGAAAACCTTTAAATTGACAAATAGAAGAAATAAACCAATGCGTTATTACAATCTGACTTGCATGGAATACAAAATAATAAGTAAAAACCTGTTTCATTCAAAAACCATCACAACTCAATTAAATTTAGTTGTGATTAGAATTTCTTTTCTTTCACACAAATCTTAAACACAAAATCATGAATGAACTTTCACATTTTACTTGCTTTGCCATTAACATTCATGACAACTGGAGCACAAATTTATCGACGAGAGAAGACGTCCGTTTATGTAAAAATTAAAAAAAAGTCATAACATTGTTTCACTCTCATAATCAACCATTAAGGCCCTGACCTACCAACTCGATAGAAATAGACACGTTAGCATCCATACAAAAAAAGGGACCAAATATGCAAAAAAAAAAAAAAAAACACAAGTCCTTATCACCGAAGTTACCATAAACACCTAAGAGACTTATAAACCTTTAACTCCTAAGACCATACAGTCATAAAAAACTCAACTATAACTTGATGCCGCCTACTGGAGCCCCACAAAAAATAATTACAACTACGAAAGAAATATTTATCTTTTTAACGGCCTACATGATGTATGGCAACCTCAGGTTCCTCCAGCCTGTCTGCGACCTCGTCAACGGGCTTCTATGACTGTGCCATACAGGCTTCTGTACGGCTCTCTAACTCTGTTACACTCCTCTCGTCTCTGCTCTCAGACTTAGTTTTCTCCCAAAATACTTCCTGATTTAGCTTTCTCCCAGAATATTCTCCACGCCGTCTCTACTACTACTTTTTAAAAACGTCATTCCTCCACAGTTGGCTTCCATCAACAAAGCTGAGCCTGGCGTCATCACTCGCATCACCCGGCCTTCAGCCAATCAGAGCTCTCCGCGCACACGTGCGGTCACCCACAAAAACATGCTTAGTACAAAGACCACTTCCCTTGTCCCCTGAGCTGCCTATACTCCCTTCGCTGCCTGCAGCATGAATCCTTCTCTCTTCCTCTCGCGGGACCACAATCGCACAGCTGTTGACTCGAAAACATCCCCATCAGGGAAGGCTCCAGGAACTTACGGCACACATGCACCACAAAAACAGTCCATAATAAATTATGACAGCACGTTACAGATGCAGTGGCTGAAACAAGAAGTGGAACACAGCTGTAGCCAATACAAAGAGAGCTGACGCTGACTTCAGCTCGACATGATTGACAAACAATTCCTACAGCAGTTCTGGAACCATATACTGAGAGTCTAAGGAGGATTCCCGGGAAGATAAAGTGATTGACCTAACAATCTTTCAACAAAATCCCTTTTAAAATAATTTAAAAACCGTCCTGAACAAGATAAAATTATAATACCTGAACCCTTCACAAAAAGTAAAAAGAACAAAACTAATTGTAAATTACTTCCAATAAAAACAAATTAAGTCTCCTCTATAGAAAACAAATTAATTAATAATTACAATGTTAAACATGCACAAGTTAAAATCCAAACAAACCATGACTACTATGTTAAGGGCAAAAGACTCTAAACACTAACTCCAAAACAGATGTAAAACGACTATCCAAAATTATAACAAACAACCTGAATAAAAATAAAATTATTAAATCATTACTAAGACCCCAAAAAGAAGGACCACATCTGAACAAATAAAAAGAGGGGCACACCTAACCTCAAAATGACAACAACCAACAGAACAATGCCTGGAATCATTCTGAACCAAAATCTAAAGAAAAATACTAAAATAACCCAATGGATAATAACAAAAAACAAAGAACTTCTCACAAAAATTTAATGTATCCTAACAAAAATTAACTCCCAAAAAAATTACATCACAACAATTTGCTTAATTTTAGGTACACATGCTTGGATGCTGTGATTATAAATAGGGTAAAGTTTATTAATGTACAAGAAAGATGATTATTGAAGCTACAAAATTGTTTTTGTTTCAAATCTCTAACTCATATACGTTCAGATTATACTTGGCGGTAATTCTGAAAATAGGGACTTTTTAGAAAATCTGGAAAATAATACCAGGATATGTTAGATATGATTATTACTAATAATACTTAATAGGAATTTTAGTGGGGCTTCACATAGTTTGCTGTAAAAAAAATGAAACGTGATAGTGCTGATGCCTATGAAGATCACTTTGTTAATGCAGTAAAATGTGTATAATTTACATCCAAATTATTTATATTGGGTCGTTGAATTGTATTACATGTAAGAATACCATTTGAAAATAATCTTTAATGTATAAAACTTCATTTACAGGGTATATATTAGCAAAGATGCCTAAGATAGACAGGTAATAAACAGCAATCGGTGTCGAAATATGACGATGTTATTCTGGTCAATTTCCCAAGGTTTACCTTTATATTTCAGAGGATTGTACTAAGTAATGTATTACTAGTATAATAAATATACAAATGGTATATAATACAAAACAACGTTAGGTGCCATAAAATGCCATGTTACTTTACAATACACTGTGATTAATAATGGACTAGAGACAGGAAATAAATGTACATCAAAATTGGTATACGTTACAGGTTTATTGCGGGTTAGTCAGGCATTTTTGTACGTTCTGATGATGCACTGCGTGGGACAGTGTGACCACCAATAGCCAGGGCTGGCAAACGACGCGCAGGAGCACAGAATGGTGTGACCTCACAGAGCCAGACCGGCTGTTTTGAAAACACCCCCGTCAGTGAAGGTATCGAGAGGCCGGGCATGGCCCTATATAAGCCTGGGGCGATGGCGGCTCGTGGCCATCTTGATTCTAGAGGACTGCAAGACGACTTCCAGAAAGGACCACAAGGCCGAGGTCCGACTTCGACGCCAGCCACTGTCACTGATAAGGAGGTCTGCACGAGGTCGACGACGGAACTAACAGGGTAATTATAATTCCTGTAGGGCGCCCTAAGTTGCAAAGCGTTAGGGATTCTCGGACTAAGGAGGTTAGAACGCAACAAGGAAATTTGGGTTAGGGAACTGCTAGCCTTCTTACTTGCCGATTGTGTATTATCTGCTTATTATAGGGTGTCAAATAAGACAAATATTTTTAGTGAAATTCCTGATATTACAGATATTACTGTGGTCCCTTTGTCTCACTTTCGTTTGGCGTTAGTACTCGTTTGGCGTTAGTACATTTTAGCAAATTATTATTAATTTAATTAAATACATTGGAAATAGGGTGTATACTCATGAAACTACATTAAGTTTAATTAGCTTTGGCTTGTATAAGTAATTTAACATAATATTAGCAGTAATTGCCGTACCTTTTGTTCTTCATGGTCATCAAGTTTGATAGCAACTTTAATCATTAAAAATTATTTAACATGATAACATTTAAGTTCGTATTCGTAATTTGTGTTGTGAATTTTAAAAACTTTTCCATTTGTTTTACTCTACTAAAAGAACATTTCTATCAACCATAAAGCCTTGTTAAATTTTATTTATACCTTATGCTCAAGCACAATATTTTATATTTCACATTAAATTTTTATATAAAAGTGACATATTGAATGCATTTACTCCTGCTGCGAAAGAATTAAATTTATTTGTGTTCTAAAATCCTCAATTCTTGTGGGTTCTCTATGTTTTCACATGCTGAATGCAACATCATTGTGTATATAGGACTCGTGAATTGGGACACGTGTTTTTTAAACAAAGAAGCGCGGTTGAAACACGCTATTGATAGTTGTCGCCCACCACCTGGCTCGACTGAGTGGAGGGGGGATGGGGGTGTGTAGAATGTGATGGAGTGACACAAAACAACGGGGTTGCAGTGCCTGGCATGTCCTTGAAGCCCATGTCAGCTTCGCGCTACACAATTTACTGCTTCGGATTTTAACGGTCTGCACACTATACAAAATGTAGTTAAATTTAAAATTCGTTCTACCCAACATTGTACTTCAATTTTACTAGTACTCCAAATGTTACTAAAGAATTCCCACATTAGGGCCTGCGAAAATTATAGTTAATGATTTAATGAAGTGTGTGTGTGTGTGTGTGTGTGTATGTATATATATATATATATATATAAATTCAATTTTCTGTAATGCTTTAAAACTTATTCTTTAGGCTACGAATTTGTTATTACCCTAATTGCAGCTTCTGAAGTTAATTATAAATTTGATTACAGTGTCTATATTCTCATGCTATTCTTTGTGAAAAGAGTATAGTTTATGCATGCTACTGCAAAATGTTCTTAATGAACAAACTGAAATTATTACGTTATTAGGTTTACAACCTTGAAATAGCTAACTTTGATACCTACTTCGCTACAAGAACTTAAAATTTCTCATATACATATATATGTCGATTACTTTCACACTGAAATTGAATTCTCTATATGAATACTTGTATATAATATTATCTTTTAATTTTATTAATTTTACTTATAGTCGTCGTCCCAATATTGCTCCAGTATGGTTAATGGTAACATTAAGTTTATTAAACTTACTTAATATTACTATGTTATAAGTGATTACTTTGGCTTTGATTAAAAATTAATTATACCTTATATTATAAAATTACGTAACCTTGCAACACCTTATACACTATCGACCAAAAAGTAATTGGGCACCTGTCCACAATGTTTGCTCTGTGGTTGTCACCCCGTTAGAATCGCGTACGGCCACCTCTTGCAGCTATAACAGCAACCACCCTGTCTGGCATGCTCTCTACGAGTGTTTGCAGGACATCCACATGGATTCATCGCCATTCCTCTTGCAACCATTCCATGAGTTGAGCAATGGGTTTTGGCCGCGCCTGACGAGCCCTCACCCGGCAATCCAATTAATCCCAAAGATGTTCTATAAGGTTGAGGTCGGGGCTCTGGGCATGCCAGTCCAATCGGTGAACACTTTTGTCAGTGTACCACTCCATAGTAGCCCTTGAAACATGGTACCTGGCATTGTCATCCTGGAAGTAACACGGGTCCATTCCGTAAAAACGCAACAATGTTGGGAGCATTTCATTATCCAGAATGTTACAATAGGCCTCTGTGTTCATGCTACCACGGACAAACACTAGCAGTCTTACGCCAAAGGCCGTGAAACAGCCCCACACCATTACTCCACCACCACCAAATTTCCTAGTTGGCACTAAACACTCTGACAGAAGCCATTCCCCGGGTAGACGCCACACCCATACACGTCCATCGGACACGAATAATGTAAACCTCGATTCATTAATACACAGAACCGATTTCCACTGCTCCAGTGTCCAGTTGCGATGGTCCAAACACCACCTGAGTCGCCAAGCTATATTGCTTGTCGTGATATGGGGCTTACGTGCAGCTGCTCTTCCGAAACATCCAAATCAGTGGGCCTCTGTGCGCAATGTTCCAACGGAAACCGATACTCCTATTGTTGCATGAAACTTCTGTCAGATGGTAGCCATGAGCTGTGCCCTTTTTCTGACAATTTCATGATTCAGGGTTCTGCGATTTCTGTCGGTCAAGATTGATGGTCGTCCAGAACGTACAGCATTGGCACAATGCCCATCAACCTTCCACTTATGCAGGACGAATTCAACCATTGATTTGGGCCTATTTACATTCTGTGCAATTGCCCGGCTAAACAGTCCACTGAGATGGCAGCCCACAATCACGCCATTATTGAAGTCCGATAGCTCTATACCACGTGCCATCTCCTTGTCAACTGGTTCTACACCGGCCTGCAGTGTATAGCGGCCACACAAGTCAATCGACGTACTGAATTACCTATCTTCACAGGTACCCAATTACTTTTTGGTCGATAGTATACATACTCTATATGGCTAGATTAAGTGATTTTCCACTCTGTGGTGGCCCTGTTGCAATGTTGTAATGTAAGTTAACGTTATAACTGCAATTCCTGGTCATCACGAGCCACATCTGCACTGCTCGTGCTACTACATGAGGTTTTCTGTTTCCCCTTTTCTCTTTTTCGTACAAATTCCTTTTACGTCCATTACCCTTCGTGGTACTTGCCACATTGTCTGCAGCTCAGCGTTTCCTTTGCCTTTTAATTACGCCTTCGACGTAACCGAAAATTTCCCACGCTCAGGCGGGAAACGAATATCTACGGAATGTGCCCGATTAATTTAATGAAATGAATATCTGTAATCGGATATGCTTAGAGAGCAGTGTGGCAGCTTAGGTCCGAGCATACTCATAGCACTCGAAACTACTTGGCTTAGCAAGAACGTTGCTACGTTGCAGCTGACGTAACTCCGTCATCACCTGCCCGCTCGTGAACTTCTGTTAATGGGCTTTCTACGTGGCTGTAGTACAATATTTTAATGAAACCTCGTTTCTTTAAATGCGCTCAATTAACTTATCCTCATGTGGGAGGGAGCGGTATCCAAATAATTGGGGGGAGGTGGCTTTCTCTGATTCCTCGCAATAGGTTTTTAAATTATCTACTATTTAAAATTTATTTAAAATGATCAATGCAATTAATAACCTAATAAAAGCTTCTAATATCTTTTGGTGGAGCTTGGCTGCAAAGAGGGAGGAAAAACCCTAGCCTGCACCAGTGTAATGTTTACTAGTTTAAGATCCCTAATTGTCATACTTAATATAGAATTATCCTAACTTTAGTCTGGATTGTCCCATGCCTTATGTGCATAAACCTAAACATCCAAGGGAGCGAGACAGATGGTATTAAGAGCTTATTAACAGGAAGGCATAGCTGAAGAATACTTTTGTCGTGTCTAATCTCTTTATATAGATCACTATCAACACAACTTTTACAAAAGGCTTTACTCAAGTTGAAAACATGTGATTGATTCCAATTATTATCAGCCACGATAATCAATATCTAAAGTGTATCTGCCGAATCCTATGGAACAATACCACCTCGTGATTGATGCTGAAGGCTGCCTGTAGTCTCTCGATATCGGTGGTCCCGGAGCGCCCTCGCGTCCGTCCTTGGGTGGCAGCTGTCTGGCAGTAGGCTAGCGACAGGCCCTGCTTCAGTCCTCCGCGTGCGCAAAATACTCGTACCGCAGTATGTTATGAATCTCTTGTTTTACTAACAACTCACCCTGGATACTGTTGCGGTTGAGGTGGTTTCCAGCCGAGCGCAGGGAACCGCTTGGCTGCCCGTTAGAACATGCATAGTGTATAACCCCACATCCTCGCCAAGGCTATTCTAACAGCCGCTCAGGCATCATCTAATACTGTGGTATAGGTTATGAATGAACAAAAACCACTGGCTGCTGAAGCACCTACCAAAATGGTTTTAGGGCAGGTTTACTCATGTGATACACAATTGGCTAGATTGCTGGAGGATTTGGTGCAGATGGTAGATAAGGGTCAGCAGTTGATGCCTGATTTATAGACTTTGAGAAGGCCTTTGGTAAGATTCCCCCAACAGGATTTTGATGTAAAAAATAGATGGTAAATGGGTAGTGGATTAGATAGGGGGCTTTCAGAAAAAGGCTCGCGGATGGAGGGATGGGGGGGGGGGGGGAAAAGAGAAAACAGAGGGTGAAGTGAAGGAGTACTTGTCGGAGTAAAGTTGAGTTGCATCAGGGGTTCTGCAGGGTAGAGTGCTGGACCCCTTGTTGGCAACCATTATGATTAATAACTTGGGGATAACGGTGGGTGGCAAAGTGAAGACATTTGCAGACGACTGTGTACTGTACGCAGATGTGGTGGGGAAATTAGGTTGCAGGAAGACACAGGACAAATAAGCAGGTGGACAGAAAGAATAAAATTAAGATTAATATACGAAAAACAAAGATAGTAAGATTCACTAGGAAGAGGAGAAGTATGAAAATAATTATAAATGGCAAGAGCAGGAGATAAGTGAAGCTTTAAAATATAAGTATCTGGAGGTGGTGATTCAGAGTGATCTTGGGTGGAAAACAAGTAGTGTGTGTGGTACCAAAGGGAAGAAGGACTTTGAGAATGATGAAAAGGGTCTTGCAGGGGTTTAAAGGGGATGTAAAGGAGAAGGCTTATAAGGCTATGATTAGGCTAATAATAGAATATGTGGAAACGGAGATGGGACCTGGAGAAGGAGCAAATAAAGGCAGGGAGGTGGGTTAGGAGTAAATGGGGAAGACCGAGGCGAGAAAATGAGGAGGAAAGGAATTTTAGGAATGATGGAGTAGGGGTGGTGGTCCCTACGAGTCAAGTCAAAGAGTGGAGAGTCTAGTCAAAAAGTACAGGATGGTGAATGGGAATGGAGTGGGAGGATGAGGGAAGTCAAGTGGACATTTAGCAAAGGGGCTGTACAGAAAGTGAGATACAAAAAGTAGAAAGGAGGCGGACAGAAAGGGAAAAGCAGTCATTGATGGTGAGAACTACAAGGGAGTGAAATGTGTAGCGAGAGGAGCTGGTGATGAAGGGGGTTGGACAATGTAGGAAGGGACTGGAGAGTGAAAAGGGATTAACGATAGAAGCACTTACCACAGGGATATAGAACTACAAGGTAGAGAGGGTGGTTTCAAAGGGACAAAGGGCTTTGGGTAAGTTAGGATGGGTGCTGAAGGGAGTCAGCTGTGAGGTGGAGACAGCATATAGCACAATGATACGGCCAATGTTGGGATACGTCGCAGCAGTATGGAACCTACACATGAATGTGGAGGTGCGCGAGCTGGAGAAGAAGTCAGGGTCAGGATGGTAAGGATGAAGGGCAGGAGGAGAGTTGAAAGGCTGATCAGGGTGTACAGGTGGGAATGGACAGGAAGGGTTGAGAACATTATGCTGCCAGCTAACTAAGGAGGTGTTTAGGACAGAAATCATCTGTGAGAAGGGTAATTCTTAAGAATAAAGGCTTTATCAATAATATGGAAAATAATACCTGGATATGTTAAATACGATGGTTACTAATCATAATTACTAAAAATTTTGGAGGGGCTCTCTTAGTTTGCTGTAAAAAAAATAAAATGTGCTAGTGACGAGGGTTATTAAGATTGTGGTGTTTAGGGAGTACAAGACATAATTTACGTCCAATATATTTATAACGGGTCACCAAATTGTATTTCATGTAAGAATACTGTTTGAAACAAATATTTAATGTGTAAAAGGTCATTTACGGGGTATATTTATAGCGCAGCGCTGAGGTTATACAGGTAAACAACACATTTTACATTTAATTTTTTTTGTAATTTTTTCTAGTCAAATTATAAATATAAAAACCTGTTCATGGTTTTTTTACAATCCATTAGGAGATACCTAAAGTTATTTCCAGATGTAAAAAATACTCTAGCAGGCAAGAATTATTTTTTTCCAAACTCCTGCACTCTTGTCCACATGTACCACATGTGGGGGCAGTTGTGGACATGTATAGGGGCATTGTGGACATCATATAATAAAAAGAAAAAAATTCTATCAAAAGAGCTGAAAATTAAGTGTATTTCGTTGAGGATAGTATAATAATGATAATATACTGAAATAGACTTTAAAAATTTATTAGACAATATTAAACCTTCACCCATTTTATAATTTGTAAAACTGAACTTAAAACTAAAAATGGTAAATGCCCTAACTCTGCCTCCAACTATGTTTGGCTGAGGTAATTTGACTAGCCTACATCAGAAATGTCAGTTACACTTGAATTGTACAAAATTAAACCCTAACTCATTTTATAATTTGCAAAATTGAACTTGAAACTAAAAACACTGAATGCCCCAACTTTGCATCCAACAATGTTTAACTGAGGTAATTTAACATCAGAAATGTCAGTTTAACTTGTATCAGAAACATCTGGCATGGAAAATTTATACAACCCATTTTTTTAAAAAGAAATTTACATTAAACTCAGCACAAGAGATTTTTTCACATATATGTGGAACAAAATACTTGACAGTTTTCTTACTGGCCAGTTTAACAAGAAGAAAGTTATTTACATTAACATTGCTCCCATCGAGTTCCACTAATTCACCTTCATTTTCTGATTCACTTTCAAGTTCAAGTGGACTTAAACCAACTTCTTCATACAAATCACTGAAAGAACTTGAGTCAGTGTCTGAAGTTTCCTCGTATAGCTTCAGATTGTTTTTCTTCCATTGCTGTTCCACTGTTTTTTCATTCATTAATAATTTCCTTTTACTTGTTTCTGACCTCTTCTCCAGTTTTCTTTTCTTTCTTGTAATTCTAATTCTATTCTATTCTTTTATGGAGTTTCAGTCAAAATACAACTTTTCCCCTCTCTTCCTTCCCTTCCCTCTATTTTTCCTGGCCTCTTATTTAGGGAATGGTCGTACCTGTTCAGGAGATAAAACTTCCTTGACTTCCTCTATGTGATGTTTCGGTACGAAATAGCTTGAACCATGATCTTGATTTTTCCTATGGGAAGTAGGCGTAATTGGCTCACATATTTATTTCAACATCGCAGCTTTCTTCTAAATTTTTTTCATTTGTATTACTATCAGGAGCTGTAGGCACTGGATGATCTGTTGGAAATGAGCCCATGAAGTAATTCCCCTTAAACGCTGAGGGGTTCAATGGAATAATGCCTGTTTTCAAAAAACCAACTACAATGTATTTTCTGCAAAATGCTTCATTGTACGCTATTGCTGTTAAGCCGGCAATGTCATATATACCTAAACCCGGATGTTCACTTATCCATTTATAGAAAGCAAACTTGCAGTGATTTTTTACAGGTGCAAACACAGCTACATCTAGTGGCTGTAGCCTGTGGCTTGTGTGAGGTGGGGAAGTAAGAAAATCATGCCATTTTCTCAGTAAAACAAAATTGTATCTAGACTCACATGAGAGTCATGATTATCCAAAAGTATTAATAGAGGATTGTCTTTATCTGCGGAAGTATGCTTTTGTATATTCTTAATAACATCAGCAAACACTTCCTGGGTCATCCACCCAGAGTGACTTGCAAACCCCACACTATGTGGTGCACCAACAATGAAATGTTCTTTGAAATTAACTCTAGGGTACACATAGGCAGGTGATATTGTATTTCCCATAGCTGTCACAATGGCTCAAAATGTGACTAACTCCCCATGTTCTGCAGACACACATTGTTCTACCTGTTTGCTCCAGTTGGAGCAATTACTTTAGGGGTTGGCAAAACTGTAGTCATGCCTGATTCATTTACATTAATTATATAATCAGTAGGAATTTTGTGTTTGTCTATGACTTTTTCAAAGCTATTGTAAAAAGTTTGCACATTATGTTTATTGAAATTTACATTTCGGGTAAAACTTGTATCTTCAGACTTCCTCAGACTTAGCTGAGAGTGGCGCTTCATAAACCCTTTCATCCAGTCTACACCAGCTGTGTAACATTCTTCCCAACTTTTAGGCAAATTTCTTTGCAGTTTCACGGCATAAAAGTAAAGTCTCTCACCTGCTTGTAGGATAAACCATAATTCATTTTGCTGCACTTTATGAGGTAATCAACTAAAGACGTTTCCTCTTCTGAAAAAAACACGTGCCTGGAGCTGTACTTGGAAGTGCCTGTACCAGGGGGTATATAAATGTCCAAAGGTGGACCTGGGATTTTCTGGAACCACACGTGTTACATAGATTTTTTTAAGCCCACGAAACTCTGCAGTTTCTCGAATAGACTTGTTTCTATTTTGAACATCATCTATTGCACTTCTCACAGCCTGTTCTGAAATGGCATTCCTTTCAGTTTTTGTTTTGTAATTTCTCACCATATTGTAGGCTATCTGGAAAGAAACACATAAATAAGACTTTTTTAGGAAAATTGTAAAAAGTACACTTGCATTTCTGGTGAATTATTAGGCCATTCACAAACCTTTAGGATAAGTAATGTAGAAAACATACAGGAAAAAAGGTAATGCCCTAGGCCTACCAACTAGTTTAGACCCTGCAGGTTTTTAACTAGGCTAAGGGACATAAAATACACAAATGCTGTCAGTAATTGTGCTTAAATAAACAGTAGTTAAACATTTATACAAATTTACATAGTAAAATAAGCAATGGGGCACATGCAGACATGTTCTGGGGCACATATGGACATGTCCACATGTGCCCCAAGTAAGCTGTCCACATATACCCCTCGTGTTAATAATCATAACAATTCTCCATTACTCAATATACGTTGGCTCTAATTCAAACTATTTACGATTAACTTATAACATGAAATCTACTCTTTCGCTACAAGTTAACAACCATGTAAGAAATAATAGAAGTTAAAACATGTGGCAAAGATTTACTTTGTTCTACTAAAAACATGAAATGAATACCCACCTTGTTATACTGTTGCCAAGATGGCTGCCTCTTTGCTGGAAAAGAGACTACCCTAGCCCAATCCAGTGGCACAAATATGAACTAAGAATCTCCATTATTAGGCGGGAAATTGAAGCTGTCCACTTCCGCCCCTCTAGCCCCCCCTCTCCCACATTGAGCAGTGTCGGGACATTATGTGATTCTGGTGAATTACTCAAGGCTTACCTGGTCTATATTCATGAGAGGAAATGATTTAAGAGTGCTTGAATATGTGTTTTATAGCAATTCATGTTGTTTGAAGACACGCGTGTTACCCACCAACTTATAGGTTGAGGAGAATCAGAAGAAATTGTTTGAAGTGTTATATCTAATAATTGTTTGAAATTACGAGTGTTTCTATGCTGCTATAGCAAGGGAAGAGTTAAATTATAATATACTAGCAGCCCGGCATCGCTTCGGTCAGGTTTTATGGGAGTTATTAAAATACATACCTACCTATATATTTGTGACTACCGTAGACTATCTGTGACTAACCTGCGACGACCCGTGACAACTTGCAAAACCTGTGACAACCTGTAATTACCCGTGACAACTTGCCACTATTTGCGCATTTATAATATTAAGATCCACTGAGCCACTGAGACCCAGGACCGCTCTAGCCACTGGGCCACTGCATCTCCACTTGGGATTGCTCTAGCCACTGGGTCACTGCGTCCCCACTTGATATATTTCTATCCACTAATCCACTGCAGCCCCGCTCTAGCCACTGAGACCCTACTTGAGATCTCTCTATCCACTGAGCCACTACGGCCCCACCTGGGATCGCTCTAGCCACTGGGGCCCTTCTTGAGATTTTTCTATCTATTGAACCACTGCGGCCCCACTTAATATCACTCTAGCCACTAAGTCAATGTCGCCCCATTTGAGATCTCTATATCCAGTAAGCCACTGCGGCCCCACTTGACATTGCTCTAACCACTGGGCCTCTGTGTTCCCACTTAACATATGCCTATGTCAATCTGGAAAAATGTAGATTACTAATAGTGAAAGAATAATAAGAATTGGATGTGTAGTTTCCGAGATTGCTCGAGATATATAAACAAATAAACAAACTCACATTACCTCTTTATTATATTAGTATAGATATCCAGTGATTAGTGTGTCTGTGTAGTGTGGTCAAATGGATTGAAGATGTGTGCCTAATCATGTACGCCGTATGAATAGCAATTGGTTTGGTGAAGGTAAGGGAAATTGCGGGGTATAACGAGTGTAAAATATGGACATTTTCGTGATAAAATGTTACCCCACAATGTCCTTCCATTTTATAGCCCTCTCCACTATAAATTTGTAACTTGTATTAATAATGCTGTCAATTTAGGTATTGTTCAGTTAGCGCTTCGTGCAATTAAATGTGTTTTCGTGATAAAATATTACAATTGTATGAGGAATATCACGAAAAAACTTTATATTCCAAACAACCTAACCAAACTATACTTAAATGCACAATATCACAAACACACCCAAATGTTATTGTGATAAATGTATGAGGTAATTCTTAAGGATAAGGGTTTTTCCAGGGGAAAAAATCACTGAAAGTGATATAATTATACTCTACTAATTACACACAACACAAAATTACTAGGAACATCAACATTTGACCAACAGAAACCCCAAGAATGATACAATTGTATGAGGAATATCACGAAAAAACTTTATATTCCAAACAACCTAACCAAACTATACTTAAATGCACAATATCACAAACACACCCAAATGTTATTGTGATAAATGTATGAGGTAATTCTTAAGGATAAGGGCTTTTCCAGGGGAAAAAATCACTGAAAGTGATATAATTATACTCTACTAATTACACACAACACAAAATTACTAGGAACATCAACATTTGACCAACAGAAACCCCAAGAATGATAGTGGGGAAGGTTACGAAGATCAGGGAAATAGTGGAGTAAAACAAGTGAAACATATGTAAATAATTAAATATTTACTCACAAAAATATGTTAAACTGCAAAAAGACTGTACAAGCATAGCACCGAGCCAGAGTCCCAGCACCAGCTGGGAGAGAAAATCCCCAAAACAGTGATTCAAGGCGCGCCAGCAATTTTTATTGGTGGTGACCCAAAGCATCACGCATCAGCGAGGCTTGGAGTTTCCCCACAAATGATTTTAATGTGTAGCCCATTTGCACTGAGAAATAATGTGTGTGTGTGTTTCGCAATTTAACAAATTTTCCTACTATTTGTAATATTATTGTAATACTGTATGTATCATGCAAATACGTTTCATTGCAAAATGATTCAACTGAACACTGCCTAAATAGACAATGTTACCAATACAATTTAGAGATATGATAGTGGGGAGGGTTATAAATTGGAGAGAAATTGAGGGGTGAAATTTCATCATGGAAATATATAAGTTTTTCTTAAGAATTACCAGGAAGGAATGTCCACGAAGGGCAGTAGCCCAATCATGGGTGATGGTTATGGTACTATATTTATATTAAATAAATTACTGATATTTGTAACATGCTGTCAACACTAAGGCCTAGTCCACAATAGCTGTCCGCAGTTGAATGGTCCGTGTACCTACTTCATCAGCGGACGCATGTCCCAACGTGCGTGTCTACAATAACGACGTCCAAAGCTAAGCTTTTCAACACTGGCACCAGAGTGCACCAAATTTGACGTCTTCCGAAGCTAAGCTCTCGGACACTGAAACTTAAGGCGGCCAACTTTATGAAAAATCAATACGGGACATTCTTGTGGATGTGGGTGGAGATGGGGGATAAGTGATGATGGTGTCTGTTGTGCTGAAATTAGGAAAGAAACATATGTTACTGAAGTATTCATTTATTTTTAAAATCGTATCTCTCACATGAGTGGCCTTTTTTTTATTTATTAATTACAGATTTTGGTTTAGGATTTCATACATGTTTTCACAACTGCCCATATTAAATTTTACAATGAGCATTGCACGTAGTGTTTCAACTTTAAGTGACGATTTTTCTGATATCCACATGGTATTCATGAACGAAAATACTCGTTCTGTACGTGCATTCGTCCCTGGCAAACGGAGAAGGTACTGGATGATGGCCTGGCAGTTTTTGTATGGTATTTGCCATTCATTAAGTTTTCTGAACATCTCTTAACCATTGTTGCTCCGCACTGCTCTTCACCTTCTCCCATCTCTTCAGAACACAGTGGTCCACGTTATTTGAGATGTAGCTTACTTCGTTGAATAAGCTATCTTCGACTCATGTCGTAGCTATCCTATGCTAGGTTAGGTTACGAAAAGTAAACAATGCTAGAACGTTCCAAACAAAAAATAACTTTTACGCATGCATAAAAGTCAGATGTTCCAGAAAATAACTTTTACACATGCACAGTAGTCAGGCATCAAAGTAGTTCCAAAAATAACTGTATAAACTGTGGAATGTGTTATTTGTG
The DNA here is from genome assembly GCA_029891345.1 of Dryococelus australis. Lineage (NCBI taxonomy): Eukaryota > Metazoa > Arthropoda > Insecta > Phasmatodea > Phasmatidae > Dryococelus > Dryococelus australis. Next base: position 153,358,596 of record CM056994.1, read on the forward strand.
TAACATATTACCAAAATTGTAACTTTTTTACAACCGTTATGTTAAATAATGCCCATCTCTAGTGCAAGTAGAGTAGAAATTTAACAATTATAGGAATGCGAGACGTATTAGACATTATGCGGGACTACTTCATTAATTATTCCAAATGCAGAATTATAACTACCATTGCAGGACTGTCCCACAGAATTTAGGATGGTTGGCCGCCTTACTGAAGCTAGAGTGCACCCTAATCAGTGCGTCAATAAATTGTATGCAATTAAACGAAAATATTGATCTTTCTAGCTTATTTTATTTTGTTTTCTAATTTAAGTTATGCAAATAAGTACGTTATGTTTTATTTTGCTTTGATTTAACTTCATTTGGATATTTTTTTTTTTTTGCTCAAGTCAGTAAATGTTTGTAATTTTACTTATTAAAGTTTCATTTTTGCGGTTACGTGATTGAAGGTTATACCTTTGAACAAATAGCGAGATTTAATCATTATTATTTATTTATTTTAATTTATTAACAGACTTAAGAGTGCCACCCAACAGTAGAGAACCAATAATAGGGTGGCACCATACAAACAAACATACAGAAAAGACAAAACACAGGACATTGGACAAACAAAACAAGGACATTGACTAAGACATAACAAATACAGAAACAGACAAGACAGGATACATACAAAAACTACACATTAATACAAAAAAAAAATTAAAAGAATAGCAAATTAAACTTGGTAAATAAAGTGTCAAACAAGCTATATAATGTATTAGAATAATATTACATTAAAAACTTTTACTGCTATAAAATATGTACAGATCATTGAAAGTTTTTTTTCTCCCAAGAATGGTTCAAATTCCGAAAAATACTTATTAAAATTGACGCCGGCTAACAGCCAGCAGCGCTAGAGCCCATGACGGCGCTCACGTATCACGGACGTGCACAAGGAGGCTGATAATTTTGAACTTTCCTATAAATGTTAATTTCAGGGTAAAATGTGTGATATTGTCTTTACAATGTTTAATATGTCTTAAAATGTTTTTTAAAGTGTTTGTACTAATTTTAATTGTTTGATTATGAATATTCCAAGTGCCCACGGCTGTGAGATAAAGAATACTTAATATTCTGGCATAAACGCCATCACAAAGAGACAAAATAATACTAAAATTCATAAGAAGGTTATAGAAATGTAATACAAAATCTAATTTAATATGTGCAATTTTAATTTCAATATATAATATTTCACTTAGCGTGCATAGCACTTCCGCTTATGTGAACCCCGTAGGCGGCCGTGATAGGTCCGTGTGATGCTTGTATCTTGACATTCTGTTGAGGAGAGCTGACGAGGTAAGACACTGTCACGTGCACACTACAACTTTTCTTCACTGATTTAGGTTTCCATAGTCAATGTAGTTTACCAGTTAATCTTTGCTTGCGTACATTTTCCCCAGCATTATGCTTCCGCTTTACTAATTCTTACGCCACTTGTGGCATTTTTAACTTAATTGCGGAGGAGGAGAAAGATGTCGGAGAGATCACACAACCCGCACATTTGAATCAAACGCCATCTGCCTATGTTTATGGCATTTCAGTGTAACTTCTGCATAATTGCTACACGCAATGTTAAGAGCTATATTTTTATTTAAGTATTTGAGGGTAATTTTCGTGTTTGAATATTTTACGGCAACAGCACGTATCACCACGTGGCGAACTGAAGCCAAGTCTTTGCATGCGCCATCATTGGGTTTTAAGAGCTTATTTATATAATATTGTAAGTGCAATCATTTATATCATAGTTCTACGTATTTTTCATTCAGGGTTCAATGTATTTTTCATGTAAATTGATGCTTTTTGTACTTGACCACGCGGTCACAGTAATGTTTGATTTCACCGCCATCAGGCATGTTAAAAGCCTCTAACGACTCTAATTGTAAAGAGAACCACTTGCTCAACACAAATAATATTTTATCTGAATTCAGTTTGCTGTTTCCACGCAGAAATAATGCAATTTAACCTGCACCAGGTGATCCGCTACGAACTTCATCCAGTGGAATCCACGCCACCTAAGCTTGTTTTCACACATGTGTGTGTTTATTGTGAATATTCATCTCGTGTCCCATCTTATTTCATGTATCATTCAAGTGTCTATGCAATTGTGTAATTAGTGTACGGTACTATTATTCCAGTTATAGCCCGCTCTGTGTATAGGCCATCACCACATTACCCACGTGCTGGAGGGCGAGCCCCGACGAGTTTGCATTAGTGATGCAGAGTAATCACACATGTTAATGTGTATTAAGGGTATTCAGTTGTAATTCACCGTATCCTGTCTTCAGGGAAAAACCGTCAGTCCACCCTAGCAGTTGTCGGCCCTCTTCCCTTGTGAAAACTGTGCCTTCACGCACCTCGGTGAGACAATCCATTTAGGTGTGCGCTAGGTTAATTACGGGCTGGGGAGCACCCAAGTGGAATTGGCTAGTTATGACCGAGATAACCATTTCATTGGCACGTTGATGTGTATAAACAATATCAATAAAACAAGTCTACAGTGAACTTAATTTTTTATTCAATAGTGACAGTGTCCTAGCCACATATGTTTTATCTATTATTTATTGCAGTGATTTTTATTAAAACTTTAGTATTGCCAACGTGTTTGTAAAAATGCACGGGTGAAACGGACACACAGAACTCACAACATCCCTGAGAACCCTAAGTCTCAATAGTAAGGTGATTGGGAAGCACTGCTGGCGCCCAAATTACCAGTAAGTATTTGTGTCATCGTTCATCTAGTGTCTCACCCAACGGCATCAAAATTAGTAACACATCTATTAATGAGATTGTTTTAAATATTTAATGTGGAGAAAAAGTGTGATGATCTATGGGTATAAGTAGGAATTTTTAAACCTACTTTCCTAAAAACTACTGTACAAGAAATATATCCTAAAAAGGAGTTAATTAATAATAGGGCATCGTAGATATCTCTACGTAATTTTAAAGGAAGTGTTTTGAATCTAGATAGCTCGTTAATATAATTGAATTCTACTTGTGAAGGAAATCTAAAAGTAATTAGTGTAAATATCTTTTTTTGAATATTTTCAAGTCTATTGGCATCTGTCAATGTGATGTAATTCCATATTACTGAGGAGTATTCTAGTTTGGAACGTACTAATGAATAATATTGACATAATAGTGAATCAGGGGATGAGGAAAAATAAGTAATAAATTTAATTAACGTTACTGTATGACTAACATTATTAATTAAACTATCAGTATCCACATGAAAAAATAATTTAGAAACTAAAATTACTCAGAGATCACGCACATGATCTACCGTATTTATTAAAACATAGTATTTGTGTGTAAATAAGTTTGTTTTACAGGAAAAAGAAATACAAAAGGTCTTATTAACGTTAAGTTGCATTGCATTAGCCTTACACCAATTATTGATGGATAAAATATCTTGTTGCTACATTACACAATGGCCATTGTCTTTAATGATTCTGTAAATCTTTAGATCATCGGCACAGAGAAGAACACTAGAGTGACTTATCACATAGACAATATCGTTCATAAAAAGATTAAAGAGCAATGGTGCTAAGGTGCTTCTGTGTGGAACACCCGATGATATAAGATGTGATGACGATAATGAATTTTCAATTTAGACTATAAATGTCCGACTGGAACAATAGTTAGAAAAACTCTTGATGTAAGCAAGGTTAAGAACAATCAGTTCTAATTTTTGCAAAATAATTTCATGTTGACAGGTGTCAAATGCTTTTTGAAGGTCAAAAAAAATAGCGTCAACTTGGTTACAAGAAGTAACTTCTGAATAAAAGTTATTAACAAAGGTAAATAAATTGGCAGAAGTAGTTTTCCCTAGTTGAAATCCATTTTGAGAATCAGAAATTAATTTTTTTTTGCAAAGAAAGGTAAATGTCTAAAAATCACTATTTCAAGAACTTTTGATAGGGGCAGGATGATGAGGAAGAAGTGAACTATAGGCCATCAGTGATGATGAAAGAAATGGGGTGGAGCTCATTGAAGGACAGGAGGAAAGTTGAACAGCTAGTCAGGATGTACAGGATGATGAATGAAGAGGGAGGATGGGGAGGGCTACACTGCAAGCTAAGTAAGGGGGTGTTTAGAGGAAGAGGAAACAACAGTGAGAAGCTTCAGAGGGCGTGGAGGAGAATGGAGCGGGGTAGGCAGTCCATGGCTTGTGAGGTCTGTGAAGGAGTGGAATGTGTTGAGGGGGGAATTAGTATCTGTGAGAGGGGTTGGTAAGTTCAGGAAGGGAGTGGAAAAGGAATTGGTTGGGTAAACGAGAGGTGAGAGAGCTCGCCACCGGGCGGTAGCCTAATTGCGAGTGTATGTATGTATGTATGTATGTATAACATACAACATCTAAATTGTCTAAAATAATAAAGATATTGGTCTGTAATTGTTTACATCATATTTATTGCCCTTTTTAAATAAGGGAATTACAACTGCTCGTTTCCAGAGGGTTGGGTATATACCACTTGTTAAACCGAGGTTCAAAATGTGAGTTAATATTGGCGTAAGAATATTGGCACAGCCTTTAATGATAAAGTTGGGAATTTCACCACAGCCTGCCTTACTACTTTTAAGCTTTCTGATAGCACTCAAAATGGACCCTTGTGTAATATTAGGGATATTAATGTCCAGATTATTCGAATAGATAACAGCTTGAGAATTTTGATTAGAAAGTGACTGTACATACCCTTTGGCAAAATAGTTAGCGAAAATATTCACGAGGAATTCAGGATTTTGGGTCATAATGTTGTCAACAGTTGAAGTATAACGTTCTTTATAACCGTTTTTCATGATTTTAATGTATTTCCAGAAACTATTGGGGTTACTTTTGAGATAATTATTAATGTCTGTTTGTCAATTCTTTTTTTGCATTTTTTATTTTGTGTTTAACCTGTTTCCTAAGTTCAGAAAAATGGGAATAATGATAAACGGAGTTAGTTTTTTTTATATTACTTTTGACGGGTATAAAACGATTAGGTAATAATTGCAGATTACAAGTAAGAAATTCGCCCATTGAATTTACATCTTCCATTTGATAAATCGGAAGCCAATCATAATTTTTTATTGCTAAATATAATGATAAATAATCAACCTTTGCATAATTTCTAAAGATATTCTGATTGCTAATTTTCTGTTTTTCAATTTATACAGTACTCTTGACAACATAACGCACGATGAAATTTATCTTCCTCCACTAAAGGATCAAAAGATTTCACAACATTAGTATAGAAATGATCAAAACTAGGTCAACCAAGTCGTTTGGAAAAATTTAATTGGTCAAGAGAAAGAGAGCTAACAGATTGTAACAGAGATTGACCTTTTAATGTATTATAATAATAATGGACATTTTGAGTATGGAGTGTATTCCAGTCGATACCTCGAATATTAAAGTCGCCCAATATTAGTAATTTATGAGAATAATTCCCAAGTTGAGCTTCCAGGAAAGTTCAATAGCTATTAAATTCTTCTACAGAAATTTGTGGAGGAAGACAAATGTTTCCTATTAAAATTTTGTTAACATTGTTACACGTCATCTCGACCCAGATGGAATCCATTTTTCCATAGAGAATTTGATTTTTGCTCAAAGTAAATGAAGCAATGTTTATTTGCCGCTATAAGGACCCCACCTCCTCTGTTAAGGTTAGAAATTTTGGTATCACGATTCTAAACCTGGCTCCACAATAGTGTGATGAGTTGCATTGGGCTGCGATGAGCTATACTTGTTGTTCCACAATTATGCGATGCTCTACTAGCGATGGACGCCGTCTGATATGGTGCTATCTAGTTTAAGAGTGGAAATTACATTTTCCGATCTCACAATTGTAACAAAAGATGCCTAAAAAGTTGAAACTGAATGTTTTAAGTGGTAGAATGTAAACATATGATAGTATGAATGCAATATGTGATGAAAACTAGCGGGAATGAGACAACACTTATTCTTCTTCTCCATCGTAGGCTGCCACCGACAATCGCAACTCAAGAATTTCGGCAACGCACTTGATGCCGATGCACTGCGATGGAATATGCTTCCTCCTGATTAGCTACCGTTCATCGCAACGCATTGCACTATTGTGGAACCAGCTTTACGAAAAATGGTATAATGTTCCGGGAAATAATGTGCGATAATAGTTAGGTGATTAAACCAAGTTTCTGTTTAAAAAAATAATGTACAGGAACATTGGTACCATTAATGTTTTGTGAAAAAATAAGGAATTTTGTTCTCAACCCCCTCACATTTTGGTAATATACCTCAAACTCTCTGTACGGCATACAACAGATTGAATGCTCGCACCTCCGAATGCCTAATGATTATATAAGAATTTACTATCTCAGCTCCTCTGACCATAGCATTTGGTTGTTCCCTATTTGAAGCATTATCAGAGTTAAAAAGTTGATCACTCTGCAGCCTGCTGTAAAAGGGGTTTATGAGACATCCTGCAGGCCTAAAAAAAGGTGTTAATGATACGATCGAAGTCCGTCTCTGCCACAGCCACATGGAAAGAAGAGTAACAATTGTAACGTGTTTTCAGTTTTGCCACTTTTAGACCAGAAACTATAATTTCTTGATTGTTAAGATATTTTCTTCAACCTCCAGAGCAAAACGAGAAACAAATAACACTTCCATTCGCGGTCTTGCGGTTTTCGGGACTGTCTTGATGGTCTTTTACAGTTTCCGCAAGATAAAATGTAAACAAAGACAATTTGGAACCAGTCCGCTCACGAAAGTTGAAGTTGGCGAATGATCTTGAGACATAGGACCTTGGGACAGTGAGCTATGACATCAGAGGGTCACGTGGATCAATCAGCAGTTAAGCTGGCTCCACAATAGTGCAATGCGTTGGGCTGCGATGAGCTATACTTGCTGTTTCACAATCTGTCTGCAGGCGACGGACACCGTCTGAGATGGTGCTACTATCTAGTTTAAGGGTGGAAATTACATTTTCAGACCTCACGAAAGTAATAAAAGATAAGCATAAAAAATTGAAACTGTATGTTTTAAGTGGTAGAAGATAAAAACCGGGTATTATAAATGCAATGTGTGACGAAAACTAGCGGGAACATGATATAAGACTCAGGATAAATATTTTGATGTTAATAAAATAATTTTATTTAATTGTTGATATCTATAAGAAGCCTTGTCTTCAATTTATACACCCATGCAGCAATAATAAAAATACATATACGAAATCGTCGGCGTAAACGCGACCGCATTGTAAAAAAAATAAATCATTTTCCTTGTAAATATAATTTTTCTTCTTCTTCTCTGTCGCAGGCTGACGCCGCCAATCGCAACTCAAGAATTTCGCGCAACGCACTCGACTCGACGCTGACGCACTGCAATAGAATCTGCTTCATCCTGATTGGCTACCGCTCATCGCAACGCATCGCGCTATTATTGTGGAATATGGAACCAACTTCAAACGTCCGCGGACCTATTATGGCCTAGTCCACAATAACTGATACTGATGATTGGTGGACGTGACCCTCTAACGTCATGGGTCGCTCTCCCTATGTCCCAAGATCATTCGCCAACTACAACTTTCGTCCGCGGACGTTTTCCAAATTTTCTTACAATTCATAGCGCGCAAATGGTAAAAGTAAACTGCGGGTTCTTTAGTTATAATTATTAAAACTCGCTATTTCTTCACTGCAATAACATTCAATCTCGTAACTGCGAAAACGAAACTTTAATAGGTAAAATTACAAAAATTTACAGACTAGAACAAAAAACTTATACCAAATGAAGTTAATTTAAAAAAAAAATCAAAACATAATCATTCGTACAACTTAAATAAGACAATAAAATAAGCAATATCAATATTTACGTATAATCGCACATTTGTTGACGCGCCGATTAGGGTGCATTATTAGTTACGTGTTCGAGATCTCAACTTCGGAAAGTGTCGAATTTGGCGCCTCTGATGCAGTGTTGGAAGGCTTAGCTTCGTATTTCATTGTAGACCAATTAACTGTGGACTAGGCTTAAGGCACGTTTCTGACCTACTGCTAAGAAAGCAGAAATTTACTTACATTCCACTAAACTTTTAAGCATATATTTAACTTCTAAATCTGAAACATCGTTAATTATAACAGACAAATCACAAAATCCCTTATAACGACTCATGTTCCAACTTCGTACGTTTCTTCGCGTGCACAACACCTATGCCATAGATACACATGAAGAGTCTATGCACAATTCAATGTTCATTAGGGATAGGAATAATCGGTTTTAAAAATCGATTACTCATATATTATATAATAATTGTAACAAATCAATCTTTATTTCGTAAATCGAATTTTAATCGATTATAAAAGTAATCCCTGCAAAGTTTATTTTTTTTTTTATATTTTTAAAATGAAAACAGTTATATTTTTCTCCTACCCCTTACGAAAACTGCGCAATCCTACAGTGAACATGTAATTTTTTGCTTTTTTCAAGATTTTCTTCCTTTAAAAATATGTGTAATATTTCAAAAGTGAAACCATACAGTAGTATATACTTGGTCTATGTTACTTTTGCCCAAAAGTCGTATTCCTACAATGCTTATTTTCTGATAAAACCATAAACACATAAAGGAAAATTTTTGCAGAAAATATGTTAGTACTATATCCTCTTAAGCACAAAATAATTCCAGTGTCCATCAGACTAAGCACTGTAGTAAAGGTTACCTCCCTTATTCATCGAACAGATTATTAAAAATTGAAAATGGAGTGTTTTGGTAAAATTTGTATAATTAAGTGTTGTAAGTATGTTTAAATATATAACATTAAAACACTATAGGTTTATATTCTCAAGATTGAGGTTTTAACTTTCGAAGGGGGCTGTAGCCCACTTGTCCCCCTGGAAACATCATTACCTCCTGCTACCAATCAACAGCAAACCACAGGCAATGCAGAGAGTACGAGAGTGCTATACACTTGAGGCATAACCCCACATAGACGAGGTAATAGAGCTGGTGACAACCACACAGAGAGAATGCAAGCACCATCTGCTTGCATTCTCTCTGTGCGGTATTACTACATGTGCACAGTTGCAGCTTGGCAGGGCACCCAGTGGCAGCACAGAGAGTGCACAACCTGACAAAGACCTTGCATTGGCCTGGGGCCCCCCGAGATGTTCGACAGTTTGTAAGGCAGTGCATTATGTGCAATCTGTACAAAAGTTGCAGAGTAGATGGGATAAGCCAGCAACCACCATGGGTTCCCAGAGAACCTTCTGAGACAGTTTCCTTGAACCTGATGGGCCCGTACCCCCGCACACAAAATGGCAAGAAATTCAACTTTAAATGGTGAGCGATATGTTCTCCCGATGGACGGAGGGATATTCGATTTCCAGCTCACGTGCTTGCACCATAGCACAGGCACTGGAAACTGAGTTTTTCCCACAATGGGGATATCCGAAAAACATCTTTGCATACAATGGTTCACAGTTCACAGGTTGGGTGTGGAGGGATCTGTGCACTCGCTGGCATACATTGTACCACACCACCACCAATTACTATTCATGAGCAAACCCGACAGAGATTAGCAACCAAGACCTCAAAATCCAGTTGTGCCTCCGAGTCTGTGACAACCATGCACTTTCCCGCAGCCCTATTCACAATCAAGAAGAGGGTGAATCAAGCCTAAGGAAAATTCCAGCAACAATCCTCCAGGGAAGGGTGCTGCCTGCCCCAGGAGAGTTTGCAAATCGCCAGTAAGGAGAGGAGTTGCTGCAAGAGACAGGGGCAGAGAGGAGGCAATATAGGGAAGCAGAGATAGAGGCAGTAAGAACAATGAAATAATGCTATAAAGCCTCATGTGTCCCCACAACAACCAGAGCCCCATGAAGACTCACAGCAGTACAACCTGTGTACTCCCAAGAACACAGGCTCTCCAAAAGCGCAATACAATTTTATGCTGGATTTGCACTGTAGTAAAGCAGCCCACACAGAGTGCTCAAGACGTTAGGCTATATGACTTATCTAATCAAGCGCAGCAGCAGGAGGAGGGTGGCCAACCACCAGGACGACCTCAGCCTAGCAATAGAGGTCTCCAGTGTCAAGGCGCCAAAAGGGCCCAACACGACACAGGGCGATGGCAAGCATACCCAAGAGCCAGAGGCAGATACATCTGCACATAGTAATGAAGGTTGACAGCACAACAGGTGAGGGCATTAGCATTCGACATTTTTTTTCAGACATGGCACCAGGCTTTGAAATGCTCAACAGGGCAGTGAAGGAGACAGCCCAGTCAGAGGCAAAAGTACAAGCATCACACCCAAAAGGGAGACAATGAAGGCACTGATGACCATCGTTTAGAGGCTGACTGCAGCACAGAGTCCGGGGAGGCCAAACAGTTGCGAGGCAGGGAAATCGCCGAAGTCAGAGTGGCAGAGGCAACCGTGGAGCTGTTCTCTCCACAGGAAGCACAATGGACACCCCAGCCGCGACAACCCCAGCAATGCAACCAGCAGCAGTATGGACAAATAGGGATGATGGTCGCAGCGATCGGGGGAGTGTAACTGGCCTACACTTCTCCTCATCAGGGCTTCCACCTCCTCCCATCTCGTCAATTTCCGAAGGGCCAGAAAACCAGATGGCTTTGGGAGAAGCAGCATGAATGGCATTGGAGAAGCAGCTTAAAAGGCATTGGTAGTTGCATTAAGCAATGCATTGGGAGAAGCAAGAGCATGAGCAGCAGTAACCACGACAGCAGCAGGGAAGGTAGCAGCAACAGCAGTGACGACAAGTCATTTGCGGAGAGTATCGACCCCTCCCAGCCGATCTACTAGACTTCGCCAACTGGTCAGCACGGCATGCGTGGGCTGCGGTGGACTCACCCCTCACATACACATGCATGTCGGAACTCGACAGCATCGACATCAGGGACAGCAGAGGGGTAGGGAGAAGACCATCTTAGACAGAAAGGAGTTGCATGGGTCTAATCGTCTATGGTCTCGTCAACTCCTCAAGGCATCAGTGGTGTGGAGGATCTGTGGGAGGCTGCGAGGTCCAAATGTTCACGGGTGGAGGGATGTTTCATGTGAACTGAGTGTTCCTGTATATTTCTGTGACCATTTGTACAACAACAGCAATTTTGTCGCTTTAATGCACAACAGGGGCAAATCGAACAGCTCAGAGTACATTGGTGCGGGCCGCCGAGAATAGTGAGTAGCTTTCCCGATGTCCCAAGCCACGTATCTCCAGACCGGCTGTTTAACCTATTTCTGGCAAGGTATAACTCTTGTGAGAGATAAGTTAGCGTCCCTGTGAAGAGACGACCATTAGGTGACAGTACCTTTGGAGGGAGCATGATAGCTGTCCGTACAGCAGTCAGCATGTTCCTCCAGTTTGGCGTGTGTCGGCGGGCTCGTAGGCCAAACTATGTGTGTAGCGACCCTACCATGTGCATACAGGCAATAGTAGTCCTGTTCCCTATATTGTATTAAGACACCAACCACGTTGGTACAAGTGTTATGTGAAACCCAGTGAAAGAAAGTGTAGAATGAAGCTATACTTAGCACACTCCAGCATGCAGGCCGCAACACATCATAACTACATAGTATCCCTCATTGAGGGAGAACTTGACGTGCACTTCGTTTCTGACCCATAAACCGTTCACCACGCCTTGAAGAACCCACCAAGTCATCTCATCGCCACACGAGAGCAAGTGAGTATAGCCAGTGTTCCGTGTGCACGCATGATTATTCATCGAATAGGCATGTTGTAGAATATGTACATAGGGTTTTTTCTATGTTTCTTTCGTGGCCCTATTGTGTTAGTTTTATTTTATTGTTCTTTCCAGTGTTTACAAAGTGTTGGGAATATATTCAAGTACTACATGTCTGACAAGTGTTTACTATTGATGAATGAGTGCGTTGTTGTCTGTTGATAACTAGATTATGGTACTCCAGTGGTGTAGCACAGGAAGATGGGATGACAAGTACACTCTGTGCACATACATAATAGACTATAGGAGGCTAATGAACACATTACATGCTGTTTTGCTGTCACTCCTGGACCCTCGTTAATGTGTATGGACCCATGTTTCGTCTGTATACACTACAGGATATTTATGTCCATTTGCATTTTGCCGCAGTGCACATAGATAGGTTGCACACCATGCGACAATATCACTTCGCTCCGTTAACATGTATCTAACATGTTTAAATTTATTCAATTCAAATTCCATGGCTTCCTGGAAAACTGTATATTTTCGTTCACAGAATTAAGGAGTTTAGGCAGATTGGAAATTCCATGGCTCACCTCATAATATTCCAAGAACATTCGGCGCACGGCACTTTTATCGAATTCGTCAAGTTCTGTCTTCTTTTGCAGTGAACGATGTTTACCTGTGGAAATTGAAGTTCCGTCATTGCTGGCTATTTCACACTGTCTGGCAATGTTATGCACTGTCTTTTCACTTACACCTACTGCCTTGACCACCCTTTTTACTGCTTTGTCTAATGGGATAATGAGACCTTGTTTCTTTTCTTCTTTACAAAACTGCAAAACACTGTAAACAATCTATCTAATTTGTGACTGCTTCACTTCCCATGATTTCTTTCGAAACGTCTCCAATCTGTTTGTAGGCCCCAATTACTTGTTAACTCGCATTACTTTCTGTTACAAGATAATAACATTTTTACTTTACACATGAAATAACAGCAGCGATCAGTGCTCACAACGGTCTTTTCAGACATACACAACACTCTGGTACAACGAGCACGGCGCACAGATACTTGTGTGCAGTAGGACAGATTGTACACTGCTGCCTGCAAGATGTGATTGCATCATACCAACACTGTAGTTCTCCCGACTGACACTGGTCATTGCTTATCAGACAGATAGTAATCTCTCTGCCCACTTAAAAGTAAATATTATTGTTTATTTTTATGTGACCACGTGGTCTGGAATACGCCGCACCAAGTACATCAGTGTGACGTCTGTGGAACACATGGAATATTTTGTCAATTGATATGTCACTCGTGCGATTCAGCTTTTATGTTATTTATTATTGTTTCAGTGTTTGTAGCGTTTTCTGTTTGCCATGCAATTTATATGTACTAAGTATGTCGACATGTACAGCTGGTGCTGGAGTAGACATGGTTGAATCATGTAGTTTTCAATAGTTAAAGTCAATCTCCAGGGCCTAACTTCTTTTCTTAGCCCGGGGAGTGCGTCGTCTCACAGCTCGGTCCATTTGTAAATGGCTGGGACTTAAATACCTTTAATTTTCATGTAGGCACTTTGCCGCCTTTTCTGCTGTAGCGTGCACCCTGCTGAAGTGGGGAAAAGTTTGTATGTGCTTTTTCGGAAGGTGATTTGGAATAAATAAGTATGTTCTCCGACTCGACTGCTTATAATTATTTCAATGCCCATTTCTTGGCTGCTAAATATGTTACTCGTATTTTACTTTAAGAAATAAGGCAGTCTATAACAGCCCCGGGAGTGAGCATGATGTATGGGGGTAGCTCCGATAACCCTTACAAGCCCAGGGATTTCGTTATCTCAAGGATGTACTTCCTGAAATTTCTACAATTTACGACGTCGCATATTGAGGGGGGCACATAAGGCCCTCGGCCACAGACCTCATCTTTATTTGTTCTCTCCACTGAGAATGCTGGCGCCCATCCGAAACAACAACAGTAGTAGTTTCTTACTCTGTCCGCATAACCTATTCTCCTCGATCGTCCAGCCTCAATACCATATGTAAAATGGCTTTCCCAACTTATATGGCTATTCCGAAAAGACCCACAAGTGTGGATCTTCTTTCTGCTAAAAATCCTGAAACGTTCCCGCACCTTATGGCACATGTTTTGCTGTAACCTACTTGTGTTGCCGCTGGCACACAAGTGCCCTGCAACTTCATCAAGTGTTCCTAGTACTATTCATCCTTGTTACCAAGCTACCCTGTATTTACCAAGAAAATTCCTTTTTCGAAATTACCTTTGTGTGCCATATGTGTTCACATGTGCTTACAAAATTCTCCCTCCTTTGAATGTAAGGTCCCCCAGTATCGCTACTGGTGATGTTCCTTGAAACTCCCATGCCAGATCTATGAGGGATGGATGATAAAGGACATTCAACAATGACAAGAAGGGAAATTGATGCCAAATCGCCATTGAAGCTAGAGTGCATGGAGTCGTCCATCTTGAGATTCGTCTTCTTCGCGACCACCATCTTGGACAAGTGATCGTCTTAGGGAAAGAGTTCCACCTGCCACCACCCCTCCCTCAGAAATGCATCGTGCCTGCAGGAACCACCCCTACCATGCGTGCATGTGGGTGTTGCCGCGAGCTGAGAGCCACGTGGCCTGACAAAGCAGACGTCATGGACCTCATGTGTCAACAGTGCTACGTTACCAACCATGTATGCCTAGACTTTCACTCAACTAATATCAAACTATCGACATTGTGCCGCAAGTGTTTAAGATCTGCACAAAAATCCAATCCATTCTTTATTGTCGATTTTCGCGAAAACTCATGCATATGTAAGGATGCTATGTCAGTACAGAGGCTGTGGGCCACAGTGAGCGTGATGAACAACGAACTGCAAACAGAGGCACTATTACACCTGCACTGTCGGACCAGAGGATTTATGCACCAACCTCTTCCGGCCACGACGAACAACAGGATTTGTTAACCCAGTATTTGTGACCAGCCTGTGTATTTGTGATGCCGCACAACTGAGTCCGCCATTGTCCATGTGAAGATTTCAGTGAAATCTCAGTTAATGCTCCCTGTGCGACGGGGTAGGAACCACTACCCTCGCTTGCATGAGATGCTGGAGGCTCTATCACGAGCAGTGTGTCATGCTACAGGAGATGGCTATGTGACGGTATGAGTTCTATATAAACGGCTTATGGTGTTAACCGGTAATAGATGAGAATCTGCAACAATCTGAGCAAAACACCTTCATGTTACCTGCTCGTCAACTGCCGAGGGCGGAGGTAACTAGACTGGAAAGAATGTTGGCACACTAACAACATCGTGCTACTGTTGATGATGCCATGCCTACCAACTAGCACAGCATGCACTGGAGTGTCACGACTTGCCACACCCCCTGCTTGTTCCACGCCATTGCTCCGAACCATGCCAGCCTGGTACTCTGAACCATTGACAACACCAGAGTTTTTGTACGACTGAAGACAAGCGAGGAGAACCAGTTCGCCAGCCACCCTAGCAAGATTTCAATCCCTCCCGTGATATATAAGTTGTTTAAACGAAGACCCCACAGCTTTCTCCGTGGTTGTGAGAAAAGTCTAATGAGGTATGGAGTTGACCCTGAGGATTTGCCATATCCCATCAACGAGTGCTTTGGAGGAGATGCTCATTTGTGGTGGAGAGGCATAAACCATTATGGGATCACGTGAACCATTTCAGCCAGTCATTTTTGAGCCGGTTCACTAACATGTTTGCCTCCTTGAATGCATGAAGCCGAATGGTAATAGAAGAACAGAGGGAAGCAATTTTGTACAACTTTGTGACGCAAAGGATAAGCACCATCCGAACGTATCATTCAGAGCTGAGTATGCAGAAATTACTGGAAGTGGTGGCGAGCACAGCATGCCCAGAATACAGAGTGGTGTGCTTGCACCTGTCATTCACACTACTGAGCATGAGTTTCTTCAGACTGTCATGCTATTGGGAACTAGCATCAATGCTGAGCCATGATGCGACTGCAAACGCGATCAACCACACTTGTAAATTGAACATTCGAGATCACGAAATAACTGGGAAGAAAATGGAAGAGTGACCAGTGGTCAGAATGTGTCAACAAGATCGGGGCAATAAGTGGCTGCCATATAATTTACAGTGCATAGTAATGGGACACATCAGCAATGCCCACCAATGGAGCCATAGCATCTTGCATGACCATGCCACTGGTGTGATGGGTCGAACTTTGATAACTGCTGCCAGCAATGGGCTGGATCACAGCCCACTACCGGATGAGGAATTCCACCGCCGGTAGGGCGACCAGACTTCATTCAACCCTGGGCCAAAACATTTTCCACTGACCCGACACCACAACAAGTTCTACCTGCAATGATAAACAGTGACGTAACTAGCTTCATGCATATTTCAGTTACTACTAATGACTATCCTTGCCGCAACACTGATAGACACGGCAGCATCTCACAACTTCGTGAGGGGCAGCTTCGTCGACAGTGACAGAATTAATGCCATCAATAAAACAGTTCAACTGGAAACACGCCATCATACGGGCAAAATTAAAGGAGAAGCAAGTATTATTGTGTACATCCGCGATGTGGAAACAATAATGGTAGCCTTTGTAGCCGACGAAATAAGAGAAGAAGCTATTCTCGGAATACCCTGGTTGACAGAACAGAATATCGAGGTCGAACATGCAGCACAAAGAACCGACTTCGGGAGAAAAGAAAGGAGGACGGTGTAGAACTTGGACCCCGACCAGCTGGGAAAGCACCGGCCGTTGCACTGGACGAACTGGACCACAGGGTGCCCCCGGAGTTCCGCGAGGTGATGCAGCGTCCCCTCGACGAATGCTAGGTTGTCTTCACCATGGTGGACCTGTTGTGCCGCACCACAGTGGCTGAACACAACATTCCGCTCCTCGACAAGACCCCGATTTACGATTGCCTGAGGCAGTACTACCCACACCAACGCTAGATTATGCATGAACAGTTTAAAGAAATGCTGGAGGAAGGAGTGATCGAGCCGCCAGAGAGCTCGTTTAATAAGGTGATCACTCTCGCCCCAAAAAGTATGGTACATGGAGGTTCTGCAAGGACTTCCGGCGATGGAATCAGGCCATGAAGAGTGCACCACCTCCATACATAAATATAAAGTACGCCCTGAACCACCTTGGGCCGGGTACAAGTACTCACCGCCTTTGATTTGAGAAGTGGAAATTGGCAGGTGCTGGTTCACCCAAGAGATCGTCACAAGACTGCATTTACAGCACCCGACGGCAGGCACTTTCAGTTTTGTGCCATGCCGTTCGGCCTGAATTGTGCACAGGCAACCTTTCAAGCAATGATGACCCGGGTACTTGACGGATACATCGGGGAACTCGCCCCTGGCATACCTCAATGACATCATCATGTGATCTGGATCATGGGAGGACCACGTGCACATCTTTCGCTGGTATTGGAACAACTGGCCATCAACGGACTGACCTGCACCAACCGGAAGAGTCACATCGGGAATGCGAGTCTCCAGTTCCTTGGCTATATCATGGACGCTAATGGCAGCTGCCCCAATACTGAACAGCTGTAGTTAATCGAAGAATATCTGGCGCCGAACCTTCGGAAACAGCTCTGTAAATGTTTTGGTTTGAGTAACTGGCTATGAGAAGACATTAAAGAGTTAGCCCTAGTAACAGCGCCCCTCATGGACCTCATGATGCCGACCATCCGTTATAAGTGGTCAAAGGAGAGCAGGCCTGCTTCGAGTAAATCATAAGTCAGTTCCAGGAATGTTCCGGCCTTGCTAGGTACGACCCACTTCGCCATTTGTACATCCAGATAGATGCCAGCAAGAAGGGACTGGGTTTCGTGGTGTCCCAACTGTCAGATGAAGGTGAACGGTGTATCGTGGGCTTTGACAGTTCCAAGTTCGGCCCAGTAGAGCAGCAGTACAACATGAACGAACGGTAGTGTCTCGCAGTGGTGTGGAGCCTCAAAAAGTACCGTCCACTTCTGAAGTACTACTGTTTCACCCTGCGGACTAACAATTGCTGCCCACTGATGGTTGCACAACACCAAAGAAAGCTGGAGAAAATTGACATGTTGCGCACTGCTTATACAGTCATATGATTTCGAAGTTCAGCTCGTTGCCGACTTCGAGAATCATCTTTCTGACTACCTCTCACATGTGCCGGGAAGTGAGACAACGCACGATGAGGATCATTGGGATGCGTCCTGCCCCCTGTTTTGCAGGTAAACATGCTGGCTGACACGTTGATAGAGTTCATTAACATGTCAGTGCTGCCAACTGCACAAACACTGGATAGACTTAGAGAGGAAGTCGCCAGCGAACAGAGGAACTGCCCCACTGCAAGTAAGTAGAAAGACGAGTGCGGACAGAAGAGTGTGGGACGATGGTTGGTAAAAAATGACTCTGTAGAATGCATGAGCATGGAAAACAACATACGGAGGACTTAAGTGGCCACTGCTTCTCGCGATACAGTATTACATTAGGCGTACGCAAATCACATTTCCGGACACCCGGGTGTGGCCCAGACAAGGAGGATTGTCATGAAATATTTTTCCTGGCCAGGGATGTCTGTGAGCGTAAGAACTTTCCTGTGACAGTACATCACATGTAACCACATTAAGAGCCGATGTGAGGACGGTATCAGTAATAACGGTAAATCTACGCCCGTACAAATAGGCTCTGAACTGAAGCGCACAATTCTTTTTCTGTTGTACTGTAATTTTTTCTGCTGAGTTTAATTGTCTACTGGCTTAGGCGATCGGTTTCTCGTGTCCGTTCCTCATCTGAGACAGGACAGCGCCTACGGCATAATTACTTGCATATGTACTCACAATAAATGGTTGTGAAAATATGGATATACAAGAATCGGATATGAAATTAATTTCTCTTAACATTTTGAAAGCTTCCTCTTGTTCTGCTCCTCAAATGAATGGTTCATCTTTCTTAGTTAATTTCGTTAATGGTCTTGCAATGTCAACGAAATTCGGTACAAATTTCCTACCACTGAGCGAACTTCTGTCACATTTTTATGTCTGGGGAGTTGTTTAATTGCTTATAGATTTTTCTGATTTTTTTCTATGCCTTTTGAACTTACAACAGGCCCTAATTATTCTACACTATGTTGTACAAATTAACACTTACAAGGCTGGATTTCAAATTAGATTCCTCTAGTCTTTCCAAAACTTTACACATGCGCTCGGCATTTTCTATCACATTACTACTAAATATTATGTCATCAAGGTATACTAAACACTGATCACCTAACAAACCTGTTTGAACATAATTCTCCATTAACCTATCAAATGTAGCTAGGGCATTACACAGTCCAAATGGGAGTCTATTAAATTCATATTTCCCCAAGAATGTAGCAAAACTCGTTTTCTCCTTATCACTTTCTTCTAACTTAATTTGGAAGTAGCCACTCGCTCAATGTTGAAAAATATTTCGACCCGTGCAAGGAATCTAACATCTCCATGACATTCAGAATTGGATAAGGATACTGCTTCGTAACTTTGTTTAACTGACGGAAATCTATACAAAATCTCATCTTAAAAGAACCATCTTCATTTTTCTGTTTCACCATTACTACGGGAAACTACCAATGTGATTTTCTCTCTGAAATAATATTTTTATCAAGCATGTAATTTATTTGCTCTGCAAATTACTGGTTTTAATACATGTGGTTCCCTATATGGATTCTGCTTTATTGGTCTGGCCTATCCTGTATCTATCTTATGTTTCAATAAATTTGTACACCCAAAATTTGAACTATCTTCCACTTAAAATATATACGCAAACTTCACTAACACTGTGAACATTATATTAAAATCTCTCTTACTCAAATGTTTCAATTTATCTCTAACAATTTTTTCTACCTCTATAAACTCATCTTTTGGTAGTCCTGGTAACATTCTACTCTTCTGCTTAACTGATTTATTACTATTTGCCGTATGAGTTTCAAAACTCTGACTACCTTGAGTATGTACATAATTCGGCTCATTTAGTCTCATTTTACGTGAACAATCCAACATCGGTACCTATTTTTCATTTACGCTCATATTTTTAAAGTTAACTTCTCTGTTACTACTACTTTTCACATTACTCTGACATCTCAAATTATCTCGACATTTCAAAGTTTTTATCATGACATATCAAACTTTTATCACATATCAATTCATCACAACAATTACTACGATGATTATTACGACAATTTAAACTTTTACGACAGAACTCGGGGTTGTCATTTGGAATCGGAACTGCCTCTGCTCGGCATACACTATCTCGGAGGATTTTGGGGACACAGCGACAAAACATGTCCTGTTCCGTGACCTCGCTAACTAATTCACTCACTTTATGGCTAACACAACTCGAGGAGATTACTGCTTCGGAGTCTGGAAGCGAACACTTTATGTCTTTGTTTCTAGGGACATCTGCGAGGATTTTCTCCCATGGTTCTATTTGTGGCGACACTAAATCACTTTGTTCTGACCCAAGACTTATTACAACTTCTCTCGGATATTCGGGGTACGCCATTTATGCATAGTACTCCAGCAACGTCACTGAAAAGTGTGGCAAATCCAATTACCGTACCCTTTGGCACGACGAGCATCTCATTAGTAATGTTCACGATTTTTGTCACTGCTCTTACTGCTTTTACTAACGCTCTGTGAGGTTTCCTTGAACCTTCACTGTGAGGTTTCATTGAACCCTCAAATTGACCTACCCTGTTAGTAGTGCTCTCGAGATGACAGCCTACTTCACATGTTGCTCCTGCATCTTCCGCGCGACTAGGACACCATGTCCTCATGCCCCCTTTGACGTGATCGCGATGAGGAACGAAACACTGGGACGCATCCCTTTGACCCGAAACAAAGAGGATAACACACTGGTCACTCACCCTCATAAGTGCCTTCTTTTCAACTACACAGGTACCCTGATGGTCGTTCATCCCGTTCTACAGATTCGTCTCACTGAATCTATTACATGTTCCTATAGAGTTTCTAGCCATACTGCTCCTTCAATACACCTCGTTCTCTGGGAGGCTCTTACTGGTAAGAATTAAGGTGCATATTGGCCTTGCCACACAGATGCCCGGTACATTCGTCAATGTCGGTTCGAAAATAAGCAATTTGGAGTCAGTGTCCCAACCCGCCATGTGCAAAGCAACATCTATCACTGTCCCCGATTTTGGTGGCAGAATCTTGTGGTGTCATTTTCACTTCATTATATTGACTACCATTTACAGATCTGGATCCAAGTTCAGAGATGGCCAGGCTCTCAGCTTGTTTCTGCTGCTCTTTTTTCAATTATGCAAGTTATTGAATTATATGTATCTAAATCAAATGTATTTCTGAGATACAAAGTATTTTCCTTGAAGTCGATTCTGGCATCATAATAGCATAGAAAATCGGTTCCAAGTATTCCCTCGAAAGGAAGCTCTGACGTGCATACAAGGAGCCAATATGGGTAACATTGACCTTTTACCCACAACTCTACGTACTAAGTACCTGCGATATTGAGAGAGTCTCCAGTTATGCCTTTCGCTCCTAACTGAGATTCATCAATAATATTCCCGCTGATTCTATGTCGAACGAGAGATATATAGGACCCAGTGACAATTAAGAACGAGTGAGACTGGCCCTCGGCAAGCACTGATACTATGGTCTCTTTTCCCCCTACAACTGTAATTATCACCGCGTGGTGCCCGGGGCTGACACATGACTTCTCGCGTTTGGGTGATTACTACTTACATTCTCGCTGGTTTCTCTAATACCATGCCCTACGTTCCTAGGTACTTGGGCTCGTTGTTGGGTTCCCAAACTTCGGCATTCTTTGATCATGTGCCCAAAAAGTCCTCAATTAAAACATCTAATATTACAGTTATTACCTTGTTCTTGTCTGTAACTCATGATCTTGAGAGAAACACCTGCTCCCGATAGACTCTTTCTAGTATTACTGCTATCAATCGAACCACGGTAACATGAGTTATAAACTGTCCCAAAACCTCTGTTAATGGAAGTATTTTCGCCACTTCTCGCATTACCCCGTGCCACACTTGTTTACTGGGAGACTATGTTATACACTTTTCTCCTCCTCTGAGGATCATCAAATTTTGTTTTGCGTTCCTGATGCGCCTCTGTAACCTCTAATGCTATAACCATGCGTTCAGCTTCGTCCATGGTTTGTGGTATCTTATATCTCAACTGCTGACCTACATTACCTTGTAACCCATCACTAAAAGCTGCTAATAACCTCTTTTCAGCTTCATGATTCAAGATTTCCTGTTTCTCAGGTTCATCTAAATGCTGAACTGTTTTCTCACATAATTTACCACACCTATGTGCAAATGTCTGCACATCCTCATTATGTTTCTGCCTAACATTGTGCAGCATGTAACAATGAAATTGCAACGGCGGATTTTCCTTGAGTCTGTCGTTCAACTCATCTTTCAATATTTTTAATGTTATTACAATTCGGTAAAGAATGGCGGAGAGAGAGGGGGGAGAGGGGGGAGAGATGGGGAGGGAGAGGGGGAGAGAGAGGGGGAGAGATTTAAGACGTATGTACAGGACAACGTCTGTCGGGTCCGCTAGTGTGTATATATATATATATAATATATATTAATATAATATATATGTATGTAGTCTCAATGCCTGCATGTGATTGGTCAGCTGCAACCATGTGGTAACTCGGTGATTGTTTGGTCGGTATCTGCATATTAATGGTGCAATACGATTGGATCAAAGTTAATATAACATCAAAGGGTTTGCATATGTTCATATTATAAGCAGTAGGGTCGTAGGCTGTGAGGCTTAGAGTGACAATGGCTGTTGCAAAGATACATTGTCTCTACTAACTCTGTATATTTGCATACATTTTTGTGGAGTTTTTGTTTTAAGGTCATGGGGTCAAGGCCAAGTTATTCTGCATATGATATGGCGGTAGGAGTCTGTAATGTAATATACTTGCTCACTTCCATATATTTTTCTGAAGTTTTTTCAAGGTCATAAAGGTCATGGGGTCAATGTTGAGTTAGTCTGTATCTAATATAGTGGTGGTAATCTGTAATGTCATATGCTTGATGACTTTTATGTAATTTTTTTAAGTTTTTATTTTTAAGGTTATTTAAGGTCATTTGTCACTGTCGAAAGAGTCTGCATCTAAAATGATGGTAGTAGTCTGTAATGTATTATGCTTGCTGCCTTTTGTGTATTTTTTCAAGTTTTTTCAGTCATTCAAGGTAATGGTGTCAAGGTCGAGGTAGTCTGCATCTTATATGGCGGTGGTAGTCTTTAATGCATTATGCTCGCTGACTTTTATGCATTTTCTCAAGTTTTTGTTTTCAAGGTAATTCAACATCATGGTATCAAAGTCATTGTCATTAACTTAAAATATGATGGAAGGAGATGCCTGCCAAGATGGCGGCCTCCAGTAATGTATAAACAAATGACGAATGAAAAAACCAATATGGCGGCCACTAGAAGCATGTAAACAAATGGTAATGAAAAAATCAAGATGGCGGAATGAGTATAGGTGAGGTGAGTGGGTGCAAGGGAGTCAGTTGTCTACTGGATTCGAAAAGAGGTGGGTAGTTAGTGGCGTTGGGGAAGACCTCAGGAAATGCAATTTTTTAAATTACATTTTTTATAATTTTTTGGAGGGAAATTTTTAGGGAAGAAGGGAAATTTCGAAGTAAAAAGGGGTAAATGGCTGCTGGGGTTAAAGACTTTGTAATTAAGAAGTTTTTTTTAACTAATATTAAAAAGTTAACAGTTTTTTAGTTTTTTAAATCAATTTTAATAAAAATTTTAATAATTTATTTCAAATAGATTTTCATTTTTTTGTGAAGAATTCAATTTTCTTAATTTTTGCATTTTCAAGGCCAAAGGTCAGAGGTCAAAGGTAATAGGTACTGCTATCCTGATACCTGGGTCATTAATCCCTGTCTTCTGTCTGACCCCAGGTTACTGATCTCTTTCAGCTTTTCTGAAGGAAAAACAATGGTTATTTCAGAGGACCTTTTTAATAATTGTTGAAAATAATTTTATGACAATTTTTAATAATTTTTAATAATAAAGATTTTTAGGATTGTTTTTGAATCTGTTAGAATTCTTGGGAATTTGTGAGGAGGTTTTGAATTTTTTAATGTTTGTTAATGTGATTTGCGGTCAAGATCAAGGTCAAGGTTGAAGGTCACACAGGTCAGGGCTAAAAGGTCAATGACATTCAGGATGGCGGCCAGGTGATGTAATAAGGTAGCGGCTCCCCCGGCTCTGGCTCCGCTCCCGGATCCTGATGCCATCAACATACCAAACACTACTACTATCGAGTGTTCCGAATCACTATATGCGGCGCCATCTTTGGTAATTAGGAAATTCCAAGGTTGCCTAAGGTTCTTAACAGACTATAGATTACTAAATCGATTTTTAAAAAGAGTACAATACCCATTTCCCAGAACAGAATACACTGCAGAATCAATACACTGCAAATTCTAAATTCATAACCTCCATTGATATGTTCTCTGGGTTTTAAGTTTTTACGGTTAGAAAAGAGGATCGGGAAAAGCTAACCTTTACTATCTATGGCTTAGGTCAGACCTCAGAACCCAGAAAAAGTGCAAACCATACAATAAATGTCCCCCCCCCCACCCCTTGTTAATGTTAAACAAATAAGAATGTTCCTAGTAATGATGTCGTACTGATGTAGGTATATCCGAGAGTATGTTAGTAATAATAACACCCTACAAATGGAGTGAAAAAGAACAAAAGGCTGACTTAGAATTTAAGAAGACGATTCAACATGCACCCATTTTGCTGAAATTCGATTAATCGAAATATACTATATTAGCCTGCGACACGTCACAAACTACAATTGGAGCAGTAGTAATGCAAGTCGAACAGGACAATTAGCACAGGTCGATTAAAACATTTGCATCTAAGAAATTTTCACTGAACGAGATAGTATTTGTATGATAGGTGCTTCGACATAGAAACGGACCATTCGAGATAATGGTAATTAAAGAATATGGCAAAAAGTAATATTAGGATTCATAAAATGGTGATTGTGTTAGCAGAGTATGACTTCCAAGCGCAAATTGTAAAAGGAAAACCAAATGTTCTAGCTGATGCTATGAGTCGTTTACCTACTACAGGTAAAGCGAACATTAACGTTATCGAAATAAGTAACATTAAATGTAATGTAAAGAATGAACTGCTGGATTGTAGATCCAAATACAGAGCATTAGTGAAAAGCCTGTTTCAGAAACCCGATAAAGAGACAGAAATATAAACAACAATAGCAAAATTCACTGTCAATAATTGGCAGGAAACGAAGCAGTGCTCGAAACACAACATCCAGACCAGGGACAAGTCACAAATTAGCAAATTGATAGCGAACGGTGAATATATCCCAGTCCAAGCTATAGCAAAAATTATTTCAGAACTTTTTTAAGTCACTGTAGAAATAGCGATGGAAAATCACCTCACAAAAATCAAAGTAATTTGCATTGACTCCCTACTACATTGTCAATTAAATATAATTAATAGACATGGGAAGGTACACTATTTACCAGTATACCACTATGAACCGGGATATATCAAAATTTAAAACGAAAAAGAAATGATAATATACTTAATGTATACTTATACATCCCTGTTTCTAGGGTAATACCAGAAAGACCCACATATCCAAAAACTAATGATCGCCTTAACCGAACCAGCAAAAGCCAAACCGAAATACTTAAAACTCGCTAGGTGCTATGCAATATCCGGGAACGGCGAGATCTACACATGAGCAAACATGCCTACAGGCATAAAGAAACTAACTCTAGTGCCATCCTACTGCGTCAATGAAATTATAGCAGCTCGCCACAATGCGTCACCAGGGGATGGACAAGGATTATTCAAAACATAAAAATAATGATAAAGTGTGCTAAAGGGACACAATGCACAAAGATGTCAAGGAATACATAAAACATTGTCCCATCTGCCAAAAGATGAAACCCTCTAACCAAAAACCCATAGGCCAGCTCCAACCGATCACAACACCAAGACTTTTGGAAGCTTGGTCCTAAGATGTGAAAGGTCCCTAGAAGTGTTCAGCCAAAGGCAACATGTACATTTTATGTCATGACCGAATTTTTCAGTCGATATGTGATTGCAGCACTGGTAAAATCGATTGACGCCCAGACATGGGCTAACTTTACGAAAGATGTAATTTTAAAATATGGGTGCCCCAAACAAATACTAACAGACAGAAGTACATACTTTAATATCGAATTCATAACAGAATTACTGAAAAAAATTACAAATAAGAACACCACAAACTACGGCCTATAGTCCATCCTGTAACAGACTTGTAGAATCTGTTAATAAACTTCTTGATCAGCAGCTTACCGCATCCGCGAATGAAGATCCCACTAGCTGGGAAGAATACGTCCAATTTATTGTATTTAACCTCAACACTTCCATGAACACCATTACCAAATTTACCCCATTTTAACTGCTCCACGGCGAAGAAGCCACCAAACAGTTCAGTTTATAATGAACACATTCTCCCAACGTAGTGACGAGTGTTGCCAAAAACTAGCTCAAGACAGAGAGCAGGCGAAAATGAATTTAATTCAGGTACAAGAAAAACCGAAACAACTATTTTATGCAAAATTTAGACCAAACACCATAACAATCGGACAATGGGTTTGGAGCAAAAACCAAGCTCACAATAAGGCCCTCACTTTTAGTATAAAGGCCCCTACCGGGTACACGACATTATTGAGTCCTCCACAATATTAGTACAAATACATAAACACTGAAACCAGAAATTAGAATATATTAACACACATAATGTAAACCTTGCTCAAATTAGACAGTATTGTGATCATGTTATGTTACAGGTTGCGCAAAGCACGACGAAGCAGCCAATACAAAGATTGGCATGGCTCCTACTGCTCCTTCTGCAACCACGCAGGCAGGTACTGGCAGCGAGTCTATACAAGTCTACAGTCTTCTATTAAGACACCCTACAGTTGGTTTAGAGTACCTCGAATGTAGAAAAATGCATTTCAGTCAGAAAATTAAATGTAATAAATTTAAGCCAAATTTTACAAAAATGCAGGTGCACATGTTCACCAAGCACGCGTCTTGAGTACAATTTTGTTACATATAATGTATGAGGGTAGATTGTAGTATTAGATAAAACTTCGCACGAATGAAGGGAAACACTTTTACAATATAGCGAATGCCTTGAACATAAACTCGAAGATCATGCATGCAATGTTGCCAGAGTCACCTCAGAATGACAAATCAAATTACTTTTAGGCAACGACACAAATTAAAGTAATCATATACCTAGAGCAAGAGCACTATAATTACATTATGGGTTCAGTCATTTTACTGTTGGCACTAGTCATCATACTGAAGTACATCAAATTACTTCGGGTGGTGCTCACATTAGACTCTATGGTTAGTAACATATAAAGTAAACACAAAAAAAAAAAAAAAAAAAAAAAGGAAAAGCAGCTGCTTACCTTCTCAGCGATTGTTAATACTTAGGTATTCCAAATGAGTAGTATCTCAGCACATAAAGAGCAACGGTTTACAAACACAGGCGGTGGCGATATTTAATGGCCGACAGGTCAGCTGAATACCGTCACATCACGTACGAAAATGTTCACGCAGCTAATAAGGAGCTATAGTACGGACGTACTCAATAACAATGAAATTACATTAGCTGATTGCTAATATCACTAGGCGCACTGCACAGAGCATGATAGAGCATAAAGAGTGCTACCATGTGATTGCGAACGTGGTCCACATCAAGTCTTACGGTTAACATGCGTTAGTAGGCAACACAGAAAGATAGGTTGACAAGCTGTAATTTGAATTATTGCAATATGTAACCTCATGCCGCACATGTTTATAACGTTTTTGTAACCACGTTTATATGAAGGATATTTCAAATCTGCGTATATGCGACCACAAGAAGCAGACCTGGATCTCCACTCAGTGCATCAGCATGCTCGATTCTGTTCTGCCAGTAAAGACTACAGTCTAGCACATCCCGGGAGTGCAAATCCATGGCGCCAAAGCCATGGCAGTTAAAAGTTAACTCACTAGCATGAGGGCTCTCTCAAAGAGTAAATTCTGTATAAGGTAAACCATAGCTTGTAAGATTCAGTGCGTAATTGCCAATATTAGGCACTCAGAACTTACTGTATATAAAAACACATAATTAGTACTAAATTAACAAATAGTATATTAGACAGAATTGAAAATAGAGCCTAATGGGTATTACTGAAAACATCAACAGGACTCAAATAATGGTCCAAACAAAATGTAAAAACTACGATTACATACTAGACTATTATAGCTTATAGCACGGAAAGTGTGAAATTTTCAGGCTATTACCAATTATAACAAATGTAGGAGGTAGAAATTGTTAACTGTCGGGAAAATGTGAAATGCATAACCTACATTACCACCATCCTGGTGTTCGGCGCCGAAAGGTTTGTTTTGGAGTATCCAACAGCCGAGCACACTCCCATCTCTACGCTCCGACAGAAAGCAAATTAGTGAAAACATGGCTCAGAACAAGATGAAAATTATCTAACTATTCAAAACAACAACAATGTACATTAACCTTTAGAGTTTCGTCAATCTGCTCCCTGCAGAGAATGGTAACATTAAAGCAAAGGCTTACACAATATAACTAGCAATTAATGTAACATAAATCCACATAAGTTTAAATATGCATGTTTTAGACAATTAGAAACTCATACAGAAATGTCAATGCAAATAACTACACACTCAACGATGGAAAACTGTTTTAATCACTAGAAATGAGTAGCAATGTACATACAGTCTAGAAAGAATAAGAAGTCAATAAGTAATAATTACAAAAACTATGTTTATTAGTCACTTGGGTCTACCAACTCTGGTCCATGCAAAGAGAGAAGGGCATTTTGGTAACATTAAAACACATCCTGTACAAAAGCAGATAAGTAACTGTAACATAACTGTTTGGAACAGTAGAGACAAATAACTAACGCCAAAGAAAATATTATAATAACAAGACAATACATTTTGAAACATAGTCATGTAGATGTAATTCACATAACCAGCTAAGCCACAGTGGGCAGTAACCTTCTGCGCCTATAGGGTACAACAATGTATAGTGCAGAAGGACACTTTAAAGTTTTAACGCCACGTCTTCCGCGAACACATGTGGAAGAAGGATTCCTGCATCTCCTACTCTGGGGAGTGTGGGGGGCATGCTGCATCTTATGCCTGGCCTCATGCTGCAAGACTGACCCTGTTCGACGCCCGGCCATGCCATCCTAAGCACCACAAACGACGACGTTGGTTCTTTTTGGAAAAAGTGGGCCATGTGTGGGTTCTGCCAGGAGGCGAGCTGGAGGAGTTCCCCGGCGATGTGCGGTGACACGGCAGGAGCTGGAGGTGTTTTAATAACAGGGTGCAAGAAGAATTCAGGGCAAGGTTGATTACTGTATATAAGAGGCCAAGCGCATGTCAACCCCTCCCCCCAGATGTACTAGCTCCAGACTGATCCGCCGTCATGCTTCGAGGGCGTCACGAGGTGTCCAGGGTCGATGCCAGCTAAGGGTCCGCTCGACACCACCACACCGAGACGGGGGCCCAATCGTCCAACTCCGATGTGAGTGATGTCTCATCGTTAAACAGTGGTAAGAGAGAACCTGAACTAGGTGCAGGCAGGGACTGTCCCGTTAGGCGATGACATTAGGAGCTAGACTTAAATGCTAGAGATTTGTGAGAGGTAGCATTCTGTAAATCAGTTAATTAGTGATACATCAATGAGAGATTAATGAAGATTTGTAGATGAATTATTTGTTGAGGTAATTGATGCATTAGTTTTTGTGAATCAATAAATAGTGTTTCTAGTCTTGTGTGTTAATTAGCTCTTTTACTCAATCTCTAGTCATGTTGCCCTTAACTATCTTCTTGTCTGGTGTCAGTCCTTAGTAGGATGCAGGAGAGCAGTATGTACACCCCATTGGGAATGTCTACGTCTTGCCAGCAAACAAGAGTAGATGTGTGAGGAGTCCACCAAGAACTCTGAATAGCTGCAAAATGGCACCTTCAGTAAACACGAACTGATCAGGAATGTCTGGAAATGTATGGCAATCTAGTTTTTCACAAATACAGCCTACAAATGTGTCGGATATGAGGAATACTAATGTCGTGCCTACTTGGTCATTTTCACAGGGGTTAATGTATAATAAACCAACCTTATTATTTAATATCAAGCAATGTAAATAATGGAAATATCCAACTATATGGGTATTTTAAAAGGAACAAGGGTCTAAACCCCTTAGCCCCTCTGTTTCTGCCTCCCAATATGCAGAGTCATGTGATTTCAAGGCCGATGGATGAAACATGTCACACAGACAGTGTTAAATTAATAAGGGTTGGTGACAAATGTCTCCCAACGCTGACTCGATGTAACAACGAGGAGACTTCTACCGACAGTAGTGTGTAGAATTTAAATCCAGCTAATTTAAATAATGGAAATTTTTATTTTGGCCCAACCTAACCTAATTCCAAGTCAAGTTTTGTGTTATTGGATGAAGTTGAGTGTGATTTTTAATTGAATGAAGACGAGAATTTTATTTTTAATATGAAATCATTATTATGTCCTGAAGTAAATTAGAAAGCCGGAAATGTTGTGGTACCTACTTTGTTAGAGAGTGGAGCTGAAGTCAGTTTTGTCAGTAAAAATTTGGTTAAGGAACTTGAAAGTTCAGGTGCCAAGCTACCCATATTACGGGTAACAAGTTTGAAAATTGTTGGTGTCACATCTAGAACTAGTCCTATAGTAAATAGGCAATCGGTTGAGGAGTGGAGGTGTCTGGATGAGGGAAATGGGATGAGGTATTTTACCCAGGGTGCCAGGCACTACCAGACTTAGTGCCGTGAAGTGATATAGCAGACTCTTCTCACTGGGTCGTGTCGTCGACGGCCAAAGGCAGCTATCCTTCCATGCTGCTGCACTCCTCTGATGAATCTTGATAAACTGTGTGTGTATTACGCAATGGATTATTAAGGGCATACCCACCCCCCTGCTATGTTACACTGAAATACTTGCAAACAAAAATACAAAAGTTCCAATGCACGTGCAAATTGGCGGGAAACTGTAAGGGCCTGTACCTTGAAACACCTTGCGGGTTACCTGAATAAAAACAAAACACCCGATTTACACAGCGATATTTATTAGGCGTTTGCTGAACATGCCCATAGGGCAACACTTTACATATTACAAGCCAGACAAGGACCAGTCGGCAGTGGTTAAACTGTAGAAAATTGGCGCGAAGCCAAAAGTTACTTAAGGTGCAGAAATTAAGTTTCCCCAGGCGATTCAAGCACTGGGGAAGTGAGAGACTGTTTCCCGGGCAGCTAACGAAAAAGGTTCCTGAAGCTTAATAAACTAGTGTGGTGAAAATGTTTGGTACTAAAGACGCATGCTGCCCGGGCACGGAACTGAACGGTACATGACTGACCTCTCTAAGCTCTCTGCATCTTCTGTCTTTCCAACATGGAGCACTAGCCGAGGTTGCCGCCAGAGCACTCCATGTGGAACTACTTTCTAGCACCATGCACGTTCAAAACTATGCTAAACACTGACACACTTGCAATAACCGGCTAAAAAATTCAATAACATAACAAAAAACATAATATTCTCCGCAAAAATACATGAAATGAGGTGAAGGTGATAACACGCGAATGAGTACACTGGCCAAACACTTGCAAAAAAACTTTAAATTACTATAGGGCTTAAAAAAGATGATTAAGGGTGTTCTTCCTTCCACACATGACAGTTTGTCACTACTCTAGCCCTTTTTTGCAATGTCTTAGAAATAATTATACATGTGGTAGTATTTCCTGGTATCATTTCGCTCAGTGCACGTGGTTGCATGGCCACTGTCATCCCGTTCATTCTTGTGTACCTGTAACATACACTTTCACTGCACTGTCTTGCACTCGTGTCTTGTAGCTTACCGATGGGCTACTGCGTGGGGTAGAGAGAGTGCACCTCCTCATTGCAGATGTTGGTGACGGCGGACAAATGGTCTAAGGACTGGAAGCTCAGCTCACGTCAAACATTTAGAAAAAATATTATTTTGGAAATCTGCGAGTAAAACATAATACAACGTACTATCAATGAGCTCATAATAATTCCAAAAAATTAAGTATACTACTACATTTTACCTGCATAATACATACAATAAAGAAAATACCAGTGTTTTTTTTAATGGTAATACTTGTATAGTATGCTGTGCTAACATATTATTTCCAGATTCTGCAAAAGTGTTACACAAATGCATAATTTGACTAACAGTTTCACACTTAAAACTGACAAAACGGTATTAGTAATACTAACATGAAAGCAAATCTGCAACTTCAAGCATCTCATGATCTCAAACAAAAATTTAGACAAAAATATCAATATACTGTAGAAAACCCCTTTATTTTACAATTTCATGTATTTAACACCTATCCCCCTGTCGATAACGTCTTGAATTTTACATATGTCTCCTAGTCCCTTGGAAAGTATGAAAAGTGGATGTTACTGCAAGTAGCTTTGCGGGCTGGTGTGTACCGGCTTTTCGTCTACCAATGGTATCGCATGTTCGTCGACAGTGGTGCGTTTCAATGCATCGTTTCCACCAATATACATCATGGCTTTCGTCAAGGACACTCTGAAATGCAGCCTGGTACTCGTGCGGGACCTGATTGTCAAATTCCCCTAGTTTTACTTCGGGTAGACTACCCGTCCGACAGCAGGTCCGGTTTTACACCATGCGTCTTTCTTTCGCGCCAAAATATATTCGCCTTGCAGCTGACTCCACGATTGTGTGTTGTTCTTTTAACCATGGTATCCCCAAAATAGCTTCCTCATGTATTTATGGTGTAACAATGACAGTTGTTTTCGTCTCAATGTCACAGACTTGGACTGTTACTACTGCCTGTTCTACGGCCATACTACAATGCTCGTTCGTGGCCAACCGAATCACATGGTCTGTAGGCATCACGTCCTGCCTGTGTACAAAGTGCGGTCGTATGAAGTTATGTAAGGCAGCAGGTTCGATTAAGGTGTAGCACAACTGGCCGTTAATAGAAACTAAAATGTGGATAAATGGTATATGAATACTGCTCATTTGCTGTACCAATACTTCTTGTGCGGTTAATTTTGTGTTTGTTGTCCGAATTATAGCGGGCGGGGTGTTGGAAACATCCGGCCCCTTCACCCGTGCCACCGTTTCCCTGTTGCTTACGTTCTGCCGCTTCTTTAATTTGCCTCATGTGTAGATTGTTTGGGCATTTATTGTGACAGTGATATTGTGGGGTTGGACAGTACCTTCAAGGATGTCGAGGTGGATAGTCCGGATTCCATCCTTGTTGTTGGTGGTTGACATTATCTGCTGAGTTCTTGTACTGTGGCTTCTGGCCACCAGACCCCATATCTCCATTCCTCTTCTGATCCTGTTTATACATATTTCTATGTTTTTTTCCACTATACAATTTCTCATTCTGTGGCTCATTATAAACCTTTTCATGCACTTGTCCGCTATTACTAATAGAATGCTGTGAAAAATTTTGTGATGAGCCAGATTGATACTTGGTTACACTGTCCTCCCTCTGCTTGTGTCATGACTTTACTGCACTTGCGTCACGGCATGGTGATTCATGTGGCATCCATTAAATCTTCTAATGTTCCATTTAATAAAGGTATTAAGGCTCCTCTGAATTCAGGTAGAACCATTTCAGCAATTACTTCAAGTACTTCCTGCTCTGAAAAATTTGGCTGGAAATGTTTAACAAACTGATTTTTACATGTAATTAAACGGATAATGCCTCACCTAATTGTTGACCCTCCAGAGTCAATCTGCTCTGGGCCTGTACAGAGGCAAAGACCTCTCTGAATCGGCACTGGAATGCACGTCGAAATTCCTCCCACTGAAGTCCATAATGATTGAGAGATGCCCACCAAGAGCACGAGTCTCTGTGGAGTTGCGCTCCGACACAGCTGGCCCATTCGTCGCTGCTCGCCCCATATCAGGTAAGGTGGGACATGTAATCTTCTAAGAATGATGTCGGATCTTCCGTCGGCGTACCTGCGAACATGGGCAATGTTTGGAATTTGGACTGTGTTTTTGCAGTGAACAGTCCTGGTAGATGTTGGGGTAGCTTGAGGTCCGTGGTTCCGCTTCGTAATGCACTTTCCATCCCTGTGTAATTTGTCACATACGGATTTATTAGTTGGAAATTTGTAAAAGTTTACGGGTATGTTGATATGAATGGTGGGTAAAAAGGTGTTGAAAGCAATTGCGGTAGTGGCAGGAAAATGGCATGGGTGGTTGGTATGCATGCGGTGTGTTTGTTGAGTAGGTTTGGGTGGCAGGTGTTTCTTTACATTTGCCACATGCATGGCGGGAGCACGCGACGTCCCTGCTTCGCACTGCTCTCTTCCCCTATCCTGCTTCCACTCCCGTCCTCTGTTCCGTGCCACTCCATCTGTCTCATTATTACCATCCCATGCCACTATCACTTGTGAAAGGTTACTGTTTACATTTACTGCCACACTGTTATCCTACTGACCTAACAAGTCCAACACCTGGTCACATGGGGTGTTCTGCGGTTATATTTTGCATTCGGTTTACACCTTGCCTATTTTTTGTCGAAGTTACATGACACGACAAGCAAAGAAATGTAAGTCCTACAACAGATTTGTGTTCCGTGTCACCGATGCATTCTTGGCGATACTTTGTGTCACATTGTGTGCACTGAAGTACAATAGTACCCTGGCCATTGTAGAACAAGTTGTCACAATATTTCGGAAATGCAGAATTTGAAAATGTTCACTTTCGAGTTTCACTTGCGTCGGGAAATTTGGAAAATTTTGACTGTCCTGCAACACTTCACTGCCTCTGTCTTTGTCCCTCTTGTGGACGTCACTGGCACAGTTGTTCGTAGGGCTGATCTTGGGAAGGTATTGGCAATAGGTCTGATTTTCATTAACTGTTAGTCCACGATTTACCATACGGTGCAAACAGTGAGGACACCACAGCCCTCGGCGAGCTGTCAGTCATCCTGCCAGCCATGCTTTGTTTGTAAACAAAGTTATGTGCATGGTAGATGCGGACAAACGACATGGGAGCATAGGGTTGGGGGAAAAGGGATCACCTTCCCCTCTCGCATCGCAGCTGGCCTGTGCATGTGCGGTGCAGGGGTTATCGAACCGATGCCCAGCTGATGTGCAGCGTGAGCGAGGGTACAGCTGGCTGTCGGAGCCGGAGTGTGCTGGGGGGACAGGGGAGGGGTAGCCTTCACCCCGTCACTTCTCCTTATCGCTGTTTCCTTTTGCTCCTCCCTCCAAGCGGAGTGGCGTGGCTTGTGGTGTGGCATCGTCTGTTGATTGTTGACCAGCTTTCCAAGTATCTATGCTGCGTCCCATGGGTGTCCCGACGCCGCCGTTGCCCTTGCTGCCTTTCTGTTGTCCTTATGCCATTGCAGGTGGGAAAAATTGATATCCAGAAAAACTTCAGAATTTGGAAAATTTTGGAAAATCTTTTTGGCAGGAGAATTTTTAAGAGGGAGATTTGGCCATACGGAGAGGTGCCATTTTGACATGGTCAAAATGGAAAATTGTGCAATGAACAATAGCCTCACTTGGGCTTGCCATTTTGACACCTGTTGGAAAGTTTTAAAATGGTTAAATTGGTTTTCAGGGGCGGTGAAAGTAAGGTATCGGATTGGTTTTTACCTGGTAGGCACCAGTCGCGTCGAAGCGACGTTAATGTAGCTGCTGCATCTCTTAACCTCGGGTTGTGGGCCATATGCCCGGATCAATCTCCTCGTCGACTATGTTGTTGACGTCTGCCCTGTTGATTACTGCTCCAGATGAATGATGTTTACTAAATGGTAGCCCATCGGTCGACTACGTACCATTGTTGATCTTGGTGGGAAAAATACCTAGCAATTACCACTTGTGTACGTGGGTTGCCAGGGCCTCTCTCGTGCACATACAGTGCGGAGCAATACTTATGAACACCTGCAGATTAAAAGACTTACGTAAACTTAGCGAGTGGGTATTGTAAGGGCCCGTCAACCTGACACACATAATGCGATTATAAATAAAGGATATACCATTCAGTTCACAGACATATTTATTTCGATTAATTACACCTCCCTCTATGGAGAGCATTTTACACAAAACACTAGTAGCTATTTTGACCTGCCATGTGGTGAAACTGAGAAAACATCTTTGACAAACAATGGTTACTGCAATTATTAAAGCTCGCTGGGACTGTGTTATTCCCACGGGGGGAGAGGAGGTGGCTCACCAGGCGGCTAAGACAAAAGAAAGTTTCCACTGTTATGTTAGAGTCTATTGTAGTTAATGTCCAGATGCAAAAATGGAAGGCTGCCCAGCATGCGCTGGAAAATGACGGAGCTCACGACACACACTCCACTTCCATTGGCTGCTATGCGCTGACTGACTTCCCACTCGATGTGCGGTCTCGCCTCAGCTTACCCATGCGCCGACAGCACTATTATCATGTCTTGAATTTCCTGCCCTTGCAACATGCTAATAATCAAATAGACATTGAAGAATCACAAAAATAACCCTGCAATACAAATCTCTTATAAATGGAATGGACATAACGCTAGGTGAATGATGGAATAAATAATGACACATATAACACTGCACTGTTAACAAATAACACACAAATAAAACAAAACAAGCAATGAATATTTTAATCATGATAACAAATAATGTCTGATTTAGGCCTTGGACACTCAGTTAAGAAATAGTCGGCCTTTTTTGTCCTCCTCTGCAGCATCTCTGATCGCCATGGCAACCACCGGCTGCTCTGCACCAGTGTGTCCTTGCACTTGTTCTGCACCTGATTGCACCAGCGACCAGGCGTACACTCTATTCGGTGCAAAGTGTGCAGCCCCGCTGCGGTGACATAGCAGGCTACAGCAGGACAAACTGTCTTAGGGGTGGGAGCACATGGCACGCGTCAAGGTATTGACATTCACATATAGCTGAAAGTTTCAATTATCCAAATAATTTAAATGAATATGTTTACTGACATACCACATTAGAACCTGACAAACCTAACATGGAAAATCCAAAAAACTAAGTAACTGCAGAATAAGGAAAAATATGCTGATTAATTTTTATGTCTATCTCATGCCTTTGTACCTTTCTTATTTTAACATTATTATTTTATAGCACCTCAACAACTGAATATAAAATTATGCCTTGCAGTTGTTAACTTTATTGAATGATGCAACTTGGGATGATATGACAGAACTCTACATACATGATTTGCAAATGAGAATTGTTAAACAGTTAATAAGTATGTTATTTGCCTTCTGGTATTGCCAAACCAATCTTCTGTCATGTGTGTGCTTTTGATCCAACAATAAACAGTTTCATGTCATCTGAAAAAAAAAATTATGTTAATTTATTTAGGTAGCAATATGAAATACCTAGACATGACAATTTAAGTAGGCTTTACTTTAACACATTTGTGTTGTATATTAATTGGTCAATTATAATGCCTCAATATCAAACCATAATGTATGATGCAGAGGAGAAAAGGAAAGAGAAGAAAAGGAGCTATATCACACCAAGGTAACAATCTTCTGACTTCCAATTTCACATGAATTGGACTGTAATGGCATTACCGTCACTTGTAAATATTTTAGAGAAATTTTGTTGAGGTTGGTAGCAACCTAGTGTGACCTGATATGGTTACTATTGATT
Organism: Dryococelus australis; assembly: GCA_029891345.1. NCBI lineage: Eukaryota > Metazoa > Arthropoda > Insecta > Phasmatodea > Phasmatidae > Dryococelus > Dryococelus australis. The sequence continues at coordinate 153,396,130 of CM056994.1, forward strand.
TAACAAGTTTTAATATGGCGGCCTATTCTATTATTTTGAATTTTAATTACATAATTTATTCTTTGTGGGGTATATTTGCTATTATATTTTATTGCGAGTTAAAAAGGTTTTTATATCAATATATATACGGTTTTAGTTTTGTGTATATATTTTATATTTAGTTGCAATAACGCCCACAGTACGCTTTTGTAAAGACGATCACCTCTTGACATGCTGCGTGTGGGTCTGTGTGACGTCATGCATGTGTGACGCAGGCAGTAGGCGATGTGCAGGTGCAGAGCGCGCACAGTATGAGTCAAGGCTCTGCGCTGAGAAAGTCGACAGCTGATCGCCACGCGACTCGTATCGCGAGTGCAGTACAAAGTTTGACAGGGGAAATGCGGCGTGCTTACTTCGCCAGGCACGACATATAAAATTATAATTATTTGTAATCGTTGCAGCCGTCGCAAAGTGATATCCGAAGCAGACTACATAACTTAGAAAATTCTGACTTAAGTGTTTCTTAGGGCTTGTATTACGATCTCTAGATAAATGTGTGGAATAGCTATTCCATAGATAAGCTATTTGATGGCAATCTGTATTATGAACATTCCATTGGCTAAGTTATCCAAGTTATCCTTTTGATAAGTAATCCAAGGTTTCGGGTCATTACTATGTATGTTGGCAATAAAAGTCACTATATTTGTGGTGTTATGGCTTATGTTCAATTGTTAGTAATGAGTGCGAAATGTGTTTTACATTATATATATATATATATATATATATATATATATATATATATATATATAAGTTATATGTTAATGCTTCTTTAGCAAAAGTGAATTAAATAGAAACTATGAACCAAACCAGGGCAAACAACATATATGTTCATAGTTATTACTGTCGCTGGTGATATCAATACTCTCGCATCTAGCTTAATATCCATACAATTTATCACAATGCATGAGACTCGGTTTCTTACCATTCAAGATTGAGGTTCGTGCCTGTGTTTTTTAATTTTTTTAAATTTTTTTTTCTAATTTATTTTGAGAATGGAAGGGGGAAATATTTTATTTCCCAAATTTCAAGAAATCCGATTCCTTAAAATGGCATTAAGCCTAGTGCATATATTTTTTGTCTGATTTTTTGTCATTACAAAATACAACTTCCACAACTAAAACTAATACAATTTTCAAAACTAATCTTCTGTGTCGTTATCAACAATCGCCGAGTTTACTTGCATTTTGCAGAACTATTTTACATAACACTCAAAATAGCAAAAACTTCAATTCATATTTAATGCAACCTCCAAAACCAACATGCATATAAGCAAAACACAACCTTCTGATGTTTATAAGTTTATAAGTTATCGTTATAAGTTATGGTTTTCTAGGTTATGATGTTTCTAAGTTGCATGTTCCTAAGTTGTGTATTTCTAAGTCATGATAGTTCTAAGTTGCGTGTTTATAAGTTAAAATAGTTCTAAGTTGTGTGTTTCTAAGTTATGATCATTCTAAGTTATGGTTTTCGAAGTTGTGATGTTTCAAAGTTATGTGGTTCCAAGTTGTGTGTTTCTAAATTACGATAGTTCTAATTTGTGTGTTTCTAAGTTATGATCGTTCTAAGTTATAATTTTCGAAGTTGTGATTTTTCTAAGATATGTGGACCTCATTGGTAAACTAGTTCTTTTGTGCTCGGAGCGAATGTTTCCATGCGGTCTTACTGTCGACCTCTGCCTAGCTTCTTACTTTCGGAGTCAGAGGTTCTGAAGCTCACTCTGTGTACGTTTTTAGAAATCACATTATTCAGCTTTGTGTGTTTCCCAGTAGATGGCTTATTTTAAGGTTGTGAATTCGTCGGTGTTGATAGATGGAATGGAGCAAAGCAGATCGGCTGACGAGCGATCGAGAAGTTCTGTGCCTTGTGCGTGCTAGGCTATTTATCATTAAATATTAAACATTCTCACTTCGAAAACAGAATTGTTTGTAAATTACCAGTGTTAAAAAATGTCTTGTTGTATACATGAAATATTTAAACATTGGCAGGTTTTACGTAAGAGAAATTTAATATTTGGCAAGTAAGTGAGTGTTCTTTTGGCACAATGAAAAAAAAGTTTTTTTTTTTTAATTAGTTGTCTAAAGCCCCTGTCATGCTGTAGAATTTTTCCCACAAACTTCTTCCAATAAGTTTGGTCAAATAAAGTTGGACAGCTATCATCGAAACTTGATAAACATTTTTAAATTGGACTGGTTCTAAAATGTATTTAATGTTTGACGGTCTCAGTCAAACAGAATCGTACACGACAAAAATGGACGTCAAGAAACTTAAAATAATGAACAATTGCTGGAAACGAATTAATTTACGAAGATAATTTATGTAGAAGCTGACTGGGCATGAATGCTATTTTAAGTGAATACTGCACATTGCATTACAAACTCAGAGGCATTTATTTAATTGTACAGGAACCACATTTTATAAATTAAATTTTAATTTAGTAAAGAAACGAAAATAAATTACAATATTGCTTACAAAAAATGTTCACAGTGTCACATTTTCAAACACATTCAATATTATTCAATTAAATTTGCTGGAAGGAAAAATTTTATGACTGTATTTTGTTCTCAAATGTTATTGTCAAATATTTGGATACGGTTTTTAATGTTATGGTCTGCATTTATCGAGGAAGGTTTGTGCTATTAAAAATTGTCCTAGCACTTATAGGGGCTAAGCATTAACGGTATTCGTGAATAAAGTCGGGAAAAACGTTTGCCGCCAGCGCACTCTCATGGAATACGCTGTCTAATCCTTTAGATATATTACAAAATCATGTACGAAAAATTGGTTTAAAATCAAATTATTTTTCAAAAAGTCAGCTGTAGCATATATCTATCATTAATAGATAAGTAGTAATAGGTGTATTTAAAATTTAAATTGCACAATAAAAACAAATGTAAAATTCACTATGTTTTATAACTATGAATAAATTATTTTTTATCGAAATAAATTAATTCATAATTAAAACTGTTTAATGTATATAAGAAATGTCCTTTACACCATTCAATTATAGCCAATAATTAAAAAGTTATGAAAAGTTTTGTAAAAAAGGAGGTACCGGTAATTTCTAAAATCGAGATATGCGCACGTGGACTTATACGTGCGCAGGGGTTTAAGATAGATCTGGCAACCATGCAGAGACGTATATTTGGTGATTATATGCTGTTATGTCTTCATTTGCTTTTATATTGCACTGGATAAATATAGTGTTCTGTAAAACATGAACGAAAGCTCCAATAATAGATTAATTGATCAGGATATCTTGATACTCCAGATTTATTAATTTCCTTTCAAAGATAAGTGGTTACTAACACCAAATATATCTATTAAAATATGAGTGATATGAGACATGTGATTCCAATACATAGCAGTTTTAGGCCTACTTTCCGTAGGAATGACAGGGTAATATGTGGTAAGTTTGTGTCTGTGTATGTGTCCCACCTTTCAATTTTCGAATGTGTGAACAAAATTTTACCAAACTCGGTAGACCTACATATATATTACCCATATATTACCTAGTAAGTACGCCTGAATCCTACAGATTTTGACTACATCAGACACTTTAAAAATGTCTGCCATATTGGAAGATAGTATCATGAGTTGGTAATAGTTGTTTGGTGTTGGAATTTTTGTTGTTTATACTTTTTAGGCCTAAGTAGGCAGCATGTTTCTTCTTGTACAAACGTTCTCGTGTTGCAATGGCGAATGGTGCGGTGTCTCGTTTTTGCAAAATAAGCGAGTAAAGTAAAACATGGCTTTTTTATTTATTTTCCCATAGCTGCAATGATCCTGGTAATAACGCAGGTTATGGGCCAAGGATGCTGGATTATGTAGTGACAGCTTTAGGGTGAATAAAGTCTGTGTACGGGCATTCGATGTTTGGCTGAATTTCGACGAAGGAAGAAAGGGTACGCTTGGCAGATGGCAGCTGGAAGAGATCGCCACATTGTGCCGATTTTTACAGAGTCAAATTATACACATTGGAGTGAACGAGAGAAAGCTGGTTTGTGGTAAAGAAGGTTATTGGAGACCATTAATGAAGATATTCCGGAAGAAGAAGCTGAGTGGACTCCTGAGAAACAGAATAAGAATCAAGATGATCTGTACTCCATTAAAACTGGGGTGGACGACGTGTCGCTTAATGACATCACATATCGTATGACGGTGATAGAGGTATGGGAGCTGATAAAGGATATTCACTGCAATGTGGGTGTGATGCATTTGGTTACAGTTCTAGAGGAAATTTGTGTGTATAAGAAGAGAGAAGCAGTATCAATGAGAGAATGCATGGCTAAAATTCAATATTGGTGTCATTCAAGAGCAAGTTACTACTTGAGGAGAAAAGGTTGCAAATGGAAAAGGAAAATACCGAAAGTGAGGTAATGGCATTGAGTGCTAGAAAACAACACTGCAGAAGAACATAGCACGACTCTAAGAGATGCGCAACAGCGAACGAGAGGTAGTTTTCAAAGTTACAGTGGTGGAAAGACTGACTTGAAATTTATAACTGTGGTGTGCGGGGTCACGTTTCTAAACAGTGCACCAATAATAGGGTGGACAGTTCAGTAAAGTGTTTTTCGTGTGGCAAGATTCGACATATTTCTGCAAACTGCGAAGAACGAAAGTCCTACGAAGCATCAAAAAAGAGTGGAGATAATAAGAATGAAGAAGGGAATGATAATGGTAAAGGTTGGCAGAACAAATTTAGGGGATGCATTGCAGGTAGAGCATTATTTCGCAGAGTTGAACCGACGAAGTGGGTGTTAGATTCTGGCTCATCAGATCACATGACTCCTTTGCGTTCAGTGTTTCTAACATTTAAGGAACTAAGTGGAAGCATTAGACTTGGTAAAGGTGAAGTGACTGTAAAGGGTATTGGTTCTGTACACATCAGAATGACAGATGAATGTGGTAAGTAAACTCTAGGGTTGAGTGATGTTCTATATGTACCTGACTCTGAATATAATATATTATATATGAGATGCCTTGCAGACAAGAGTATCACTACAGAATTTGATAGAGATTGTGCTATGGGTGTAGACACTGAAACGGAAGAAAGAGCAAGTGTATTTTTCGCACAGTAAAATGGTGGAATTTACTTACATGAGACTGTTAACAAGCTCTAATCAAGAAGTGTGGTGGCTGCAAAGGAGCAGCAGTAGAAGCAAGAAGTAATAGACGCAGTCGCACTAAGAGTAGTTACCATGTGGTACGAGAGACTTGGTCATATACATGATACAGCACTTGGGAAAATTCCAGAGTTAAGTGATCTTAGTTCAACTAAGGCAGGTGAAGGTTTTAAGTGTGAGGTGTGCATCAAGGGTAAGATGACGAAGGTTCCTTTCCTGAGGAAAGGCAACAGGTGCACTATAAACCTGCTAGAATTGGTTCACAGTGATTTAATGGGCGAGCTTCGTCCACGTTCGTTTGCAGGTAATAGGTATGTTTTAACCCTCACAGATGATTTTTCCAGGTTTGTTACGGTTAGATTTTTGCACAGAAGGAGCGACACTATGAGTGAGATTGTTTCATTCAAGGCTGAGGTGGAAAATGCTCAGGGTGTAAAGATAAAGATTTTACAATATGATGGAGGGTGGGGGGGATATTGTAGTAAAGATTTTCATAGGTTTTGGCAAGTGAATGTAATTGTGCACAGGATAACTGTGCCTAGGTGCCCTCAACAAAATGGTGTGGCCAAAGGACAGAATATGACATTGATGGAAATGGTAATATGCATGTTGATACAATCTGGTGTTCCCACATACTTGTGAGCAGAGGCTGTAAACACTGCATTTCTCATACTTAAGCTTTGTCTCAGTAATGCTATTGCAGACAAGATTCTATATGAAGTGTGGTCAGGTATAGGGGTTACTGAGGAAATGCTGCAGAGGCTGAAGGTATTTAGGCATAGGGCTTGGATTAAAGTCGAGCCATCTAGAAAGTTTGACCCAAGGGCTGTTGAATATAGATTGCGCATCATTAAACATTTGAGGAAAATGTATTTCCTTTGAAACAATTTAAGGTGAGTGACATAAAGGAACCAAATGCAGAAGTGTTTCAGTTGTTAGATTACTATGAGATTGCTTGTGATGATGAACCCCATGTGATACCATATGATAGAGTTAGGATCAATGACATGAATGAATGTGAATGCTCTGAGGTAGACAATGTTGAAATTGTAGTAGGCAGTGATGATAATATTGTAAATACAGGTTAGCATGTTAATGATATGTAAGGAAGAGTATCTGGAAATGTTGTAATTCTCAATAATATGATTTTGAGTGATGCAATTTCAAATGACGTTGTTAATGATGTTGAAAACACTGTAGATATTGATAATGAAGCATCTAATCAGTAAAGGAGATCCACAAGGGTTCCAAAACCCATTAAGTGTGTTTGTCGTAATGTTTGTAAATGTCTTGTGAATAACACTCCAGGGGAGGTATCTCAGAAAATCCCTAAACATACTAGATGTATCTGTTGTAATGCAGTCAAATGTGAATTGTTAGATACAGGTGATCTTGTAGATATTAATGATGCTCTTAGTGGTAAGTACAAATACATGTGGTTACAGGCAATGGAGAAAGAAATTCAGAATCTTAAACTGCAAAATGGGTAAACCGTAGTTGAAAGACCTAATCACGAAAATGTAATTGGTTGTAAATGGATTTTGAAAGTAAAACACAATCCTGATGGGGTAGTGGAAATGCTAAAGGCCATGCTTGTGGCCAGAGGTTTTGCTCAACTTCCAGGTGTTGATTTCTATGAAACTTACAGTCCTGTTGTCAAACGTAGGACAATTAGAATCCTCATGTCACTAGGTGTAGGAAATAAATGGGAACATGAATTTTTAGACGTACAGTATGTATATTTAAATAGTTACCTGCATGAGGAGATTTACATGAAAGAGCCTTTGTATTTTGAGGAAAGTAATAGAGGTAGAAAAAGCTATGTTTGTAAGCTCAATAAAAGTTAGTATGAGTTAAAGCAAGCAGGTAGAGAGTGGTTCCAACCCATTAATGGCCTGTTGTGTGACCTATGGCTTCAAACTTAGGTCACACAACAGACCATTATGTTGACATCATGACCTTGAATAAGCTTGAAAATATAAATTCGAGAATAAATACATATAAGTCAACAAGCATATTATGTTACAGACTACTACCACCATAAAGGATGCAGACTATCTCGATCTTGACCCCATGACCTAGAATGACATTGAAAACAAAAATTCGAGAAAAATGCATAAAAGTAAGAATGAGTAATACATTACAGACTACCACCTACATATTATATGCAGGTAAACTCGACCTTGACCTCATGACATTGATTGACCTTGAAAACATAAAATCGCGAATAAATACATACATGTCAGCAAACACATTACATTACAGACCACTACTGCCATATTAGATGCAGGTGACCTGCACATTGTTAATTTATGTAACTAAACCAGGCCCACAATAAGCGACCACATGCACGACTGTTATAATCATGGTATTCATCAGCATTTATATAGGCTTAATTGCCTTTTATTTTAATTTAAATACTGCCAGGCTCTGGAGGCTTGGAATGCACGAGGGCAGCTAGAACGATAATCATTTGTGCTCTTCTCAGACACCGATCCACACCAATCAGTCACAATCCACTCCAATCCACATACCAATCCTCACCAATCCACACCAATACACACATCAATTCACACCAAGTCACACCAATCAATTCCAATCCACATCAATCCACACCAATGCATTCCAATCCACACCAATCCACACCAATGCATTCCAATCCACACCAATCCACACACATCACTCCCAATCCATACACTAATCCACATACCAATCCTTCGATCAATCCCAATCCTTCGATCAATTATTTGGTTTGTCATCTTCTTGTATCCATATATATAAGAAAAATGGTTCACCTACTGTCTCCAAAATTTGTACGTGTCGGCAGAATTAATGTTTGTGTATGCAGTCAGCTGTCCATGCATTTTTATACTAAAGTCTTTATTATCATTCTGTTTCCATATCTTAATATTTATAAGCGAGTGCTCGTAGCACCATTTTAAAGTCGTCAGGGATAAAAGGATATGACACACAAAAAAAACAATGTAAAAATTAATTATTTTATAATAATATTCTTTATTATTTTGTAATTACATTTCACAAGAAAGCAGTTCATCACATCATCTGATACAGTCCCGATCATTAAGTTTTTAATACTTTTTTTTCGGAATTTTTTAGAATTTTTCGGAATTTTTTGGGAATGTTTATAAGATGTTTTTGGGATTTTTTAAAGGGTTTTTGCTTTTTTGGGGTTAAAGGTCAAGGTTGTGGGTCAGGAGTAAAAAATTAAGGACATCCAAGATGGCGGTCAGTGATGAAACAACATGGCGACACCCAGTTCCTGTGCTCCAATGACCGTTGCCCTTGTGTCCAACTCATCATTTTCCTACTACTGGTACCACAGCAGGAAAAGTAAACTAGTATGTTTTAAGTAGGCCAGGCACTTATTTTTATAATGGAGGCGTATAGGGTACCTGTGTGTTTTCTTACCTATATGGGTTTTCTTAGAGTGCTCTCACGTATTTAACATTCAAAATATTTGAAAGAATATCTTCTGTGAGCAGAAGCTGGGCTTTTTAATATAAAAAGAATCACTTTTATATACAAAAGTGGTAGTTGTTCTGAAACCATCGGTTTGAAAGGGCTCTCTCGTCATACAACGAAGATGAACTGTGATTAAGAAGGCCTGCCTTTTACCTCAACGAACATGAATATGCGACCTACATTAACATCACCTTATTGTACAACACAACCTATGTCAGTGCTCTCCGAGTCGAACCCTAATGTTAATAGTATTTTCCTGAAGCGATCTGTATTCAGAGATCTTTTAAATATTATGTTTCAGTGAATATGTAATTTATATCGAAAAATGTTTGTTGGTTCCTGTCAACTATGAAACCAAATATGACAAAACAACTTATCTATGAGGTGGTAAAATTTGGTGGTGCAAAATATAATATGTTGCTGGACTGTAGCTACATGAAACCAGAGCGCCACGATGATGGATATTTTACTAGAGCATACAAGATCTCGAATGTAATAGAAAGCACTGTTGACGGTATTATACACAAGTTCTGCCAAGAGGAAGAAGAAATAGTTTCCAAGGGTTCGGGTTTGACCCTGGCTTCAGTAAATATCTAGAACTGAGAAGAAGTGGGCTCAATCCACTTGACAAATAGGCACTTACTTATTTCCTTATACCTGAAGAGAGTTACAAAATAAAATATTAGCAAACCGCAACATAGATGCAAAGCCCGGATTGTGTGAGAGATTAATAGTGGAGCATGAGGTGTCATTTACCGAGCATAAGGGGTCATTTGTGGAGCATGGGGGTCAGTCACGGAGCATGAGGGGTCAGTTACCAAGCATGAGGGATCAGTTGCGGAACATGAAGTGTAATTTGCGGACCATGATTTAAAACTTCAAGATGAGCGAACAAGCTGACTGGAAGAAACTGTTGAAGATGTAACTGCATGGTAATGTGATCAAGGAACTAGACAAAATGTCTGGTTGAATGGATGCATATTTATGCTTATATCTCGCTGATGATGCAAGCCAATTACTGTACGAAGTCTACTGTAGATCTTTCTTCTATGGATGTACCTTATACCACTGCTGGAAAATTAAGTGGAAAAGTGATACTACTGTGGAAGGATCATCATCAAAAGCTGCCATGCTCGGATACATGAGAGAACCGCCCTTAGAAAGGATCTTTTCATGCGATGAAGCATTACAGAAATGGACACGTGCAGTTTATGCAAGGCGATTCACTGAAGGAAAACATCAAGATTTGCAAGGGTACTTCTACTGGGAGCCAGCAAGTGATGTCAACAATACCCCTCGCGGCCTCGATGGGTACTGATTCCAAAGATGATTATGGCGAGACAGCTAAGAAAATAAAATAAAATAAAATAGAGAGACTTACGAGGCGTGGTAGATTTGGTTTGTGTGGAACGTACACTTGCAAGATGCTAGCATTAAGTCGACGAACTTCAAAATAAACGGTCGTCGTCCTTAAATACTAATGACCATGCAACTTCTAAAAAGAAAATTAAATTTGATATTTATAGTGAAACCGGAAGTGAATACGACAATATAACAGCATTGATGATTATGACTATGAATAAAGTGATAGTATTGAAAATGATGATTATTCTATCGACATAAGCATACATTTCTCCAAATTTCCTTCGACAGTCGTTTTGAAGAAGACAGAAGGCCCCAAAACACTCATTACATATTTCCCGAAGACCATAAGGAAATTGTTGATAGGCTCATACATTTGATTGACCTGTAAAACCTCGGGGCCCTCTTAAACGTTTTTAGTTATATCCAATCATCGATGAACTGCATGTTAGGAGTTGTATTACATGATGATACGAACTGCTTTTTTCTGGAATCATAATTACCAAATAATAATTAAATATTATTATAAGAAAGCAGTTTTTTTTATTTTGGTGTGTTGTATTCTTTTTTCTTCACAAATTTAGAGTGGTGCTATGAGCATTAACTATTAATGTAAAGAACTGCATACATAATATGAATGAGGAGTTTAAGTACAAAAATGCATGTATAGTGCACTGAATACAAAATATTAAGTCTGTCATCACGTACAAATTTGGAGACAGCTGTCATACGAATGTAATTGATATAAATATGGGTAGGAAACAACCGATGGATAGAATGAATGTTCAACCTAGGTGTTGCGATTCATAAAAAGAATGATGGGAATGTTGGAAGACAGAGGCAAATATTATGACACTGATGGAAAGATTACGAAGGGTTGATGGAAATATTGCTGAGGAGGAGGATTGCGATGGATTAATGGAAATATTGGATGATTTATGGAAAGATTACTGATGATTGCGGAGTTGATTGCAGAGCATGCAGAACTGAGTGCGGAGTGAGCGAAGCTGAACGCGGTTCATGTGGTGCTGACTGTGGTGCATGTGGTGTTGACTGGTGAGGATTTTGAATGATTTATGGAATGATTGTGAAAGATATATGGAAAGATTGGAAGGTTTCTGGAAGTGTTGGAAGATTGTTGGAAAGATTGCGAAAGATACTGGAAAATTAATGGAAAAAAAATTAATTAAATAATTAGTTCGGAAATTTTTTTTATTTTCTAGGTTCAATATTATCCAAGGGCAAAAGTACGGGGTCAAGGTCACAAATCTGAAGTCAAGGTGAAGGTTACACAGATCCAACATGGTGGTCGGTGTCATCAGCGCAGCCTAGGTATTGAAAATATGAACAAATTACAAACAAAAAATCGATATGGCAGGTGGCGGACATTCGACAGAATGAGCAAAGATGAGGGGAAAGAGAGGGGAATTATAATACAATGCGATTGATTGGAGGGGGATGACAGATATGGTTCTAGGAGGGAACGTCTGTAAATGCAGATTTTGTAAATAGTTTTTTTTTATAGATTTAGTAAATATGTTGGAAATAAATATCTTTTAAGAGTTTTCGAATTTTTTGTTTTAATTTTTTGGATTCAAGGTAATGGGTCAAGGTCACTTGCATCCAATATGGTAGTTGGGTAACATTAACATGGCTATCGTTCGGCTCTGGCTCCAATTCCGGATCTTGTTATGCCCGAGCATTCAAGATTTCAATTTGAAAAATGTTATATTTATCCATTTTAATTTTTTTTTATTTGTTGAAGTTTTCAGAATATAATTAACATTATTTTATAAATTCTTAGGATTTTTGTGTTCAAGGTCAAAGGTCATGGGGTCAAGGTAAGAGGTCAATTAAATGTCACTAATATGCAACATGGCAGCTAAGATGTCTGACAGAACCGAGATGGTGGACGGTCAGCTCTGAATCCGGACCCTGGGACATGTGTATCGATTAGGCATACACTATGCCTATAAAACCAATAAGACCGCCAATGCTCTGCCCTCGAAAACGATCACCTCAAATTCCTACTAATGGATTGAAAAGTGCCTTTCGGGGGATCGTTTTTTTTTTTTTTTTTTTTTTTTTTTTTTGCAATTTGGTGATCGGTGCTTTTTTTTTAAATGGAAAAATGGGAAATTTAACGAAAACGGAAATGTTCAAGATGGCGGTGTCTTGTTTAGGCTCCAGTTCCCCGTACCCTTGTGCTAAATCATTATACGTACGTTGTTAGGTATTAATGTTACTCATAAACTAGATAACATCCATGCAAATGGCCAAACTTCAGTTCGCAGACTATCACATCACGGCCTAGTATATACATCGTATTCTGTAAGAGTAACTAAACTCCTACCGAAATTTTTAATATACAGAAATATTCCTTCAACATAACTGCACTACTGAAAGATGCTACCGATACCAAATAGCATGAAATTTTCACACTCTAAAATGTAGATCATACACTACAATTAATTAGATGATAATGTAATCAGACTGTATGACAAACACATTCCTGTGGTAACGAAACGCATCAGCCATTTTCCCATAACCTGGTTGTAACTTGATGCCACTTCGTGAATAATCCTGGCCAAGCTTTGCCAAGCAAGGAAACTAAACGCTTATGCAGCCAATATTGGTGGAAAAAAAGTACAAGACAGTAAGTTATATGCGTGACCGATTAAAAGAAAATGTTAAAATCAAATATTTCTGTAAGTTAAAAAACTCTAATAAAGCGAATTGAAACATATGGGGAAGATTCCGTAAATCAGGAGCGGTCGTTATGATAATTAAGCAAATGTGTTCAACCAATCCGCCAAACGGCACAAATAGCTACTTTGCATAACATGTATAAATTGTACAAACCAGAGCATACGGGAAAACTCTTAGAACATATTTATTTTTATAACACAAACATAAACTATCTTTACCGAAATCACTCCCCGCAAGATATGCAGAGCTGTAGATCATTTTAAATCTAAAGCACAAACTACAGGCGAAATTCCCAAAAAGTGGCCAGTTTAACTTTTACAACTTTGACAACTTTGCACACATTTACACATATTTGTAATGTGCCAATGGCAGCCGATTATTTCTGGCGAAACTAGAGATATACTGTTGAACGTCCTATACCTAAATTACCTCATTTAAAGTGCAGCAGTTTATCGTCCAAACATTATCCTGTACATGCGCTGTCGAATGCTCTAAAATACCTTGTCCATACTCAAGTGCTAAAATATAACACAGAAAATAATATCCGTGATAAATTTAAGTCTGGCTTAAGACCATTTTATAGCTCCTGATGTACTGCCGTTTCTTAATGTGACAAATTCGAAGATTGTCAATAGACAAAAGAAACCTTCCTTTAGTAACACTTAAAGATTTAAGTAAAGTTTTCGATTCAGCCAACCATGACTTATCACTAGTTATACTTAGTTATTTTTATAATTTTTCGGATAAGTTGTAGTGGAAGTATCGTTGCCAACATGGTTATTTGTGAATTAAGAGGTGAACCTCAAGGATCAGTTTTAGGGCCTTTACTTTTCGCAATATTCATTTCTGACCTCCACAATTGTCTGAGGAACTGTAAACTCCAAAGGTATGCCGACAACGTTCAGCTATATACTGCCAATAGAATAAGCATTGTGAGTGAAATCTTTAGCAATAGTATTGCAGACTTGAAGAGGTTTTAAAATGGGTTTCATAGATCGAACTGATATTAAATCCATTAAAACCAAAGTGCATAGTGGTAGGTTTTCCTGCACTAGTCGAGACAGCCAAAGCCACTTCATTGCTGGACATCTGAGTTGATGACGCATATATAAATCTCTCGTCTAGTGTTTAGAGACTTAAGGCATGCTATGGATCAACGTATCCACTGGGTAGAACATATGTCCGATATATGTACAAGAGTTTACTATACAGTTCACGTCATACGGCACATTAAAATGTTTCTACCGCAAAAATTTAGATATTCGAAAGGTCTGTCATTGAATTTTGTGATAATCTGTATGATTTAAATGTGCTGTTAACTAGAAGAATACCTCGAATTCTAAATGCTTGAGTACTATTATTCTTTAATCTATATTTACAGGACAACGTTAGTTACTTCTATACCGAAAATTGTTCTCCCACACTATAAAATCGGCGCACGCTTAATACGCTTGTTGTAAAACGCAAAATTCTCCTCACTGGCACATCGGCCTACCCCTGTGATCGTTTCACGTGTTTGCTTACATACCGTGCATCAAGAAAGTGAACCTCTAGAAATATATACAAACACGAATATTAATTAATATTTTTAAGGTGAAATGACGTTAACATGGTTTATGTTGACTACAATTCAAGAGTACTGCGTACTTTAAGCCTACTTCCCAGTGTGATAAAAGGCAATGAAATCAATTTCCTGCCAGTATGCCTGTGTGCATGTGTGTGATTGTATGTCTGTTGAGTGTGCCCCTCCCCCCCACCCCCCAAATCATAACACCTCTAAATCAAAATAAACCATTTTTGATAGGCACAGAATCGTTTCAAAAAACCCAATACACATTCATAACCAAATTTTTTCTGTCATCCCAAGTTGTAAGCATTGAATTCCTATGTGAATATTGCTGTTGGTCCGCCATGCTGGAAGATAGCGCAACATTAATATAAAAAGCTTTTACATTATGTTTCGAAAACTATTCAACCAATTTTCGCCAAATTTGGAAAGTATGTAGTACTATTATAGGACAGGTAAATGTAAATTACTGAACTTAATTAGGCACTTGTTTTCAAAATGGTGGATATATAAATATTTTAGGTATATTTCCTACAACTGTTATACAATTTGATGTATTCTACCAAAGCATCATATAAACATAAAAGAGTGCATTTTATCTGTCATTTTGTAAGGAAGCACTAAATGAATTAAGAAAATGTTTGTGTAGTATATCGGGAAACAATTCTCAGTTTACTATCACATTTTGCGAACAATTAGTACTGCGGCTGTTGGCATCTACAAATATGTTTAAAGCATGTCAGGAACTTATTCTCAAAATGACTTTTGAAAGACCAGCTTAAGATCTACTTGTACGCACATTGTGTATTCTTTTTCCGCCTTATGTAAAATTAACATTACCATGGACATCATAACTTTATCCATACGTTGGCCCAGTGAAACTGCGAAATTTTAATAAATGTAGACATTTTTAAACATGTTCATTTTTACACTTTAATGCATTAAAAAATTAGGAAGCGAAAGTAATAGTTTAAGTAATCAAAAATGGTCACCTAACACTTTTTTTTTCGACGTTTAGATATGTAACTACTTTCCATCCATCGTTACCAACTTTACTGTGCGCATGTCTCTCAGAGCGCCCGTTACAATATATGCATGCAGAAGCAGTGAATTTTTTCTAAGGTTGATTTCAAAAGTGCTCACTTTGTCGTGCACAGCCTTTACACAGAGCCTCTTTTGACCTCCACGTTTTTTGTGTAATAACCCAGGAAACAATTGACCGATTCCTACCAAATATGGCATACGAGTAGTACTGCGGTAAGTAATGTTAAATTAGACATTTTATGTATTTTAGACACTTATTTTCAAAATGGCGTTCATATAGCTGTTTTAGTATTTCATGTTATATCAATCGAAACTAAGTAACTAATTCCAATGAAACTTTGTATAGTGGGTATATATTACATGCCATCAAATGTATCAAGACAAAATCTCTTTTTTCCACCATTTTGTAAAATAACATCACAATGCAAATCAAAATTATCGGATATCTCCGAAAAACAACCGACATCTACAAAATTCTCCACATAAGTAGCACTATTGCAGGTCATGTTAACTGATAAACTTAGAAAATGTCAGACTCACATATTTTCAAAATGGTCGACATGTAAAAAATTTTAATCAAAACATTTTATCTACGAAATAAAAAATAAATAAAAAATTCAACTCAATTTTGCCAATGCAAAGCTTCATTTCTTCACCATTCTGTAAGATAGTCCTACATTAAACAATACAATTTTTATGTCGTATATCGAGAAAAATTTTTACTGTTTTCTTTCCAATCTGGCGAAGAAATTGTAGTGTGGTATGCCATATTAATTTATGTTGTTTAAGTGTGTCTTGTATTTTCCGAATAGCGCCAAACAGAACATTTTTCTTATCGTGTTATTTCTACAGAACTAAGTAAAATATTTAAATTTGAATTTATTTATCTATACAATTATGGAATGTTGTCTACACAACTAAATAAAATAGGAGTGTCTGTCTGTGATTTTCTATTTTTCCACTTTTAATTTTTTTTTCATATAGTATAATTGTTTACTAAGCCATATCGAATGTTAATTTTACATGTCTGTCTGACAGTCTGTCTATCTGCCTGTCCGACCGGATTTACCTAACATACCACTGAACGTATTACCATCAAATAAACACAGTCTATAGATAATAACGCCATGACTAACTTAGTCTTTGTTTTATCTAGATATTTCAAACGGTTCCGAAAATTTTATGTTCAGGGATGTAATAGGTACTCGATTAAGCTTTTCTTAGGATTATTGCATAAAAAACACATTGTTAAAAAAAAGTTTCTTAATTTCTCCTTTCTTTTTCGTCTATGGGCTCTCTTCCTTTCTTTCCCAAGAGCCGTAATGGCCCAGTGGCTAGAGCTATTCCAAGTGGAGCAGTAGTGGCTTAGTGGATAGAGCTATTAAAAGTGGGGCTGCAGTGGCCGAGTGGCTAGAGCGATTCCAAGCGGGGCGATATTGGCTCAGTGGCTAGAGCGATTACAAATGGGGCATTATTAGCTCAGTGGATAGAACTATTCAAATACCTAAATGTCATGCAAGGAGGTAGCACCAGTCAGCTCGTAATAAATAAAACATATTTTTTTTCTCCATTTACGAAGATTGTCACATGAATAACGGAGGTTTTATGACATACATCGAAGACCAATGAACCGGTTCATACAAATATTTCACTGATTTTTGCTACAGTTGGGTATGTGAGAAACACTCAGTGGATTTGTAATAATAGTTATTTTGGAACTATAAAAGATATTACGACGAAATTTTTTTCCCACACAATAAAATATTTAATTGTTCGAGCTGTGGTTATACTTTGCTATTCTACCGATAATAAATATACATTTTTTGAATGATGAAATTGCGTAAATGTGCGCATGATTTTTAGTCAATTGGAAAAAAAAATACTTGAAACAAAAATTATAGTGTTATCAGCTATAGTTTACTGAGAAAAATCATGACAAAAAGAAGGTATTGTCACGGCATTTAATTTTTAGACCTTTATTTAAAACTGTAGGTATGTTGTGCACATCTTAAGAACCGTGTAATGCTGCTCTCTGCTAGAGGATGTTCACGTTAAAGTGAGCACTTTTTAAGGCCGTGCAAAAATCTTCCTTTTAGTCAAATCCATCTTTAGACCACTTTTTAATACAACCACTGTCATGTGACTACTAAACACAATGTATAAATTTAATTCTTCTTAAAAGTTAACGTCTGAAAATGTAACAGCCTATAGATAGGCGATTCCATCATTTCGTCTGTAGTGCGCAACGGGCATTTGTCGTTTTCTTTGGGTTGAGGAGGGGGGGGGGGTGGTAGTGTGGCATGAACCGAGCAGAAGGGGGATATTGTATGCTCACAAGACAGGCGCGTCCCGTTAGTTGAGCGAGGGACTAGGCTTGGACTATAGGATATTCCGAAAGATCGCTCGCGCGATTGTTCACAGTACTGGCTGAATGTTGCCATGATTCACTCTGCATTCCTTGCCTTCTAAGAACGAATATTTAGGGACACATTTTTGTGCCGTAATTTATCAAACTACTGAACATATAAATGTTTTCCGCTAGTTCCGATGTATTTATTGAAGCGTAGTTTGATGTATGAATGAAGAATATTTCACGCATACATAGAAGAATGTTGTGTTTTCCAAGTCGTACGTGGGTCCGTGGTTGACACAGTGGCTAGGGCTTTCATCTCTGTCAGCCGGTATCGGTTCAACTCCCGACATGGTTACGATCGGATTTTGGCATGTGAAAGTAGCGTTTGAAGTTGCTTCTGTTGGATGGATTTTCTCGGGAGTGTCCCGTTTTCCTTGGCATTGCATTCCAGCATTTGCCCACTTCCTTCTCAATTTCATCCTCACTGGCCCTCTCACAAGATCATTGATGCCACCCAAAATTTCTTAACTCTCAAATTAAACATGGAACTGGCTTAGCCGGCTACATTGTCAAGTACATATACAAACTTCTTAGTTGCAATACAAGAGCTAAAATGATTTACAGGCTAACAGCAATATAACTGCAAAGTGTATGCAAGTATACGAAAGTTTATCAAACTCTACTTTCAAGTGTGCATAATTTATATTTCCTTATATACATTTTTTAATTACCTTTTTTTTATAGCTATATGGAGATACAGATGCGGAACCTTTGCTCCATTACCATACCTAAATAAGGAAATAGGTAGGGTAGTGAGTGTTACCCTGTGAATCTTATGGCTACAGTAAGGGAGGTTTATCTATTTAGTTAGTTACTTTTCAGTTCCAGGCATATTTTCCATTTTTTTTTAAATATGTGATTGTATAACTTTCCATCTATTTGTTACATCCAATGTGTGTCTCGGCTACTGATTAATCCTCTTATTATTACTGCTGTTCATGTTATAAGTAGCTCTGAAAATAGCTTGCCTTAATAATATATTTATTTTTCACAATCAATGATAACGTTTACAAAGAATCAACATATTCTAGCGCAAGTGCAATTTGCTGAAAGAAAATGATGGATTTGTCGGAATGTTTATTCTCGTGCTATATATTTTTCCACCGATGTTGATTAAGACAAGCATGCATTAGCATTGCTGGAATGTTAACAATACAAAATCGTTGGCATTTCATGTTGGCCCAATATCATGTATGAAAATAAAGCATGTGTTTTTCGTTCTTACATAAAATTTATTTTGTCAGTGGTTAGTGTAACATTGAAAGCCGCAATAAATTAATTTTAAATTCATATCTTGTGTTATATTAAAACATTATGTATGAAAAATATCAGTAGTAAACCAATAAAACAATTTCATCGTTATAAAGCATGTAAACATAAATACAATAAAAATAATTTTGTTTACGGTTCGTAAATTTGTGATTTTGTAGCCCCAACTAATATGATAAGAATGAAGCTTCAAATTCTAAAAGACTATGACTTTCATTTTAAAGGGATGTTTATAATGTTATTGAAACTTAACGTATCATATAAAATTTAATCTTCTTTTAATTGTGAAACATTGCTTAAAAGAGCTATTTAAGGACAGTTGTAAAAATTTGTATTATTAAATAAGTTACCATTATTCTGTAGTTTAAGTGTGAATGAAACTAGGCATAATGAATGTCCACTATTTCATTTATAGTGTGCACAATTTTACAGTACCAAACGCAAAACACTTCGAAATTGTCATATTTTATGTGGAAACAAATTTTAATAAATTTTCTTATTTATATTAATAACAAAGACACCCAATTTTATTACTAACGAAATGTTTGACTTCGATGTTTAATCGACAGAAGGTTTCATAACTGAGTCACCATGATGACAATATAGCTAGACAACTGGTTTGAGCAAGTTAAACGTAACACTCGCCTAAACAAATGTTTCCATTTAGACTGGTAAATATATGGTTGAATTGAAAAATATATATATACAAAAGGTTTTTCAACGGATTATGACTGCAATGTTGTACTAAAAGTCTAGTTTACTGGGAGCATTACAAAGGGGTAATTTCCGAGATGGTGCCCAAAGTAGCTGCCAAAAGCTGAAAAATAGATATGAGAAACACAATTTAGCATAGAAAGGTGGTTTTGGTGTCTAAGCTTATGTTTTAAGACCCAAGATATTCAATGAAATCAAGTAAGTTACTCTCAGTTTATTATTAAATAAGAATTAAATTAAATAAGAATTATTCACAGTCTATTATTGACAGTTTATGTACGTTTAAGTTACCAAATTTTGAGAGCAAATAAAGTGAAAACGGTTTTCTTTCTTCTTTTTTTTTAATAATAATTATTATTATTATTATATATACAGAAAACAGGTATTTACAGAAAATTATGGTTTTAAAATAATTAAAAAGCCATGTATTTCACCCAATAGAGTGATCATATATTTTCATTCATATTACTTAATACTTAAAATTGATTAATACAGCTGGGTGGGTTGTGTGAGGTTGAGTAATTTATTAAACATAGAAGTGTGCATTTCAATCAATTATAATGCCCTGCTGCAACGAATATTGGATGGCAGTCAGAAACAGCAAATAAGTGCTTAACCGAAGAACCTTTTCGATATGCCATTATTAATGACCTGGCAACTGCAATCACCCTTTGATAATTTAACCATAATTTACTTGTCTTAGACATACCCCACAGTTCGATCTTCTTTTCTCTAACTTTCTTTTAATTTTACTGAGTGTTTTTGATTTTAATAATGTTTCTAAAGTCACCTCACCATTCAATAGTGTGCTGTAAATCTTCCCGCTTGTTCCAACAATTGTTGCAAAATCTGGGTCTTCATTCATTATCTCGGACACCATTATACGATTTAGACAGTTTTCTACAGGAATATGGCCACGAAATACTCTCTGAACCAATTTCCCTGTCATCATATGAGCTACTGCATTCTCACCATAGACTACTTCTACAATTCCAGTAAGTCCTGTGCCTGCCATAAATTAACCAACTGCTCCCAGCAAATTCATGAACATGTGAAAGCTCCCTAGGAGCAGGGCAATGGTTTTCAGATGGCTATCTAATGGTGAGTCGGTGATTATCTCTACGGCCATCCAGTCCAGAGCCTGATCGAACGTGACTATATGCT
Organism: Dryococelus australis; assembly: GCA_029891345.1. Classification (NCBI taxonomy): domain Eukaryota; kingdom Metazoa; phylum Arthropoda; class Insecta; order Phasmatodea; family Phasmatidae; genus Dryococelus; species Dryococelus australis. The sequence goes on from CM056994.1 coordinate 153,417,017, forward strand.
CAAGGTGGTACTTGGTCGCAAGCCTACAAAGGAACTCCAATGTTGAAAGAATGCAAGTCTTCTCCCGGAATACATGTATATCATTGGTAGATACCTGATTGAAGACTGATCTGGGTGTTCGTTTCTCTTATGAATAATGTGCATCATCTCGTGCAAACTTGACAGTGCATCTCTGAGACTGAATAATAATTCCCCCAATATATCCACTTCCTTTTCACATTCTGGAAGACTCACAAGTACTGCGAATTTTACAGCTTGGTGGAAGATTTTTGTTGAAATATGATCTATTATCGGAACTTTTTAAAGCTCGGCAATGTTAATATCCATAGTTTTGTGCCTAGGGAAACTGTACACTGTCTCCTGCCCTGGTGTCATAACAGCTATCATATCGACTACTTGAAAAGTCCCTTGCCCATCGATTGTAATAATGTTGTGATCAACATTGTCTGCTGCAAATAGCACGGCTGTGTTCCTTACATTAATATCGCTTCCGAGTATGTTCGGAGTAGCAAATATAGCAGCATTTCTTTCAAATCTGTGCATTTCACTATATGAAGAGCAGAACCTCATCTTACACTAGGTGACCACAAGAAACGTCGAACTATATAAATGAAGCATTTTCACTAGAAGATATATTTGCAATGGTGCAATGACAGCTCTTGGATGAACTGCTTGAATTATTGCCTGACCTATGCTGGCCACTTTCTGCTGAGAATCTTTCCCCACAAACATTGTGTTTAACAGAATACTAAGGGATTCGGGAATGTAATCAATAGCTGGATGGAGACCGACAGTCTCTGTTATGGGATAATGCTCTTTCACTGATGGCACATTTGTTTTAATGTTGCTTTTAATTAGCCTTGCTGCTGTTTCATTTTTTGCTCTCTTCTGTAACTTTTCACCTTCTCCTTGTTTTGAAGTGTTGAAATATGCCCTGAGAATGTTTGTAGTATTCTGTATTGTTTGTGGTATTGTAGTATAAACCATCCCCTTCTGCAATATGTATAGAAGTCCCATACAGTTCCCTCAGCTGTTTTTTTAGGTACTGATTACCATAGGGTAAGGAATAAGTATCTAACAAATACTACTTCATTTAGCTCTTCAGGTTAGACACTGTTAGCTGTTCTTCGTCATTTCCTTCTAGGTAGGCACACATTTTTGACAATGCTTGTTCTTTATATTCATTCTTAGGCCTTCCCGATTTCCTTCGCTTTATCTCAGGGTTACATCGAAATAGCTGGGGTACATTACGGCCACAACGAAGATGGCTACTACAAATGTGATGGTACACGCAGTTAGCAGCATGAAGATCACCATTAAAGTATACGATTCTACCTTTTATTTTGAATGACCAATCATCACGACAACTATCACAAAATTGCAAAATTACCTTTGTAAATATATCAGTTTTTACATAACTAAATCCTGCACTACTCACTTCCAGAACACTTTTGCCACAGGAAAAGCAGTCAGTTTTGCTATTGAATGTATCTTCAGACACTCCAGTACTCCTTTGTGTATTACCAGATTGTCCCAGATGTTGCCTCTTCAAATTAAGTTCTATTTCTGTTTTATTTACATACACTTTGCGGCAGTTTGTATGAACTGTATTGCCAGGAGTCACAGTAATAGTGTCACCTCTCTGCGCACTTCCTGCATTTATTCCAGCTGCGTCCTTTTGTCAAATCTGGACTACATCATATCCATCACCCACTTGGAAATGACAAATTGGACCATTTTCGTCAGCACTGAATGCACTCATTATTAACCTGGAAAAGTTAATATAAATAACGTAAATAGAAACCCTATTGACTACATTATTATATGTATTGTTAGTACCTTTAGAATATAATCTACATGCAAATAGCCAGCAAAAAGGTACATATCCGATTAATAACAGCCCATTCCAAATGATTAAAATTTCATCTATAACCCAATATTGAAATGTTGGTGGTTAATTCTAAACTGAGAGTGTTTAATTTGATTTCATTTAATCTATTCGGTCCATAAACATGGGGTTGGACACCAAAATTACCTTCCAAAGGTTGACTAATATTTGAGATACAATACTTTTCATCTCATGATAGGTTCCTTGGCGCCATCATAAAAAAACAACTAATCTCAAGGTCACAGAAAACTAGACTTTTACTACATTTTTGACCATAGCCCTAGGAGCCCCAGAAACTTTTTGTATTAATTTTTGGGGTTCGGATATTATTTTTCGTATATTAACCCGTATAATTATGATTTTGTAAATATTGATGCGTATTAGTGTCGAAGAATCATGAGAAGCTAACTACCGTGTTTGTGTTAGGTTTACTCATAAATTATGGCTACTTCCTTTCACAACGCACACAACCAATAAATACCCAGAAATTATCTTATCTGGAAAATCTCGCAACATTGCATTTATTTCGCTAAGAACTTAAAAGTCTTGAATATACAGAGAATCTTTAATTATTTGCTTTATGTATGCTCATCATTGCACTAGTCACTATGCAAAAAAAATTATCAGTGAAACCAAATCGTTGATGTTTTAGTTCTACACCTATAAAAACTGTTGCATACAGAAGTTGTTATCTATTTGATAAGCTTGTTGTGTGTGTAATGTATGTTCCTGACTTCTTTTAATTATACATATTACTGAAAAGGACTGGAGAAAAACAAGGCTTGCTGAGAACAAGCTTGATTTGTAATATATTCGGTATGAGGTTTATTATTTTATTATAATAAAACGTTTTTTCTTTAGCTGTCCTGAGCCGTTTGTTACAATAAAACATTTATTTCCTCTACGTCAGTGGAAATAAATTTTAGTGAAGTTCCGTAAAGCATAGATGGTAGGTAGGCGTCAACATCTCATTGACAGCAATATTATTAGAGATGAAACCAGCAAGATGTGAAACAGTACCAAGGCAATTAAAATACACGAGTGACTTACCCTGGATTCGAATTCAGAAAAACTCGTAAAATTAAGATAGTTTGCTATCAATTGTATCATGGAGGTAGAATTCACAGCATTCAAACATGTCAAAATGTTTATATGACAACCTTTTTGTTAATCATTATCTGACCCCATTTAACTAATATAATTTTGCATGGACTTCTGCAGGTGTGCAGAATTTGATGAAAATTAGTTGAATTATTCCGAAAATATGGCAACATGTTCAATTTACTCACCTGACACTACTTTGCAAAAAAAAAAATCCGGCAAAAGAGGATCTATGTATGCATAATTATACTTATAATTAATACAGTTTTCGTACAAAATTTAGTTGAATGTTGTTAGAAATATTTATATATATAATAAATTATTCTAATTTATTTATATTCATCCACATTAAAAGATGCCTGCTGCACATGTCACATGTTATTTTACATACCTTACTGTAGCAATTCTTGCGTGAAATGATTGGTCCTCGAGATTTTGCATTAAACCTTCATTATTCATGTAAAGATTTTCATAAATGGAGGACAAAAATGTATGTATTAGCACATTCGATGATTGTCATGGATACGATATACAAAGCAAAATTTTAATATGTTCCATAGTTTTGTAGATAAAGCACACTAAACTAAAATGTTTGTATAAGCGCCATAAAAAAAATAAATGACTCTCATACTTAAAACATATTAATTAATATGGCCTACCACAGCACAATACCTTCGACTAATTTGAAAGAAATATGTTGATTATTTCCCGAGAAACGTCATAAACACTGCATTATTTCTTGTGGCACTATCCTTCAAAATGCCAGAGAAACGAGACTTTGCATATACAATTTACAAATCATACTGTCAGTATACAGACTTGGAAATCTGTTTTACAGTTTTATGAATAAAACATTCTGGGCTACAATGTTTATATGGCCCTCATTTTGAAAATATGTATGTCTGACACTCTCAAAGTTTATCATTTTACATGTCCTGCCATAGTGCTACTTGTTTGCCAAATTTGGTAGAAATCGGTTGTTTATTCGGAGATACCGCGTAATTTTAATTTGACACATGATACTATTTTACAAACTGGTGGACAAAAGAGATTTTGTATGGACACATTATACGGTTGTAATATATACAGGCAGCATACAAAGTTTCATTGGAATTAATTACATTGTTTTGTAACGATATAACATATAAAAATAAAATAGCTATGAAAATTTGAAAATGAGTGCCTGGCATACCTAAGACACATAAGTAGACATAACCTACCACAGTACTAGGCCTACTTGTTTGCCATGTTTGGTAGGAATTGACCAATTGTTTCTCGAGTTATTAAACCGAAAACTTCATTTATTCATGTAATGCTATTTTACAAAATGGCTTGCAAAACTGGTATGGCGTATATGAACTGGTATGGTTTGACGTATATGATGTTTGTAATAGATAGTGTCGACATATAAAATTTGATTATTAATATTATAAAATTTGGTTGAATACGGTAGTTACACCAAATAAACAATAAAAAAAACTGCATGGTCACCATTTTGAAAATGATCGCCTAATAAGTTCAATTATTAACGTTTATCTGGCATGTCATAGTATTACTTACATGCAAAATTTGGCTAAAATTGGTTTAGTAATTGAGACATAACACACAAACTTTATTCTTTATTGTGGCACTATCTTCCAAAATGGTGGACCAACATCAATATTTACCTCGCTATTCAATGCTTACACCTTGCCTTGTCAGCATACAAAATTTGGTTTAAATAGGGGGAATGGTTTTCGAGATATGACATATCGCACTAAATTTTAAAAAGGTGGCTATTTTGATGGATAAGTGCCCAGAGTGGTTGCAAATTATAACAGTCAGGTGAACTTATTTAGTAATATATGTGTACCGAGTCTCGTGTTATTCGGTTGACATTCACACACAGACCCTAACACATACACATACATACACACACTCATACTCGCCTAGACATACAGACAATGTGATATCACAAGCCTTGCTTTCCTTCGGAAAGTATGCTAAAAAGTACCTGATCCCATCTCACTGTCTAAGATTGAGGCCATGTTGAATTTGGCCATATGATACGGCAAAGAGTAATCTTTCTCATTTTACAATTAAAAAGTTTTTATTTACAAACAGAAATATCAATTTATTTAAACATAGAATACATATTTACCCAGAAATTTTATTTCGGAAAGTTAGGGGATTGTTGGGGTTCGGACGTACTGACATAGTGCTGTTCTATGTTGGTGACATTCTGAAATATGATTGGCTGCACATACGTCTGCACTGATACTACTGGTCACATGGGCCAATAATATTTCATAATGCTGCCAGCTTAGCGCAAAGCCTTCTGTAGGAATAACCAAAGTAAACACACACACACACACAGAGATAAACCATTAGAAAACATTAGTTTCACTATTTATTGTATACTATTAATGAAGAGAAAATATCAGTCACTTCCTATTATCTGTCAATTTAAAGCTGAAGTCACAATTATTTATTTTCGAAGAATAACATTTTTGGAGGATAATGCTCTTCATACAAAGGGTAAAAAGATACATAATGTGATATTAACAACTAGTGTTATGCACATCAGACACACAAGTGTGATTTAAATTGTTACCTCGTACAAAATACAAACTTAATTACTTTGGTGTAGTGAATATTATTTTTATTTATTTCTATTTAACTCACACAATTAATATTGTATATTGTTGAAATAAATTGTAACATTTTAATTTGATATAAATCAATTTTTTTTAAATGTCACATTTTATTGTGTCGTAATTCTTGTAAGACACTTTTAACAAAATGGCTGTTTTCATACGATGTAAGATTACCATTTAAAAAACATTTAAAATAAATCTTTCTTCGTGTAAGAATAAGCATCGTTTAATTTTTTGAACAAAACAATTATAAATTTCGAATTGTCTTTACTGCTTATTTGTCGGTTGTCTAACTAAAAATTTGATAATGGACTGACTTGTGAGAATTCTGTGGAACTCATTCGAGGATATGCTGTAATTCGAGGATGCATGCAAATTAGTTACATCCGTAAGTGGGCAGCAACTTTTTCAGATACACCGTGAAGAACTATACACCAATAACTACTCCAAGTAAACAAGTTCCTAATACCACACAATCCGAGCTGAAATGAGCTACACTTTAAAATAAACTTGTGTATTTATACATGGAATTTCTGCGTAAATGTACTATTTAGTATTTCGCGAAGAGATTTCCGCACATGCTTACAGATTCATTACCCTACGGGTGTGCCAGTAGTTTTCTTTCACTTATTGGCGGCGTGTTTTTGTGAGAAGACAGTTTCTTGCTTGACTAGCCGATCAGAATTAGGTAACTTCAATATTGTAAGTCTCTGATTCGCGAGCCCGAAACGTAAGATGCGTAAAACGCAAACCATCCAATAAAAAATATGGGTCTGAGATGAAGTGGTATGAAATAAAACTGGTCACGAAATCTTTTCGCGAAAATCTGGTGTCCTAGGTATGAGTAATTTTCAAAGACAGCTGCAAAGTTGAACAGATACGATAATATTGATGGGAATTCAAATGTAGGTACAACACAAAAACGTAGACACAGGTTTTTTTTCCACGAAAAGATTTCAATACCAGTTGTACTCTAAAACACATTTGTTCAAATGCTCTTTAGTGGTTGGATGGTTTTAAATGTCACGTGCCTCAAGTGTCTGCCCGCGAATCATGAACGTACAGTATCGGAGTACTTTATTACGACTGGCCCAGTCAAATAAGAACATGTCTTCTCTCGTAGACACGCGGCCAATAACCAAAGGAAGTGGTGGTTGTGGAAATAGGATATTGAAGTATATCATTGCAATAAATCTTTTCGCAAAAAAAACTGTTCTTAATAATGATGAATACATTTTAATATTTGTGTAAAAATACGCCATCACGATATTAATAACCTATTTGTGCATTTGTATACCTACTGCATCACTGGATGAAAATCATTGTGCCACGTGTACAACGAAAGTTTACTGTACAAATTCATCATGAAAATACACACGACTGTCATTTTCCAAAGACCATACTAGAGAAAACGTATACTAATAAAGTGTTAATATAATCTAGACACTTACATTTACAGCATGAGTAATTTTACATGTGAGTGAAGTTACGTTGACAAATGAGATTTTACATCTATAGTCCCCGAGAAAAATTAGGTTGTAATATTTAATGGAAACCTGTTTAGATATTCACAGACACATGCATGTTATTTAGACAAACTTCAGCATTTAATTTGATTGTGCGCAATGCCTACTAAGAAAATTATTGAAAATACTTTTTCTTTCAATTTGCATAATATTGGATTGCGTACGTAAATACATAAAATATACTAACACTAGTAACGAACTTATACACAGAAGAATTTACAATCGGAAAGTTTGGCACAATTCACCACTGTGAATTATGATAGGTTACGTTACAAAAAGTAATAGTTTTACATAACTTATTCATTCATTTGGAACTAATTTTTTTTTCAAACGTTGTAAGTCATACCTTTATCCGACTGTTAGTGTTTTGCAAGTATGCGGTTGACGACGAGGAATATATTAAATATGGAAACATTTCTGTAGCACTTTGTATGTAAAATCACACATTTTCAGCTGTAAAATTACTTTCAATAAAAGATCAAATATAAGTACACAGTATGTTTGCTTTCCTTTTAAAGTATACGCCTAAATATTTGTAGTTTGCATTAGTAAAAGTTTTAATTATTTTATTTCAACTAAAAAAAAAAAAATAACTATGAAATTAATATAGCCTACATTTATAGAGATAATTTCGTTGTAACACGCCTGGTCAATTTTCCAGATTTAAACCTCGGCATTTGAATAAACAGCCAAAATATAACTTTTCTTTCTGACTTATAACTGTGAGAAAGAGATTTCTTTCAAAGATAAAAAATCCAATAACTAGAAGTGTTTTCTTGTTAGACCTACTTGCAAAGCTGGGAAAACTGAACATGAGATTAAAAATGAATATTTTTCACACAGTAGATGAAATTCTAAAACTACCCAACAAAGAAAACGATGGTCATCAGTGTACGGCACGTGAGCCCGTTGGTATAGCTTGTAGGACTGTGACTGGTAAAGGCTGTTCACAATAAAGTGAGCACTTTTGAAAGCCCTGCTTACGACGTACATGTATGCTCGTTGTGTATATTTCCGCCACATGTAAAATTAACATTGCAAGTTTCATCACTTCATTCATGCGTCGGTCAGGTGAAACTGTGAAATTAATAGCAAAGTAAATACTTTACAAATTTGCTCGTTTTTTTACACTTTGATGTATTAAAATTAACAGAAAGAGAAAGAAATAATTTAAGTTATCATAAATGGTTACCTAACACTTTCTATTTGACGTCAAGATATGGCACTACATTCCCTCCTGCGTTACCAACTTAACTGGGCGCCTGTCACACTGTGCGCCCGTTAATAAATATGACGTGAGTAGCAGTGGATTTTTTCTTAGATTGATTTCAAAAGTGCTCACTTTATCGTGTACAGCCTTTAATCTCGGTGTCCTATTGATACTCGCCCGGAGAGGGAAACTTAAGCCTACAATTTAGAAAACTTCTTCCTGATATTCCTTATTCCTACATATTTGCCTATATTGCAAAGTTAAATCTGTGGACAGTAAAACGCTAGTAGAGTCTACTGAATTTCTTTGTACAAAAAACCATTTTTTTTCGAACTGCTTTCAGAATTAGGCACACATGCATTGTGTTTAATTTCATTTTGGCAAAGGAACGCGCTCCAAAATCAACTGCATATTTTTACCACAATAACTCATGAAATTTGATTGTTGTATAGCAGAGTAAATAAATGTAAATTTTGCTTGTTGTCAATATCTTTTACTTTTTTTTTATTTCCTGTAAAATCACTCCTAAAATTTTTATGTTAAAATTTACCTACCTCAGAGAAGACGCACTGCAGCGTACATTTGTGTTAAACAGTTTTTTACTCACCAATGCAAAAGCTAGTGAACTACGCGACAACTAAGGCAGGATTGTCTACAGTACATCAGAATCTCACTACTTGTCATCATACCAGCATAGTTGTTTCAGTGTAGTCAACGATACTACCAACAAATCGAATGCCAGCACACAATAATTCAAGCTAGTAAATGGCTACTATTAGTAAATGGAAACTCTGCAGCAGGATTCAAGCAGTTCATAAATCAGGCATCCATTTCCACTGCTAATTTCTAATCAACCGAAAAATTTTCAGATTCATTTGGGGACAAGCTGGACGTATTATTTATCTGCGTTGCTGTCGCAATACGGGCAGTTATTTATTTGATATACCAACCATAGAGGGCTCACGTTTGCTTAGCAGATCCGAAACAAAATACGTGATCAATCCCAGTTAACCAAAGAATATACCATGGACAACTAACCGATGAGCTTGAAGAAACGTACATTCCACTATGAAGTCTTAGCCAAAAAGTTGAGGTTTGTAATAATTTTATTTCCTTCTAAAAAAAACCTCACTTGCTAAAAAACTAATGTGTAATCTTACTTTAAAATATAAGTTCCCTTGACAGGTAAACAATGAACCAGGCCCTATATACACATATTAAAGTAGGATAACGATGTTGCCGTTACTTGTCCTGATTTTCTATGTCCCTCGTAGTAACAGTACGTTCATAGTAAGCACAACTGCATTAAAATCTACATAGTTTTAAGACAGTTTTTTCTTCACCGCTTATTTTCATTACATCCAGTAATGAGTTGATTACATCGGCCCAACTGCCGATGTATGTATGTGCCGATGTATGTATATATATGCCATGGATGAGAGGCGGATTTAGACTCACTTGAAATATATATTACATGTTGTAACATATGCCTAATATAGATGATCAGCAGAAGGTAAAGATTGGCTTGTAATGAAGAACAATAATGCTGGCATTCGGTGCGTGCTGGTGCCACACGAGTATTAAATCGGTTTTAGTATAGTAACACAACATTCATTTGTTAAAACCATATTAATATACAACCATGTCCGATTGGCTGAATGCAAGATGAGCAAATTCATTGAACAACCACTAATAATGTCGCTCATGTTCTCATGTACTCGTTTTTCATTCACGAAATATAGCCCATTCATAGTTACTTCAAACATACCTGAATCCCTGTTAATGTTCTACTTCCAGGGTATTCCTCCGCCTCATTCGATCACAGTATAGCCCATACTATAAAATGACACCTAAGAGACAGCGCACCGCGTTCATGTGCACTCAGTTTAATTTAATAATTTGCATAATAGCGACTACTTACTACGCATAACCAATGCACATTCTCCCCATATTTATGCATTTTAGTTATAAACGAAATAAAATATTGACAGATAAATTATAATAAAATGTTCGATTGAACAAGAATTTTTTTTATTTTAACGAAAGATTTAAAAAGTTTGCGATACATGACATTATTTTGTAAATCATCAATACGTTATACATGGGGTGATTTTTCAAAGGTTTAGTTCAAAAAGTATGCAGAAACCACAAACAGACTATAATCATTAACCTATTATTACGTTGAACGGTAAGATCACAAGTGCGAGACTTGGACAGGTAGTTGGAGACAGCTACAGAAGCCATGTAAAGTTACATGATTTAAATATCCACAGACATTGCTTTTCAAAATGGTGGCGATATAAATATTTGAGTATCTTTGGCATAGCTATTTAACAATTTAACCAAATGTAATACACATTTATGCTGATATTTTCTATTGGAAACACCTCTACAGAAACTCTTTTCAAGCAGTTTTTTATAAGATTTCCCTGTTTGAAAAATATAGTTTTCATGCCATTTCTCGGAAACCAATCAATTGATTTTTCCACCAATTTTTTTTTACACAAGTGGCGTTATGGAAGTCCACGTAAACTTATATTTTTTTAGTGGCTAAGACACTTAAGTTTTAAATGATTGCCATTTAAATATTATAGGGTGGTGAACCATGTCATTCAAAAAATTAGACTGATTACATCCGAATTTGATGCTCCGAATTTCAACTCCGTGAAGCAGATTAGTTTTAAGAGTTTTTCTGAATTTGAATCACGGGTAAGTTACTCGTGTAAGTATTTAAATTGTTTTGGTACTGTTTCACATGTTTTTTTTTTTAAATCACTGATGATATTGCTGACAATGAGACATCAACGCAAACCTGGCATCTAAGCTTCTAAGAAATTCCCAAAAAATATTTTCACCAATGTAGAATAGTTATCTGTAATTTCTTGTTACTACTAAAAAATACTGCGAGATAAATAATTGAAACTAGGTTACCTGAAAAGAACTGTTATCGTGTGTCTGATGAGAGTGAGAAAGATTATGGTTTTTAATATTGGGCCAGACATGGCCGTTTTTCAGTTGTTTTAAATTACATGTTAGTATGTATGTATAGTTTACAAATAAGTTACCTCCTTCCGATTAACCTAACAGCAAAAATGTGGGAATTTGAACAAGCCGAGTACCTCATTAAGTCAAATAAATTCAGAATAACAGAACATATAATAATTCACAATATGTCTAGTGTATGCAACTGGGCTTGTATGTATTGCTGTATGTTCAATCGTAGTTTCTGTGTTTTCATTTTTAAATCTTTTAACATCTATTTGATGTTTTATATATCCGATTATTACACAACACCATTATTCTAAATTCCAGGTTGCTTTACATTGTCATTAAATACCACAGTATCTAAATTATTATTTCCATTTTAAAGAACATACTTTTTAGGTTTGTTGTGGTTGATAAAATGTTATACTATTAACATTCTGTCTGCTCACTAACGGATTTTCGCAAGTGGGAATCTTGCTGGAAGATGTCGCTGGTCACCGGGCTTTCCCGGGGATCTCCCGTTTCCCTCGCCCTTGGATTCTGGCTCTGCTCATCCATTTTCACCTAATTTCACTATCATCGGTTCTCAAGAACACATTGTTAAGAGCCACCCAAATTTCTCCACTCAAAATCATTCTCCCCTTTCCCCTCCTCTCACCCTCCACGGCCATCGACACGAGTCAGCCTTTTTAGAAGCTGTATGTAGCACATTTTCAATTCTCGAAATTGTTTCCTCTAAAAAAAATCTTTTCATTTTAGTTGGTCTTATGTAAGTTTGATACCATGCAGCTCAGTATATTATGCCTATATTATATTAGTATGAAAATTGGTTCCTCCCGTATGCATGATGTGTGTTAAAGTACTCAGTATAAATTGTTTTCGTATCCATAGTTTTGGCATTATTTCCGCAAAAATTCCTATAATTATATTGTTTCTGTTGTGCATGAATAAAACGGACGTATATAAATGAAGATTTATATATTGATATTTTATGTAATAGGATACTTAATGCTATACTTATAAATTACTAAAAATGAATGTAATATTTTTAAGGTTTTTTTTCAAGTAAATTTTGCATATTTAATTCCAGGAAAGTGATTTTTTTTTTTCCTCCAAAATTTAATTGACCTGTGGTATTCTTAAATTGGTAAATGTTATCTCATTTTTATCTCTGTTGTTTTACTTTAGTTAGCAATTCGGTTATTCTTATCGCAACATCACAAAATTGTTAAAAAAGAAATGACTGAATGGCAGTTAGGCCTACGCAATTATTATTAAGTTTGTTAAACTATATAGGTTTCTTTGCTGCTGCAGATATCACAGGAAATTCAGCAAAAACAACAAAAACCGCACCATATAAAACAAGAAACATGCTAGAAAACAATCAATTTAAACAAGAAGACTACAATATATGCTAACAAAATAAAGCACAACACAAACCAATGGAAACCAATCGTCAGCAGCACAACAGAAACCAGCAAAGGACAGCAAATCCAAATAAATAATCAGAATACAAAACAGTGCAAAAAATACTTAGCAGAAACCAATGGAATCGACTAGAATGTAACAAAATTCACAGACATCAATTGGAACACAAAAGAAGCCAAGAAATACTCTAGTATATGACAGAAAGAATAAAACGGCACAACAACAAAACCCAATGGAAATTATTACAATACAGCAGAAACAAACTAACTACAATGCAACAGAAACCAACAAAATACAGCAGAATTCAGGATAAACAATCTTAATACAATAGAACCAAAACATTATGACACAAAAAAACAAAACAGATACCAACAAACCACAGCAGAACAAATGGAACACAACAGAGATAAACAGAACACAACAGAAACCAACAGAAAGAAACAGAACACAACATTATACTACGGAAAACTAATAAGGCCGCTGCAGCACAACAGAAACCAATAGCAAACAACATAAATAGTAGAAACCACTAAAATAGAACAGAAATCAACTAAGCTTACGACAATAGAAACCAGCAAAACACAATAGAAACCAACAAAACACAATATGAACCAATAAAATACAATTGAAATTAATTTAAACCACTAGAATATAACAGAAACCAAATGGCTACAGCAAAATATAAACCCACAAAACGCAACAGCGACCTATGTAAACCACTAGAATTCAACAGAAACCATATGACCACAACAAAAACAAAAAACAACTATACCAATGGAAACCATTAGAACCCAACAGAGAAAAATTTGCACAATAGGAACCAACGAAGCACAACAGAAACTAGTGGAAACCATTAGAATACAACAGAAACAAAATTGCTGCAGCACAATATAAACCAATAATACACAACAGAAACAAATGGAAACCACTAGTATACAACAGAAACAAACAAACTGAACTCAGCACAATAGGAATCAACAAAAAACAACAGAAACCAACGGAAACCACTGGAACACAACCCAAGCCAACAAGATATAGCACATCAAATAACCAAAAAACCACAACAGAAACCAACAAACAAAAGTCAATGGAAACCACTAGAATACAACACAAGCCAGCAGATAAACTGATAACAGAAACCAACCTATTCCACTAGAAGTTGTTGTATCCAATAGAAAAAAAAATTCAAACCAATGGTTCCAGTGTTGTCTGACAACAGGAACAAACAGAAAACCATGAAATGTGCACTGTTCACTAAATTTGTATACAATACAAACCTCTATAATCCAATATAAACTACTGGGTGACCAAAGGAAAACATCAGAAACCAACAAAAAAATGGTCTAGCATAATATTTCTACAAACACAGACATTTCTGTTGGATTTTGTATGTTTTGTCGTACATTTTTGGTAGGGTATAAACAATACGGAGACACTGAGGACTTTAATTATAATTGAAATATACATGAGATATTTCGCTCATTGCGAATAATAAGAGTATTGGTGGTGATAGATTAATTTTGAAAATAATATGTGTTTCAATAAATTAAAAATTATATTTAATTATTATTTTTTTAGTAAGACATCCATCCTCGCGAACTCTGATATGCTCCTCTGGCATCTTGTGACAATAAATTAATTATTTATCAAATTTTGATGCTTATTTGTAAAAGAATAGGGGACGATGTTGAAAATATGATTTAATTGAAAAAATTATGAAAAATTTGTTTAATATTCTAAAAAAGATAATAATGGTTTAGAATTAAATGTTTTAGATACATTTATATGCATTAGTTGAAATACATGTAGATAAAAAAGAGCAGTTTATATGAACATAAAAACATGTCAGATATAATTAGTTAGATATACTAATTAGAACGGTGTGAAGACATTGATTCAGAAGAAAGATTTAATGAAATTAAACTATAATCGCACATTAAATTTTTTCAAAATTAAATAAAAACCATATTTCTGATAAATATAACATACAAAAAAGTTTGAAAACATTTAATTTAAAAAAAATTGCAAGTATACTATATCCTTACTACTTTATAAATGTGAAAGTGTGTTTGATTGTTTGTCCTTTTTTCAATGGAGAAACGGAGCGACATGATTTTTTTGCACAGATATAGTTGCAGGTCCAGAGAGTGACACAAACTACTTTTTATTCCTGGCAAACATTTCAAACGGTTCCAAAAAAATGATGATTAGGGATGTAAATAGGAACCAAATTAAAGTTTTCTTAGGATTACTGCATAAAAAAGCATTGTTAAAAAAATTAAGTGATGTATTCTTTATTTTTTGTCTATGGGCTGTCTTACATGCCTTCCCAATAGCCGCAGCAGCTCAGTGGGTGGAGAACACAATAGTGGGGCCGCAGTAGCTCAGTGAGTAGAGAACTCAATAATGGGGCCGCAGTAGCTCATTGGGTAGAGAACCCAATAGTGTGGCCTCAGTAGCTCAGTTGGTAGAGAACCCAATAGTGGGGCCGCAGTAGCTCAGTAGATAGAGCATCCAATAGTGGGGCCGCAGTAGCCCAATAGGTAGAGCACCCATTAAGCGGGCCGCTGTAGCGCAGTGGATAGAGTACCCGATAGAGGGACCATAGAAGTCCAGTGACTAGAGCACCCATTAAGGTGGCCGCAGTAGCTTAGTGACTAGAGCACGCAATAGTGGGGCCGCAGTAGCTCAGTGGGTAGGGAACCAAAGAGTGGGGCCGCAGTAGCCCAGTAGCTGGAGCACCCAATAGTGGGACCGCGCGCAAAGCAGTGGGTAAAGATAGTTTGTAATAATAGATGTTTTAATTTTAGGTGTCCTATAAATTTTTTTTAGAGATGTTTGCTTGAACACATTCATTATATCCATCTTGATTTTATAAACTCCGACATAATCTTGGGTTTCAATGCAAAAGCAAATACAATTTAATTAAGTTTATTAAGTGATTTTGATATCAATTAATTTTGGTAAGCCCTGTTATAGAATAATGTTTCTTATGTTGCAAAAGATATGTTAAAGCAAATAAATAAAAACTTATGACAAAATACATTTCCTATGATTATTTAAAACACTTTGTTGCTAATAATGAAATAAAACAAAAAATTAAATTTTTTCTGGAAGATTCAGAAAAAGGCTATATTTTAGAAATTGATTTAAAAACCTTAGTATTTATGTAACAATCATCAAGGTTTTTTATTTCTTCCAGAAGGATAAATATCGTCAATTCAAAATAAAGAAAAATATGATTTACGCTATAACACTGAAACTGTGTTCAAAAATGATTATATATTAAAGAAATACTCATGAAAGTGATAACGAAAAAGGCTTCAAAATATAATCATTGTAAACGCAACAGAGAACAAAGAGGATTTTTATATAAAGTAATTAAAAATTCAATTTTTTTAAAAACAATAGAAAATATGAGTGTGATTATATATCAGATTAATAAATAATGCTAGAAAATTTAAGAATTTGTAACCTTAATTTTAAATAAAGCTACTAATTTTAGTGAATATTGAGAAGCTAATTTTGAAATAACACACAGTAAAAATTATACTTGAATATTGTCAATTTTGAAAATTCGAAAAGAATTAATGTATATAATGATTATTATAAATTTATGAAAAGAAAATATATAACTGTACTCCTAGATACTGTTTTTAATATATAATATTAAATTTAATATTTTTAATTAGATATGAAAAAGTAAATAATTTATTTTGTACTAGTTGTTATTTGAAAGATAATATATAAAATATCCCATAAAGGAACAAAAAAAAATAGGTATGATGAAATATGAATGTAATAGTATAATTATGACTGAATAAGTTGATTGGGATTAATAACATTGGTATCCTAATTTTTGCTTATATAAGTATACAAATAAAAATGAGTTAAAATGTTAATTGTTAAAAATGAAATAATATTTAGTGATTATTAAAAAAATAATTCGGAAAATGAAAATATTTAGTAATATTATTTAAATATGATTGTACAAACCTGAGGTATATCAAGTTCAAATGAATAAAAAAGCTTTAAAACATGAAAATGATAAACATATAATTTAACAAAATAAATTTGACACAGTATTATAAGGACACTAAAACATTTGAAATATACTACAAAAAATTATATATATATATATATATATATATATATATATATATATATATATATACACACACACACAAGTATATATATAACATCGTTTCAATCAACAATAATAAACTACCAATCACAATTTTAAAAATTTTAAGTTAAATAATTATTTTTGCCATGTTCCTGGGTATATTCATAATCCCTACCATTGCAACAATCTAAATAAAACATATTTAAAATGTGCAAATTTAATATATCTATAATGTTTTGTATTAATTTTTAGAACATT
Source organism: Dryococelus australis (assembly GCA_029891345.1). Classification (NCBI taxonomy): domain Eukaryota; kingdom Metazoa; phylum Arthropoda; class Insecta; order Phasmatodea; family Phasmatidae; genus Dryococelus; species Dryococelus australis. The sequence continues at coordinate 153,434,175 of CM056994.1, forward strand.
TTTAAAGAACAATATTATTACTAATAAATGTTTCACTTTTCCTAACTTTGTGATTAATAATTCAAGATTCTAAATATCTAGTGGCATTTCCATTTACTGAAATAAATGTGTATTAAGAAATTTAAATACGCTTAATTTCTAAGATAACTTCTTTATCAGAACCATCGAAATTAATTAAATTTTCATCTTCGTCGCTTGTTTAGAAATAACTGTAATAAATCCTTAGATTATTAATTTTTCTAAAATAATGCAAAAGGTTTGTCAACAAACTAATCACTATATAAAAATATTGTTTTAGGTCATAATCTAGCAATAATAGCAGTTTATAAGTAATCCGTTTCATCATATTTGATAAACATAAAATAAGTAATATTACAATGAATATTTATAGACTTAAAATAATTTAAATTATAAATGTTTGTACCAATATGATGTTCAATTACAGTATTTCATTAAAACCTTAAAATAATTGGTATTCTATCATCCAACTTTATATTGTATACAGCATTAATTAGCTAAGATGTTCACCTTAAATAGCTTCGAAAATTTGATTTCGAATCAATAAATGCCACTACGAGGTCATAAAACACCGTCTATGTCTATTCCGAGATGTAATTAATTACTGAGATAACGATATCAACTTAATTTTTTTATGGGAATATGCTTATTTCTTACAATAGCATAACATGTAATTAAGTGACGAGTTCAGTGACGAGATTATTTTGAAAATCAAACGAGCACTTTGTTTTCATAGGTGCATGCATTTCACTGTTGCTGCGGTGGGGTTAGTTGGGTTATGCTCTTGGAGATATTATATGAAAGGGAAAAAGAAAATTTTTGCACATTTTGTACATTACAATTAACTCACATTACAAACACTCTCTTCATTATTTTTAATACCAAAATTCTGAAGAATGTAATGGGCAGAAAATTAGATGCTGCGATGATGTATTTGTTTTAAGTAAAGTATTGTACGTATTTTACTGAATATTATTTAAGTGTCTATAATGTTATTTTATATTTACAAAAAGGAAAAAAAAAATGCAATATCTGTCGGTGTATTTTCAATCGACATAACAACAGTACACAAACTCATGTACATCAGAATTTTTAATGAATGTAAATACTATGAAGTTTAATTCTAGTGTGTGTGTATGTGTGTGTATATATATATAATATATATATATATATATATATATATATATATATATATATATATATATATATATATTTCGAATGACGTTCATTCCCATCTTCAGTTATCCTCTGAACTCGAATGGCGCAACAGTATTATGTAAAGATCTTAGATAAAGTTCGGACATAATCTCGGATAAAACAATGAACTTCAATGTTGCAACCGGTCATTGGCCAGGCAATTTTTCCTCGTCTTGAAGACATAGTCTTAGTAATTCGGTTGCGTTTATGACACTCGCTGCTTGAGAGTTACTCTGACAGACTTGGTGCGTCTCCTGAGGGTGCAACACCCGCAAAGTGTTTTTGATTATGTTACTTGCTGGTTGAGAGGCGCACTGACAGGGTAAGGGCGACTAGCGAGAGCACATAACCCGCAGCATTTTTATTATATTAATTGTACTCTCGCTCTCAACAAGTTGGCCGGATAGGTCGGGTTTCCACGCAAGAAGAGGACCAGATCGGGTGTCGGTAGTTATAAAGATGCAAGAGCTAATATAGGAGAGAACCGACTTTCGGTTTTGAGCAACCACGAGGAGAAATGTGTGTATCATTCCTCACTTCCGCCTCGTAAAGGAATCTTAGAATTTTTAATTAATCACATACAAAGTGGCAGTATAGATGTGCATGTCAAACAAAAAACTATAATCCAGTGAGATAAATGCAGGCAAACATTACATTTCCAGAAATAAAGTGGAGCACCAAAGATTTCCTGCCCGAAAGTAGTTTTTCAAGTAGGCGATGTTGCCTTCAAAATTCAACAGCTAACTGTAGTTTGTTACAATAATACGAAATAATATGCGCCGTAGAGCACCACAGAGCAAAGGCAGAGTCTTTAACACAACTATTGTGGGTATATAGTTTCCTTTGTGGTAATACGTAATATATTTTAATGGCTTTGCAACAAATGTTTAATTTGAGAGAGATTGTTCATTTCGAAATATTTTTCATGATCTATTTTTGATGTTTCTTTTCTATACAAAACTTAAGTAGCTGACTAATCAGTTACCAGTGAGCCTAAACTACTCCGTTACACCTCCTGCACTGTTCGACTCTCAAGACCTCGATGTTAAGAGCGGCCCAAATCTCTCCACTCTACTCCGTCGGTAACAAACATAATTTGTAAGAGTACTTTGTATATACCAGTCGGATAGTGATAAGCGACGTCACTCATATTTAACTTAAAATAATAATATTCGCAATGGACATTATTATTAAATTTCGCTATCTATAAACTGATAAAAGCTACACTTATATAAACATGCATTTTGTAACAGAATTTTGTAATCAATTATGTTAGTTTTATTTTTTCATTCAACCGCTATTTTTGATAGGGCAGTTTTATTTATTAACTAATTATTATTCATACCTTTCTTTGTGATGTCGTACCAATTTCACATCTCTTTTATAAAGTTATGAATAAAAACTTATATATTTCAAAATTGTATGTAAAATTACTTGTTTTAATTGTATTTATCAATATAAACTTTAGTACTCAAAAAATTATTTGTATGCATGTAGCAAGTTGGTATTATTTATTGACCATTAGTCAATATAACGACTTTTGGCCCCCAAAAACCAAATGTGCATGCAGGTACAATTTACAGTTTTGTAGCCGTCAATGAAATGAGAGAAGAAAAAAAAATGTATTTCGGTGAATTTCTGAGCTCACAAGCGGTATTTAAATTCATAAAGAGATTAATTCCAAACCCATGCCGAGAGCGGAAATGCAGAACATTTTCTTCCTAATTCTTGCAAAGCAGAATCCTATTGAAACCACAGTTATTTATTCAGCCGGGAGGAGCCTGCAGATCAAGATTCAGTTCTCCCCCCTCCATCCCTGACCAATCACCAGCAAAGGATACGAAAAACAATCGAGTTTTTGTAAAAATTTAACCCTACACATGTACAAAGCATATGGCTTCTAGCAGGCAATACAGAAACCTTTTGCCTTAACTCACCATGTTCGTGGTAGCATCTAGTACGACTTACCACTATCATAATGGTCTACACTTGTAACTCACTCCCCTGGCATTTAAATGGATATGATTAAAGATTTCCCATGATTTATTAGGAAAGTTATAGTCAAAGCAGGTTCATTGGTTTGCATTACATTTCCCACAAAATTGAAATTCTATATCAGATAAGAAATTTTTATATCATAAATATTATCATTATATTCACATGGTTGATTTGCGATTTTTCGCGGTTATCGATAGCAAATAATGTAAAATCAGTGGATTGGTGCTCGTGGTTACTCTGCTGCTTGTAAACGCTCTGCAAACAGTTTGTTACTGTTTACCAAATTTGGTTACAGTAGTCAGAAGGTGCGTAATTCGGTTTGATAATGGGAAGTTATTTTATATTTGTTACTGTGTTCATGTTTATTTTCGTATAGTTCAATGTTTCAGTGCTTAGCGTGTTTTTTTTTGTATTGTGCATTATTTATTTATTATCGTCATTAAATTAATTGTGTACCTGAAGTCGGAAATGATTACTTCTTTCCAGCATCGGTATAACAGCGCCAACTGAATATCTGCGTCTACATACAAATAGTTCACTATGTCTGTACATTCCGTTTCTATTTTTGACCGAGCTAGAATAATTACACAGTTTTAAAGTTGCCGCCTGAAGACGGCCGTCTGTTAATAATGTGCACTTTCGCGCTGGTTTGTGAAAGTAAACTGTCGGAAACGCCAGTGATCAGCTTGTTGCCAATACAACAGAGAAAATTTGCATAATGGTTTCTGTTCCATTCATGCTGACAGTGCCATCTATATAATACATATGTAACTAATTGTAAAAGTAAAAATGTTCTCTCTAGAATGCAGAACTGAACGCGAGGAAAATTTACAAGAAAAATCCCCATTACAAGTATTTAAAAATATTTATTCTTTCACTTCCCATCTTCTAAGATATGATAGTTCTAAGATGTATGCTCCTAAGTTGCGATCTGTCTAAGTTATGATTTTCTAAATTATGATGTTTCTAAGTTATGTGGTTCTAAGTTTTGTGTTTCTAAGTTGTGTGTTTCTAACTTATGACAGTTCTAAGTTGTGTGTTTCTAAGTTGCGATTGTTCTAAGTTATGATTTTGTAAGTTATGACGTTTCTATGTTATGTGGTTCTAAGTTATGTGTTTCTAAGTTATGACAGTTCTAAGTTGTGTGTTTCAAAGTTATCATTGTTGTAAGTTATGATTTTCTGAGTTACGATGTTTCTAAATTAAACTGGTTTTAAGTTGTGTGTTTCTAAGTTATGTGTTTCTAAGTTATGATAGTTCTAAGTTCGGTGTTTCTAAATTATGATCGTTCTAAGTTAAGCTTTTATAAGTTATGATGTTTTTAAGTTGTGTCTTTCTAAGTTATGATAGTTCTAAGTTGCATGTTTATAAGTTATGATAATTCTAAGTTATAATTTTCTAAGTTACAACAGTTCTAAGTTGTGGATTTCTTTACGACAGTTCTAAGTTATGATAGTTCTAACTTGTGTGGATATTTTCAAGAATTCTAAGTTATGACTGTTCTAAGTTGTGATTTTCTAAGTAATGTGTAGTTCCCACCCTATGAACTACTCTTTAAATTAAGATGAAACTGTGTCTCGATTAAAATAATTACTTTCATACGATTTCACAATGCAATATAACTTAAATACAAGTTGTAATTACAGTTTTCTGCTAACAACTGTCGCTGTGATCTGATTGGCTACTTCGTCTTCACTTGTACTTAAGATATAAAATAAAACGATCTCTAAGTCACATCAAGAACGCGCATGACCCGTCAAGACCTGCACACGACAGTAATAAATTAATACCTTTGAATATATTGAATCATAACATAAGCACACTGCGAAATTATTCTGTTAAGTCAATCGTAAACCCACCTTTACAATCCCTTTCTCTGATGTCTGTTATGCTACATGTAGATGCATTCCAAACTCCGCTCAAGATACCTACTCGTTAGCAAAAAATTATTGAATTGTGTTATCATTGGCTGTCAGCAGATGCGCATTTGTTTTCCTGTAAATGCTGTGTGCGAAATGTAAACAAATATATTTTAATAATCATTGTCGTAAGCCCTAAATTTTGTTTTGTTTTAGTTCAGCAAAATGATAGATTACAAAGGAAAAAAGGAAAGCAGTGGTAATTTCTCTACCCTTAAAGAGAGCCTATTATAATTTGTATTGCAGAAGTAAAATATGAGATTGAAAATAAGAGAAACAGAAGGCATGGACCAGCTTGACAGTTTATTCAACAGCCAATTTTGTAGTGTATGTAGGAATGTAGAAAGCCAGGCATTAAAATGTTATTCTAAATAAAAGCCCTCCAAGTTGTGGTCTACAATATAAGTGAAATCTTAAAGCATTATAAAAATACTTCTGTCAGGTGTGTTTATATTGGAAGCAGTACATTGTAACTATACAACTAGTTTATTGTGCATGTAAGTGTTTACTAAACACTTAATTCAGTCGAACACACGTTTGTATCTTTGTACATACGTAAGTAACTGTTCGACAATAAATAACACCATTAAAATACTTGATACAGCATATGGAAATTTCATCGAATGTTATCAATGACTGGCTTGTTAACTCCTTCATTTTAATTCATATGTGTGAAATGAAATAACTAACTTTGTAGCATAGTTTATGTGTGGGAAATCCTAGTCCTCGTTTAAATGTAATGAAGCAGTTTAACAGCATACACTGTTATAAACATTTTCTCTACTAATAAAAGCACACTGTGAAGATGATGGTAGGCTACGATATATAGGTACAACCTGAATAGATATATGTGTAGATATATGCTGTTAAAATTTGTAGTAATTTTATACAGTACGTAATTGAGTTTGTATGATGAGACATAGTTTCCAAATGTGGTACTGCAATACCAGCTATTTTTGTGTGTGAAGTATGTTAAATTACTTAAAACACTAATTTCGAAGGAAATGTTTACTAGCTGTGCAATATGTTTACAATGGGGAGAATGTGAACCTTTGGTAAACCTTCCATTATATTCACTAGTGCATATATAAGCAATACTGATGCATTTACTTCTGATCTCAGAAAAGCAAGGCGGTGAAGCAAGGCATTATAATATTATTATATAATTAATTGTATATATAAGACAGTGCTGACTGATTATTTCATGAAGATGTAGTTAATGAATTTGTAGTGTTTGCAACAATAGTTATAAATTCTTTGCTTTTATTTGAAAGGCTTCCGAACACTGACTAAAACATTCAACTAACTGCAAACAACCTAGTCACTAGAACTTCAACTTATTAGTCCTTAAAATTATGTAATATTTAGGCTGTTTCGAGCTTCAAGTTTATGTTTAAACTTTTTCTAGAATGACACTAATCTAAGTGTGTAAAAATGTCTGTCAATGGTGCAAGAAATGCTGAATCATCAAATATGAGCTCATACATATTTTTATTTTCATAAATCTTAACCTGTATTTAGAATATCAATTGTCAGTGCCCTTTAATTTTCTTCTACAACCAACTTGACACAAAACGTTAAATGCTAAAATTCACCATAAGAAAACTCTGCCATCTCTACAATCGATGTTAAAAGGTATAAAAATAAAATGAAAATGGGTGCTTACATACAAATATTTTTATTTGCGCTTGTAATTAAAAAACCCTACATCTTGAATTTGGATTGGCTGGCATTAAATATTAAACACAGACTTGAATGTTGGCCAACATTTAATACATTACGTTTGACATTTAGCATCACAGCAACATTTAACCTTAATTGTAGCCAGTACCATTACGCTCCATTGATTCATGAGTTATTGTAATGCATTATTGCCATGTCAATGCAGTTGTAGTCAAGCCTTTACTCAGCTGTTTCCAGTTTCGTATTGATATAATGTATGGCGTGTGTATGGATTGGTCTACAATTAGCATACCTATACATGTATTTTATTATTAAATTCTTAATTTCATAAGATACAAATTATTCTTAATTTTTTACCAAACGTGGACATTCAGTGAGGTTCAGAAGGTCTGCAAATTACTGCAAAATAATTGTTCTGTAATTTGCAACTACACAGATGTAATTAGTGGAGAACGTGCTTTTTGTTATGTATAGCAATTTATGTACAGTTCTAAATTTTTTATATTAAACATCGATTTATATGCACCGTTTTGTTTGCATAAAATGGATTTACATATAATACTAATCTTGGGGATTTATTTTCCAGTCTCTGTGTTCTTCAATGGTTATATCATGAATACAAGAGAAATACTGTCGAGGCATTTATAAAGTCATGAATCTTCACGAGCTTGCATGAATGATATGTCATCACTATTTCCTGTTGGTTAATCTTAGTTATTTGTTGGCAATTAGGGGAATTGTCACTGATTGCAAGAGATGGGTGAGAATCAAAGTTACTTTCACACACTGAATGCAATAGTGCCTATTTATTGTGATTTAACTATGCAAGTTGTGAAATTGCGTTTATGATTACAGTGTTTATCTATGCAAAATGCATAAATTCTCTTAATCTACTCACAAATTTGCACAATTTTTTAATTTTGCTTTTATCCAGAACATTTGCAAAGAAAGTTTGCAATAGACATACACACACATTTTTAAATCATGAGGCATAAATTGTTATTAGGTTCGCTGCAGCTATGGGTGAATAAATAATAATACCAAGTTTACTTTACTCATTTATTTGACAAACACCATTCGCTATTACGACACTACAACATTTGTACAAGAAGAAGCATGATGCCAACCTACATGATATAGAAAAACACAAACCAACTGTTACCATATCATAACACCTCTCCTTATTGAATTTGGCTGTACAATCATTACAGGTAAGTTAGCCCTATCTTACGAGTCATCTCTTGTGTTTTAACACCATTCAAAGCATTAGTGAGTATGTCTCCTAGGTTAAGCTTAGTAGAAACATAATAAAATTTAATCAAATTTTGCATTACAAATTCTTTCACATAGAGGGACTTTACATCAACATGTTTAACTCTTTCAGACATGCTATGATTTAGTGTTCGACTTATAGCCCCTTAGTTGTCACACCGTACAGTACATGGCATGTCAATGAATCGTGTCTGACCTAGTTCGCCCAACAGACCTTTCATCCATGCTATTTCCTTCATGACATCTGCCATGGACATAAACTCTGCTTCAACGGTGGATTATGCAACAATACCTTGTTTCTTGAAAACTATACTTCTCCTCCTGCTAATAAAATTACATACCCACTGCATGACTTTCGGTGAATCTTGTCAATGGCAAAGTCAGCATCACAAAATACTTTTACTTGGCTGTCAGTTTTGTAATAGCACAGTTTCAAATCACTTTTCCTTATTAAGTATCTAAAGATTAACTGAACTTCATGCCAGTCACACAACCTTAGTTTACTACATATACGACTAAGTTCGCTTACAGCAAATGCTATATCCAGTCTTGTAACATCTGAACAATACAATAAGTAACCAAATGCTCGTCTATAAACCTTTTCTTCAAAATCAGCATCCTCCCCTGGCACACCAGCAGACATACTCACTTCTAGGGGTGCTGAAAGGCTCTTTGCGTTGTTCATACCAAACTGCTCTAATACCCGGGGGCCGATTAAATCCACATTTGTATGGGTGCAATGCAGAATTTGCACTTGCATTGCACCAAAATGGCATTAATTAGGAATAAACGGAGGTGCAAGAAGTTGCATGCCGAAGCAAAAAGTAGAGAAATCTGCGCCCAGGCAAATACCTCGGCGCAAGTGCAATTGCTCTCGCTGTGCATGCGCAGTCGACACATGTAGCTAATGAGCAACACGGCTATTTGTAGTATTTGTCAAAAAATACATTTAGATTAAATGTTGTTGGTGGCAAATTGTGTAAATTACTAAATTAGAGTGATTTCAACAACAAATGGAAGTGGGTAGAATGGAGAAAGGATGTTTTCTGAGTGTGCTTCTGGCTTAACTTTTCCCATGAGATAAAACACTTTTATTTCCATCAAAACAGTCCCAAAAATAATTTTTTTAAAGTGCTTAAAATGTTTTGCTTCATATTTTGGAAGGAAATTTATTATGAAACACAAAAGAGCCTTGTTTCATTAACTGCCTAAAGGCGCTGTGACGATTGGTGATAAAAATGCTTACGGTACGATATGCAACATGAATATCGTCAGAAGTCTGTGATTATAACATAAACTGAAAACACAACTTAGGCCTACAAACCTAAATATTCAACTTGAGCACTGCACCAATTGCATTTGCGGAGAAAATATGAGACGTATGGAAATTCGTAATGAACTAAAAATAAACCACGAAGAACAGCATGTTTTCTAAACAAAAAAAGAAGTTAACACATTTTAGGTCAGTTACACTTTAAACAAAGTCACAAATCGTATTAATGCTTACAATATACAATATCATGTCTCTTCTTTAACGTGAATAACATTAAAAAAAAAAACAATCTCAAGTGTATCTGATATGATGTGGCATAATTAAAATTTTAATTCCTTGTCTGCTAAAAATTTGTAGTTGTCCACGTATTAATCACCAATCATCACACTTCATCAATTAGAGAAATAAGTGGCTCTTCACATCCAAACGTTGCAGACATAACACCCACCTGTTGTCGTTTAGGTTATAATTACTACACAATATCAACCAATTTTAGGCGCGAAAAAAAAAAAAAACATTATTCATGGCCAATTAAAAAACACAGTTGGGCATGTAAAATCCTTTGCAACTTATGAATCCGTGCGGCTGTGAACACCTTGTAACAAATTATTTCATTCGCCAATGCTGTTCGGGTGGCAGGAGTGAAAATGTGGGACCCAAAGTGCCCTCCCTGCCCACATGCGTTCGGTGCATTTAATTGCACCCATGATTATAAGTGCAAGTGCAGCGGAGATTTATTTGCATTGCGTTGTGCCAGTGCAAATGTTAGGTACTTACATTTATTCGACCCCCCGGTCTATATAGTGACTTTGATCCAAAGTGACCATATCACTATTTGGTTTAGTTACCCTAATTGAGAGAAATTGTGGGGCATCAATTAGCATTCTTATGTTTAGAAGGTTTGACATCTCGCACTTCAGCAAGTCAATTTTGTTTCTGCCTCCCCATACACTAATATCATCGACATTCAAAGCTAAGATAAGTTTCTTACATACATCAATGTAGACACAAAGGTTATATATACAAGGCTTCAAACCTAGGTCACACAACAAACTGTTAATGTGTGGGAACCACTCTCTACCTACATACTTTAACCTATACAAACTTTTATTAAATTTACAAACATAGCTTTGTCTACCTCTATTACTTTCTTCGAAATGCAAAGGCTGTTACATGTAAATCTCCTCAAGCAGATAACTATTTAATTACACACACTGTACGTCTAGAAAATCATGTTCCCAATTATTTTCTACACCCAGGGCCATGAGTATTCTAGTTGTCCTACATTTGACAACAGGATTGTAAGTTTCATATAAATCAACCTTTAACTTTTCCACTACCCCATTAGGATTGTGTTTCACTTTCAAAACCCATTTACAACCAATAACAAGTTTACTTTACTCATTTATTTGACAAACACGAGACACCGCACCATTCGCCATTACAAGACAACATTTTTACAAGAAGAAATATGTTGCCAACCTACAAGACACAGTCAACGAAATTTCAACACAAACCAAATGTTACATAACATATATATGCCTTCAGTGTTTACCTATTTACATATTGATATAATGGGAATAGGCCGCTAGGCTACTTATTAAATTACAATAAAGGAGGCAGAATACTCAAGTAAGCTTACTCACATGCTAGTACTCATGAATAGACACGCACAATTCGGACAAACACATTTTCCACACAACAGCGCACCCGCTTGGAAAATGTGTTCGTCAGACTTTAGTGTGTGTGTGTGTGTGTGTGAGCATGTGCGTGTATTCAGGAGAACCACACTGTGAGTAATTGTGTATTGTATCTCGTTTTTTAAAATGTAATTATAATTATAATTATATACATATTGAATTTTATAGTCCGTTATTACTTATCAGTAAATGTTATAAAGTATGTAGGACAAAAAAAAACCTAATTTTGAACGTCTTCGGAATCTTTAATATGCAGTGTTTATGAAAATGTTTCAGGTGAATAACAAAATTAACTCAAATTTATTAAATATATTTGCTTTGTCCTAAAGCAGTTACAGCACAGTTGGCAGGCAGCTGTTTAGATAAAACATATGTACACAGTTATATTTTAACATTCTAAGCTTATACATGTAATACATAGGTACAATGATAATTGCGACAAAGTTATTAAATTTTTGTAAATTGAAATGCCATGTCACCTAATTGTTAGCATGTGGTGTAAAAATAAAACATCTGAAACCTTGACAACATTTAAACAGTAACCTTAAAAACAAACATTTACATTATTGTTAAGTTGTAAATCAGTTAGCTCAATATAAAAACATGTACTTTACACAAAAAATAATAATAGGTACGACTGGTAAGATACCAGGGGGGTTTGATTTGGATTGTAGAGATATATGACCATAGTGGCTAATTACAAATCTCACTTGTAAAAGTGTATACATTAAAAAATTACAATATTAAATAAAATTGTATTACACTAATATAAATTTAGAACATGCATCAATTTAAGGGATGTTAAATGCCATGTCATTTAAACTTCGCAAATTAAAAACAATGTATATTCATCTACAAAACTGACCTGAAAAATAGTTTTTAATGGGCTAAACTTGTTGTATTTTACGGCATATGAATACAAATTAAAATTAATCTCATAACAAAAATGTATATCAATTTCAATGCACATTTAGAAAGAGTCAGCTGCATTCCTTCAATTATCACCTATATAATGTTTGACGCCTGTGGGATGGTGGAAATTATGGAAATAGGTTTTCAGAGGCGTTGAAAGTGAGGTCTGGATGGTGGTTACCTGGTGGTGCCAGACGTCGGCGAGGCGACGTCAAAGTGATGGTCGACTTCCTCGATCTCGGAGTTGCGGGCCGTTCACCCGAACTAAATCTCCTGCCGATGGTGATGACTGATGAGTGTTGACCTCTGCCCTGTAGAGAATTACTCCAGAAGAGAGGTGCTTATTAAGAGATAGACGGTAGGCCAACTATACACCATATTTGATGGAGAAATGCCTAACTCTTAACACTCGAATACATGGGATGTCAGGGCCTCCCACAGGCCCATACAATGCGAAACAAACTCAGAACACTTGCGGATAAAGGAACTTAATTAAATATAATGAGTGGGTATTTTAACGGCCGGTACCCTGACATGCATACTGCTACGTAAGTAAATAACGTAGTGAAATTTCACACACATGTATTTATTACGGTAAAATACACCCCTTCGATGAGGGCACTTGACATTAATTACACTAATGGTGATTTGGACCGGCCGTGTGGTGAAACAGAAAAACGTCTTTCGACAATTAAATTGTTACGTGAAACTTTAAGTTCCCCGGGGTAATGCTAATCCACAGGTAAGTGGAGGTGGCATACCGGGTGACGAGACGTGAAAAATGTTCCAAATAATTTAAGTCTATTGTAGTTACATGTCCAGTTGCAAAACGATGATGGTCGTTCGGCATGCTCGGGAAAGCGCCGGAGCTTAACACACGCTCGCCACCTCCAGTCGATGCTTTGTGCTGACTGACTTCCCACTTGACCACGCGGACTCGCCTCAGCTCACCCTCACCCCGAAATGGGACTATTTTTTATTTTTTTTATTTTTTATTATAAGTGTAGCGTGTTGTGTGAGCCCAGGGAGTGTAATTGTGGGGAGAAGCCCCTCCGACCGGGAGGTACATATGGGCTTAAATGAGATGAGGGGGCCAAAAGTGTAAAGGGGTGGCTGCTGGGGAGGAGAAATCTTACCATGTTACCGGGGGGCGTGCTTACTTAGGAGGTTGGGCACGCATGAGGGGGAGATGATTTTCAGAGAAGTTGGGGCGAAAATGTATGTCAGTTAATTGGGGGCGAAAAGATGATGGGACGTCAATTGGGGCGAAGAAAGTGACGGGGGTGATGGGGGCAGTGCTACGTCAGCCTTAGCCTTGGCCGCTGTCAGGTGTCCGGCGGAAGTCCATGATCCACTGCGTCCTCGGCGTCCTCTTCTTCCTCGGCGGCGGGGACCAAGTGCTGCGTCGAAAGGAGCGAACGGCGAGGATACGGGGTAGGCGGTAGCGGGTTGGCGAGTTGACGGATGAGGGGGTTGGTGAGGTGGCGGGCGCAGGAACGCCGGAAACGGTCGGTGAGGGATGCGAGTATGGAGTGGAAGTGCGGGACGCGGGCGGTGGCGAGGACCTGGTCTCGGGTGACGGGGAGGGGGAGGCGGTGCGGGGCAGGCGTAGGTGAGGATGGGGATGACGAAGGTGCGGAAGACGGTCGTGCGGATGGAGGACGGGGGCGAGGTGGATCATGGCGGTGCGGGCTTTGGTGGTGACGGAGTCGAGGTGGGAGATGAAATTGAAACGGGAATCGAAAAGGACGCCGAGGTAGCGGGCTTGGGGTTTCCAAGGAATGACGGAGGCGGAAAGGCGGGGTGGGTGATCCTCGGCGGGGTGGAGGCGGGAAAAGAGAACGGCCTCGGACTTGGAAGGATTGAGTCCGATGCCGTGGGCGTGGAGCTGGGTCTGGATGGAGGTGAGGCCGCGGCTGAGGCGGTCCCCGAGCATGTGCTCGTGGACGGAGGAGGAGAGGAGGCAGGTGTCGTCAGCGTACTGGATGATGTGGGTACCGGGAGGGACTTTGAGGTCGGATATGTGGAGGGAGAAGAGGAGGGGGCTGAGAATGGAGCCTTGCGGGACCCCGGCGGGAATGCGCCGGGGGGCGGAAAGGGCGCCCTCCACCCGCACCCAGTAGGAGCGATCTCCCAGGTACGAGCAGAGCAGGCGGGTGAGGTGAGGCGGGATGGCCATGGAGGAGAGGCGGGAAATGAGTTGTTGGTGCGGAACGGAATCGAACGCTTTCGCGAGGTCGAGGAGCACCATGCCCGTGTGTTGGCGCCGGGCGAAACCAGTCACCGCGACGCGTCCCACACGGGCGATGGCGTGGGAGGTGGAGTGGAGGGGGCGGAAGCCAAACTGGTGGTTTGGGAGGATGTCGGCGGCGGAGACGGCGAGGAGGAGGCGGTTATAGATGACTTTTTCGGCCACCTTGGAGAGGATGGAGAGGAGAGAAATGGGCCGGTATGATGAGGGGAGTTCGGGGGGTTTGCCGGGTTTTGGAATCGGGACAACGATCGCGGATTTCCAGGGGGTGGGGTAATGACACTGGAGGAGGATGGCGTTGACGAGGCGGGTAAGGAAGACTATGGCGGTGCGCGGGAGGGCGCGGGGGAGGGGGGCCGGGGGCGGCGGAAAGGCGAAGGCGAGAGAGGATAAGGAAAATTTCCCGCGGAGTCGCGAGACGGAAAGGCGGGCGGGCGGGCAGGAGGGGGAGGGTGACGTGATCGGAGAGGGTGTAGGGGTGTTCCTCGTCCTCGGAAGAGTCGGAGGAAAGCGCGGGAAGCGGGACGGAGGCGAAGGTGGTGTGTAGGAACGCCGAGATGGCCTCGGATTTCTCCGCGGCCGTCTCGGCTAGGGTAGGGGGAGTGGCGAGAGGCGGGAAGGTTGTGGGGGCGGATTTCAGGCGGCGGAGGTGGGTCCAGAGGGAACCGTCTGAGTGCGTGAGCGATTGCAAGCGCAAAGTCTCCTGATCGGCTTTCCACTTCCGGACCAGCCGGCGGCACCAGCCCCGCAGGAGGAGGTATGAGCTCCTATCCTGCGGGAGGCGGGATGCCTGCCAGCGGCCGCGAAAGCGGTTCCGCAGGGACAGTGCGTTGCGAATGCGCTCCGGGAGGGGTGGAGGGGAATGTGGTCGTTGGCGGCGGCGGTGATAGCGTCGGAAAGGAGGGTGGTGTTGCGATCGATGTCGTCGGTGGTGGTGAAGGGGGCGGCGAGGTCGAGGGAATTATGAAGGGAGGTTTGGTAGGCGTACCAGTCGGCGGAACGGAAGTTGAAGCGCGGGAAAATAGGCCGGGCGTGAGGGCGGTAATGGATGAGGCCGAGGACGGGAGAATGGTCGGACGGGCCGGCGGCTATGGAGCGGACGTCGGAGACGATAGGACGGTGCGTGGAAATTGTGAAATCGAGGGTAGAAGGGCGGCGGTTGCGGTGGGCGGGATGATAGGGGGTGGCGGGGGGGGGGGGGGGGTGAGCTGGAGTTTGGAGCGGCGGAGTAGCTGACGTAACGAGGTGCCCCGGCGGTTCGTGGAAGGGCACCCCCAGGACGGGTGGGAAGCGTTGAAGTCGCCGGCAAGAACGACGTGTACATCGATCCTGCCGAGGGCTTCGACGGCGTCGGTCGGGAAAGGAAAATTAGGCGGGAGGTATAGGGCAACGAGGGTGATCGGGTAGGGGCGGCCGTGCAGACGCACGGCGACCGCCTCAGCCGCGGGCGAGGTGGGAACGATACGGCGGTGATGGGCAATGGCGGATTTAAGGAGGAGGGCCACCCCACCCCCGTGACCGGCGCGGTCACAGCGGTGGACGGAGTACCCCGGGACGTGAAGGGGGAGGGCGGGGGTGAGCCAGGTTTCGGTGAGGAATACGACGTCGGGGCGGTGATCACTGAGAATGGAATGGAGGTCGGAAAGTTTGGGAAGGAGAGAGCAAGTATTCCAGAGTAGGAACTTAAGGGGGGGAGGGGGGTCCATCGAAAAACTGGAGGAACACATTTAGGAGGATGTCCAGTTTTTCTGTTGGGGAGCGGGCACGGGAAAGGGCGGTGATGGTGGAACGTATGAGTGGGAGGAATTGGCGAATAAATGCGATAATATCGCGAAGGGAGTCGGTAAGGGAGGAGACGGGCGCGTCGGGAACGCAAGCTGGAGCAGGCGCGCGGGGTTGACCGGGAGCCGAGGACGGGTAGGCGAGGGGAGCAGGTAACGGGACGTGAGCTGCGGTCGGGCGAGCGAGGGTCGCAGGTAGCGGTAACGGGATTTGAGTGGTTGTAAGGGTGACGGGGACGGGGGCTGGGCGCGCGCTTGGGCGCGGGCTAGCCAGGGGTTGACCTTGGGGGCGGCGGGAAATTCACGCAAGGACGTGAGGTTTGGAGGCGGGAGAAGGGGCGGGATGGCGGCGGCGGTGGTGGCGGCGGGTGTGCGGCGAGGATGGCGTAGGGCATAGCGGACGTGGTTTGGGCAGGCGGGATCGGTGGCCTTATGAGGGCCGTCGCACAGGCAGCACTTGGGGGCGGCGTCCTTGCAGGTGCAGTCGCGGGACCAATGTTCCCCGGCGCAGCGGAAGCAGGCGAGACGGCGGGCGCAGAGCAGGGACGAGTGTCCAAGGCCTTGGCATCTGTAGCACTGTGGGGTACGAGCGGAGCCGCGGTACGGCTCGACGGAAACGACCCAGCAGCCGATTGAGCGAAGCGGGTAGAAGAGTGAGGCCTCTCCTACCCGGATGGTTGTTATGAGGAAGGATGCGGTGGCGGCGGTGTCTGATGAGCGGAGGCGGGTGACGGAGGAGACAGGCAGCTTGAGGGCTGTCAATTCTGCCTGTACCTCCTCGGGTGATGTGGTGAGGGGGAGCCGTTTGACGACGACGCGGTCCTGTCGTTCATCAGGACGACGCGACGTGTAGGGCGAGAATCCAATGGATGACAGATGATTAAAGAGAAATTCGTGGTCGCGCGCGTTTGTTGTATAAAACGACGTGCGATCACGTACGGAGGTCATGGACAGTGTGCCAGTGAGGAGGGACTGAAGATGCTTGGCATTGAGAAACGGTTGTTTCTCAATAGCCACGAGGCAGGCGATGGGCGGCATACGTGGGGTGGATGATTTGTTTGACGGGGGGGGGGGGGGGTGATGGTGGCGGTGGGTGTAGCGGGGGCGGCGGGAGTTGCGGTGGCGGCCGGGACACGGAGCGTGGCCGGTTTGCGGCGGCGGCGGGGTGATGACGCAGGTGGAGTTGAGGCGTCTGTCGGGGCGTCGTCCGTGTCCGCGGCGACAGAGTCTAATGAAGAATATTTGTTAGTGATGGGGAGGTGGTCGGAGGGGCGAACGACGCGGGAGCGCTTCGACGTCCTCTTCGGGATGACGAACCCGTCCTGGTCCATCGGCGTCGCTGTAGCTGGTCGGATGAGCGGCGGTGGTGATGAGGGCGTAGGGAACGAGATACGGGAGGAGATGGTGACGGTAGGGTAGAGGGATGGGGGTGGAGAATCTAGAGGCGGCATGTGAGGCAGGGAGGTAGACAGGGTGGAGGACGAGGAAAGTGGTCGGCCGGCTCCAGCCGGTTGCGACCGGTGCGTGTGACGCATCGGGAGCTCGGGGAACTCCAGCGATGCGTCACGCGTGGCGGCGCACGTGCCAAGGTCGCGCGGGTTAGCGCGACCGGCACTGCGTGATGACGTAGCGCAGGCGGAGACGGTGGTGGATTGTAGAGAGCTGATGACGGAGGGTGGGGCGGAGCAGGCCAGCGTGGTGACGACGCTGGCTGTCGTGGCGGCGCAGAACTGCGCGCAGGCACGTGGGTGGCGGGTGTTGGCGGGGGGGGGGGGGGGGGGGGTGCGGGGACGAGTGGGAAGAGGGGTGAGGGTGGTACGTTGCTCCTTTCCACAGAGGACGCGGCGCCGAGGGAAGGTCCCACCCCTCCCTCCGCGTCGCCCCCTAAGTGGGAGGAGGTGGCGCCCGACGACGACGCGAGCTCGCGCATCGCCTGGAGCAAGGCGCGGCCATCCCCCTGCAAGGTTATTAAGCTAGGGGGCGGGGGGTGGATGCCTGTCCCGGAGGACATCATCCCGGTTGCGCCTTGGACCGGGGTCACAGGTGGGGGGTCCATTCCAGACCGCCCCCCTCGCCCAAGACCAGTAAGCAGTACTGGGATCTTAGCCTACGTGTGTCCTGGTCGGCGTCCCCCGGCACACTCAGCTCGGCTCTCCAGGCGCTGGCGAATCTGAAAAACAGATGTGAGAGCGCTCTAGCGGTCGTCGGCTGGAACCAGCGCGTCAGCTTCCCTCTGGTGGCGGAAGTCTCGAAGCTGCGGTGCGCCGCAGCGCTCCGGGCGGGAGTACCAGTGTCGCCACCTAGTAGAGAAGGGTAGCACTCCAGACACACGGCACCCAGTTGTCAGCTTCCCTGGTCTGCACCAACCTGTAAAACTCGGCACTATCGGCTAGATAAGAACAGATATACGTATCCTAGTTTCCATTAATGGTCGGCTGTGCCATGCGTTAATTGTCACTGCAGCCTCTTACAACATCATACGACCGCACTTTGTATGCAAGCAGGACATGATGCCTAAAGACCACATAATTCGGTTGGCTACGAACCAACATTGTTGTACTGTCGTAGGACAGGCTGTAGTGACAGTGCAAAACTAAACTAGTGACTTGTTAACAATAAATAGACCTCTTTAGAATCACACAAACACACTTTCAACATGAAACCCTGGTGAAATGATGTGGACAAATCACTTGTTGAAAATAAATAAAATAAATAAATATGCATTACATTGCAAAGAAATGGCAGAACAAGAAACACAAAACAACCAGAAATATTTTAATTGGACAAGCACAACAATGTCTTTATTTAGGCTTTAAACATCCTAGTTCAATGTACTGGCATAATTATTCCTCCACGGCATCTTGCGTTGCCATGGCAACCACCGGCTGCACTTGCGCCAGCATGCCCTTGCGTCTGTTCTGCACCTGGTCGCTCTGGTGACCGGGCGCACACTCCACACCAGTAGAGTGCACAACCCTGCTGAGAGCGGCACAGGTTATGGCCGGACAAACTGTCTTAAGGCTGGGATACATGGCACACATCAAATGCCACCCCTCCCCCTTTTCAAGACAACACTTGCACTGGCATGAATGTCTCTTCCTTGCTTAACATGTGGGTGCACATACCCATCCTGCTGAATCACCTACTAATGTTTACCATGCTCTCCTTGCTACATTACTTGCATATTTTCTTTTTGTTCCTTCTGCTGAATTACTTGCGTATTTTCTCCTTGCTCCCCTTGCTGAATTACTTGTGTATTTTCTCCTTGCTCCTCTAGCCGAATTACATGCATACTTTCTCCTTGCGGCATTATGGGCTCCATGCTGGGTGATTCCGCATTGGGTGCTTCCCGTGTACCCTCCTTCCCTTTGCTTGCCTACCCTTGAAGTGCCGATGCACCTTCCTGCCGATGCGGTGTTTCCATTCAGCTGCACTTCTGATGGTGATTCCTCCTCGCCATGGACAGGCAGGTCCCCTGTGGGATATCCCCTCTGAAGTGCTGCCACACCTCGCAGCTCGCCTCTCTCCTCCCTGAGCTCATCACAGTTTGCGCCGTCATGGGGTCGGGACACACTGGGACCGACCTCGTCGTCGATGGCACCCGGGGTTGGCCGGATGTCATCCCGATGCACCCTCGCCCTTCTTCTGCCCTTGTGGATCGTATATGTGATGCGGCCAGCTCCATCTGGCTGCCTATCCTGTGCAAAAATATTTTCTTGTCGTAGATTGCAGATGTGTCCACACGTACACAGCTTGGCCTACATGCAATTGCGGTGGTTGTCGGTTCATGGCCGGCAGCCACCTTGCTGAGTACTGATCTTGCCGTTGCCTGACTTCCTGTAAACATCTTTGCCATCATATCCTCTGTGTATCCGTGCTGGGTAACTCGCTACTTTCTCCTCGCCATGGGCATTTCGCCTCTCCTGGAAGGCGTAAATTGCAACCCAATAATACCTCTGCAGGTGACCTTCCTGCTGCTGCTCTAACTCGCCTTCTCAACATGTATAAAATATCAGGAATGTGATCCGCCCATGTGGTGTGTTTGTCGCCTACACATAGCCGTAACTGTGCTTAGATCTCCTGATTTCGACATTCCGTCATGTTGGCCCTCGGGTGGTAAATAACCGTTTCGACATTGTTAACACACCATCTCTTACACAGTTCTCGCCAGTTATTGCCAGTAAATTATGCCCCAGTGTCAGTTAATAGATTATGCAGAAATTCCCAGCATGGAAAAATTTATCCTCTAACACTCTCGCGATATTGCTTGCTCTTGCCCCGCTAGTGGGGTACGCTTCTGTCCATCATGTGAAATTATCCGTTACCACAACGAGAAACCTCTTGCCTCCCCTCATTCTGGGGTATGGACCCATCAGGTTCAGACATACCATCTCGAACGGTTTCTGGGGCATGTGGGGGTGCTGCTGTTGCCTCCCATCTGTACGATGTATTTTATACAGATTGCACTCCTTGCATCATTGCACGTAACGTCTCGTGTCTTTGCTGAGACCTGGCCAAAAAAAATGGTCACGGACATTTATGACTGTCTGCTCAACACCAGGGTGTCCAGCCATGCTGCCACAGTGCGAATAGGCGAAGACATGGTTCCTCGCACACATCGGATCATACACCCTCCATTTCCCTGCTTGTTGAACTGAACATGTAAATCTGCCATCTAGTATGTGCCATCCTTCAACATCCTGCTGTGCACATTGTTGCATTTTCCCCTGCGCGAACCTGCAATTTTGTTACGCCTTGACGACTTCCTTGTAAACGTCGCTGATTAAGCCCTCATTGTTGACGATGGTGATTTGTTCTATATACACTTCTGTGATTGGGTCATGTGCATCTGGTGGTAGAATGTCTTCCCATCCTGTCTCATCTCTGACAATTACCCCATCATTAGAGTTCCATGAAAATGCATCTGTCAACTTGTTCTTCTTTCTGGGCACATGATCAACTATAAAATCATACACTTGCAACTGTAATGCCCATCCCGTCAAATTACTTCTGGCCTCTCACATGCTATGCAGCCAAATAAGGAACCAGTTATCTGTCCTTAATGTAAATAGCTAGTATTCAAGGTACATGTGTTACTTCTTGAGTGTCCATATTACTGCAAATCATTCTCTTTCATTCATGATGTAGCATCTTTCAGCCACCCCAAGTTGTGTGCTTGTGAAGTCAATTACGTGCTTCTCCCCACTGTCGCTGACCTGGTGCAATACTGCACTAATTCCTCCCTGGCTGGCGTCAATCTCAAGGTACAAATTCTTGCTAGCATAGTAACGTGATAGTGTCAGACACAATCTGAATCCCAGCTTAATTTCTGTGAATGCCTTATCTGTCTTGCTTGTCAATTGAAACCTCATTTGTGGTGATAAAAGTTCCGTAAAGGCAGTGGTGATTGTTGCGAACCTTGGAATATGTTTCTGTAGCCAGTTCATCAATCCGGAAAACTTTAGAAGTATCTTGCGTGTTCGCGGCTGTGGATAGCTGTCAATTAACCATAATTGTTCCGGATTCAGCCAGTTCCCTTCCTGATCGACTATGTGGCCTAGAAAATCGATACTTGTTTTTCCCGCATGTTCCTCCCAGCTGTTTGACTAGATAATTACATCATCGAGATACGCCAGTGTATACTTGCCTATAATGCCATTCAGCACACGTACCATCATTGCCTGGAATGTTAAGGGGAGGGGTACACTTCAATCCAAATGGCATAGTGCAAATTTGAAAGCGATGGTCATCTGGGGCAGTGAAAGCCGTTTTCGGCCTGTCCTCCAGTTTCACCGGCACTTGCCAATATCAGCTTTTCAAATCCAAGGATGCCCAAACTTCGCCTTTCCTAACACACTTAGTGCAACTTTCCACTTATATAAAGTGGAAATGCGCAACATGTCACCTGATTTAGCAGTCGGAAATCTATGCAAAACCTTTATGTTCGATCCTTCGGAGCTAACGTAATTGCAGAATTGAATAGACTGTCCGTCGGATCGATTATGCCGTCATCTAGCATTTCCTGTATCTCCTTTTTTAAAATCTGCATTTGGGGCGGTAAATAGCCTCGCGGACTGGCTTTTCGTCTACAAGTGTTCCGCTACGGTTGTACATTTCAGTTCGTCCTTCCCTCCAAATACGTAATGGAGTTCGTCAAGTACATGCTGAAATGCGGCCTGGTACTCGCACGGGACCTGGTTGTCGAAATCTCCTAACTTGACCTCAAGTAGACTGCCCATCGGGCAGCGATCAAAATTGTACACCGTGCGTCTTTATTTCGCACCAAAACGTATCCTTCTTGTGGCTGGTTCCACTGTTGTGTGCTATTCAGTTAACCAAGGTATCCCCAAAATAGCTTCATCACATATTTCTGACATAATAACAGTCATCTCAATGTCACGTACTTGCACTGTCACTACAGCCTGTCCTACGACAGTACAACAATGTTGGTTCGTAGCCAACCGAATTATGTGGTCTTTAGGCATCATGTCCTGCTTGCATACAAAGTGCGGTCGTATGATGTTGTACGAGGCTGCAGTGACAATTAACGCATGGCACAGCCGACCATTAATGGAAACTAGGATACGTATAAATGGTGCACGACTGCTGCTAATATTCTGTACGAGTGCTTGCTGTGGAGTTAATTTTGTGTTTTGTTGTCCGAATTTTTGCGGGCGGGGTATCGGAAGCATCTGGCTCTTTCACCTCTACAACCCGTTTCCCTGTGGTTTACGTGCTGCCACTTCCCTGATTTCTTTCATGTGAGGGTTGTTCAGACATTTGCTATGCCAATGATACTGCGGCGTTGGCTAATACCTGCATGGATGATAGGGTGGATAATCCGGATTCCATCCCTGCTGTTGCGGATAACTGTTGCCTGCTCCATTTCGATACGATGGTATCTGACCACTCGGCCCTGTTGTTCCGCTCCTCTACTGTTCTTGCTTGTACATGCTTCCATACGATTGCTCCGTATGCCACTTTCCACGGTGTGGATTATTGTATTGTTTACCATGCATTGGTGCACTATGACTACTAGAATGTGGTTGAAAATTACGTGCTATATAAGAGTGATTTTTGTTTACATTTTCATACCTTGGCTCATAGCGCCTTTTTGCTTCATTTGCATCCCGGCGGGATGTTTCTGACGCTCTCTCTAGAATGATTGTGGCATGCATTAGAGTGTTCGATTTAGTAAAGGATTTAAAGCTGCTCTGAACCCTGCCATTACTTATAATATTTCACGTTCCGGCAAATTTGGATGGAAACGTTTTACAAGTTGGTTTTTACATGTTATAAAAGTAATTAGAGACTGACCCAATTGTTGACCTACCAGAGTCAACCTGTTCTTGGCCTGTAAAAATGTGAAAACTCCTCAAAACCTGCCGTGGAATGCACGTCGAAACTCCTCCCACTGAAGTTCGTAGTGGTTGAGTGAAACCCACCAAGAGTATGCATCTTCGGAGAGTTGCGCTCCGACGCATCTGGCCTATTCATTATGGCTGACGTCATATCTCGTGAGGCGGGATACACAGTCGTCCACAAAGGCTGCCAGATCTTTCGTTGCTGTACCCACAAACATTGGCAACGTTTGAAACTTCTGTGGTTTTTTTCGCTGTGAACGGTCTTGGTGGATGTGAGGGTTGGGTGGGCTCCGTGGTTCCGTTTCGTACTGCGTTTTTCATACCTGCCATTTGTGGCGTTATTGTTACGTACGGAAAATTAGGAAAAGTGGGTTGATAGTTCGGCACTATTGTTGGGTAGACAGGAAACATGTGTGGCAGTGGCGGGAAAAATGGTGTGAGTGGTTGGTACACGTGCGGAGTGATTGTTGGGTTAAGTTCGGGCGGCGAGAGTTTGTTTACACTAGCCACGTGCATGGCAGAAGCGCGTGACATCTCGGCTTCACTCTGCTTTACTCCCCTACTCTGCTGCCATTCCCCTCCTTTGATTTATGTCGCTATGCCTGACACATTGTTAGTATCCCGAGCCACTATGATTTGCGAATGATTACTGTTCACATTTACCACCACGTCATTGTCCCATTGTGCCAATAGGTCCAACAACTGTTCACGTGGGGTGTCTGCTGTTTAGTTTTGCGAACGAACTACACCTTGTCTGAATTTGGTTGACGTCGTGTGACATGATAAACAAACAAATGTAAGTCCCGCAACTGAATTCTGCTCTGTGACATTGAGGCATTCCTTGTGATATTTTGCGCCAAACTGTACACAGTGAATTATTATTGTACCCTGTCTGCTACACAGAAAATTATCACTGTATTTTGGGAAATTGTAATTTGGAAAATGTTCATATACAGACTTTACTTGTGTTACGAAAGATGCACTGACCTGCACTATTTCACTGCAACTGTCTTTTGTTATTTCACCGACGCTGCTGTTTTCTGGGCTGGTCTTGCGGCGGCATTGACAATTGGCACTGTTAAAATTTAGTGTGTTCATCAGTTACCATAGGGCGTAAGTTTTCAGGACACCACAGTGCCGGCGCACTGTCAGTCATCCCGCCAGCCATGGTTTGTTTGTCAACAAACACACGTGCATGGGAGATGCGGATGACTGGCACGGTCGCGCAGGATTGGGGAAGAGGGATCGCCCTCCCCTCTCACACAGCAGCTGGCCTGCCCGTGCAGTGTTGATGACCAAATGCCACAGCTGAAACACGCGACGCGCGTGAGGGGTCAGCTGGCTGTCCGGAGGCGGAGTGTGCAGGGGATGGGGGAGGTGTAGCCTCCACCCTGTCGCTTCTCCTTCGCTGCTGCTCACCCTCCAAGTAGTGTGGCATCGCTCCCGGCCTGACGTCACCTGCAAATTGTTGAGAATGCTGACAAGCATTTCAAGCATTTGTGCGGCATCTTGTAAGCGTCCCGATGCTGCCGTCACCTCTGATGCTGCCTTCATGTCGTCCTCGCACCGTTGCGGGTAGGAAAAGGCGGGACAATGTGGTTTCCAGGGAAAATTGCGGAAAATTTTGCGGTAAAATTCTTAGGCGGGAGATTTAGTCATATGGAAGGACGCCACAAATGACGCCTGTGGGACAGTGGAAATGATGGAAACAGGTTTTCAGAGGCGGTGAAAGTGAGGTCCGGATGGTGGTTACCCGGTAGTGCCAGACGTCAGCGAGGCGACGTCAAAGTGATGGTCGACTCCCTCGGTCTCGGTGTTGCGGGCCCGGTGTCCGGGTTCACCCGGACCAAATCTCCTGCCGATGGTAATGACTGATGATTATTGACCTCTGCCCTGTAGAGTATTACTCCAGATGAGTGGTGCTTATTTAGCGATAACTAGTAGACCGACTATAAACCATTGTTGACGGAGAAATCCCTAACTCTCAACACTCGCGTACGTGTGCTGTCAGGGCCTTCCACACGCCCATACAATGCGAAACAAACTCAGAACACTTGCGGATAAAGGAACTTACGTGAACAGAATGAGCGGGTATTGTACGAGCCCGCCCCCTGACACGCATGCTGCTACGTAACTAAATAATGTAGTGAAAAATCACGCATACGTATTTACTTCGGTAAACTACACCCCTTCAATGAGGGCACTTGACATTAATTACACTAATGGTGATTTGGACCGGCCGTGTGGTGAAACAGAAAAACGTCTTTCGACAATTAAATTGTTAAGTGAGACTTAAAAGCTCTCTGGGAGAATGCTAATTCACTGGGTAGTGAAGGTGTTATACTGGGCGACACGATGTGAAGAATGTTCCAGATACTTTAAGTCTGCCGTAGTTACATGTCCAGTTGCAAAATGATGATGGTTGCTCGGCGTGCTCGGGAAAACACCGGAGTTTAACACACGTTTGCCACCTCCAGCGGATGCTTCATGCTGACTGACTTCCCGCTCGGCAACGCGGGCTCGCCTCTGCTCACCCTACTACTTTATAGCATGACTTGCAAAAACTAAACTAGTGACTTGTTAACAATAAATATACCTCTTATGAATCACACAAACTCACTTGAAACATAAAACCCTGGCGAAATGATGTGGACGAAGCACTTGATGAAAAATAAATAAATAAATAAATAAATACACATTACTTTGCAAAGAAATGGCAGAACAAGAAACACAAAACAACCAGAAATACTTTAATTGGGCAAGCACAACAATGTCTTTAATTAGGCTTTAAACGTCCTAGTTCAATGTACTGGCCTAATTATTACTCCACGGCATCTTAGGTTGCCATGGCAACAACCGGTTGCACTTGCGCTGGCGTGCCCTTGCGTCTGCTCTGCACCTGGTCGTTCCGGTTACGGGGCGTACACTCCACACCAGTAGAGTGCACAAACCTGCGGCGAGCGGCGCAGACTATGGCTGGACAAACGGTCTTAAGGCTGGGGTACATGGCACACGTCATGTTACTGCTCATAAAGAATGATGTACCGGTATCTCAATAGCATGTAATAATCATACTCTCTCATCTAAAATAATGCATAAGCTACAAGTTACACATCTGTGCTGTACAACAGCCCATCATTAAATTCGGTGAGTATTCTCAAATGCACGAAGGTATGCTGGAACAAATAATGATAACTAATTTGAAATGTAATATTTTTGCCTATGGGGCAGAAATACAGATGGGGAACATTTCTTTGCATAAGAATAGAAACTGGAAATATGTAAATGTTTCATTCTGGAAATTAATTTTACTAACAGGTTTTTCATTTTCATATACAACTCTGTCCATGTGTTGGCGATGTGGGTGTCTTAACAAACACAAACTGACACAAATATTAATTTTCCTGTTTGCCACAATTTTTTAATGTTAAAAAATCTTCTCTTTTCTTCTAATTTCATTGCAACCTGCAACAAACAAAGTGAAAAAATTGGTTTGGATTTGGTTGCTAAAGAGTCCTCTTGATTGTATATTTTAGTCAATGTGTGTATAGGCTATTCACGGAAAACTGAGCACTAATGAGGCCCTCGTTCAGCCATTTCTTATCCTACAACAATATTTTAAAATAAGTATGATAAATGCAGGATGTATTTTCAACCCGCATTCAGAAGTTAACGTCCACGGCTAAAATAAAATAAATTTATTGACTATTTATCAAATGTTGCTCATTACTGCGAACGGCCTATATATGAGTGAAGAGTGAAGATATTTGGGCGGGTCTTAACAGCGAGGTCTTGGGAGTCAATGAGGGTAATTTGAGGTGAGTATTATGGAGCAGTGCTGAAATGAAAGGACGGGGGAAAATGGATGATCCCCGAGAAAACTCACCTATCAACGGCATCATCCAGCACGATTTCCACTTACGATAATCCAGTGACCTGGGGGCTTATTCTAAGTTATTCGTAAATTTTTCGTTTTTGTTAATTTTCGAAAGCTCTCAAAACGAATAAAATCTTCATGAAAGGCAATTTGGTATTCTAAGTCATAATTTGTTACAGCCCTCCGAGACTTCGGCAATGTTCGCGTTTTCGTTAGTGAATGCAGGGTGGCAACACTATGCACATGAACTTTAACTGTTTTGTGAAACTTTGTTTGTAAACTATGAATAATTAAGATTGAAAACATTAACAAAACAAAGTAGTAAAGAGCTTACAATATTTTATTTGCTTTTAGCCTGTTTTAAATATTAGCATTAAATACATAATATGTTATAGGAAAAAGGCATATTTCGTTCGTGTCAAATTTACAGACGACATCGTATTATTTTCCAACTCGGATGTACATGTGATTTATTATATTCTTTAATTTTAGTATGTATTCTGATAAGAGAGAGCACACAGAACTTTGGATGTTAAATGAACGCAGATTTTTCTCCATGACCACTTTGCTGTTTGCCTGCAAGCTAGCTATAAAAAAGCTTTTTCCTCTGTTATTTACAATACCAAGAATATAAAATAAGCTATGAATAACAACCTAGACGCTGTCGTGTTTCTTGTGGATTGAATTAATATCAATATATGAATTTCACAGAATTTTTTTCAAGAGAAAGGATTTTGGCTGTAACCCACCAAAAATTATTTACAGTTTATCGGTACCAATTATATGATTTACGAACTACATTGTTCAAAGCAAATTATTAGAATAAAACGGTGTTTGTGATATTTTATTTCATTATAAATCACTGTAACAATCGAATAAATTCACTCACAATAGCCAGCCTACACTACTGCTTAGACAGTTCACAAATTAAAACAGAAAGGGTAATTGGTGATTAAAAGATATTTAGTAATTGTTCTGTATTTCGTATCGTAATGGAAAAACCATACAAATATTCAGTGTGTACTATAAAGTAACCATCCCAATTGTTTACTTTACAGTCTAGTGCCGTTTCGCGTATCAGGCAAAGTTCCGTTTATCTTATCCAATTTCGGCAACAATTATTACGTATCACGTATCCAAGCATTTTTTCCGCAAATTTTCTCTCTCCAATCGCAAGATGGTGTGCGCGGGATGTGAAATCACAATGTTGAACGCCAGGCAATTTTTCATTCCTCGCCGGACATAAACACGTTTCTCATCGAGCTCGACATCCTCAAATAGACGATGCGGTGCGGAAAATGCGGGGAAGGCGAAGTAAAATTGGTGGAAAACCGGGGCGTGTTTTACTGGTGCCGACCGCGAATGGAGGACGGTGCCAAATGCAACTTTAAAGTGTCGGCGAGACAAAGCAATTTCATGGACGATTCAAACTTGTCTCTGGGCAAGATAGTCGAGTTGTGTTTACTCTGGTGCCTGATCAATACCCTCAACAGCAGACTATAGTGAACGAACTTTTGTGCTCGGGAAATACGGTCGTCGCCTGGTCGAGTTTCTGCCGCCAAGTGTGCATAGATTGGGTGTTGTACAGGAAACGCATCGGCGGACTGGGCAAAGTTCTCGAGATTGACGAGTCGAAATTGAGCAAACGCAAGAACCGCAAAGGACGTAAAGTTCATGGCCAATGGATTTTCGGGGGAGTGCAGCGGAACGATCAGACGACATTCTTCCTGGTGCCGATGGAAAAGAGGAACGCGACGACCCTGACCAAAATCATTCGTGAGTAGATCGCTCCGGGAATGTCGATAATATCAGACTGCTGGCGCGTTTACAGCAACTTGGTCATTCATGGCTACATTAACATGCTAGTGAATCACAGCCGGGAATTTGTGTGCAGCGAAAAGAGCGTAATGGTAAACACTCGAAACACGCTAAAGATGAAGAGGGGCGAGACGTTGAGGGTGCACACTCAAAACATCGAGCGAAGTTGGTGTTCTGTGTGATACAGCATCGTTTGTCTTTGGAACGCCCTCCCATAATGTCTCTACGTCAGCCAATACGCCTTCGCGGTAATTTGAAAAGAAATTACTCTTTTTCACGTGGTTAAATATTTTTTCGTTCTTATGTCGTATAGAACCAACTTTATTCCTAAACTCCTCAATTTGAAATGATAGGGGATTATCTTTGCATAGTAATATTGTCAAATGTTAAATATTTACATTTTCTGCCCGTTGTTTATCTCTCAATAATATTTCATAATTTTTGCGCGTGACGTGCGGCCCAAACAATTTTCTTGGATAGTATACTGCTTAAGATATAGAAAATTTAAACGATGGGTTGATTGCGAAATCTTGAATTTTATTTCAGAAGCGAGTTTATCACGTTCAGTCATTAACGAATATATATTTACGTCTTTTAACCTCAATACGGAATCGTAGAAATATGTGTTATTTATGATGACTGTCAGAAGTAAAAAATCCAATTTACAGCGGCGGATTAATTTTTATAAAAACAACCGATTCCATAAATTCAGAATGAATCATGTTTTTATTTATTTTTTTCCCCCGCTTTTAACTTTAGCAACTCTCTAATGGCAAAGATAAAATCACAAGGTATTATAGTTTTTTTCATAGTGTAATATGAATTTACTTAATTACCGGCAGCTGCAGATCCTGAATTAGCAGCACCTCCGAAAGATGTACTCGCACTAAATTGTGTATTTACCGAGCCTTTGATTTTACTTTTAAATTTCCATAAAACAAACCCTAAAATTCCAAATAATAAAATAGTTCATATAATAGCAAATGTGTATATTTGCTGTTTTTTATTCATTGTCTTATATAAAAATTCAACACGTAAAAGAAATTGTTTCACATAGGGTTGGGTAAAGTAGGATAATAAATATGATAAAGACATAAAATCACAACATGTTAGGAAAAAATATTTTTTTTATTCCTTGATGTATTTACATTAGTAACAAAAAGTATTTACACTTGAATAAATTTCAATTTATTATTGTTTGTTGTTCTGGATAAGACTACATAAATTTCTTCTAGCGTACATCCCATCAAATTTGCATAAATGTCATTTTCAATTGTTAATCGTATACTGCTCTGAACTGTACTTCCATACGTCATTTGAAACGGGAAACCATATTACAAGAGTTTAATGTTTTTAGTAGCTTCACATGCGTGTTAAAAGGCAAATGTACCTATCGTATAAAGATTCATCTTGAAGAAACATTTTGGTATCAGAAAGAGGTTGTTTTTTCCTCGTCACACATGAGTATTTCGTCTCCAACATGTCCCAAATAATATAAAACTACACCGATGCATACTCTGTGACCATGAATTAAACTGCGGTAGGGAACACCAACGATTAGTGGCAAGTAGGAGGGTTTGAGGTTTTCATTCTTCTCCGTTATCAGTGTTGGTTTATCGTTTGAAAAGAAAATCGGAGTGAACCGGGGATGATTTTTGAAAATACTCTGTCCATCTCAGTCACGTCAAGCCGGCAGCTACATTCCTTTAGAAATTTTTTTATTTGAGCGAGAACAGCAATCGACACACTTAAATTGAAATAGTGTGTTTCGATATTTGTAAAGACAAAGAAAAGAAATCCGGGAAACTTTACCAAGTTTTCCTGCGCCCAGTTCATAATCTATTTTGCGTTGAGTACCAAACGTGAAGCCGTTTTGATTTTCGACTCAATCACAGTTGCCAACAACTCTACTAGATATTTAAAATCCAGAGTGAAACAACTCATGTTACGATTGTGTACCGAAATGACGTGTAAGTAGTTTCTTCCAATTCGGAGCGGTATTTAAAGTTGTCAGAAATTCCTGGTATGTCGAATCCATGTCCTTAAACTTTGTGGTAAGTAAAAAATTATGACCTCATAGTTCGCTAACAAGCGATATGTCATTGGGTTCGTTTGTCACAAACGGTTTTAGCTGATACTCATCGCCAAAAAATACAATCGATAGTTTATTAAAACTGTGCTTCGCCATTTGGAAAAAATTCAACTATAAATTTTGCTAGACATGCGCTGATCATACTGTATTCGTCAGCAAATAATACAATGGGTGCATTGAAGGAAATAGTCGTAGTTGCATTCCACAAAAAGCGAAGCCATGTTGTATCCGATATCGCAAAACTTGCTCAATTCTTGTACCACTGTAGATATTTTGTCAATATCAATCAGTGGCAAGAACTGCATGAATTCCAAATATTCGTAGTAACTAAATTTAGTCAACCGAATTAGGAAACTTGATAACGTCAAACCATTTGCTAGTTTCATCTGTCGACAAATATTTCCCAATAGAATGTGTTGCGGGGTCGTGTAAAAAACCCTGTAATTTTTTTCTTCGAGAAAAATATGCAATAATGTAGATTTCCCACTGCCGACAGGACCATTTAAAGTTATGTTTTTAAGTGTAGCCAACTCACCATCATTCTCATCGAGCCATGTAAAAAAAAGTTGTTTTAACAAGTTCTTGTTCCATTGAAACAGTTAACTTTGCCGACTTAGAATTTGTAGTTGTTTCCACAGCTTACGGTTAGGATGAATATACAAGTGTAATTAACTTGTCCTCGAGATTTTCAAGCGGAATTTGTTGCGCCTATAAATACATTTCATTAATACTCAACATATCGCTTAAACATAAACTCCATTCTCGTTTAGCTGGAAGGCCATGCTTCGCTCGTAATTTATACTTGACGATTTTTCCAAAGGTATTGATCCGTGAAATGAGTTTTTTTATGTTTACTGAGGAGATTTTCGAGGAACAGCGAAAAAAATAAAGGGACCATTGTAATATTTTAAAACTTTGACCATGGATGTTGCCGGTATAATAAACAAAGTTACTTTCAAACTGAACCTTTTATAGTATATTTTTTTATCCATAAAAATACAAACCTATAGTCTTTTTAGTTCAATATAGTGTAAATAAAAAGTCTATGTGTTGCGAAAAAAAAGTTATGCAGAGTTTTCAAAACAATAACAATTTGGTGGAGCCAATTTAAAAAAAAAAGGGGGCCTTTTACAATTTCAGAAAGTCTAACAAATGAATATTTAAAAATTCTTGTGTTATTAACACGATAAAATTAACCGATTATAAAAGCTTTATTTACAGTTTACAAAATTTACCATTATTGAATGACTATACTTTTTTTCTAAACTTTGAGGGAAAACTTCCGGATAATTTATATCAAGAAGAGGCGAAAAAATGGATATGGGATTAAACGTATTAAACAAAACTTTTTTATTATATCACAATGTTTACATAATTTGGAAGCAAATTATGCGACTTTTAAACCTTCCCACATTGGCCTATTAGCAAATGATCCACGACACATTATTTGTGCATTAAATAAAAATTGCGCTGAAACATTTGATTTTTTATATAAAGTGGATACAGTTTCTTTCGAGAATGTGGATACAGTTTCTTTCGAGAATATTAAAGACTTGGTGGAAATCGAATCAGAAAATAGACAATTATTTCTAAATATACCCGACTTCAAATCACTTAAAGTTTCTCAACATCGGTTGAGATTTAATAATTCCGATATATTGGATAGATACAATAATTACATAATGGTTGCCGAATCGAATTCGTTCAAAGACCTTGTCAAAATAATTATTAGTTTCGACAAAGTACTCGATACTAGTAAAGCTGGATTCGTGATACTTACGAAAAATACCAGGTTGATGCAGGATGTTGACTCTAAATCGGGCAAATGTGTAAAACACAATTTTGAAGGATATATAGTTATTGTGATGAAATACACGGAGGTAAATAATTCGATTATTAAATTAAAAAAAACTCGGTCACTTTACAATTATTGATGTCCACCATCAGCCAAAACGTTAGTGATTTTACCTATGGGTTAGATGCTCAAACTACGGCGGCCGTCAAGTCGTATATCAAGGGTAAAATTCGAATACCATATATCATAAAGTTACTAACAAAGCGATCGTGGCGAAAACGTTTGAGTACACGGATAAAGAAATTCGTTTACAGCCCAATAGTGAATTAGAATAATTGTCAATTTCCGTTCTCGATAAAGACAATTTGGTGGCACAAATAATTAATAATTTACAACACCCATCAAACAAGAGCCTGTTGTTTTTCAAATGCACTTCTCAGTTTTATGAATCCGATACTGATTTGATAAACCTTCCCGTCTAGTATTTCGATCTACAAAATAATTTCGTTTTCAACGTGTCAAATAACTTAAAGAATAGTGTAGCGGTGACACCGAATAACGATTTGTTCAATGTAGTGATCGCTAGTTCTACATCACTAGCACTCAGCGCTGCTCGGATACCTGTTCTCGATAAGTTAAAATAAGAACATGTCATTGTTTATGTTCCATCTGGTAACAATTCGTACACTTATCCCTCTCGTAGCTATACTACAAATTCTTCTTTGAAGTTCCAAAATTGCAATCGAATATCAAATACAAAAACTATCATGGTGAATGGCGAAATTGAATATACTGATTTGAATACCAATAAATACCAGTATTTTGCACTCATTTGATCCGCTTCAGAATTTTTGATAGGAGAGGCGAAGGAATTGATTAACAAGTACAACATTACCAGTTTGTTTCAAGTCGAAAACAATTCAGTATCTCTGATGGACATTCCCAGGATCAAAAAGTCCATTGAAAATGAGCAATATTAACACGAAATGTTTGTTTTTTCAAACACACATTATTTTATTACATGCCATCCAAAAAATAAGTCTGTTACTAAGCGACTAAACGACGACCAAAGTTTCCAGTTTTCCTACCCATCATCCCCCTCCTCCACTTCTTTCTCCACTCCTTCCGTTAATACATTAGTAATTGGTTTTTCCAAATTAATTTTAAACAAGGCAAACATTTTGTATTTGGATGTAAGTACGGCTAATGTTATTTTTCATTCGAACCAAATAACTACGAGCAAAATAGTCAAGAGGGGGTGTTTGAATCCTTGGGGGAAGCTGTTTATTCACCAGTAGATTTGAACTGGCACATAGTAAACAACCACGAATTAAAGTTGGTAGATCGTAGGAAATTTCATGTAATAGCTATCAATAAAATGCGAAACTGGTTAAACTCGAATTATGCATTAATCAATTACTTTGCGACACTTACGCGTTCTCTAATTTCCATCTTTTTTCGTAACGTTTCCGAACAATTTGTCCGCATTTTGGTGATGAAGTTGTGCACATTTAAAAGCCAATGGATCAAATACACGTCCATATTTGTTATGACGGCTGGGCTAAACGATAATTTTCAGGAAAACGAACTAAATACACAACTTACCGGTGTTTCGTATAAAATGCGCACCACATCCAATAGTTCCATGTATCAATACATTTGTATAGGAGATCTAAACACATCCCTGCTCTACGACAGAAACAAAAACGAAGCGATTGTGCAAACGACCAGGTCGAATAAAACACTACGATTTGTCATTAGTGAAAACCCTAAAAAATATTTGAATGCCAACAACAATGATGATTTTATGGTCACAGAATCTATATATAAACCTTCGGTGAACGAACAATTTCTATAAAATGCTGAATATATGTATAGTGCGATTGATGGTCGACATTATGTCGTGAACCTCTCATCCTTTGTTGGTATTCCAGGGATTTCTTCCATTTACGAGTATAAAGATCCGGGAGAAATAACCATTGACAACACACATGACAATCACGAGTACTATTTTCATCGAATAGTACTGTTCAAAGCAATTTTATCTTACTTGTATTATTTGAGAAAGTACTTGGAAGCCATACCTGATAGAAAATACACACTAGTGGTGAAGATAATCGATTCTTTCACGGGAGACAGCGGTATCGTTTTCAAAAAAGAACTAGCCAATTTATTTAACGAAAGTAACGGTTTCCAAGTAGTTGAAAATATTCTAAGGAACCTTGTCATCATTTCAAATGCTGCCCCCCAAGTTATAAACGATTGTTTGCAATTCGAGGATGGTACAGACACAAAAATTTTATTACACATAAACTCTAGCACGGCCGAAGAAGGCAAATTGGTTTGATATCGAAAACTTGAACTTTACTGCTGAATCGTATGTAGATAATTTACAAATTATCGAAGAGAATTGCGAGTTGTAAGTTTATTACCCCAAATACCCATAACAATAACCGTGGGGATGTGGCATACCTATATTGTGATGATCAACAAAGTTCGAGCCAGTTTAATTTACAGCTGATTACAGATTTGGACAATGACATAATAACGATTATGATTTACATTATACATGATATTTAGATAGCTTCCTTCAATACCATATTGAAATTTATGAAAAAGTTATCCTACTGCTTTCTATAACAAGGTTGTAATTGCCAGCATTACCGATCTGAAGAAATATAAATTAAATGCATATTACGACGAAATCCATGTGAAGATAAAATGTTGAATTATTTATGCTTATCTAGTTCAAGTAAAATAATTAAATATATTGAGAGAGGAAATAGTTCAGATAGCATTTACATCAATGTTTTTCATGGTATAAATGATAAAATTATGGTGTACGTGGATTCGACAAGGAACCCCATACTACCTACCGATGAAAATGTTATTTCTATTTCGCATACAAAATTTTGCGGTACAGATAGACTCGCATGTTTCAAAGGAACCATTTTTAACCTCGCAATATATGATCAAATATCCTTCGAAATTATATGCAACTAGTAATGTCGACACTTTCAACAAAGAGTTGATCATGGTGGCGAAAACGAGTCAGATGTGTGTTTGTTACAATTCCTTCAATCCCTTTCCCAATTTTAATATCATAGATGATGGACCATCCATTGTGGTTATACGTTGGGAGTCTGAGGAATATGAACCACATTTAGGAATTCTTTGGGTAAATATTTATGCAAAATATAACAATTCGACAGTCTGTGTGTTTTCTAAATCGAAATACAACAATAAAAATTTTCGCCCGAAAGTATATTTTAATTTGAAAGAAACAAATCCAATACGAATAATAGAAGCGGAAACTCAAATAGAAAAGTTTAAAAGAACATACCCTTTTATCTATTTGGTACATTCGGGTAAAAAGGGTATTTTAGCACCCCGTATAGAGCACGTAGGTAATGAAAATAAATTTTACTACAACATTTTTATCTATCAACCTGGGAAAAAAATTTTACGACCACCCGCAAACAGATAATGTTATACGTATGTGAAAACGACAATTATTTAAAATATTTTTTTTACGTATTACAAATAAAACCTTTCACTTTAAAATTAATTTTAGGGTGAAAGAAAACAGTAATTTTGACCTTTTGATGAGATGGTAAGTTGTGTTTGCTCGAAGGCACTCAATAACAGTAAGACTGCCGAGATATTAGCAGCTGATGAAAAAAGATATACTTTTTTCAACATTTTTATTGAAAATGCAAATGTTTCAAAAACTAAAACTACTACTGCTATAATAAACACTAAAGATGAACGTAAAGAGAAGCTGCAATTGGGAAACGAAAATTTACAAAACAACACCTTCGATTTAAAAATTTTTTTAAATATATGAGTACGCCGACCCTTATGACTATTGTATTTATGAAAATAACGTAGATAACGACGATTATAAAAATTGAAATAGTATCGATATTTTTTGCACATATTGCATTCATTGTCATTATATATCTTTTTAATTTTTTTTCTACTTTTCTCTCTCTCTCTCTCTCTCTCTCTCTCTCTCTCTCTCTCTCAGTATATATAATGTGGTATTCAGAGTGTTGTAGCAAACTTGTAGTTGGTGTAAGCAAAGAAACACATCATAATGCTCAAGATGGCTTCGAAAATATACGTCAACATTATCGCAGAGTCGAAAGAAATGACTTATAACAAAGTCGTAAATAAGGATGACAATGAATCAATTGCCTTTTTCATTGATAGGTTGACGAAAAATGTTTTATCATTCAAAGAAGATAGATATTTATTACCTTCATCAAGAAATGTATGAAAAAACTAAAAAGGTATATGTAAATACAGTTTGCGAGATTTTCAAATTAGCCAAGGATCGACAATTACATCACACAAAGTACTCACCTGATGAACTCTATGACGTGCTACTTCTACCCACGTGTGACGAAGAACAACTGTCGATTAATAAACACCCTCAATTTAGCTATTATAAATTTTGATGAAAGGTAAACATTAGTATGAAAGTCACCATTACTATTAAAATAACAGATACAATAAATAAATGTATTGTTTTATTGGTGAAAAATGCAGTTATTCCCGAGATTAGTATCGAAACCCTCAGCAAATACAATCCTCTATTGATCATGTTTATTCGAGAGTTCATTTTAGATGTGTAAATTGTGAAGTCCAAATCTTGATCTGGATTTTGTGCACTAAAAGTTTTCAATTGATTTGACAACGTCGTATCATCAT
Organism: Dryococelus australis; assembly: GCA_029891345.1. Lineage (NCBI taxonomy): Eukaryota > Metazoa > Arthropoda > Insecta > Phasmatodea > Phasmatidae > Dryococelus > Dryococelus australis. The sequence goes on from CM056994.1 coordinate 153,471,841, forward strand.
CATTGCGGCCCATATTGTTCCACTCGGTACGAGATCCATTCGAGTTGACTTTGAGGGCCAGTAGGTATTGTAAACGAAATTGCAATAATGTTTTAAAATCGTCATCTTTTACTACTTTCGTAGGATGAATACTCGTAATAGGTGGGTTAAATATGGCATCTTTTTTTTTTAAAGGCCGCTAATTTATTGGTGTTGGCATCATTATCGATAGAAGATGATTGGATGGAAACACGATTCGCTAAATCGACAACTCCTTCGTGAGCGTTCCTCCACATCATCACGAACATTTTCGGTGTATATTCAATCATTCAAAAACCCCAAATCTTTTGTTTTAATTCCAAAACCAGCTGTCATATATCATCTGTGTAATCTTGACCTTGTAGGCTTTGCAAGTTGAATGGAACGAATATGGTCAAAAACACATCGGCGACTGCAGTCATGATCAATACAACATCAAGTATGGGCACCCAAGAAAGAGAAACTGCAGCAATTGCTCTAACTGCGAATCCCACCATTTTCAAAGTAGTCGATATCACTGCTCTCGTAACAAATTCTATCGTCAAGGCTCTGAATAAATAAATTCCCAACTGACGATTCAAAGTATGGGCACCCAAGAAAGAGAAACTGCAGCAATTGCTCTAACTGCGAATCCCACCATTTTTAAAGTAGTCGATATCACTGCTCTCGTAACAAATTATATTGTCAAGGCTCTGAATAAATAAATTCCCAACTGACGATTCAAGATCTTTGCACCTGTTTCGATCATTGTGGGTCCGATGTGTTTGACTAGGATCTTGAGAATCATATTCAGACCGACCTCACCGAATAATTGCTGTATGAACTCGTTACTACCCAATCCTTGGATGCAAGGGGATATAATTTCGGCAATTATGTCAGAGATATCTTTTATATTGGATAAATAATCGGGATATTTGGTCGGAAAACCACCCATTAAACCGAGCATTTGATATTCGTCGATTTGACGTTTACCGTTATCTATATATTTCAGGAGGTATGGCACCGAATCGGCTTGCGGTTCGATCCGAACCCAAGTACCTTTATCTGAAACTATGGATTCGACATCGCGGGTCATAATCAAAGGCCCCACAATCCCTACCCCCTCCCCCATACACAGTGGTCCGAAATAAATGTTTCAGTGTTTTTTGTGATGCCCATGTCGCTGATTTTAATGTGTGGATTTATGCAGAACGCCTCGTGATTGACGAAGTTATTCTATTCTGCGACGTAATCGTGTATTTGCTCCGTTGGTGGTACTTGCGGGCTCTTTACATCCTACTGATCGATTCCATGAGCCAATTCCAAGATACTTTATTCAATAATCATGTATAAGTAATTTCCGATGAAAAAATCTATAATTTTACTATCAAAATGGTATGTGCATTTGTCACCCGCGAAAGCCATGATAGAATTATCGCAATATTACGAGTTTAGACGAAAGTATATTGTTTTATCACCCATCTCTGTCAAATATGGCGAAGAATCGACATTGAAACCAGTTCCCATCGTGTTTATGTGCGGAATAATCGTGTCTTCTTTAATGCGCCAATAATAATCTATTCCCAACAGGTAGGCTTCTTGATGAACCAACATACATGCATCGCAGCGGTCGCTCCAATAGTTATTTGATACGTGATATTTCGATTCGGAATCTTTGGTTGGAAAACATGCTCCTTGGCACGCAATCACATCTGAATTACCACTTTGGAATATTTTAGAGACATCTCGAGGTGTGCATGTTTATCCCCATGGATAATGCAGATTGCATTGAAATGCATCGCAGAATCGTTTTCCACCTTTAAGACGAACCTGATAGCAATAAACAAAAAAATCCAAGTTTGCCTTTTGTAACTCTAAATCTTACCGAATTTCATGAGAAAATATTTGCGGCACTCACAGCAAGTATTCGTTATAAGTTAACATTTTTTATCTTTCAAAAACATTTCTCAAACCATTTGAATAATCCAAGTTTGTTGGTCCGGTGAATATGGACATCTTATGTATTTTTTTTAGGTATATATAAAAGTAAATTACAAAAATAAAATCACAGATTCAACTTCAAGCTCAGGGTAGTTCGAATATGTTTTCGAAACTGAGTACACATTCATCAAATCATACTATTAATCTCAATCAATCAAATGAAATTAATCGATATTATCCAGTAATTTACGTTCATAAAAAATTTTACCTCAGTAACGGTTGTAATGATTCCGTCGATATGGAATTGACGCATATTTGTTTTTTGAATAACGAACGATGTGATGCAAACACACCAGCTAGTGAACAGTTGTTGCTTGGTGGATTGTGTGAGACTCACAAGTCAGATTCCTGCAACGCCGATTATAATTTATTTCGAAAATACAACAAAGCGATATTAAGCCCCATCTCAAAGACGAGCATTTCGGTCGGCCAATGTCCCTTGTATCCCATCCTTGTCGGACAACCATTCAAAACCTCGGCTAAAATGTCCATGAATATATTCTCCAACAACAACCATAATTTCATCGATTCATCGAAATTGGCCACTTTATTCGAGTATTCTACATATCTCGAAAACATTGCTAGTACCGATAAACTCAAACTTTTTACCAACACGTGATCGATCACGGATTAACGTGGGCTTCTGTTTTTGTTCTAGCATGTATCGAGAATGCTAAAGTGAATATGTTTTTCGACCAGGAATATCTAGATATGGACATTGTCAAACAAAATTAATGGATCCATGACATAACGACCTCTTTGCCAAGCACAGAAGTCGCTATGGAGGATGGCAATAAAAGTGGTTCCTTTGGCAGAGTTTCCCATATTTGACATCCTAACAATCCTAAGCTATGTCCCCATATCCGATATTAACCTCAATGTGCTCGGATACGTGACAAACATCGAGATTTTCAACTCAAACTTTGTTTACGATATGGGATTTGGACTCAAGCCCGATTTGGGAAACATGGAAAATGTCGAGTTGGACTATTGGTATCCAGAAGATGTCTAGGCCATCATCAATTCCAAACCACTCCATCAAAACATTGATGTTTTGCATTTGAACTACAGGGGGGTGGAGGGGCTAAAAATACCAATCGTCATAAGAAAAATCAACCAATGTTCCGAATACATCCTAACACTTTTGTAATTTCGTAAAATAAAAAAAAAATATATAAACACATTATATAAAATTTTTTATTTTTTTATGAATTACAACTTTGAAAATGAAATGAACTAGTCCAATTTTTTATTGTTGGCACAAGTTAAATCTTTTTCATATAAATCAAACTTGACATTACCAAAAACATCTTTCGCAGTGGTAAATTCTGTCTTCTTGTTCAACATTAGAAACAGTTGCAGCATTTGCTCGTTTGCTGTTGGTAAATGCTTGTACCGTTCTGTTGACCAATAGGTTCGCTGGATAATATTGTAATTGGCTGCATTACACCCGTTCATCTGCAAGTTGTTTATCGACAGATTGTCGAATTTCATAAAATAGATGATCTTGCAATCAGATGCAATTTTTTTCGACACCGCCGTCGACAATTTGCAGAAAAATATTTGCAAATTCTTTTTTTCAATTAATACTCATTCCTTTCAACTGCATTAGCGGCGATCGACCGATAACCGAGTAGATCGAAACCATGCAGTCGATATAATCATCTTACATTTACATGGGCACAACTATTCCCTTTTGCGATGATGTATTGCTCAATTTCAAACCATCGTAGAATCGATGCCGGGACTATACAACAAACTTGAAAATATGACGATTATTATGCACGAAATACACGTTCTTCCTTATTTGTTCGATTTTCATACATGGAGGTAGAATATCGTTGTCATCAACCACAAACAGCATTCTGTACATGTTTATTTACACACTTTCGTTAAAGTGTGGGTTATTGAAATATTCCAGTGGTTCGGTTGAATGAACCTTGCCACAATACACGTGCATTTGGACAAAGACCATCTCGGATTTATTTAATGGTAGAAATATGGGCACCGAGTACTTACTCAAGCGAATGCGATATCTGGTATTGGAATCGTGGTTGAAAATCATCCGGAAATGACGACAGTGTACATTAGGAATGTCTGTATTGGCATTGATCACATACCCGTCTTCGGTGCGGATGACTGGTAAAGACCGTTTTTAATTTCAGGAACCTGGCATCGTCACCCTCCGCCTCTAAATGTTCGCCTTCGCCATCCCGTGATTTCCGTTCCGCAATGTCCAGGTAAACACCCACGTTTTCTATACCGAGCTCGAAAAAACTAACAAGAGCTTTTGTGTTTAGTTTCGTCTTCAAGTAGTTTATCGCGGTGAACAGCTTAGCCATTTTCCCATATTGGAATGTGGGTCGTATTTGCTCTATGATATGTGGTCCGAACCAATTATCCAGAGTCAAAACACGCTCCGAATCGCCGTCCGCGGTCAATTTGAATGCGGATTTGGTGCATATTATTCCCGTCACCTCGTCCACAAATGTCTTAAATGGCATACCTTGGAAATGATTCACGTTGAATATATCTTCAAACACAAGCACCTCGATGAAACCAAACCAGCTTCGAATCTTTGAATGTAGTTTATTCACTTTCACTTTAAGATACAAGTTGTAATAAATATTATGTAGTATATATCAATTAACTTACCTTTTTATTCTTACCTTATTTCTCTTCTATTCTGGAGAGAAGGAAGGTTGATGTTGCTCTGTCCAGCTCTTGCCGACGACGGAAGTCTTTTTTTCCAGATCTCTCCGCCATATAGGTAAACTGAAATGAGGGGCAAGGAGGGAAAATGAAATGCTGCAATGTGATTGGTTGTTGGTGAGTTAGGTCTGGAGAAGTCAATCATGGAACGCTCTGACGAAATCACACAAAACTAAACAAACATCTTCATTAGTTTCTATAAAACTAAATAATATTCAAAATTGTCTTGTAACTGTAAAGTGATAGTAATGAAATTTAGGATGATATAATGTCATAAACTTTTCATCGACTTGGAGCCAATACTGCATGATGTCATGCCTATCCTACTCATCTGAAGGTTTGGACTTATGACCTCATCGCTCATACATGGTTGTTGCTTTTTTTGTAAATAATTTTTTTATTATTATTTTTGTATTTTTTTTTAATTCCTATATATAAAAAGGGATGTTTCCTTTATTCGAGTCATAAGCTTTGTGATGTTTGGTACAACAACAACAATCTGAAAACATTCTTCGACCGGATTGAGCAACAACGAAAAAAGAAATAGTGTGCGTAAACGACTAACTCATTAGTGTTTCGATATTGAACTATTTTATTTATTTAAATAAACAACGATGCTTCATTTTTATATTGTCAATGGAATACTATTTGTCTTCCCGATATTATTATATTTTGGCTGTTGGATGTTAACTCGTTTGATAGCAATACCCATTAGTCATGAAAAATTTTTTTGTCCCATTGCTGATGTATTGGCTGTAGTATTTTTAATTCTTATATATAAATAGTAACGTTTCCTTTATTCGAGTCATAAGGTTTGGTAAAAAATGCGAGTGCAGCAACAACGAAAATTGGGAAATATTCTCGAATGGATTTCCACATTTCCTCGAAAGGTTAATCACGAAACTGAGTTTTCAATCCAACAACCCATCACCCTCGCAAAGTTTAATCAGTTTGTGGAAAATACCGAACCTACATTGATTAAAACTGTGTACAAATTTTTATCATCGTTACCTATCAACTCAAAATTTACTTTGGTTGGCGGGTCGAATTAAAGTTTTATCGGGGCGAGATCGTGCCTGTAGGTTGGGGCGAAGCAGTGAAAATTGATCTCGATGTTTGTGATTTGAAGCTCGTCAGTTTGGAAGAAACATTGCGAATTGTTCGCCATGTATATTCCAATAGCGAGACGGGGAACCGAATTAATTTTGATCATGTATTTGACAAAACATCTCTACTCAACACGTTTCGAATCACTGTCAAAAATGAATCATATGATTCGATCGAAACATTCATACACCATCTTCCCGAAATGTTATTCGACGAATTGATTTACGACTATTGTGGTGAATACAAGATAGTAACCAATGTCATCAATGGAATCTGGCCCGATCACGTGGAGAAACGGCCCTTTATCGGATGTGTCGCCGTAAGTGAACGACCGGAATATTATGCCAATAAATTAGACTGCCAGCGTAGATTCGTTTTTCTCACACCCGATTTACTTTACTTTGCCTTTTCGCCCACCGTTCAGGCGCATAATTTCAAATTGAGTGGTTATTACTTCGCATTCGTCGAGGAATTGGAAAACAACAAAGTTTTCGTCCTCATCGACGTGTTGGGTAAAATCAACGTTTCGAGGGTAGATATGAAATGGGTATTACAAAATCAAAACCATATTCCTGCCATCTACAAAAATTGAAATTCTGGAATCAATTCGATTTATAACATTCCTCGTGGAAAAAACACGGCCGTTTTGATCAATCGACCGGTTTGTAACGCTTGAACAAGGATAAATTATACGCAAACTCGTTCAATCGATCGGAATGCTCTCTCACGCCAATTTCACCTTCCCAGCGATGGCCTGTTGTATTTTCACAAGGACAAGATCGTCAAAGTAAAGAGTGAAAATACAATCGATTTGAAGTTGAATCGGCAAACATTTTTAAGTATTTAAAGTGTAAAAAATCCCTAAACTAAAGCTCAAACAGGGAGTGTCGTTGGCTGACATGACTACGAAATATCTCGATCGATATGCAGCAAATAAACACCACATGGCGAAAGTCTTGGAAACTGAAGGTGGACATATCTTTGAAGAGATGTTTCCCTATTATTACATCGTAATTGACGAGAGTAAATTAAACAAAATTCTTCCTGAGATGAGCAAACTTGTGCTATGTGAAGACATTGCGGTTGATTCATTTTTCATTTTGGAATTCAAGTTATGTTATGATAATGGCGAAATTGTATTTTGCAGATTTCGCAAAAAAAAAAAAAAAAAAAAAAAAAAAAAAAAAAAAAAAAAAAAAAAAAAAAAAAAAACAAGTGCCAATAAAGCGAGTGTAATTGAAAAGATTTTATTGAATAAATAAGACATGTATAATAACCGTACGTTATTTTTAAAATTTCACAAAATGTTTGGTACCCCTATATTTATAAGTATGGGAATTAATTTAGCGGGAATTATTTTACTCTTAAAATGCGTCATTAAAGTGATTGTCCAAATGAACAAAATAGAAACAGATGTTGTTCGTTTTGCAACGATAATACAATGTTATCACAAACAATACTTGTCGACAAATGTTGATGACAGCAACGATCTCGTAATAAAAACATTTGAAACTAACGATACGCTTTTACCTCAATACGACTGGCTACAAGACACTGAACAGTTTGGTAAAATGATTGAAGTTTTGGAGAAACACGTATAGGTTGGCTTAGATCGCGATCAAACGCAGTTATGATGGCGGTGCCATTCGTTGGCGCCCACATTTTGATAAGTAATTTAAAAAAATGAAATCGACACCGACGCGATGTAACACGTATTAACGCAATTGAAATTCCAAGTGGTTTGTTTGATTGAAGGTTTGTATCCTGACGGAGGCTACGTGTTTCACGAAACTCTCCGAGCCTATGGTTATATATATTCTTCGGCTCGGGATTTTGTCGCCCTGCAAGAATTTTTCAATATGGATTCAAAGGCGGTGATTGATAAAGTGAAACGGTTGTAGGAGCATTCGACAATCCCATTACATTTCTGTCCCATTTTTACGAGGACGTCGAGTTTGGTATCTCGAAATAAAGGTGATTATGGTTTCTTTGTGATTGATTCGATAAAAGCATTAACGGCCAAGACGGAAAATTGGGTGTTGCAATTCAACGGCCAATGCTCCAAACTTTTTTTTTTTTTTTTACGAATCCGACCAAACCTACAATAAAAGGTGTCAATTTTGGGTCATGGCTCGCATGTTTATGTATGTAAATTCCTATACGAAATTTCACCAAGAGTTTTGCACATATTATCCCGAAGTAATTAGCATAAACAATACATTGGTGTCCATACCGACCACGACAGAAACCACGACAATGTTCATGCCTCAGAGTGCCTTTTCGTGCATTGCGCATTTGGATTCCGTTATCGGTATGGATAATGCTTGGACGATAAACAATTTCCAACTAAAAGTGACTGAATTAATTTTAGTGAACGAAACAGGCTACATCATCGCCTATAAAGTACAGTTTACTTAGCGGACTAATCGCGATCCCATAGAAATTTTCAGAAAATTTGGGTAAATACATCACATATTCCAATCGTTCTATCAAAGCGGTGCCAAAGTATCAATTTGGTGAAAACTATTCGTTTGTGCAAGTGGGTACTCCGGAATTGACCAAAGTAGTTCGAACGGAAGATAACGAAAGTTTCGATTCATTGCAGTGCACACCAAGTAATAACGAAGTGGTTGCCTTCAGCACTGTTCACAATAATTCCGACAATGCACAAAACATCTCGGAGAATTTAATCGAAACCTATTATTACACTCTGTATTTCGAAAATGATTAATTATTTCTCGAGGATGTGAATACATACAACGTAACGCTCGGTGTGAAATCCGACACTCCTCTATCCATTTTGGAATTTGATGGCTCGATAATTAGGCGAAAATATGGCGTTGGTGCGAAAATCGAAAAAAATGGAATTTATTCCGAGGGAAAATACTTTACTTCCGCTTCGTATATGACGTTAAATGTGAAAATTGGGAATGTCAAGATTAACCTATGGATAAAATAAGACAATGTCTGCAACGATGCTTCAGTACGAAATTACTCGTTTACATAGACAACTTCGACGAGCTGTACTCAGTACTAACCACCTTCAAAATTTCTACTCCATACGTAAATTACCTTTTATCGCAAAGAACCTTTATCTGGCCAACAAAATAGACAATGAAAACGTTTATGTACGGTACTATGATAAAAACGTGGCTGAACTTTCACTGAAAACCATTAAAGGAGCTACATTTTGACCGGCGTGAGTTCATTCTTAACCATATCGTTTGGTTTCAATTCAAAATATACAAAAACCTTATTACGTTGATTATTTGGATGAAAGTTTTCTTTTTTCACATGAATAAATAAAAGAAATCGTTTCAAACACGTTTCACTTGCCAGTCGCTCATACTTTTCAATACTTGGATTTGTGTAAACTTTATAGATTTCCTTTTCCCATCACTTTTACGATGCATCAGTTGAACAGTAATGATAATCAATTAATGATGGATTACAAGGGTGACGATGGCAACGTGTGATTTACTGTAACAATCCCGTACATAATGATATATTAGAAGATGAATAATAAAAACCAAATATATCTGTGGACAGGTATTGGCACCATTTTAATATTAGGGTTTCTGGCCTTTGTGATTTGGAAATTTAAATATAAACTAAAAACCTCCATGACTACACATTTTGGTACTAGTGGCGCATCGTTAAAAATAACTACCCCTACGGGAACTTCTAAGACGTCACAGAGTTAAATCGCCGAAAACAAAATGTACAACAAGAAATCAGTATGGGGCTCGTGTCGTTTTCTGGTGATGCTGACTACAATAAACATATATTATGGTTTTTTATTTCGATATTTGTATTCGAATATATAATAAAAACTTTGTATGTGATGTGTATATTATCGACTACATGCGAATTGCGAAAACAAAAAAAATGTAAAAATAAGAAAACTAAGGAAATAGAAAAAAAATGTGTAATCATCTTTCTGGTGTATTGTTAGTTGTGACGATATTCGTATACTTATTTTTTGTAAACCACTTGCATACGATACACGAAGATGTTGACCATCTTAGGAGAGCAATAAACAACATGCATACCTTTTTACCTCGACCAAAATCACCTTCGCCAAAACATTTACCAACATCTCTGCCATGTGAAACCACGTTGAAAACAGACGAATATAAGTGTAATTTGGATTTTTACAAGAACGGTGTGTTGATTGGTAACGTGGAAATAAGGATGCTGGAAAAACAACCAAACTAGAATAACTTTACTAACATTTCCTTTTACCAAATCGAAATTTGCGCTATAAAACAAAAACTATTATATATATAAATTTAAAAAAAGTGGTTATATAAGAATATTTGTTTTGTAAATAATCAATAATGTATTCTTTAAATTATTTTTAAACCCGAAATGTAATAATAGTAAACAGCCAATAACATGCACATCGGTAGTAATACTAATCATTAACATCCTCTTCTGTATAGCAAGTATTAAAACTTGTATGGAACCAATCACTAGATTGTTGATTATTTTTAATTGTATCTTGGCAGTCTATCTTACCTTCGTCGCCGTCAAACTTCCCAAACCTCTAACTTGCGAGTTATAACAAAAATAAGTAAAACCACATAACAATGTTGATCGCTCTCGTTGAATTTGCTGGTAATGACGACAAGGCGGGTGAACGTGCAATGATTCGACATTCACTAGTCTCGAATTTACCAGAAGATTCAGTTTTCAAAAATATTTTTAACAATCAATCTTTGTGTGGCTTGAAAATGATTGCAAATGGTAAAAATACATTACGAATTGTCAACACCACGATTGACGAATTTATGAGCAAGATCAAAAAAGGCCAGTTTGACGCCGCTTTCGGTCAAATCGATTCGAGCATCCGTCTCAACGACAAAATGCGTAAAGTTTTATTGCACGAAATAAAAAATTTACCGGGTTATGTGGTGCATAAAATTCAGCTGGGATCCAAAAAACTAAACTCGTTGAATCCGGCATTGAATAAAGCCACTAATTCTAACGATGTAAAACGAATCTTTACCGATCCCAAGCTCACGAAAGTAAAGAAATTAATTTTCTCTCAGTGAACAAAAATTGTCGGTTACCCCCTTTTTTCTAGCATTGGTGTTTCGGGTCTGGCAGCCTACATCGATAGGTACAGGTAGGCGATAAGCAGATACATTCTCTACGAAAACGACAATGGAAAACTCAATGTATGTAAAGTCAGTTGATGGACTTTTCCAACCATAGTTACTTGGATTCATGCGACGATAAAGTTTTATGTGACGAGGTAAAAACCACCCGGGGTTTGGGGGCGGATGGTGACATTTCGTGCGTTCATTGTGACAGTGTTTGAAACGACCTTCCAGTGACCGACATCAACATGGAATATCGTTGTGTCAATGCCTTGTGGACGGATGCGATCGCCGATATATTGAGCAAAGACGTGGAGAATGTTGTGGATTTTGGCGGTGATGTATTCGGCTATACGAAAAACATATTTCGGTATTTATATTAAGGATTAATTTTTAATTATTTAATTATTATTATTATTTTGGGTTTTCCCGCCTACTTAATAAATTCTTTTTGGTTGTGGTTAAAGGGTAAATGAACGATAAGTAGAAATGATGAGCGTGAACAATGGGAAGCCCATAATAAAGCTGTTTGGGTTGTACGAAATCTTATCGCAGATACCCAATTTAACCGATCGGCAATTCAAATTACTCGCAAATATTTTGGCAATTTATCGTATAGTTGATCGCCCACTAAATTCCCTTACCGACCTTTCATTAACCGACTATTTAACCGTATATTATAGAAATCACTTTCCATGCGATTTGAAAAACAAAAAATTATATACAATCGATGCGGAAAATCAACCTCGAGCGGTTGTGGCTGCCGTGAACGAAAAAAAAAAAAAAAAAATTCCACATTAAACAAACTGTTAGATCTTAGCTCGCAAGCGTATCGCTGGTACCGAAATTATCCGCTAAATTTTGTGCACCTCATCTATTCTTTCGAATCGAACTCTGAGTTGGATTCTCTGCTCGGAGGAATCGATAATTTCAACGAATGGTTTGCAGGCATAATGCCAAATGGCAAACCGATTCTTTCACTCTTCACAAAGATGGATCACGGGATATTAAATCCCATTAATGTAAATTTATTGACCGATCTCGAATGGAACACGCCAGACTTTCAACAGATTGTTAATATCTCACACTGAATTCTTGTTTACTAGTTTGCATATTTCCGTGTTTTTGCCCGTTACTTCGTCCCTGAGTTGTTTCATCAACGTTTCCTCGAATAAAAAAAAACTCGTATAGTTTATCGCCAAAGTAATCGTTACTATTCTCATCGAATCTCTGAAGGTAAAAACTCATCAATTTCAATTTTGTCCAGCAATCCACAATGTTGATGATTTGACGTATGTAAGAGATGTGTCTAATATCTGCTTGCTTCGAATAAAGTTGTATGTCGCAATGCACAACTCATCAGGTCGCGATTTGTCATCCACTCAAGTTTTTGGAAGTTCAGCGCATTTCGACTTTATCTGATTCAAGTACTTTTCTACAAAATTTATCGAAAAGAGTTGGCCCAGTTTTTAAAATTAGTTCTTATTAATAAAGAGTACGTCTGATCTACTCAAGTTTAGCAATCATAATCCGTATTCTATAGACCACATTTATCAAGATGTTGCGCATAGAAAGACTCTAGACTATTTTATTGGAAAGAAGCAGAGTTACAATGAGACCCGATTGGACCAATTCCTCGACAATGACAAGAGGGAATTGTTTCTCTACTTATAAAATGTCGACCAGACGTCCGATAAACATAACGCTGTTTTACAAAAAGTCAACGAGTTGTACACATTCAATATAAAATCAAGGTTACTCTCGTTTCACAAACAGCTCGAAATTTACGAAAGTGTTCAAAGACCAATTTCTTTGGCACTGCGATTGAACGATGTTTGGTGTTCGTTGGGAATGGAGATCATGAAAACTCTTTAACATTTTAATATTTTTCCACATTCTTTTGTAAACGAGGAAAAGGATAATCTTTACGCCTTGATGCGCTGAAAAAAAAATTTTTTATTACAAAAAAAACGGTTATATAAAGAGACAGGAGTTCCTATTTGTTTCGCATTAATTGATTTCCTTTCGTAAGAGAATAAAAATTTTTGGGCATATAGAACTGGGAGATTTGTATTATTTGGTATCTCTAGAGGAAAAAACTCACAAGTATTCGGTGCGCAATGATCTACGAAAAATTTTTGTCACTACTTCGACATGTGTTTCAAACACCTTTCCAAAATTTCAGTCAAAGAACATGGCCTCTTACATCGTTAATTCGCCCAAGTATTCCATCGGGCCATACGCTGATTTCCTAACTTAAGACGATCCGGTAGCCGCAATCAAAGAAAAGGGGGAAAAAATCATTCCAGAAGCCATTGATTTGGGAGTTCAACTACATACAAATATCGAAAATTACTGCAAATCTAAAGAGCAAAAACTACCCTATGCGATAGACGATACGTTTACACAACGATAAATGTTTTGCTGCAACGAGTACTATTTAGTTGTGATGCTAATACGTTACATAGAGGTCCCAGTCCATAATCGCCGCCAAATTCTTTGAAATTCTTTGGCGAACGTTTCCAATCGAACATCACTGAATCACCCTGCTTGGACTTGAAAAGCATGTCGATGGTTCCACAAAAAGCGAAATCAACATCTCGTACTCTGAGCTCCAACGCATCGTTGATAAACATGCTCGTTTGGCCGAAATTCACTAATGCCTGGGCAAACATCAGGTAACACAAGTGTCCCGATACGCACGGATGTGCATTTATCAAGGTTTTGATATTGTTCAACAATCCTAGCAAAATGTGCGCAATAATTTTATCGGTATTATCCGATAACAACAAATTTGATAGTTGCCAATCGATCGATACTACTTTGGACATTATTTTTTGTGTAAATAATCCTCGTGTTTCCTTATTTGTTTTTTTTTTTCTGTTAAATGTAAGAGTCATGTTTAATTATGCTTTACAAATCAGAAACGATGGTGAAGATTCCGATGTGGTTCACGATTCCAGATACGGCGGTATGAGGAAAGGATTTTGCAATCAGAGAATCGCCAGCGGAGACTAAGACGATCGCGAACTGGCTGATAAGAGCAAAAAAAAAAGAAAATTCATAAAGAAAAGGCGAGCGCAAGGCACCGCAACCATCGATTTAGACGGCACTTTAATAGACGAATGTAAAAACGAATTTCAAAGAGCCAATCATTTCATAGCGACTTTGGCAAAAGACTTTAAAGTGGTGTTGTGGACGGCGTGCAATGAGGTGCACGCGAAAATGTTTATCAAACAGTTTACACAAGCCAATAAATTTGCCAAAGTTTTGTACAAGTTGCACAGAAAAAATTAATCGGTATCGATCGTTTGCCAACAACTTCCGATAGCGACGGGACCGTACATTTTAATAAACCATTCGGTGAATAATTTGAATATGGGTGGTTATAACATACCGGTCGATGTTAAAAAAATGCTATTACATACCAAACACAAAAAAATAAAAATAAATTAAATTTATCAATTACAACTCATTACTGAATGATTCATATGATCTGGTAGATGCTTGGCATGAATCTATCAGTTAACTCACTCGCCCATCAATGTTGCATGTTTTTCATAATTGTGCAACAGATTAATCAAAAATGCTTCTTGAAGAGCCGTCAGATGTAATGGCTGTGTCCAAGTATGCAATAACTTTGTAATCAACTCCACGTATGCGTCAACGTTTCTATTCGAATTCCTTCAACACATCCAGTTCTTCTTGTAGTGAGAATAAACAAATTTTTTGAACTCGAGAGTGTCCATTCTCTTATGCTCCCTGGGAGGGAATAGACCTTATATATACATGGTTTCACAGCCAACATTTTTTTAAATTTTATGTGTTTGCATTTGGTAATTGTAGCATTTTTTTTTCGTACCAAGAGAAACATCAATGATAATAACAGACTACAACAATCAATGATAAATAAAATCGAATGTGTAATGAAAAATAAAAAGAGACAACATGTGGCTAAAAATAACGACGTAGTTATCCAATAATAACCGACTATCGATTCACAGTTGCTGGTAAACATATTAGAAACTTTATCTTGTTCAAACAAATTTCTAAAGTAATTATATGTGCAAAACTTGCAAAATTCCTTAATTTCTACTACAACACAATACGCATCGGAAGAATCGACAATAATTTGGGCAATTTCGTGAGTACCGGGATGCCATTCACAGTTATTTACGCTGATGAACCAATGTCGTAGAAAGTTCATGTTTAGAAAATTTACCAGGTGGTGTCTCACAAACAGAAATTCGGTATTCTGTTGGTCGCTATCGTAAAATATAGATTCGATGTAGTTAACATCTGGGTTGGTTTTGCAAAATGATTCCCAATCCTCCAAAGTTTTACTAACAGCAACATCGGAATATTTTTCATATATATCTTTCACGTCGGAAAAAAAACCATGATGAATGATCTTATGTCATTGCTTTTTTTTTCAATTAAATTTTTTTCAGTTAGTTATGCAAGACATCCACCGAGGCATTAAAAAAAACCAAATCACGACCACTGTGGGCGCTTTCGAGCCAGCACTTGATACACTCGTAAGCATCAACAAACAACATGTTTTGCGATCTGCAAGGCTTCCATGATAACAACGGCGAATGTGTGCTGAAGGAACTGGCAGTCACCGACATTGATGGTTTCACCGAAAGGCGGCTCTTCAAATCTCCGTATCCGTGGAAATCATTGGATGATGTAAGTAAAAAGACAAACTATTGGATGAAGGAAAATATTCACCAATTGGCATGTCAAGATGGCGAAATTCCCTATGACGAAATTAAAAGAGAAGTATTTCAATTGATAAGGAGCCATTACAACAAATATATACTATTTGTTGCGGTTTCACATCAAATACAATGGCTAAAGAAGTTGTGCAAATTCTATCACTATCTCGAAATTGTGTATTTGCAAAAAAAACTTACAAATGCCCATCATTTAAGACTCTGGTAGCTATATATGGGAATGCAGGCCATTATGATTGTTGGAGATACTTTCGTGGATTTATGTGTGCAGATAGAAATTAGAAATTATTGCGTTTGTGGTTCCGCGATAATGTAGTGGCAAAATGGGATGATTTCCAAAAACAACAATGAAATTGAAATAAAATATATAAAAGACTTTACATTTAAAGTTTTTGGTGTGGGTTCACAATAGAAGGGATAGTTCGACTAGATTGCTGCAGGTCAAATCTTCACATCCGTGGGCCAACTGAAGAAAAGTTTCCATAGATTGGAGTGGCAAGATGTAGAAATTCCCTTCAATAAAATCGAAGATGACTGACAAAAAAAATCACATTGTCTATAACTATATTATATATTTCACAAATGTATTTTTTTTGTAAATAAGAAAAAATTATGTTTTGTTTGTAAATAAAAATTTTTTTTTTTTTCATTTACTCTAGATATAGTAATTGCTTACATAAATTTCCCAAACCTATCAAAACAAAACCAGATATTACTCTTATGTTTGTCAAATTATCAGCGTAGGCCAACATTAATCCCAAAACTGAAAAATAACACTTAGGCCTATCAAATAAGCTTTATTTGTTTGCATTCTCTTATCCCTTTATGGCATAATTGTCGTATCATGGTAATAGTAAACTAGTTAGAATTCAAATACAATTTTTAATAAAAAATATATAAAAGTTAAATCTTGAAATTGTACCAATTACAGGTTACCAGTCAAAAGTCAATTATTTTTGTTTATTTGTTTTTTTATATATTAGCCGGTGAGATTTTCACAAAACCATTACAACTGCAACATCGTTGGACAGGAGATCTCTTCGGTTGTCGAATTATTTAACTGGTATTGTGAAAAGACTCAAAAACTCAATTTAAAAATAATATCTTTTGGGGAAAAATAAAAGTAGTTTGAAAAAGAGCTGGAGTCGATATACTAACGAATATGAACTCACGAAATATAATATCTAGAATACAGAACTTTATAATAAAATAATGAATTGTATTGAGGGTAATGGCAAAACAATTATATATCAGAAGATATTCCTATAAAAGAAAACGAGAACTTATAGAGAGGATTGACAAAGTTGAAACTAACCATCCGGATGTAAGAACGATAATTTATAAAAGAAAAACTGAAATTGAAGCATTAAACTTAAAAAAATTAAAAGCTATTGGAAAAGTACTAAAAACTGAAAATATTGTAATCTAAACAGATATACTTTGGTGGAACAGTTAGTTAATTATAAATTTATTTGAGAAAAAAATTCAAAATAATTAAGAAGATTTGAAAGTTTCAGAATTGAAGCAAATTGCTAAAGAATTCGGAAATAAAGGTCATGCATACATGAATAAAAATAAAAGCATCAAAAAATAATTTGATACGACTCATACTGAATGAAAGGGAGGAATTGAAGAAAATTCAAGAATTTTAATTTAACACAAATAATTTGTAAATATCTGTATTCTAAAATTGTTGTCAAATAACAACTGATATAAAATACCCTGTTTTATAAGGAATTAAACATAATTTCATAAAACTATTTCAAGCGAAATGTCGTTGATTAGAAGGACTCTTCAACTGTCGAGAAATAAGAATTTTGACTTTTGGATTTTCGCGGTCGTCAATAATAATGGCAATGAGAAATTATGATTCAAAGGGAAAGATATAACTTCATTTCTCAGATATAAAAAACCACGTAATGCAATTTTATATTTTGTCAAACCAAAATGGAAAAGAACATGGGTAGACGTAAAGGGATTACCCCTCACCTGTGAAACCCCCTCTAATTGGCAACAACATACGATGTTCATCAATAAAAAAGGATTGAATTTATTGATACAAAATTTGAGAATACCCACATCGAAATACCTGTTACGAAAACTGATCAAAGAATTTGACTTGAAACTGAATATAATTTCGAGAACAAAGGAACAAGATTACAATAGCATAATTTTGAATTCTTTCTAACATCTCAACTACAAGTTAAAATATACAATCAGTAATTACAGAATAGATTTGTACTTTTTGGATTACGAAATTGCAGTCGAATGCGACGAATATAATCACAAATACAGAAATGCCGAATATGAAATCTAAAGACAAAAGTACATCGAGATACAATTATATTGCACGCTTTTCAGGTTCTATCCAGATACTGAGAATTTCAATCTATATGATGTTATAAACACTATCGTTTAATTGATAGAATAAAGGAATTTCAATTTATACAGTGTTATTGGAATTATTATTTGAATGATTGTACCAAAAAGAATCGTTAAAAAAGACTTTGGTTCATCACACAATTATAAGAAAGTTTTTTTTAAAACAATTTGTTTATACATAAGCAACAACTATTACACTCACAATGTCGTTGGTCGAGCGGTCTTTTCCATTATCAAATTTCGAGAATTTCAACTGTTGGATTTTCGTGCTGATCGACCATAATGGAATCGAACAATTTTGGATCAAATGGAAAGATATTGCATTGTTTCTTAAGTACGGTAACCCACGCCAAGCAGTTTAAACATTTATCAAACCAAATTGGAAAAAAAAACATGGCAAAATTAAAGAGTACATCTCAATATACCATTGGTATCACATCCAACTGGCAATCACATAGCATCTTCAAATCTGAGCCTGGCCTATATGCTCTGGTAACACATTAAAAATTATCAGAGGCTGAAAGGTTCACTGATTGGGTCTATGAAGATGTGTTACCTTCCTTGAGAAAGAATGGTCAATTCAAAATTGATATGACTAAAAGAGATGAAGCATTAAAAAATGTAAACCACAGCTTACTTTTGAGGTGATGAAATCATTTACCAATGAAGAATTGATACTTGCCAGACAAGATTCTGAGAAAGCTAGACGAGATGCCTAAAAAACTAGACAAGATGCAGTGGTTCTTTTTCATCGCATCGCCGACTTTGCCCAAGATGTGATCGCCAAACCCAAATCCGATAATTTTTTTCAGATATTGAATATGCATGTGCTGGATGAAATAAACCGAGAAACATCCTTCACCTGATGCCAACGTCGATCGCTCGCCAAATCTCTGAAACGGCTCAACGACAAAAATCCAAATGCCAGGGAACTGTATAGGAACAGATACGTTCCAAATAACATGAACGTTTTGAATTGCATGAAAGATTGGCTGGAGGAATCAAAAATACCGTATTCTGCCCGTAATAACACCGTGTGCATTTTGGATGCCATGAACTCGGAACATGTTGTATCTTTTGTATGTAACATAATCACATCACCGAAAGTCTGTAATAAAATGTAATGTGTATGAAATAAAAAAATTAAACATTAAAAAATAATAATTACAAAAAAAGTTACATAATTTTTTTTGCTTGTCACTCACAATGTCATTGGTTGAACAGTCTTTCCTACTGTCAAACTCCCACAGTTTCAACTGTTGGATTATAATACCGGCCGACCATAATGGAATCGAACAATTTTGATTCAAGGGGAAAGTTATAGCATAATTTATTAGATATAAAAATTCATGTAAAGTAATTTTATACTGTGTAGAAAATAAATGGATGAGAATGTGATTGAATTTTGAAGGGAGTGGGCAGAATTGTCCCCTTTCCAAAACTCAATTTGGGGTCCCCAAAATTGATATAATGTCAAAATTCAATTATTTATATTAATTAATAATGAAAAGTTTATCTGACTCCACTTAACCTCCCCTCTTAAACTAACACCTTCATTACAAACCAACATCATAATAGGGTTACTTTAAATGGACATTGAGGGTTTAAGCCCCGCAAATGCTCCCTCTAAAATTTCGCCAGAGGGCTCCACGATCGACATTCATTTCCCCACTCCTATTTCCAGCAACCAATCACATTGCAGTATTTCACTTCCCCTCCCTACCACTGTTTTCAGTTTAGGCTATATGACGGCGAAACATGGAAACATCACTCTTCCTCTAAGAGCAGACGAGGATTAAAGAATAAGTATAATAATAACTATTATTATATATAAGATATATTTATTTTATTATATTATTATACTTATTCCGTATTCCTTTTCTGCTCTGGGAGGAGTGATTTTTTCACGGACAGCTCTCGCCTTCGACTGGCATCATTTTTTTCCTGATTTTGCGGCCATATAGGCCAAACTGAAACGAGGGGAAGAGAGTGGAGGTGAAATACTGCAATTTGATTGGTAGTTGAAAGTAGGAGTGAGGGGAGGGGTAATGTCGATTACAACGCACACAAGTCGGTTATCTAGATACTAATCCATTTTTTATAAAAAAAAAAAATTTGTAAATCATTACCGCAGTTATCGATTGGCATCATCTTGACGTAAGCGATTTCTACAATCGCACTTGAAAGGAGAGTAATTTTGTTTGCTTTCAACAGCCATCGTGGATATTCGATGACATGTGGGGAACGGATCTCTTGTGATTGGACACAAAACATTGTCTATTTTTTCCGTGAGTTTCTCTTTTTGTCCCGGATCCCAATTGCTCGTGAGGTAGGTTTCGATTTTTTGCACTATCAGCTCGGAAATATCTATTGGTAAAACATTTTTTGAAAGGTAATAGTCATAATAAAAGTTTAATTGCAGCTGCAAGTACAAGTTTTGTAGTTGTGGGCTCGTTTTTCCACCGACAAAACCAACTGTGTAGTTCAAAGTAATTGACGAATTTAGTTTTGTAGCCGATGTTTATTCCTTTTGTTTCGTAGAGAACATTGAGTCCTTTTACTGCTTTATTAGAGTGCTCCCATTCTATCTGGAACTCCATCACTTGATTATCATAATACCAGTCATTTAAAATGTGTTTTGCACCCAAAATTTTTAAACACTCTTCAAAATCGTCCACTCCGATGTAATACCAAGGCGCAAAACATACAACCAAGTCGTTAGATTTATTCTCTACAAGATTGATGGTGATGTAATTATACAATAATTCGTTTACATTCAACATTCCTGTATCGTTAATACTTTTTTACGTAGGTGGGTGTTTTTTTGTGATAACTTATATATACTTCTTGAAATAAAACCATACTTTTTTATATACAAATTTATGCATCGATAAAAACGACGAAGACGAAAGCACATTGTTGTTGGCTCACTTGTCGGAAATTGTACAAAGAGAATCCCTCTTTTTTTGCGGTGAAATTGCAATTTCAAAATACGTCGATATCCTTTCCCTCAATACAATTTTCGACGATTATTCGGACATTGTGTTTGTCAACTGCAATTTTGCGGAACTCGAGCCGCATTCGCACAGAGCGCGTTATTACTTATGTAATTACATTAATGAATCAAACTTGGAAATTCTACTCGCTCCGCACACATCTCGAAGCCTGATACCTAACAAGAGTTCGTTTTACAATTCGGGTGTCTTGAATAGGCGTTTCACACCCTACGTCATCAACTGACATTTCGATTCGATAAAGTTAATTTTCAAGATACAAAAATCCATAATCACGTTGGTTCCCTTCGACAGCGACATGCACGACAGAGAATGAATTAACCTCGAAATGTTGAAACTTTATTACCAACGCATCAATAAAACTGCCAATTTCGAGTTGAAGGATGACTACTCTGTTCTACCCCAGATTTCATACTCGTGCTCAAGCAGGGAATTTGAGCGATGCTTAAATCTACTATGTCGCGTAAAAGACTTGATCAACACCATATTTGAAAATCAACAAAGCGAAAATTATTCACTCATCTTTATGACAAACCCCCAATTTCTTTACCCAAATATCCATCTCGTCGAAAGGACGCTGGCCTATTCCATGCCCCATCGAGAATTGGCCAAGTTGACGACCGATCAAAATGGTATTCTCACCACCGGCCCCTATGGCAAATTGTACCTAAAACAAAATGATCAAATTTCTTCTTTTCTATGAAGGGACAAAATAAGGTAAAAACAAAAAAGTTGGGAAAAAAGAGAATATATCTTTTTTTTCAATATGTACTTGTATATAAGAAACCATGCAATGACAAATTCCAAATAATAGTTATCTGTCGAAAATGGATCTCGATAACCTAAAACAGAAAGTCATTAAAGTGGACCAATGTTTGAATAAACTACGAAACATGTTTCTGGAAATTGTTAAGATTGCCATGTCGAAAGAGACGACAGCAACTACGTCAGAGACGACATAGCCAACATTGACTATGGAGGCTGCTGCGGAGAAAATAGCTAGAGAGGTTCACGTCCCAACCGCTGT
The DNA here is from genome assembly GCA_029891345.1 of Dryococelus australis. Classification (NCBI taxonomy): domain Eukaryota; kingdom Metazoa; phylum Arthropoda; class Insecta; order Phasmatodea; family Phasmatidae; genus Dryococelus; species Dryococelus australis. The sequence continues at coordinate 153,493,925 of CM056994.1, forward strand.
CGTTGGCGAATCCGTGAAAAAATCAAATATAATTAAAAACCAAAAGTCCCGTAAAAAATATGAGGGGTCGTCGCCATCAACAACCCAACCATCATCACCAGAATATTCTACCCAGGCCCATCATAGGGGTGAGGAAAATGGTTCCTGCAAACAAAAAAGGAAAAAAAAACTTGGAAAGATGTGGTAAAGATCTAGTAAAACAGAAAGGCTAGAAAACCAGGGTGATCATTCGACCATTCTTGCAGATGGATCTATTGTGTTAAACGCATCGCAGCTCCCGAGTAAAAGCAAAGCCGTCGATTCTGAACTGGTCAAACAGTTGCTGACTCCGAAAATTCCTATAGATTTACACATCAAGTGTAATCAGAAGTACATAAATTTCGCTGCAAAACTAAGAGGGGAGGCGAGATTGAAACCAACACACTCGTATGTAAATTATGCAATCACCAAAAATAAAAACCAAATCATGAAATTATCAAAGATGAATACACTCGAATGAAGCGGTCTATTCATAATCGAATCACTAAAACATATTTATTTAATTTATTGTAAATATCCGTATAAAAATAGCGAATTCCTTCAGATTCCACAGGGATGCGCTGGGAAAGAGAAAAGTTGGTTTTTTGTTGCCTGTTGTCATTTCGTCGAGAAAACACACAGTGTCCCGTGCGGTGAAGACTCGGTCGACTTTAATGGAACCAATCTGTACTGGTATGATAACTGAACTTGTTGGAAATATCACATTTTCGTCATGTTTACCGACAAGGTGAGACCCGTGAAGAACGGTTTTTGTTTGACGGCAAATGTCTGCGGTCGGGTGGAAAAATCAGTTCCAAATTCCTTTAATAAACATCCTAAAAAAATGACAAAAATCCTCATCACAATTGCGATGAGAAAGGAAATAATGGTGGTGGTAATCTCACGGACCTCATTAGCAGTGAAAAAAAAAACCAACTTTGAATTACTAGTGTGTAGAGCAAACAAATTGAACATCTATACCCCGCAAATGTTTTTACGAAATGATTTCGAGCATAACAGAGTGTTGAGACTATCTGTGAAAAAGTATGTAAAGTGGATGTTGGACTTTCAATTGCACGGATACAATGAAAATAATAATTACTTTGATTTCTTTAATTATGTACGAAATTTGTTGAAAACAGATTGTTGTAATTTGACAATGATTTTTGTAAACTTGCATGAAAATACTTTGTAGATGAAAATTCAACTAACATTGTCAAGGAAAAAAAAAGGAATTGTAAAAAGAAAAAATCTATAAATACTTAATAAAAAAAGTATACACAAACAAAATTTTTTTAAATTTATTCTTTTACCTCATATATTTTAGTAACTTTTTAATACTCATAACAAAGGGTTAATTGTGTTTGTAAATATCTTGATACATAAAAAGAAGTAAAACAAATACCAAATATGCCTGGGGTTATAAATTTTGTATCTCGAGCATTTAATTTTATATTTGCATGCTTGTACAAGAATTATGTTTCCATCTGGAATCGTGTGCAAGGGAAGTTTTTCGAAAAGGTTTGCGAGCCCGAAATTTTTCAGTTGATGAAAGATATGCTTTCCAATATGGAAAAGGGCATAATAGAAGACTTTATCTATAGATTTAACAATTAGCCCAAACTCGCTTCCCTACATGAATCGTGTAATGAATTTATTTCACAAATGTCTGATCTACCATACGACCCTTTAACATAATTCCTTGACATTTTAAACGATTCCGATGTTCAAGGAGCAATCAAAACACTTTTCGCAATAATGTTAAAGGCATGTTTGTGTCAATTGCAAACTATAAAGATGAAAATGAATGGTAATGATGATGTTGGTGAGTCTCAACTCGAATAGAGTAAATAAATAAGCTTTTTAAAAAAAGAGAAATCACCCGATATGGACAATCACTCGGCAAATTTATGCAAACTAATTTCCATATATTAATCTCGGAGTAATATCGACGATGTAAACCTGTACGAATTTTACGACTAATCCATTTTGAAATCCTTTGTCACGTGGAATGTGGCCAAAACTAAATTTACGGAAATTTTCAACAACTCTATCGTCCAACAAGAGATTAAATAATCTATCCCAAACATTTCCTTGATCAAGAGTAAAATTAGAGAATTTTTATAAAACAAAAACAAAAAAGGGGGATTTCCAATATCCTATTTTTTCACTCTTTGGTAAAAAAAATATATTGAAAAAAATTGATTTTTTTTTTTTGCTTTGACGAATAGGTATAAATTATCTGCGTAGAAAGTATTTGTCCCACACAATGGTGCTCATCGTTCCTGCACAGTTCAAACATCAATTGGTCCACGGTAGTGAAGAAGCGCCTAGGTATGACTTGAAGGCGACTAACGACATTGAAATTCATCTAGGCCAAGTGGCCAATGTCGATGTCAGGCGTGTAAAATACCCAAAGGCTATTTTGTTTTTGTTAAGAGTCGTTCGGGGCTGGCATTCAACCATCGAATACACACCTATAATGGAATTATAAATTCAGACTAAAGAGGAGATATCTTTGCACAGCTGGAAAATCTATAAAATTCTACATTCAAAACCAAGAAAGGAACTTGTATAGCTCAACTATTCATAATGCCACAAATGATAGTATAGTTTGTACCGACAGATGAAAATAATGATGAATTTCACAATATATGGCACGGCAGCTCGGGATTTGGATCTTCTTCGTTACCACCACTACCATCATCACCATTACCTACACCTACGCAAACCATCAAAGTGAATCCTGCAGTCCATCGAGAAGATCCGATCTGGATGCCATTATCCTTTCCCCAGTGGCATCACTTGTCGCCGGCCGAAATATGCAAGAATATTTGTTGAAATCAAAATCAAAATGAATAAAAAAGTGAATGTATTTTATAAAATTAAAATAAAGGTTAAACATAAACTATAGTTACTTCCTTTTTTCATTCAACCCATTCTCTCTCCCTCCCTCCCTCCCTCTCTCTCTCTCTCTCTCTCTCTCTCTCTATATATATATATATATATATATATATATATATATATATATATATATATATATATATATATATATATAAGGAATTTACCCCGCACACATAAAAGAAAATATGGAATATTAATTACATAATGGTAAAGGAAATTCGTTTCTTTTAGAAAAGGATAATAAGCAGTGGTTTGGAGGAAAGGATGCGGCAAAAATGTTGGAATACAAGGATACTTGCGATGCCGTTCGGAGACACGTTCCCATAGATGAACGTGTAAAGTACAGACAACTTGTAGAATCAAATACTTTACCATCATCGAGCTATCATGGAAATTCGAGAACCATTTTCATCACGGAAATAGGCCTACATAATATTTGATTATGAAATCGCGATTGTTGATTGGAAAAGATTTTAATGATTGGGTAGTGCGCCAGATTCTACCAGCCATTGAAAAAACTGGCAACAACATGTCGACAGAGGAATCGAAAAACGATCGCGAACGAATGGAGGGTGAAATCAGACGATTGACCAAAGAACTTCAGTTTGAAAAGATAAAATATTTGCAATTAAAAAAAAACGATAATATAATCATAAGCTTATTGTAAAATTATGCAAAGAAAAGATAAATCGGTATTTATAATTTTTTATTTGCTTTCGTATTATTCATTGTTCAAGTTTCCATCCGCATATCGTTGGTGTACAGGCGATCCAATTTCTCACAAAAATACCTAGAATCTGGTATGAATTTCATACACGGGTTGACTGGTTTCGAAAAACTACCGACCGTCGTGTTGAAGGAGAATGTGAGTGCAGATGACGGCGAAAATGGCGACGAGTTGTTTCTACAAAGTAAATGCCGATTCGGCTATTACCTGGACAAGAAAAACAGCCGGTATCTTGGACCTCGATTTGTAACGACAACAATGGCGAATTCAAACACAAGTTTTTTCCGACCGAAACAATCATCAATCACATGTCGTATCGAGATGCCTACTGTATGCCTTCGGAAGCAGTCGGTTGTAATCCCCATATGTGTAAAATAATTTACGTAAATGACAAATACATTTGCCATCTGTGCTATCCGCACATGTTTGGAGGGTTCGGTTCCAACCTGATTGTCAGTTGTAATGGATGGATAGTGGATAGAGCGACGAATACAACGTACACCGATATGGTACCCAGCACGTTTAGGATAGAAGATGTGGACGAAAAGTTGGATGATGGAGATTACCGGATCGTGTGTGCCGAGCTATCAGACACTTTACAAAATCGATTGATTCTATTGAATAATAGATCACGGTTAGACTACATGCCAAATAAATGTGCTTCGATGATATTCAATCCCCCAGAAAACGTGATGCCCGATTACTCCACCGTTAATTGTGACTGTGGCCCGCAAATATTAAACTTTAATTCCGACCCCAAAGTTCCGTGCATGAAATGCGTTTCGAAATGAGCTGTAAGTGACCCAACCATACAAGAAGCCCAATATGCATTCAGTATAGCATGCCCGTGTATAAACATAAACACCAATAATTCTTTGTACAAGCAATTAAACATACCTTGCTCTTTCGACACGATTAAGAACCCTGCAAAAAATTAATGCGAACGTGCAATTTTACTCGCGACTAATACCTATAGTCCATTGGCTTAAGAAAAATTTTGAAACGAAAATAAAAGAGAAAAAAAATTGAAATGAATGCATTAAAAAGTAAGAAGAATAAAAATGTTTGAAATAAATATATAAAAAAAAATTTTTTTTTGCTCGAGATCACGGCTATAAAAGACGAGATTAATTGTTGTTACATTACCAGTCACCCAGAAAAAACTCGGCACGATGGATACTCTTAGTAAAACTATTGAACAACAACAACAGCAGCCCGAACCACAGCAGTGTCAACTCGACAATAGTGCTAATACTTTTACTAATCTCATGGCAGAAGATCGCAAATCAGTCAAGCAAAACAATTACGAATGTTGTGATGATGATGAAGAAGCTCAAGGCATTAAATCATTTATTCAAGCACCACTTAACAAACAACCAAAGGGGAAACCAGTTGCGAAATATCAACGGGTCGAGAACAAAACATGTCTACCATGCATTGTCGTAGATAATTCCGAAGTAAAGTTTGTTTCAATGTTGGGTGAAATTGATGGCAACTACTTAAAGTTGTATTGTAACGATCGAATAAACGTGAACGCGAGTAATTATAGCTCAGAAAATGATGAAATTATCAACTTTATCCGACTGTTGTTTAACCCACTCGGTTCAAACATTAACGTCGTTAATTTGAACGATGTCGACAAAATAAAGATAAGCTCTCAAATTCCGTTTGTTGGAAATGAATCGTTGAGAAAATATGTCTTTTTCACTATAGATCGCAATTTACTGAAAAAGATTGTTCGCTAAAATGATAGTGAGGGAAGTTTCAATTCGTAGTACTTGATCACAGACAAGGTGATCCAATACACTCTTTCCACTGTGGAAGAAGAAAACATGGAACGTGTCTACCAGATGATTGAACTAAAACAAAGATCCCCCTTCCTGCTACTCCAGAAAAAAAATTGCAAGTTTTTTAACTATAAAATCATGGATCCTGCAGGTTTAGAAACGCTATGTAAATGTCAGGATGAAATCCTAACTGAATTTGCCATTTTTCGGTATCTATACAGCAGTAATGTGTAGTATTTAGTTTGAGCTCGCTGCATTGTGTATAAATCTAAAAGGTACGAATCAACAAATGTGAAAAAAAAATATTTATTTGTAATTTATTGATATATGTGTATTTTTGTAATTTAGAAGTAAATATTTGTTTTATAATATAGACCTATTTGTGTGTTTTTTTTAAGTACACTATATAGAAGGGTGATTGTTAACCAAATGACATTTTTCTCCTTCGAGCACATTTTTACATGCACATTTTAAGAGTGCCATACACACACCTAGAATTGTGCCCCAAATAACCAAACACACACTTTGAACAATAGTTTTTTTTTATGTGATCAAAAGAGATAGGTGTATTATTTGTATCTTCACTATTCACCTCTTGAAAAATTTCTACAAATTTTTCGATCGTCTTTTTATGTTCTTCCATTTCCGACAACATATCAGGACCAAAACTGTCGATAAACCACGGGGAAACATAATATACATCTGAAACAGTTTCTTTTATTGTCGGTGTAGTTGTTTTCCTAATAACCTCTTCAATTTTACCGATAATTCCACTACCCCTATTATCATTTCGAGTAACAATACTGGCAGCTCCTTCAGTTACAACATCTTCGGTTGTATCACCGACACATGATTTCACGCTAGAATGTGAAACATTTTCACTTGCAATAGAATTGTATGAGTTTGTATCCGCATCTCGCCCCAATTAATCATAATTATAGTCACTTTCCAAAATTTCCCTCTATCAGTGTATTAAAAAGTGTTAAATTTATTCTGATTTAAACTAGAAAAATCATGAAGTTCTGTGTTATTGGATACGGGTAGTAAAGGTAATGAAAAGGCACGGTTGGTTATCGTGCATAGATATAAAATACAAGGTAGTTTATTTACTAACATTTTATTTTCAATGTTATCATATAAACTAAAAGTAATACTGGTTGATCATCGAACCCAGTTTTCATCCATGTTTGCAAACTTGTCGGTGATTTCGTCCAAATCTCGCGGGGTTTGCGGTGGATGTATCAAGAATCGAACGCATCCATTAATCGTAGCTTCGCACGATCGGATCGTCCCCTCGTCGACCTGTTTCGTCTGCAAACTCTGCCATATTTTCTCTTTAAAGTTTTCGCCATCGCAATGGTTTCCGTACACGGTCGTCAACAGCATGAGAAATTGTTCCACCAAGATCGGATCCAATCCCTTGGACATTAACACGTTAGGGAGACGGTGATTCATCAAGTCGTAAATCTCAAATTCACTTGTCGGGTAATGTACGAACCTTTCCTTTGCCAGTAAATAAGCCATTTCGAAATTTACATTACACTCATATCCTTTCGAAAATTGTGGACAAAGAAAAGATTGGTGGAATAAATCAGAATATCAACGATCGGAACTTGATCACCAATTAATTTTAATAAAATGGATGGTACCAACTCACCCTCGTTTAGCAGACTAATTATCTTCAAATTTAATCATCTTTTCAGGCAGCGACCATCAGGAACTCTTAACATTAATATGTTCTTTCCTGCGAAATTAATTCGCCTACATAGCACGATTTTCACTCACAAAACACTGATTTGAGACTGAAAAAAAAAAAAAATGAAATCCCTTACTATATAAATTTTTTTTGTAGAGGTTTTATTCGTTTCTTTTTTTTTACGCTTGTGTGTGTGTGTGTGTGTGTGTGTGTATATATATATATATATATATATATATATATATATATATATATATATATATATATATATATATATATGAACGAATCTTTTCCAACTCATCAGAAGATCATCGTCAACCATGTCGGAAAGAGAAGATGTTCTCGAAAACTGTTTCACCGCATCGTATATCATGTGGCTGATTTCTTCGATATTGATAGTATTCAGCAATGGATTTTTGCGCTAAGAATATCTCAAAATCATTTTCGTGATTATAGCAGGACTGATAATCAGTTTGGGTTCGATCATTCAAACCCTAACATTGATTGTTTGGCGAAGACAATTACTGTCTCCAATCTATTTTATTGGATTATGCGTCGATTGTTTGGAATTACTAATTTTACAACTCTATGAACATTTCATATTTGGAAGTGAAATGATGTCTACGATCATCACGACGGTCTTTAGTTTGACTTGCAGTAGTTTGATATTTATCATTTTGCGAGTTTTTGCCCGACAAAAACAAGTTGTTTTTCTCGAAGGCACTTCGGGTGTGGGAAAGACTACAGTGTCTGCTCGATCGTTTGATTTTCTCCAGTTTCTGGTCGAATATCCCCCATACAAGAACAAGAACGATAATAACCTACTCCAATTGATGTATACCATCGACTTGGAAAACGAAATAATGTACTACGTACAAACGCTGAAGAAAAGTAAAGTGTTTCTAGACTTCTCTCCATACTCGCAGTTTGTGTATGGGTTGTATTCGATTACAATGGCCAACACGCCGACCCGCATGCGTTCAAACAAAATGTGTTGCCCATCTTACAATTTTTTGCCGAACGTTTACTTCACATACACAAAAGGTTCCTGCATAAATTTTCCATTTTGGGTTGCAAAGTCAAAATGAAATGGTGTCTCGCTGTGGACATTACATTTACGAAGGAATGGATCAAGAGAAGAAACACGCATGAAATCACAAATGGGTTCGATTTGGATGATCACATTACTAATCAAAATTTCTTGTTTGCTTGGTTTCGTCCCCTGTTTGATGAAGAAGTTGTGTTTGTGAAAAAATATTTATCAAATGAATTGATAAAAATAAATTTATAAATAAAAACAACCGTTTTTAATATATATTAATTTTTTTACGATATGAATATTTCACTTACAGCAATTATTTTTTTTACAACATATTGCACACTTGGAATGTGAAAATAGACATTCGATACATGAAATCGAATGACCACAAGGCAGAAAAAGTACCTTCAATTCTCTTTTCTAACAAATCTAGCATAAAAATGGATTTTGTTCTTCATATTTATTATCGCCGCTGCTGCCGTCGCCAACACATTTCTCCAAATCGTTGTTTGTGGAATCATCGCTGCCGCTCACACATTTCTCCATATCGTTGTTTGCAGAATTTGCCATCTCCTCGTTCTCTTTTTGCTCAAGCCAATGTATTCTTTCCACCCAAAATTTTGTCGATGAAACCCTTTCCTTTTGCCAAAAGGAAAAATTTACATTCGGGATACCAAAAACCATGTTCTATCCAAGGATCATCTTTATCTTACTAATGTATAATGTTTTTACCGCAATGAAAACAAGTCACTCAATCACCGAAACCCGCATTATTTAGCCGTTTCGGGTCTTTAACTAGAGACGGAGGCCGTTGTTTTCTTTTAAATTTTTTTATTCGTGCTTCATAAGTATTGAATTCAGGATAGGCATGTTGTTCTTTGCTGTTTTGCAAAAGCTGAGATATGGCATCAATATCGACATCATCGTCTGTGATGTCGATTTTACCAATAATTTTACCATCCTCGAAATTTGCAATCATAATAGGATATATGTTGTTCTTTATCAAGTTAACATACAGACATGCAATCATCGGGTAATTATAAACATGTTCTATACTATGATCATCTTCTTCTTTCCAGAGATATTATTTGCATCCGCAATAAAAGCAAATAACCGTATTATTGCCTCGCGTGTAAACGAAACCAGCTTGGCTAAGTTGTTTCGGTCGTTGTTTCATCGCCTTGGGCCAAAACTTGTACGTTGCCAACCGCGCATTTATACCCATTTGATATATTTCCTTATCGGTTTCTGCCATGATTTCGTTCAAGGAAAGTTTCGAGGAATTGATTGTGTCTTTAAATTCGAGCGTACCATCGAGCGAAACCAACTTATCCACGAGTCGCAGGTAGTGATGAATGTTTCCTTTGGCGCCGCTCAGTACGATGCGAATTAAATTTCCGTCCAATAAACTCGGGGATTTTTACGAGTAGAGAAATGGGAGCTATTTGTCGTGAAAATCATTAGTGGTGCCATTTGCCAAATCGTAAGTTTTCTGGTTCATCTCGCAAAATAAATTTTATGTTTTCCTCTAGCTGTATTTGAAATAAACAAAGAGACAAAAATTATCCAAATATTCGCAGTTGGTTCGACTAAGTTATAAATGTGGGACACGTCGACAATCAGTATGTCTAATGCTTCGAGATTAGTGTCATCATCAAACCATTTTAATGTGTAAATGCTGCGAAATAATTCGTATAATTGGTGAAACTCGTGTGTTTTGAGTAAACTTCGTTTATGCATGTACAGAATATGAGCTTTGGTAAATTTCAACCTCAGTTTATTAACCTCATGTTGATTATAGCTTCCTTGACGGTGACCGCATCCGAAACCACATACAATAATTCCGTATCTCCATCGATGTCGGCATTCTGATTCTTCAGAATCAACGGCGAGACAAACAGTAAATCTGTCGTTGCAAAAGCCACTCGATCGATGATGACAATAAAGGCGGGTGTATCACTAGATCTTGTTTGAGTAAAATGATAGTATCTCACCCCAGATTGATGAATTTCTCATTTTGTCCATCCAAAATGTTGGTCAGTTCAAAGAGAACGATTCGAGAGACATTCAGGTCGATACCTAGTGATGTCATCCACATGTGAGGAACGATGATCTCGTTTGGTCATAAATAGCTCATAAAACGGTTTGACTGGGCAAACATTTTATTTGTGGTGACAGTAAATTATGGCGCATCTGGCTCCTGCTAATTTGCAAAGTTGTCTTTATCGACCCATTACAAAATGGAATGTCGAAAAACTTTTGAATCTCGACAAATATTTGCTCGATGCAGCGATAAAATTTGCTCGCCCGAGGCGTAAATAGCATGGTCATCAACCATGCATGAATCACCGATCTTGCACGATTCTAACACGAGTAAAAATGTATATAGTTTCTTCAAGATTCCATAAAATAGACTGTACTGGCACGTCTTTATCCGATCTATTAAATAGTGGTACCATTTTCCAGGGGATTATGGAAACGATGCAATCAGGGAATCAAACAAATCCAGAAAGGAATGTAAATTTTTTTCTGAAATGTTCTGGTGATTGCCAATCATCTTAAATAGGATGACCAATTCGGCCATTTCGTCAGTTTGCAGAATGTTTTTAAACTTGGAAATTGATTCCTTCGAGTGCATTTTCAAGTTAGGAATAACAAATAGCACAGATCATCGCAATTGTTTTTATTTGTTCCATGGCCCTGCGATTAGACCAACAGTAAATATATGGAAATTTTGTTTGTACGACGTATATACCAATATTGCTTGCACCTCGACTAAAGCACAATTTTTAAAATTTTTCCTAAGCCATCAACTGTTGAGGATACACCTCATTTGTTTTGTGCTAACACTTGGACAGTTTTTTTTTTTTTGCTCATTCCAGGGTAATGTCCGACACTTGGTACTTCATTTTATTGTGCGTGTGGGTTTCACCTGAGAAACAAAGACTTACATACAACATTTTTTATTGCATATGTATTTCACCCGATAAAAAGGCACATATGCTTAATTTTGTTGGTTTTTTATTTTTCATCCATCAAGGGAGACTCTCAAAAAATATTCAAACAAAACGGTTCAGCAAGTAAAAAAATTACGCTAGTCAAAGTTGAGGGTAATGAAGCAAAAAAATTGGCATAATCTTGAGGCATACTTGGAAATGGTCTCAACTTTGTCTCAAGATTATCCCATAATTATTCATTTTATTATGGCATAATCTTGAAGCAAAGTTGAAGAATTGTCAAGATTGCCTCAAGAACCACGTGAGGCAAAGTCGAGGTTGCCTCATTTTTTCCTTCTCATTCCCACTGATTAAACTCATTCACTCACATAGTTTTGTGAATTGACCCGTGATGCAAATGGATGGTGTTTAACAAAAGCATCCAGTATCGGCATCGTTACCCTCTTCGTATCCTAGGGCATCAACCATGAATGTAACATCAGAGGCGATAGCCAGTTCTTTTATAGGTGACCCTGTCGAATCTGCATCGAAAATCATCTAGATGTTAATCAATTGAGTTATGTTTCCATAACGACACATCTTCAGTTTAAGAAATGGTACCGAAAAGTCGACCAACTAGGTAATTTTCCCACGAAATTTGTTTTTAAATATGCAATAATCACGTAAAATGTATTTTATGTTTATTGTCTTGCTGCAGGTAAAGAAAATCTTGTAAAAATTCAAGATGGCGACCATTCAATGTTGTTCATCGATTTTTTTCAACATATGCGACACTAAAACATCCATCGGAGAACACGAAAAACCACTGTGTTCATTTTCAATGATATTGATTGAATACATGATAAGAGGAATAGAAAAAATTTTAATGTTTCGAAACTTGATGGAATTTATACACAATTTTTCTTTTGGGCGATGTGTCAAATGGACCAAGATGGGATATGTTCGATATTTGCTCATTTTACCCTACAACATAATGATGGTGAATTATAATGGAAAACTAGTAATTCTACTCCCGAAAGAAAAATCCAACAACACAAACATGACTCGAGATAGAGGAGATTGATGATAAATGAGAGGGACAAAAGTTTGAGAAAAAAATTATAAACCTTAAACCCACGACTCTGTAAAAAAAACTAAATAGAAGTGAAATTTATTACATATCTGATTATATAACACCCACACAGTATTTGGCAGTGCAAATCGTCAACATACTACTCGAACTGGGTATAGCAAAAATCTGAGTTTGGGTATTTATAGTTTAGTTTTTTTAGTTTCGCAGTAAAAAATTTTTTTTTTTGATATTGCTGTGGTTTTTTATAAGTAGAGAAAACATTCGAGTGCTCTACAATAGTCATTCGTCACAAAGTGAAATGGCTGTTATGGCAATAATATCAACAATGATGGTGATGGTGGTAACATCAGCGATAGTTATGATGGGAATGTTGTTACTATCAACAATGATAATGACGATTGGAATGTGACATTTGTTACAAAATAATTTTATATAAAAAATAAACAAATGTATATGAACATTAAATTAAAAAAAAAATATTGAAGAAAACTGCTTATTTTATTGTTTAGTTCCAAGAAATTTTGACAGTGCATCATCATCGAAATCCCCCCCACCCATTCCTAATTTGAACAACCAAACACATTCCAGTATTTCATTCCCCTCCTCTCATTACAGTTTGCCTATATTGTGGAGAAATGTGGAAAAAAAATTCAGTCGATGGCGAGCGATGGACAGAGAAACATCAACTTCCTCCTCGTCTCCAGAACAGAAGAGAAATAAGGTAAGTACAAACAGGTAAGTTAGTTAATACCTACTGTATAGTATATATACTATATGGTATATAGCATATTTATAAATGTATATAAATACTATATAGTATATAGTAATTAAATTACCTTATTGTTCTTACTCTTTTTCTCTTCTATTCTGGAGAGAAGGAAGGTTGATGTTGCTCTGTCCAGCTCTTGCCGTCGACATAATTCTTTTTCCAGATCTCTCCACCTCATAGAGTAACTGAAATGAGTAGAAGGGACAGGAAACGAAATGCTGCAACATGATTGGTTGTTGAAATTAGGAGTGGGGAAAATCATCAACCAATCAGATTAGATCATGATCTCGCTTCCATACACCCTACTAAAATTTGCCTATATGGCGGGGAGATCTGCAAAAAAAAAACTTCAGTCGATGGCAAGAGTCGCACAGAGCATCATCAACCTTCATTCTCTCCAGAATAGAAGAGAAATAAAGTAAGTACAAACAGGTAAGTTAATAATATATACTGTATATAGTATAAAGTAATTAACTTACCTTTTTGTTCTTGCTTAATTTTTCTTCTATTCTAGAGAGAAGGAAGGTCAATGTTGCTCTGTCCAGCTCTCGCTGTCGACTGATGTATTTTTCCAGATCTATCTGTCATATAGGCAAACTTGGAAAATGAGAAGGGAATGGAAATGAAATAATGTACTCAGATTAGTTGTTGAAAATGTGTGTGGGAGGGGTGGCAGGAATGTGGATAACAACACACTCTGGTAAAGTTTCTCAGAAGTAAACAAAGGTAACAACTTGTTCAAGGTTACATTATAATTCAGTTCACATTTACCACACAATATTTGAATACTAATTATCTGTGTAAGGATCAGTCATCTATTTGCAAGTTTTCTCCAAAATAAACATACTTTACACTTTCCTCCACTCTTTGCAAGTAAATGAAGTCGAATTCCCCCCACCCCCTCAATGCCTAATTTGAACAACAAATCTCATTGCAGCATTTCATTTCCCCTCCCTTTCTCTGCTTTCAGTTTGCCTATATGGTGGAGAAATCTGGAGAAAATATTGTGAGTTGACAGTGAGAGCTGGACACACCAATTTGGTGACTTAGTTTATCACATCACGCCTGTTAGATGCCACAATGTGTCGTTACATCACACTCATATATCGACTTAGGTTATGACATCACACTCATTTATAGGATATATCTAAATGTGTTGTATTAGGTTATGACATTACACTCCTTCATAAGATTAATCCTATATTGGTCGACTTAGGTTATGATGCCACAAAACACTAAGATTACAATTAAAATATATTTTTACAAATTAAAAATTAAATTTTTTTAAAGAATATGTTAATTTTCTCAACACATGCCTTTATAATAAGGAAGAAAGGCCAAACAGGAACATCGGAATGCAGAACAGGAATGATTACTAGCATTTGTACATGAAAACAAAGCAGAAAAGGAACATCAACATGCTCAGGAATGGGAATACAAGATTGGCAACATTTCACACACCAACAACAGAATGTTGGTCGAAACGGTGGCTACATTGATTTTACCATGCCCCAGAGCTTCATGTAAGCTGAATCGTATCAGCATGTACTGTTTCAATAGCAAACAGGAGACAAAAGATGTGTTCAAATCGACCTTACGAATGACAGTATTTCATACTGTGTCAAATCTAGTTACAAACCCAGAGAAAACAAAGCAAAAAGCAAAAGATGGTCTTCTTTTTGCAGAAATTGAATGCGTTCGATGACATGGGTAGCACATCAACATCACGAACATCATCATGGATAAACTAAGATCGAAGCATCATCAATTCAATGGTCGATGCTGCGAATTTGATGTTCGGGGCAACAAGTGTATGTTATTGCTCATTCGTGAAGATGGTGTTGGTATCACAGACACAGAGTTGATCAATTTCCTCTATACTTGTATACACTACATTTCCAGGAATCCGGCTCATAATTTGGCTAACAAATACGAGCAAATAATGGTCGAGTAAAACAAATAAAAAAAATTCAATGGATAAAAACAATTTTTAAAAAAGGTAATGTAAAAAAACAAAAAAGCAAGACTAGAAATTTTTCATATATATTAATAAGTCAAGTAACTAATGTTATTCAGTATGGATAAACTACCAATCCACACATTAACATACAATGGTCCTCTTCTCTTTTATGAGAAGATTCATCTAGACACAAGAGTTCCAAAATATTCAACTCTAGGATCAGCTGCTTGGTATTTATATGCTATCGCAGATATCATGTTAGCTCCAGGAGAATGACATGCACTACCTCTGCGTCTTCGATTACTGCATCCTTCTGGTCATTTTGGGAACATGATTCCTCTTTTATTGACTGGAAAACAAGGACTTCAACTTTACAGCAGAGTTTGCAATTCCGATTATCGTGGAGAACAGCATGTCTGCAACTGGAACGTTGCTCCAAATGAATTGAGCATCAACAAAGGAGACCACATCATGCAATTATTAATTCTTCCATATACGCGACTTGATATTTTCGAAAGTTGTGAGTTAGCGTTGGCTCCAAGTGAACGTGGTGAAGGACATTTTGAATCTACTGGATGCTAAAGCTCAATGTCAAGCTCTCAACTCGCAAACCCATTGGAAAAATATTGGATATAAATGTTTTTTTAAATTATATAACTGTTGAACTTATAGAGGATACCAATTATGATGTAATGGTATATTTCAGATCTACAGTAGATACCTATTATGATGCAATGGTATGTTTTTGACCAAGGTTTTACATAGGAGTGGATGATATCGACAATTGTATGAAAATTTTTAATTTGAAAAATGTTTTAAAATTCTAGCACTATTATAATCAGCTATTCCCATTTGCTAACTATCTATGTTTGAAATAAAAATGGAGCAGCAGTGGCTGTGCAGATACAAATTAAAAAGAAATTTCGGTATTCTCAAGAAAAGCATTGTGGTTGACAAAGAAAAGATTTTTTTGACTTTAATGAACTGCATTTTTTGGTTTGTTAGCAGGGATACACAGTATTATATGGGATACCTGTCTGAAGAAACAATAACTAAGATCAAAAATTATTATTTGAAACAACAATTAAATTATTATCAATTCTTACAATCAAAGAATGTATTGCTGAAAAAAATAACAAACCATACGAGAGATAGAAAATTACCTGGATAAAGATAGAAAACAAAAATTGACTGAGGCCATAAACAATAATTTTATGTCCCAATTCCAATGGTTCATTCCACACAGAGCTTCCAAGATTGCTGCAATTATTGTCGAGAGTGAAGAAAAATACACTCTACTGACATGTAAATGTGAAGAAAGAATTTCCTACCATTAGTTGTGGACGTGATAAAGGATTACTTTATTTGGAAAGTTTTGTAATGAAATAAATTTTTTATTTACTGTTTATTTTTATAAGTAGTGAAACTTGTCGAACGAGAAAAGTTGGTCAAATAAAATGATACAAAAAATTAGGATTGGTAAAATTAAAACAAACAATTGCAGAACAAAAATTAAAAAACTAGAAATTACTGCAATATAAAATTTTAGTAACAATATTGTTCAATATAACTAAACAGCCGATCCAAGATGTATCAAAAGTCGGGATTTAGTTTTCCGAGGTGGCATAGAAGCCACCTTGTTTGGCGTCATAACCACAGTCGACAAAGAAGTGTGACATCATAACCACAGTCGACAAATGAGTGTGATGCCATAACCTCTGTCGATGAACGAGTGTGACGTTACAACCACAGTCGATGAACGAGTGTGATGTCATAACCGCAGTCGACAAACTAGTGTGACATCATAAACACAGTCGACAGCGAGAGGTGGACAGAGAAACATCAAGATTACTCCTCTCCCATAACAGAAGAGGGATATGGTAAGAACAAAAAATGCAAGTTATTTAATAAATATAGCATATATGAGATATATTTACTATTATTATACTTGCCTTATTCCTTTTGCTCTGGAATAGAGAAAGGTTGATGTTTCTTGGTCCATTTCTCACCATCGACTGATGTTTTTCCCAGGTTTCTCCACCATATAGATAAACTGAAAGGAGGGGAAGGTAGGGGAATTGAAATGCTTCCATGTGATTGGTTGTCCAAATTAGGAGTTGGCATAAAATTCAACTTCATTTTACTTGCAAGGTGTGGATGACAGTGTAAAGTATGTTTAGTTTGGAGAAAACTTTCAATCTGAAAGAGGGAAGGGAGAGTAAATTGTGTACTCTGATTGGTTGTTGATCCCCAACAACTTATTTCACCAGCCAATCATGTTGCACCATTTCACTTGCAGATCTTGCAGCTATATAGGCAAACTGTAAGGAGGGGAAAGGGAGGGGAAGGTAAATGTTGTACTTTGATTGGTTGTTGAAAGTGGTGATTGTGAGAGGGGTGGTGGGGCGAAGAAATTTCGATTGTAGAGCACTCTGCTAAAGTCTTACGGAACTAGACAAACATATCCAGTGATCCATATACCAGTAATTTGTATTCAAAATTTTTCTTGCACATAAAAGGGAAGTATAAACGAAATTTTTGCTATCCAATTCCAAAGGTTCGTTCCTCGTATAGCTGCCGAGATTGCCGGGATGACTCTCAAAAGTAAAAAAAAAATAAAATTCTGTAAATGCTAATACAGATAAAGAATCAACTATCACCTTTGAAAAAAAAAGACATGTTTTAGTAGAAGTCAATTACATTATGTTGTTTGTAATTGTCAAATAAAAAACTAATTCTAAAAAAATATTTTGGTGTCCTTTTCCTATTTTTCTCATTTATTCATCTTCTTGGCTCTCAAATTTGAGCTCATTGTATTTGTTCATCAAACCAACAATTTTCTCATCAAACACATTTTCCCTCACGAGCCGAAATTTACTCGTGCCATATCAAGGAGATGCGACATTAATTTGCCTGTTATGCATCGTATTTATAGCCTGATCTAACAATCCCACATTGATTGTTGGGAGAAGGGTTTGAATAATAAAATATTAATGGCTTCCCCGAAGCCCGGTAAGTTTTTCGCATCCTTTTTTCTCCAGTTCGTCACTGTTACCATTTATGGGCGAATCTATGAAATTAATGCGATAATTTGCAGCTACATAGATAAATTGAAACAAGTTTGTCTGTCTTATTTCGAAATTATTCAAATTGTTTACCAAATTATTAAAATTTTCAAGCAAATGTTGTGATGTCTGTAGTAAATCGACACTTATTTTTACATCTTCTATATTTTCTATAGTTTTATTAATTTTGTTGCATAAAATTATGAAATTAATAGACATGTCGAAAGCAACTGTTTTTGTATTCATTTTTTTAAAGTGATAACTTTTTCCATTGACCCTTTTATTTTCTCGTGCCTTGACTCATAAGATGCTGCAAAATGGAAAAGGATAGATTATTTTCAAGTCTTATTAATATTGGTAAAATTTACCATTTTTAAAATATCGACCAATATAATTATAAGTAAATGTCTAACATACAAAAAATGTACAGATTATCCCGAAATGCATGTAATTTCTAACTCTTAGTAATTAAAAAATGGCCACCTTCATCAGTGCAGCTTTATTTGAGTTCGACAATTTGCCGACATTGAACACTTTGTTTGGTTTTTTCGCAAGATGCTCCTGAAGAGTGATTGAATATAAAATGAGAAAACGATGCGGTGGAAACTTACAATGATTAGACTATGATAATTTCAATCATATACAATTCGCCGAAAGGCCTTGGCGACTAATATGTGGGGCGGTTTCTTATGCACCCATCTACAAAACGTTCTAAACAGCATCTGTAACTTTTTTTCGGCAATAACAAAAAAATATTTCGCGAGTAAAATAAAAGCATGTGTAAAATCTTGTGGCATCGTCGCAGAGTATAAAACGAGCAGATTTGTAACTGTGCCTTATTTGAACGACCAGAATTTAGTGTTGAACATTAATGTGGACGAGGCTGTGCAATTATTGGGTAGTTTTCTCACTTCATTCGCTTTCATCTAATCGAAAATTTCCATTCACCATTCAGTGGATGCATCTTCATCCCGAGACTATCTTTTCGAGATGAATTGTAAAATCCAAACGGTCCAACGTCATCCGTTACTAGATTATGTAAAATATAATTCCTACAATCTATTTAATCCACAAGAATTTGGATTGTCTGTGTTGCAGCAGCAGTATTTTCAAGGAAACGCCATCGTGGACAAATCGCTCAACAACATTCGAAATAACATTGGCGACATTTGGACGAATAAGGCCAACCACATACACCTGTTCATGCTAACTCTAATGTATTCGATTTTAAATACGAGATTCGATCTCCTCTATGTGGACTTTTCAGCCGACTCACAAAATTTGTGCATCCCGAAACTCTTTGTGAAATACAGTGCAGCTGATGCAAGAATAAATAACCAGCCCAATATCGGAATATCTGTAAAAATATGAATATCACACCCAAAGTCTTGAAATTAGATAGAACCTCTTCCTCTCTCATATGATCTTCCCGTGGTAAAAAGGCTTGTAGTTTTGCAACAAGTGGAAATGCAAAGCAAAATATGGCAATCAATCAAATGCTGCTCCAAATGGAAACCCACGACTGTATAGAGGGGTGTTTGATTTTTTAAATCAATTTTTAAACTGTGATGTTTCAAACGAACCTGATATCTGCAATGGCGATAGGGCCGATTCGGATGATGACAATGAACGACTATATTTAATCTATATAGGCAGGGAAACCCACGTATGAAGAAACTATACAACTGATGAATAATTTCACTTGTTTTACAGGTTCGTGTGTCATTCGTACACTGCCACCGTACATTCATCGGCAATTACCAACTCTTTGCGAAAATTGTGGATTTCGTGTACAAATCTGGTAAACAAATGTATCACAAGCCAACAAAAATAAAAAACAAAAAATTTTACAATACACACGACTTTTTTGTTGAACCAAGAACTGAAGAAATGTGCCTATTTCGTAGATTACGATAAAATTAGAGATATCGATCGAAATAATGCTAATTTTATTACATCTCTGACAATATTAGGTTATATTTGGTCAGAGAAACATTTCGTGCCGGTGAAAATAATTAATCCGTACTTTAAAAGATACTATGATAGTCTTCCTGAAAACATTGTTCATCAACTGATAAAAATGTATTCTTTTATTATCTATGTATGAAAAGAATGTTGATCAATTCGAATCCATTGATTTTTTTCAAGAGTCACAAAAGAGGACATGAACGATGTATCAGGTCCCATTTAATGGATATGAATTTCATTAAAAATGGTGGTTCTTTGGCAGATTTCCAAGATTTAGTTTCATACTTTATTATTGGTATTTACCAAAAACTCGAGCATATTTCACCATTGTTTGCTATATGTTGGTGAGCGAACTGAAACGTCTAGATCCCTCCTACCAAAAACCCTTTAAAATGGCCATGATCACTTTGGCTTATCGGCGAGTGGCTAAACTGAACCACTACAATGTGCAGATTTTGAATTTAAGTGACAGAAGTCTCATCACCGTCGAAGTAAAAAGGAATAACAATCTACAAATTGACCAAAGTCCAAAAGCCTTGCCTTGGAATAACGTAAAGAAAATACACAACTATGCAGAAAATGTGCTTACCAAGTTTCTAAATGACTCGAACACTCCCTACTCATCGGAAGTGGAATTGATGCTTTTAATTGATTTCCCGTACAAGATGGGTAGGCGAGAAAACGAAATTTTGTCCCTGACTATGAGTCAAGTTAACGAACTGATTGAAAGTGAAAAAACTGAAACTGAAACAAAAACAAAAAACAACAATAATGTGTATTCCTTCTCAGTTTACACATACACTGAACGTGTTTTTGAATCATCCATCGTATTCTATTTACAAAAACTTGAATAGAATCTTTGTCACCCGATACGAAAAACTCTGTTTGATTTACATTGCCTTGTACAAAAAATAACAGGAGTGAGGCCCGATCGGGGAGTGTTGTTTCATGCTTGGCGAAATTATTTTTCGGTGCGTGTAAGTGTGGTCGACCCGAGATTTACTCAAAATGCACTTGGTACGGTAAAAAAATATTCACATTGAATTACGTAAATAAACAAATGTTGAACGGTACCTACCGTTAGCAAATTTTACTCAACCAAGGCACATATAATTAAAAAATTATAATAATTTTTTTCTTATTGGCAACTCGATAGTATTTAACTGCAGGAACGCATAGAACCTCATCAATCAATTTCTGTCGTCGAGAAAAGCATCATGTCGACGAGGTGTGATAATCATGGAGAATGTGCCCACCAACCTGCCTTCTATCAATGTTTTATTTCTGGACACAGTTCTCAGTGTCTCGATGTATATGATTTGCCTTCACATACATCAGTAATGGAGAGATCGTCTTGGCCAAATTCCTCGATGGAGATCGGCGGACGTCGAGAGGGCGAAGATGGTGATGCGACGGAAATCGGTGGATGGCAAGAGAGTAAAGATGGTGATGCTGCAGCCACTGCCATCAATGTTCCTGTCTCTGTTGTAGATGATTAAGTTCACTAGATTTGCATCATTGACTTTCAAGGTTTTAAAATTCTCCAAACATTTTACATAAAGTAGTTGGATATTTTCGACATTATAACGAATTGCATACAACACTACATTTTTGGACCTCTGTGTAAGCTAACTTGTTTTAGTGACGAGACGAAATCAGGTTTCTGAAATTCGATTTTACATATGCATGGAATACACTGGTATGAAGGGTGGTACCTTACAAGTGTGCGTTGAGTATAGTGCAAAAAATGCTGAGGAATTACACACATATTTACGTTTCAAGTGTGGAAAAATACATGATTTTGCACAGTCAATTTATACCCCGATACATATTCATCAACTCGATCCACGACCTCAAAAACTGTATACCAAATTTTCTAGAGGAGGTGAAGGATGCAGTTGACTCGGTACTTTTCTCAAGGTGTATCGCCTACCGTGGACTTTGTGTGATGGAAAATGAATGTGTTTTTGAATATGTTTTGTTAAAAAATAATACACTTTTGTAAATTGTGCTCTTTTGTATGTAATTTTGTATTTCTTTGTATACAACGTCTAATTAACATCTAATCATGACCCTAAATAAAGAAAAAATAAACAAATATATCGATACTATTTTGGATTATAAAAAAAAAAAATCCTACCTTAAACGATGATTCTACTCCACCGAAATATATAATAAACTCTTGTGTCATACAGAAGATGGAGAAATATTCAATAGTTATTACATACCAAAATCGAAAAATAAAATTGTATATTCAATGTAAAAAACCACATGAAATGTACATGATTTTATAAGAGGTAATCAATCAACACACGTTTATAGATTATGTCCTTTTTTCTCTTGCATAAAATTATAGACCAAGTGGTTCTCGACGATCGGGATAAACGCCTTTTCATAATAAACTGGTTTATTTTGGCAGTGACTCAATTTCTAGAAAATTTCCCAAGGACAGAAACCTTGTGTCGACGAACACTGATAAACCTTCTACGTAATTGATGACATTTCGAATAATTCCCTCATTTATGTGTTTATCGTTTATCACTTTACAAAATCCATTCTCGAAATGTTTTTACAAGTTTTAAAGAATACTGACAAAACTTTTGATGATGTGGAAAAATTGAGATTATTAGATGAGTTGGTCAACCCTAAATTCGAAGTTTCGAAAAATACTGCTTTGATCGAGGAGTTCGAAGGTGGCAAAAGTATAGACGAGTTTCACGCAGAAAACGACCAAATGTAGGATCTGCTCGATAGGAACAAGGCTGCGATAGAAGCAAATGATGGCAATAACGGTAAAGATGATGGTGATTGCGATAGCAAAGATGAATGCGAGTTACATAACGTAGATAATGATTGGGAGAACTTTATCAAAGTCACAGTATCGGCCATTGTTCACCGCGAAGATCATGTCGATGAGAACGAGCCGCTCGAAATTAGCGAATTAAATGAACATGAAACAGAAGTCATTCTTTCTGACGAAGCGGTTATAACACAGACTGATTTAAATTTCTGCAAAAACGGAACAGAAATCGAACTTGTAAATACTACTGACGAATCCACAATGGCACTGGTGAAGTCGAATTCCTACATAACCGAGCCCGAAACCACATTCTTGGAAAATGAAAAGCCAACAAGCCCCCTCCATCTCCCATCAAAATATATTTCAGTGAAAACGAATCGGAAACCGAAATCGAATGTGACGAAATAGTAGCATGACAATTACGCGAAGAAAGTACTTTACACGAGCATGTGTTGGAGGAATTCAACAAAATGGAAACCAACCTCAAAGAACATAACGAATCAATGGGGGTGGACAGGGATTCAGGCGAATATAAAACTTAAATAGAACTTTTCGAAAAAGGCGAAAATAATAATAGTCGAAAAATACATAGGGATACATTTCTTCTATATTTAGTCTGTTTGATGGAAAACGACTTTTTTGACTGAGTGGAAAAAAAAAGCTTTAATGAAAAAAATTATTTTAATTTGCTGTGTTTGTATTTCCCTTACCGTTGCTACGCTTTGCATACATCCAAGGCATTTGATGATTCCCGAAAACTATGGCTATCGAATCGAGTATAAAAATTTACAAATAATGGCATGTTTAAAAACACAATCGATTGTCTATCATTACCATTTTACTATATCGATTCGTCAGATTGCCAAGTTTTGTGTGATCTATGAAAGTTGAGTTTCGATTGCGATGAAAACAAATGCACTCTGCAAATAAAAACAACCCCTGCAGCAGTAACCAAAACAATAACTCAACAATCGCCCACAACCTCTTCCCATCACGCAAGCATTGTTCCGTGTGATTCCAAACACGGAATAGTCAGAGAGTTGAAAAGCACGGATCCTTTGGAAATTGAATGGGCCTGTATCTTGACTTCCTCACTCGTGTGGAATGATGACGGGACCCAGACTCTGTACACATGCAAAGATGGAATCGTCACGAGAGATCTGACAATGTCCAGTTTTAAATTGAACGATTGTAAATGCAGGGCCGATATTATATTGGGTGTTTTTTTTTTTCGAATTTGAACCACATGTACCGAGATATTTCCAATCAACCCACATCAATTTCCGGACAAAATTTCATGAAATTCAAAATTGAAAATATCAACGATAATAAAAATTCATAAGATGCATGTATTTATATATTTTTATTATTATTATGGATAACTGGGGTGGTTGAAGTTTTAATTTGTTTTCCACAGAGATGCGATACTTTATACCAGAAATTTACAAGAGAAGCGAAAATGAATTTCCTATTAAATTTCGAATATTATTTCCCACAATACCCACATAGCAATATCTATGTACCTACATACCAAATCTTTAAATTACAATTTTTAGATTCGTACGAAACTTTATAATTTAAAAATAATTATAATCTTAAATTTTTTTTCTCATGGCTAAAATGTGTAATGTTTAATTGAGATAAATATAATCCTTTTTTTTAGGTGGATTGTAACTTATAATGAAAAAAAATTAAGTAATTTCATTTAGTTATTAATTTGATAAATATATATTTTACAAATACATTCATTCATTTATGACATAAAAATATTTATCTACATATATACATACAAAAATAGATTTATTTACACAATACAATTATTCCTTTTTTACACAAGAGTTGTTATACCAAGAATTAAATTTTCTGACAAGATAGTTCCAAATAAAATATACATTTACAAGAGAACATCTTTGTTTTGACGATGACGAAAGAATAACAATGCCATTCAACACTTCGCAATCTACAAATTATTTTTATGCAATGATCGAGAAATTTTTGCACATATAAGCGAAAACAACTCATTGCCAAATATTATGCCAAACAAACAGAAAAAATTGTGACTACAGCTTCCTTGCAGATAGATGCTGTGTTGTCACAGCCAGATCGTCCCGAGTTCAGTTTTCGAATATCGCCATTGTCAAATTCAAAGTCTGCAATGGGTGATGGAAACGAGCTGCTCATTGAGGATAATTTCGGACTTGTGGTGCAACACTTAAAGTTCGGAGATGAAGGGCAAGTCGAATCGTCCATCGAGCTGGCAGAGTTCGAGGATGGATTCATATGTAATTCATTCGTCATATTTTCGTGGTTGTTGCAAACAGGGTTTCACAATTCCTATGCAGATGGACCTTTCTTTCGATATTTACGTGAAAATAGCTTCGAAATTTACAATGATATGAAACAACTTGTTATCGAACCCGTTGGCCAACCCGTGTACATAAATCACGAGAAGGACCTTGCTAATTTACTATGATCATTTGGTGAAAATTCGTGAGTTCACCTTCCCATTCACATTGAGCCAAAGATTGAGTGGCGCCATCTCAAAGATCTTTATAATTGCTACAAACACTTGAACGTCTACCCAAGAGAGTACCAAACACAATCTGAAGAGGACTTGTTACTCACAGAGTAATTGGATCACGTGTATATTTTAATTGCATTCATGATTTTTATATGGCAAATTCAACATGGAGTTGATAGTCACTCTAATGAAGTTTATGGAATTTTAAATTTTCGAGGTAATCATTTGCGGAATTCCCTGGTACTTTACGGTAAGGCTGGTGTGGGAAAAAACATACTTTCAGATACTCTTTTGAAGCTATATAAAATGGGTATCCCAAGCCATCTCGCATTAAATTTGGCCAAGATTCCAGACAATTATCACGATCTCCTATCAGTTGCCCTGTGTCACAACACATGTGTATGCATCGACGAGTTGGACTCATTCAATGCCAGCCGCTTCAAGTGTTTTGTAACATTGGATGTATGTGCACAAGGTTCATATACTCAAACAAGTTGGTCGAATTACCAATAACTGCTAAACATATAATTACCAGACAGAAAATGCTCTCAGTCGTGGACATGGCCGTGAAAGGTCGATTACTTCCGATCATGAAAAATTTGCAATACATTCAGTTCAATCCCAATAACCCGCTAGTCAACCACTTACTCGACAAGGTGGAGCTTTGTAATCACAGCAAAGCGACCCCTATATTGGGCTGCATATTATTGACTCAATGTGTACCAGAATTTACACCAGGACAAGATATTTTGGGAATTCACTTTCTCAATACGATGTTACTAATAAATTAGTTTTTTTTTTTTACAAAACAAACAGGCCTGTTTCCATGACCAAGCCTTCATATGTCGACGAAAATAATCAAGAATGCGTGCTGAATTCACACATCACTTCGAAATTCTTTTCGATGGTAAAGGTATGCCTGGCCAATGAAAAGTTGTCAGAAAGGTGACTAAAGGAACTTATGCAAATGTAATATGAAAATAATCCAAGTTTGTTTCCAAAACCAAATTTAATGATTTTTACCAGAAAGTTTGCGACGAATTAGACAAACATTTTGATGATTGAGAAAGAACCGACACTATTTTATAGTCTCTTCCAAAAATGTAATGCTTTTGTAAATAAAAAATAATTTGATTTTATAATATTCCAAGTTCCTGTCTATTCTTGCCAATGATTGTCTAGTTATTGGCAGAACTCTGTTAAACACACACACATACATACACAAACACACACAAACAGATATGTATATTTATTTATTTATCGGCCCGACACCAAGCAATATAAATAACGTACATGATTTTTCTATCACGTTGATCAGGTTTTAATAATAAACTTTTATTTTATATTTTGAAACTCAAGCCGAAGATAGCTTTGTAGAGGTTGACCAATACACTCTTTGTAGAGGTTGATTACCAATACCAACATCTGTTACAAGTACAATCATCGAAATGATGGCAAGCATACAAATCAATCTACTAAAGCTTGATGTACTGATATACCTAGACTATTTTTGGGCACAATGACCTTTGTAGAGTCGGATAACATGTCAAGTCTGGTACAAGTACCATCACAATGGTAAATGGGCACATGAAGTGAGAGTTTCTTCAGCAGAATCAAGCTTAACATATTGATGTACTTAGACTTTTTTTGACACAGCAGCCTTTGCAAAGTCGGATATAGTGTCAAGTCTGGTACAAGTACCATTATAATAGTAAATGGGTGTATGAAGCAAGATGTTCTCCAGCAAGTATCTTTTTAAAAAAAATATATATATAAGTGAAGCGTTGCTTTAGTTTTATATATGTGGGTGATAAAAAAATAATGCAAATGTTTACATTACTGGGAGCATGAGTTAAAATAAAACAATATTTATCATTATACTTACCCTCTCCCCTGCCAAATCATTATGCCCTGGGATGAAGAGTGATGTTTCCATGTTCAGCTCTCGTCATTGACTGATTTCCTTTTTTCAGATTCTGGCACCATATAAGCTAAACAGACTGGAACAGAAGTTTGAGGGAATGAAATACTGTACTCTGATTGGCTGTTGCCAGTAAGGGAGTAGGGGTTTATCCAATTATTGGCTTGGATTATGTTGTCACACAAAAGTGTGTGTTGTAACCACAGTTGTTTACTTTAGAGAAATAATGACAATTGTGTGTGTAGTAACAACAGTTGTTTACTTTCGAGAAAAAACTACAAGTGCATGTGTTGTAATCACCGTTGTTTAGTTCCAAGAAAATTTATTGTAATTTAATTCCAACCAGAGTGCACTGTTTATTTCCTCTCCATTCTCCTCTTCAAAGTTTGCCTTCATGACAGAGAATATATATGTGTGTGTGTGGGTGTATTAATGCCTTATGTTTTTCTTTCCAGCTCTTGGCATTAACTGAACTGTTTTTTTCCGTATTTCTCTGCCATGAAGGCAAACTTTGAAGAGGGTAGGGAGGGGAAATTAAATAGTGCACTCTGATTGGTTGTTGAAAGACTGAGTTGGTGGCGGGGGGGGCAGTAGAGAATTATCTATGGTGGAGTATTCTGCTATAATTGCATGGAACTAAACAAATTTAACCATAGTCCCTATATACCTCATTAATACTCAAGCTTTGTCATGCAAGATCAACTTTGAATACTAATTACCTGTACCGGGCCTAATGGATATTTTTGTTTAGTTCCATGAGATTTTGCAAGAGTACTCCACAGCCGACAATTCTTCCCCTTTTTTCACATTATTGATCAACCAATCAGAGTACACCACAACCTCACTGGTGTTAGTGACTGTGCAAGTCTTTTAGACTTGCCTAAAAAAAGTCCCACACCACCTGTGTTGAAGACTCGTCTTTGGCTGGAAATGTTTGGTGCAGGTGCATGTCTCCTTCATGTGTTGTTTGCACTGTCATTTTTCTTGAAGTGAAACCCCTTGTGATTCATGTTACTGGCGATGGTCGTGCAATTGCCCCTGGTGTCAGTTGGCGATGAGTGTGCCAGCACATTATGTTTCTTCCTATAATGGACAGTTACAACCAAATTTTAAAACAGAGTAAGTGGGACCTTGCAAATCTAAAATGTTTGAAATAGTGAAGCATTTTTACACATTAAAGTCATTCATGTGTTTACAGCATAATATGTCTGGTCATTTATAATAAATAATGACCATGTGGGACCATCTCAACATAAAATATTTGTATTATTAATGTCCATATGTACTGATGTTCAGACACATGGGTAATTTTTTTAGTTTAAAAAATACTGTAAAAATACAAATATTCATGTTTGTGAGTTCCTATGTGGACCTCATTAATTATAAAAGTTCAAACTTACTGATGTCCCAACAGGTGGGTAATTTCAAAGTGTACAAATGTTTTAAGTACCATGTGGACCAATTTAAATAATGTTGTCCTTGTGAGAGTTTCAACAAAAAATTATAAACTTTTAACCAACTTTTTATTTTCGTACAATTCCATCTGATCTACCAAATAGAGGTAGTTGTAAATTGAAAACAATATATTTTCGAAATTGAGGAACTTTTCCCATTTATAACAGTTGGTTACTTTGGTCATATTCGCAAAGAAGAAGTCAAGTGCAGCGACATCGTTGTAGATTTGTTTCACGAAACACGATGCATTGCGCTCATAATCTTTTTTGAACAATAGAACAAAGTTTCAACACATCTTGGTTTGGATTATTGCAAAATACACTGTAGTCAATCATTTTTGTCAAATGCAAGTATTTTTTCTTTACTAGTGAAATAAATGCGAATATCGCAGTGCCTTCGAGAACGATACCCCTTCCATTAATTATGTTCATTTCCTCATTTATGAGTTCGATAAAACTGTTACTCTCCAATTTTCAAGTATTTGTAAATTGATACCCATCTGTATCTGTATCAAAGACCATCTCGCGATACTCTCGCGGAATTGTGCAAATAACTGCATGGAGTTTCGTCTCATCGTACACAATCAGTTTTTTATTTGCTTCCAGATTAGAGTAGGTATCGTAGTCATCTTGGCGAATGAAATATACCAACTGCATGAGCTCCCCTTTCGTCAGGTTGTGTATTGTTTCTTTGTGATCGCGAATCGCGTGCAGTAGATATAACATGGGTGTAATTCGACATAAATGTATGAGAAGATTGCGTGCTAACAACATCGTGCTCATAGCTACAGGAATGCTGACAAACTTGTAAGATGGAGAGCCAAAAAGCCCGTAGGTCGAATTGACCATAATTTTAAGCGAAAGTAGCTTCGCATCCAACACTGAGTACTCTAGATTCATGTCTGGCATCCTCTCTTCAGACACTTTTTTTTTTTTTTTTTTTTTTCATTTCAGACTTTAGAGGTTTCATTTGCTTCTTTACAGTTTTCCTTCGGTTGAGTAAAGACTCTATAAAGTTTATGGTGAATGGAGTTTTGGCATGTGAGAGTAAACGAATCAGATTTGGCATATCGCCAGCCAAAGAATCTAGTTCCACGATGGAAAGTATCATATTCCCGATAGGCTGGCCGGAATACATCATGTTCATGTATTCCGAATAATTTTGGTTTTCGTCTTCCATCACGTACAGAGCAAGTACATCATTCCTCAGCATTTCATCGAATGCGTCGCGGGATATCGGAGCATTTTCAAGCACTAGATTCTATGCGGCGCAGCAACAACCGACGGTCGATCTGGGAAGTCGTTTGTTGATGATAATGTTTGGGTAGAAACTATTGACATCGTATTGAATAACATTCTAAAAAAGACTGTGGTTTGCAAACACCACGACTCTGGGATATTCTTTTTTCGTGTACTTGAATTTTGGTTTGGTGTAAATTGGTCTAATTTCCATCACGGACGTTCTTTCGGCGATCGACAAACATTTCATATTGGGCATGGCCAGTAAAACGGAATCATTGCTCTGGTATTCCGGTAACATACCAAAAGATAGCACATAATACAGGAACACATTCGCGATCCGGCGAGAAATGGCACGCATCGAACTGTCTTCGAGACCGCAGTTAAAGAAACTGGCCAATCGGTTGGTAAAAATTGCTAAATTAAACTTGTTGTAAAGTCCGACCGCAGCCACACAGTCTCTATCATTGAAAACTAAAGCCTGCTCCATGCGTTATAAAACGATATAGTCTGCATTCGTTTCACCTCTAAGTTTATGCCACACGCTACCACCAATGTACTCGGTGTGGCGCACTTGCATGTTTGTGTATTGAGTGTACGCTACATCAAACTTTTCTTTGTTGTAGGGCTCGATGTGAAAGATATTTCTCATACACTCATGACGGAAGTCATCGTCTGTGATGGTGTCATCTAGAATATAATCAATTCGCATAAGCACAGAGTTAAAATCGATTGTCCTAAACGTTTGGCTCAGATAGTTTTTAGACAAGTTCCCCAATGACAAATTCTCACTCGCCAATGCATTTTTTTTCAAGATTTCCAATGTATCGCATATGATACCGTCGCGGTGAAAACAAATGAGCGGAGCCGTGGCTAATTTTCAGAGGGTTACAAATGCTTTTATTTCGCGTTGCATATTGAAAACTCTCAAGCGAGTCAATAGGAATTTCAAATCGTATTCGATAATATTGTGGCCGACGAAATAATATGGGTAATTTTGGTATCCCGTTAGTATTTTCAACAAGTATCCCTGACTATACCAAAAGAGAAGATTAGTAATTAAATCCTCTTCGTGTGAGAAACCTTGGATCCAAATGCATTTCGCGGGTAGTCTTTCGTATTTCTTCCACATTTCTACATCGAATTTATCGAGCATACCGCGACATTTTAGGTACGAAATTATACTCACTTCGACATCCAGATACTCACAATAGAGCACAAACATGAGCAGTTTTCTTGAGCGAGACACCCCAGGGGCAAGTCTTCCAAATTATCCGCAACGGTCTCGATGACGAAGATCACGACATGAATGTACTTGTACAGATGAGTGTAGTCGTAAGACGTGTCCAGGATCAGATGCTTAGACTCTGTGACTGAGTACACACCATTTGCACGACATATATTTTCTATCATGAGATGACCGACTCCATGTTTCGGTCTGCGAAACTTTAGTTTTGCCAGTTGATTCAGTTTGGTGGATGAATTTCGCAATATCCCCTCTGAAGTTACAGTATCGATGTACAACTCGATTTGCAACATGAAATGCACATCAGTCGACTGAATGGTAAAGTAGTATTTTTTTTTTTTCACAATTATTTTCCACGAGAAATTTTTAGAACGTGTTCAAGTTACTCGTGGTGACAAATTCAATTTTTACCAAATGATATGAAACGTGCAATGTGCTTGCCG
The DNA here is from genome assembly GCA_029891345.1 of Dryococelus australis. Taxonomy (NCBI): domain Eukaryota; kingdom Metazoa; phylum Arthropoda; class Insecta; order Phasmatodea; family Phasmatidae; genus Dryococelus; species Dryococelus australis. Next base: position 153,525,511 of record CM056994.1, read on the forward strand.
CATTTTGAATCAAACTTTCCAGCAACGAGTTTGAATTAGATTCCAGAGAGATTGTCGTGTCAACGATTGAATTGATATATGGTTCATATAACTCAATCAGTAGTTCGCATATTTCGTGTTTCATGTTTTCAGCAACTAGAAAGTATATCGAGAGGGGGTAAGACAAGAATTCTTTATGCGGCTTCATCGTTTTGAAATCGATGCCCACCACATTTATCTGATTGTTGTAGATGAAAGACGTCAATATAAATATTTTATTTTGTAGATTTAAAGAGTGTGGAGGGCTAAAATCATGGCTAACAAACTAAGTTTTACAATGATCAGAGTATTGGGAATATTCAAAAATATCTACAACGACCCAGAATTGCAAACTTTGGGCGAATTTTAACGGTTTTACGCATATTTTGGCAACGGTCTCTTGGAATGCAATTATACTCGCGAAAATGACGATGACAAATACTCTGACAAAGATTTAGGAGAGGAATTTGATACTGATCTTAGTAACAATACTTACATTCCGTTAAAGTTTAAAGATTTTCGGGCCAAGTTCCCAAACACCACACTCGAAGACTATGTCGTCCTCTCGCACTTTGGAAATTAACTCGAAAGATCAACTAATCTTGCTACTACAGCTGCTATTTTCACTATAAGACTATCGAGGGAACAGCGACTCTTTATATACATAGTTGTAAACTGAAAAAAAAAATGAATCGTAGAACTGCTCCCTAATTTATGATTCCAATCAAACCACAATGGAAAACGCATATAATTCAACGGGATTGACAAGGAACAAGGACGGCACTCCTCTATTCACGAAATTGAAATTACACAATATGTTTGTATATGAATGTAATCGCAACTCTATCCGAGGATCGGTAAAAGTCTCAATACCGCCTAATGCCTTATCTTTAAACGAATACTTACCATCACCGTTGAGATTTATCCATTTGGTTGATAGCCTATTGCGATCGGGATACTACATATACAACCAGTTTAAAGAGTACATTAGTGCAAAAAATTTAGCTGATGTATATTTTGTACCTAAATTGGAAAACTTTGACATTCTGTTTTTCAGACCGATCTTTTTCATTCTCGCTGTAGAAGAATATGCGCCAGCTGGAGATGTGTATTCTTTCACTTGCTCGATATTTATGCGGGAAATATGAAAACTGAGTTTACAACTTCTGTAAAAACAAAAACGGCCACGTCATGCCACATAAGACATTTTGTCAAACGACCAGCTCATAATTTGGCATCTTCAATCAAGAGTAACCGTGCACACACTCTACTAAATGCAAGAGCCTTTCAATATGTTCACGTTACCATAAATTCAGATACAAAGGGACAAATAATCACTTCTCTAAATTCACTAATCCTGAATGCGATTTGCAGAAAAGGATACCGCCAAAATATACGAACATTTTGGTTATTTCGAACCTCATTTGATTCGAGGTTTTCACTGTGTGTTTGGCAGTTCCAACAAATTCATTTTGCTCGTCAAACAGTTTCTTAAATTCAGTTTGGTTGAATGAGTTTAAACACTTTATTCAACTTCAAAGAGACAGATGATTCCTGAAGGTAATGTAAAAAATAAAAAATATTTTTTAAATAAATAAATGTTTTAAATAATATATTCATAAAAAGGATTACACATACAAAAATATAAAAGATTACTAATATAAAATATAATATATTAAGTATATAAAACAACATATTTTTTTAAAACGTACATAAAATTAATTAATATTTACCCGAGGTTACAAATTTACAGTGGGATTTTGGATCCCTCGGGTTAGGATATATAATTTTTGTTAAAGGTTGTAATTTACAAAAGTTATCCATACTATTTCAATTTATACATTTAAAACACTTCTCTTCCCACACTGCTCTCCCGCCATACAACCCCTACGCAGCTCTAATTTAGCTAAGAGTTGTAGTTGGGGTTGTGGATAGAGATTGGGAGTGTGGGGGTGAGGAGGAAACTGCTTCTGCTGCTGGGTCTGTGGCTGTGCGAGCGACAGCCGCTGAAGCTGCTGCTGCCGGGTGCGAGGCTCCTGTGGCTGGGCAGGCGACAGCCGCTGAAGCTGCTGCTGGGCGAGGGACAGCTGGGCGAGAGACTCCTGTGGCTGGACGAGGGACATCCACTAAAGTTGTAAGAGGAGCCACTGTATAGTGTATAAAGATGCTTTCCGGCTCTTCTTTTTCGCCCTTTCCCTCAACATTGGCTGGTGAATGTGCTGTGAAAAAAAAAAAAAAAAAAGAAACAAGTTACAACCTGTTTTACCCTAAAATTAAACAAAAAACACTCTAAAATCAAACAAAATTTATCCTTAAGCTTTTGTTTCTTTCGCTTCTAAGGAAAGCAGACTTTTTACTTTTTTTTACAAAATTTACATTTTTATGTAATATTACATTGACAATGCCTTCGTGATTTTTTACTATTTTTTTTCGTGAAATTTTACATTTGTGCCATTCTTCCCGAAACTCATTATACTCCTTAACCAACTCCTTCCCTAGTTTATTTTGAACCTCTAGCATTTTTCCCAATTCTTCCTTTGCTTCTATATATTTTTCTAATAGTAATTGTATTTCCTTTTTTGTACTACGGTGCATCATAAACCTGTCATAAATATTTCTAAATTTATCCCCCATTCCTTCAAATAACACGTCTAACTCTACCTTATTCTCTCCAACAACGTTATCCATTCTTGCAAATACAAAAAATTAGCAACAGCTATCTTTACATTCCTATACTTGCTATCCCTAGCACACTGACTCTAGACTAAAGTACGTGGTGTTTATATACGCACAGAGTAAATATTTTATTTCGTATTTCAGGGTTGTGGGGAGGTATTACTCTATAAGTGAGTTTTTTTTTCTTTTTATCTTCATGCACCCTTATATTCATGTTTCTTTTTTTTCTTATTGATGTATCAAATATGCACTTGCTCGCTCAAAGTCATGGCTAGTGTTCGTATATGTGCCGTTGAGGCGTATGGCATACATTACTCTACTTGGCCTCATTATTATGCGAGAATTATCTCGGAGCAGAAATAAATTTTTTTACGATGCAAAAAGGAGATTCCCCTCGCCCCCCCCCCCCCTTTTCACGGAAAATTCTACCATCTAACTTGTATTTTTTCTCCTAGTGTCCACTTGATTGGGTTTTTCCACGAGCCTGGATACATCTCTAGTAAAGTCTCGATAATATTCGGTGATTTATTCGTCAGGTAACTCGCAAAAATTTGGCTTTGTTAGTTGATTATCGCCGAATGTTCGCCCATCCATGTTGGAATAATTTTAAACACGTCGTAAAAATAACTTTTTGTAGAATTATTTCGATCTTGATCTACAGATAAAATGGAATCGATTTTGAGTTTGGGCTGAGTTTAAATAGAGCTTCGTAGTTGATTATACCATCGAGTAGAAACAAGTTGATTTTGACAATTTTTATAAACGTTTTTACATCGTACGTGAATATGATATTGACGTTTGAAAGTTTATATTCTCGAATATCCAACAGTTTAATGTATCCGTTGTTTAATTTATCGTACTTTTTACTTGCTGTGTTTGATTCGACTGGTTCCTTCAAAGCGTAGAATTTACAAAAATCATTCAATGCAATGTCGATAGTATTTGGATTGTTGTGTCCAATTATTTAATTGATTATATATATATATAATATATAATATATATATATATATATATATATATATATATATACATATTGTGTAATTAAATTTGTAAAATTTCTTTTATAAACACGCTGTTTAGTAAAAAAAGTGTGGCCGAATGGAGAGTGGTCATTTATTTGAAGAGTGTTTTTTAGTTTTAAGAGAGATATTCAAACACGAAATTCGTATGGCGACCGTCCCGTAACCAAAGTCGTGAATTATTTTTCTCGCGAATGGTGGGCCACCTATCATCTAGGGCAGGGAATTGTTTGCCACGCAATTCATTTCGAGATTGGTGATTGTAGCATAATATGAATTTGTAATGACTACATACCGACCGAATGTTCCCCATTTAGAGCAATTGAACAATCTATCAAACATCCAATGATATTTGTTTACTGTCGTCGACGACTCGTGATTTATTAGAGTAGATTTATAAAATTCGTACGGTAACAACACGAAATTCTTTCTAAATTGCCCATAGAGCGCTAGCAATTGATCTTTGGAAAATAAATTGTATTTGGACTTGGCTGTATCTTCTATCAGCAATGGTAAAAGCGAATCGTCGAAAACATTTTTGAAACTTTGCAAACTGAATAAAGGAGAGCCTACGAAAAAATACACATTTCACATATTTGTAAAATTCTGCCTTGTTATAAATTTCCAATATTATTCGCACTAGTAAATCACGCAAAAAAATGGTCCACTATAGAAATTTCCAAAGGAAATGAGTATTTCGACAAGTACTTTTCCATCGAAAGTTTTACCGAATATGCAGACTGCAATAAATATTTACGCCAATCGTACGCGATTCCTTTAATTTTAACTTTCGGAACCTTTCGATATAAATGAGAAATGAAACTAGAATATACAGATTTTCCACACCTGGAACATAGCACTTTGCCGTGTCGTAATGTATCGTCATATAATAGTCGCTGAAAATCTTTACCCGATATTTTTTTGAAAGGAAACAATTTGTTTGGAAGAATTGTAGTTTTAAATTTATTGGCTGCAACTAGTAAAGATCCGTTTAATCCCGGCGCTAGAAATATAATGTTTCTAAACAATGTTTTACACAAACACACACAATTACGAGAAATGAGTTTAAAAAAAATTATGTATAAATACTTACATGAACGTACTGATGAAATAATGCATGGATACTTACATGTAGTTGCCGTAGCGTGATCTGCACAGAATACATCATCCTTTTTCTTCTGCTTTCTAGATCGATGACAAATATTCTTTGTACAGAAAAGGTGCAGAAAGTAATAATGTTGTTCTCGCCGCAATTAAAAATAAAGTGAGTGAGATAAAATGTCGGAACTCGGAGCAGAGGTGGGCGTAACGATGATGTAATATCATGTATGACGACGAAGGAAGGGGGAAATTGGAGCATGGTGATTGGGAAGAGGGAGAGGAGACAAGCATGATCGCTGGGTGAGGATAATGATTAAAAAAAAGACAAGAGTGGGGAAAGAGGGATGGAGCTCACACTCCAAATATGGTAATGAAATAAACCAAGTGTGCTGATTGGGCGAGGAAATAGTTTTTTTATAACAAGAGTGGGGAGAGAAAGAAAGAGGTCACTCTCCAAATATGGTGATGAAATAAAACAAGTGCGTGATGTTGATGGAAGGAGAATTAGGAGAAGGAACCCAGTAATCCAGACAGTTATGAGTCTTTCTCTGTGTTACGAAAGACCACCACAGAACCGCTTAGGTAATTGTTCCGTATTGCGTATCGTAATGGAAAAACCATACAAACATTCAGTATGTACTATAAAGTATCTAACCCAACTGTTTACTTTTCAGTCTAGTGCGGTTTCGTGTGTCCATCAAAGTTCCGTTTAGCGTATCCAAATTCGGCAACAATTGTTCCGTATCACTTATCCAAACATTTTTCCCGCAAATTTTCTCTCGCGAATCGCAAGATGGTGTGCGCAGGATGTAAAATCACATTGTTGAAAGCCAGGCAAGTTATTCATTCCACGCCAGACATAAACATGTTTCTCATCGAGCACGACATTCTCAAATCGACGATGCGGAGCGAAAAATGCGGGGAAGGCGAAGTAAAATTGGTGGAAAACAGGGGCATGTTTTACTGGTGCCGACGGCGAATGGAGGACGGAAACAAATGCAACTTTAAAGTGTCGGTGAGACAAGGCAGTTTCATGGACGATTCAAACTTGTCTCTGGGCAAGATAGTCGAGCTGTGTTTACTCTGGTGCCTGATCAATACCCTCAACAGCAGACTATAGTGAAAAAACTTCTGTGCCCGGGAAAGATGGTCGTCGCCTGGTCGATTTTCTGCCGCCAGGTGTGCATAGACTGGGTGTTGATGTACAGGAAACGCATCGGCGGACCGAGCAAAGTGGTTGAGATCGACGAGTCGAAATTGGGCAAACGCAAGAACCGCAAAGGACGTAAACTTCCCGGCCAATGGGTTTTCGGCGGAGTGCAGCGGGACGATCCGACGAAATTTTTCCTGGTGCCGGTGGAAAAGAGGAACACGGTGACCCTGACCAAAATCATTCGCGAGCGTATCGCTGCAGGCACGACGATAATTTCAGACTACTGGCGTGGTTACAGCAACTTGGATATTCATGGCTACCGTCACATGCAGATGAATCACAGGCAGGAATTTGTGTGCAGCGAAAAGAGCATAATGGTAAACACTCGAAACATGCTAAAGATGAAGAGAGGCGAGATGGTGAGGGTGCACACTCAAAACATCGAGCGAAGTTGGTGTTCTGTGCGATAGAGCATTCCCTTCTTTGGCCGACGTAATAAATCTTGGGTCGGCTCCTGGCCGAGTACATCTGGAAAAAAGAATCATCGGTACGGAGAAGGACTGCACGCTTTGCTGATTTACGCCGTCTACTTGCACCATCGTAATCGGCGCAGAGAAGATGGTGGCGAAGGCTATCCCAATTTCGACAGGTATCTGTTTGTTACATTTTTAATTTTCAGGCACGAGCGAGATTGAGTTGCCGTAGCAGTTGCAGTTTTAAAAAAATTTATTGAGTTGCTGTTGCCATTGCAGTATAAAACTAATGTTTAATTGAGTGGTTGTTTGAGTTACTTTACAGGTGCGAATGAGACAGTGTAGCTCTTTGATTCAGTTTTAAAAAAATGTTTGATTGAGTTGCTGTTTGTTTCAAGTTAAAATTAATGATAAATTGAGTTGCTGTTTGATTCAAATTTAAATTAATGTTTAATTGAGTTACTGTTTGATTTAATTTACAGATGTGAGTGAGACAGTGTAGCTGTTTGTTTTGGAGAAAAAAAGTTTGATTGACATGCCGTTTATTTCAGTAAATAAAGTGCGATTGACATACTGTTTGTGTGAACATTCATTCGCAATCTGGAAAAAAGCTCAAAATAGTCGAGTGGGTCACAATGGGCCGACCCGGCGACGACGGCTGTACTTGCATCTGTTGCACCCGCAAAACTTGGATCTGCCAGGTTCAATTATTGAGGTAAATTGAATTAAAAAAATATATTACATTCATTCGCGATTTCGAAAAGGCATAGCGCTGTTGTGTCTGTCATGACTGGTTCGGCCGGCGGCAGATGCAATTGCATACGCTGTTGCTTTCGCGGACTTTGGACCAGCCAGTTTCGAGTGTTGAGGTAATTTATAAAAAATATTGATATCGTATATATTAAACTTTAAAATCTATATGGTTAAATTTATAAAAAAATCGAATTTTAACTGCACATTGCCTTACATGGTGATTGCTTACATGTGAAAAATTATGTTTTAACTTGTTACATAAAAAAAATTTTTTTTAAAGGTTATCCTTTTTGGGTACATCCTTTAGTGATGACATATAGATGCAACGTTGTATAATAAATTGTTACATTTATACAAAATTTGAATATTTTACTGTACAATATTTTACTGTACCATTTAAGTGATTGCTCACGTGTGAATATTTATATAATAAATGGTTAAAATTATAAAAAATGTTAATAATTATCTAATATTCTCTGTAGAAAAAAAATTATGCATCGCTAATAGCGTGTATTTAAACAGGGACGAAAAAAGGTGAAAAAATTTAATTTTTTTTTGGATACGCAATAGGAAACTTTTAGCAATAGTTACTTTTGGCACCTGGATACACCACGGGAAACAAATGAGGTCTTTTGCCCTATATTCCGTTTTTGGTTTGGATATGCAATAGGAAATAATTGGGTGTAGGTCGAAATTTCTCCCCTGACTCGGCTGGATACGCAATTCGAAACAAGTGGGGTGTGGCACCAATTTCCCCCCTTCCCCCTTGGATAAGCAATGTCGTCCTTTTCGGTCCTGCACGTTTTGTCACTTGGATATGCAAAAGGAAACTTTTAGTAAAAACCAGCCTTTTCATGATGGGCTGGATACGCAGGGCGAATCTTTGTATTTTATTTGGGCTTTTTCCCGGTTGTGGTTGTACACGTAATTGGCAGTTTTTGTCTGGACTTTTTTTATCATTGGATATGTAATACAGTGGTTTTTGAGCGATTTAGATTCGCAATACGGAACAATCACCAAATATTTTTTTCTGAAATATATTTTCATGTTCCTGTAATGCGTGAAGGCACATTACATCACGATTCTCTTCTTTCCAGTCCCAAAAGACAATCTGTTTTACACACCAGCCAATATTTTGTAATATAACTCGGTAACGACGGCCGAAGGGCTTCGTTTTCGTTTCGAGTGACATCAAACGAACACTAAAATCAGCTTAGAACAGCTACTTTCGTCAGTAAACGAAAACTCGAGTAATAACGTATAATTTTGGTGAGAGGAAATGAAACTAATAACATAGAATAAGCCCCCTGGCCAGGGATTGAACCCGATTCACCTTGGTGGGGGACGAGCAGGCTCACCAATTAGCTACCATGGACCCAATGTATAAATGTTTTAACAGTTAAGAAAACAGTCCTGAATAGAAGATGATAGACTACTGGTGCAATATGTGGCCAACTTCCAGTAGCAGCACACAATTAGTCCCACCATTTTACAACTCCAAAAATTAGTTCAACTATGCTAGACACATTTTTTCTCTGTGCTTCAGACATGGCATATGTACATGTTTTGGAAACCATTGAATTGTGAGGTACATGTATTTACACACTATCTTTTGTAAGTGTACCACTTAATAGAGCAGAATACAGCAAGAAATGTCACAATTAGATTCCAACTTGAGACCAAAAGCTATCAAAGTTCCTTAGTCAGTCTTATAAGTAGGGCTCAAAACAGCACCCTCTTTATAATGGTCCCCTACCAAAACTGGCACAGCTGGTTGAAAGTGAGTAAGTAATTAACGTTTCATGAAACACAGGCCACTAAGGCTGTAAACACTTTCCCGGCTCCAAACCACATATGCGCTAGCCAACACATGTAGAACTAACATTATTTTAATAATATCTGCACCATTACTCACCACAAACATGTGTTTATAAATACAGTATAATCAAAACAAGCCCTTATAAAATATATTAATATTTTATAATATTTAGGATATTTCATTATCTTTATGAAAGGCAAGTGTGAACAGCCTAACTGTGTACACACATTCATGCACATACAAACAGTAGTGTCCCTGTTCACCTTTGAAGAGATTTTAGTTCCAACCCAGACATCTTTATTTAATTCAGTAAAATCAAATCAAAACCAATGTTATGGACGAGACATTAATAAATGATGGTGAAACTGCTTTCAAATGCATTGCTATTACTTATATGAGCCTACATGCAGTGCACACAAATTGCACACTATTACATACATTAATAACCACATTCCATCTAGCATTTTTAAAAAGGCAGTCAAGAATACAAGTGTGTTCTTGAAGTCATCATAAAATTCATTAAAATTAAAAACCAATATCGCAATATGTACAAATTAAGAAATAACCAAATTTGTTGTTTTTTTTATAATTTTGGAAACTAGTAACAAATAAAACACATGAAACGAAGTGTACAATTAAATGATAAGGTCAAACAATGCCCTACAAAACCTTTGCAAGAGGTAAAAGTTATAAAAAAAAGTATATACAATGAAAAACTATATTAAAAACAGAAATATACTAACACATACTCTATAAATTGTTTTTGAAATGAACTTTTTGTTTTGAGATGTACTGTCCACATCTTGGTGACTTCTCACATAAATTAACAAACTATATATGTGTGTGTATGATTGTATCCACACATGCATACATACTAACAAGAAGGAAACTGCATTTATATTTGGGGAAAATTTTATCCCTGCCAGCTGCATTTTATGGAACGGAAATCACATTTTACTTACTTGATGATTGTATTTTATGGTGTGTGCAATACATCACACCAACTACACGAGGAAAATGTGCAATGTTGTAACTCTTTTGCTGCAATTCCAACACTCTCGTTTCACTCCTGCAATCTCTACGAACTGGTGCCTCAAGAATGCAATTGTCCTTGCAAACTTGTTAACAATTACACAAACTGATTATTCGCTCACACCAGCAAAGATGCTGACAGCTAGGTGGCCAATGCATAAAAACCTTAAGGTCACAAGAAGTTGGGTCATAGATGTTATTGCACGATTCCTATTTTTAAAAAGGCATGAAAACCGTAAGTGTACAACTTACAAAGTAATATTTACAAAGAGCATCTTTATGTAATGCATAAAAAAATACTGCAATAAAAATTAACACGGCAATTAGCTTTGCTCTCAAGTGAATATGACTTATATTTTCTTAAGATAAAGCAGTGTTTAGCAACAACAAAATAAACATATGACTTCTTTGGGAATGTACACAAAAGTCTATGAATAATTTATTGCTATTATACTGTTTTATATTTGGTAATTTTCTAATGTAATGGCTCATCAGAAGAGAATAACTGACCTGTTTATGGTGTGTTTTTGTTTTGTGTGTGTTATTGTTTTTAAATTTTTCTTTCACATTTCAGTGTATTATGTAGTTCTAGCAAAAGAAAACTTGAGTCGTGTAAACGCTAACCACTTATTATGTGTGTCCTGCTATGGAAGATTTTTGGCAATGCGTCGTAAATGAAACCACGTTGTTAACAAGCATTAGCTCTGACGATTATTGTTTAAAATCATGGGTATATTGTTTTTGGATACCAGAATCCATGGTTGCTGCATTAACTAGAGGCCCCTGTGTAACTTTATCATGGAAAGACTTATGAATCGCGAACAGTGCGAGCAAGAGGAAGTGTTTAGCAGGTTTTGAGTAAGCTATTTGGTGGGAACTACATAGACGAGTAACAATTTTCAGATGTCTGGGCTTTTTAGGAAACGCACATTGTCTATATATGTATCACTTCCTGCTTGCCGGCAAGGAGCTGTATCTGTCATCAAAATAAGTCAGTAAAATAAGTGTATGCCAGTTTGTACAGGACAAACTAAAATAATGGGTGATCTGAAACTAAGCTACGAAAATGTGATTTCATACTAAACCTGTGCGATTATGCTGCCTGAAGCACAAGTAACATTGAGGCGTATGGCTACCTTGATGTACCTGCTTCGTACATTGTTGGGGCATTTCTCTTAAACAGGAAATAATTACGAAGCTGGGAAATGGGTATGAGCCCTCTGCACTTGCTATTGATCATGATGCAGTGCAGATATTTTGCATTAATTCGATTTTTTGCAATAATTTGTTGCACTTATTAACCATTATTGTATCTTAGAGTAATTTTTTGTTTGCTCAATTTTTTTTACTAATTTTACCCCTAAATTTCCCTGGTATTCGTAGACATCCCACTATTGCTAATCTTAGATTGTAGTAGTTTTGTGGCCTTATTGTTATGACATTGGTGTGGGTAGCAGTTTTGAAACATACCTCTTGTTAGTATTAACTTTCTGTTCTTTATATAATCCCCTGTATTGGAAAATTACCCTATATTTTAATTCATTATTGTTTATAAGTCCTGCATGGACAGCAGAACAAAAAATTTGACCTATGTTACTTTCAGTGTGCATAGACTTAAAACATTTTCCTTGGAAAGCAAACACAAATATGTAGAAATTACATGTTTACTATGCCTCTCAGAATAATATTGTATTTATAAATGCAATACAGGCAAATGGGTGTTAGCAGTTGTGTAGATTCGATAGGCCTACAGTCTCCAATTTTTTATACTGTGGAGGGCAACTACGAGTTTTATATAATTTCGTGGGGAAAAAAGAAACCGGGAAAGCGATTTTGAAAACGACATTTCCCAAATAGATGTGCAAACAATGAGTGTTCAACATTTAAAAACTACCTTCGTCAGTAGTACCTACCGACGAGTCATTTTGCAATACCTAGTTAGGCCTGTATTTCCACCGGAAAATTAATTTATTCAAGAAATTAAAATAATAACAATTTCACACTTTTTGGAAATCCAGGCATACCTTCTATTAACATTTAGCAGTTTTCAAAACAAACTTTTGGTTAAACGAAAACTTTACATAAGATATTCGTTATCATACACTTAAATAAAACCGGACACTCTTTGATTATTTTGGCTGCCGTCCTCTTCTCATGTTACACAAAATAATGTCTTTAACATAACAATTTCAATCCAATTATCAATTTTGTTTATAAAATTCTAACCTCAACTTTAACACATAAACATACTTTTCAAGATGGCGACTTGTGGCGGCAGCAATATTCTGTTAAACCAGCTAATGAGAACTCAGAGTGGCTGTTAGTTTAACAGAATTTTTGACACGGACTTCAGCTATAACAAGGAGTTGCAAAAGGTGTTAACGACAAGTTGGCCATTGAAGTGAACATTAAGGCTTAACAGACACTATAATGAGGAGTTATAAAAATGGCCCTAAATGTTAATTATCTATTTCAGGGTAAAATAATAAATCTCATGGTTTTACATAAGCAATAAATCAGCTAAGAAAATTACGTGAAGAAAAATGCCATCGTCTCACTGCTTAAGATGTTTCTAACCATGATATATATGCATGTATATATATACACACCACACTCTACCCAGCGGTGGAGTGTAGGCATTTTTTTTTATTATAAATCAAGGTGTTAAATATTTTTCCCGACATTTCTAAATGTGCCAACTAATGTGTGCCAGGTTTTACGACCCAGTTATGATCCCTAGAAGTCAGGAGGTAGAAGTAGGTTATTCTGCATTTGAGTTAGTACTCTACTACGTCCAGGATTATCCATCGCCTACACCACTGCAGAGGTCCTTTTGCATAGCTGATAACCAATTCGAGAGGAGATTCTACATCTACAGGAGCTTCAATGATTTTCAAATACAGATAAAGTAATAATTAAACATATGTGATGGACGACTGTACTGATAACATGCCCTATATATAAATATAAATAAAGAAATATATATATAATCCTGGACGTAGTGGAGCAATAACTCAAATGCAGAAGAACCTACTTCTACCTCCTGACTTCTAGGGATCATACCTGGGCCGTAAAACCTGGCACACATTAGTTGGCACACTTAGAAAAGTCGGGAAAAATATTTAACACCCTGCTCTCTAATAAAAAATGCCTACACTCCACCCACTCGCTGGGTAGAGTCCTGTTTATACATCTTACTAGTATGGCGACGCGCGAAGAAGTTCTTGCTCATATGGCTGGAGCATGCATAAAGAGCCTAGAGATTTCAGTTAATGGAGGACAGGGATCAAATCTGTATTCCAATGGGATCCTGAAAAATTTTAACCAACCCTGTATTCACTACTTTCTCCGTCCTAAACGAACAAAACCTAAAGTTACGAACCTCTAAGCAAAATATATAATAATGAATTAATAAAAATGACTTGCAAATTAGATTAAAAAGAAGCTAATAAAATTATTAAAATAAGTAACGAGAACATATGAGAACGTAACTAAATCCTAGCTTAAATAGAATGGGTCTTAAGCCTAGGCTATAATCACCATAGCATTTCCGTAACAAAATAACATTGGCATTACCATGTAAGAATGAAAATGTACTGGCTACAACCGCAGCAAAAAAACTGTTAAATGGCCAATGAGACAGGAGCACAAAAAAAGACAGGCTGTACATTTATCGCAGATATTTACTAACAGTATTTTGGTAACCTGATATTTATTTTTGTTTATCTACTTATGATGAAAAAAGTTTCATGTAATTCGTATTTCGGGATATTAAAATTTTGTTATACATGTTAATAATTGTGTTGAGTATTTAAATAAATGGAAATCGGAACTGTACCACAAAGTTAATTTAATATATGTGTTTCTGTTACAAGCTTGAACTACACTGACTCGTGGTTGTAAATGTTTTCTCGTGATTGGCTCGACTTAAGAGAATTTAAAATATTCAAAACTCTTTAGGTCGCTACCGCGAGCAGGCCACCATCTAACGCCATAATATTGTGCTGTAGCTGGTACCATATTCAAGTGTGTGTTCAATTTTTTCTTTTTATTTCTTACAGTGACCAGAATTTTACATATTCAGAGAGCTTTTATATTGCTAGTCCGAGGATCATCTTTCTTTAGTACAGCCTAACTTTTAGTCTGGATTGAGGGTAAGACTAACGAAGTATTAAGGTTCAAAAGAAATATGGCGAACAAAATATATGACAGTAACATTAATATTACATGCCAGTGAAAGCTAACTATAGTTCACGAAACATAAGAATTATGTCTAAGGCCGATTCTGTCAATCTTTTTGCAAAAATATCCTGACAAAATGGATGATCTATTCAGTGTATTGTAATAATTCAAAAGAAAATATCTATTAATCTTTATAATACATCAGTTTTTATTTACAGCGAGCCTTTATGTTTCTGTGTCAATTAACTGCCTTCTTTGAAAACAGATTCTTACAAGATTTGATATTAATACATTCAAAAATAATTTTATTACAAATTATACTTTGCGAATATGTACTGAAGTGTGCCACGTGCTGCCACCAGTAAGACCGCTTTGTCCAGGCATTGCCTGCAATGCCACTGCAGCAGGGCTGTACACTCTACTGATGGGTGGAGTTTGCGCCCGGTCGCAGGAGCGATCAGGTGCAGCGCTAGTGCAACGACATGCCACTTCAGAGCAGCCGGTGTTTGCCATGTAGACCAGGATGCCGCGAGGTGGAAAGAGAACAAATAGGCCCAGTAATAACTGAAATTAAAGAATCCAGGGTCTAAGTTGAACATTATTTTGTTACACTCATTAAAGGATTTATTGACTGTTTTTTTTTATTTTGTGTTTATAGTGTATTGTTAACATGTCATTTTTATTTCATCACACATCTAGTGTCCTGTCCATTTCATTCACACATGTTTGTTATTACAGGGCATGTTTTGTTAATTTAAATATTTATACTTATTTCTTAGCATGATGCAAGGTAAAGAGATGCAAGTTGTAACAGAAAGTAGTGCCTCTTGGCGCATGGGTAAACCACGGTGAGCCCGCATGCCAGGAAGGAGAGTCAGTAAGCGAGTAGCATCAGATGGAGGTGGAGTGCATGCCATGAGGTCCGGCATTTTCCCGTGCATGCCGGGTAGTCTTCAAATTTTGATATTCAAATTTTCTGCAATAGACTGTAATGCAACTTAGAACCTTCTTTTCTTTTTCGCCGCCCGCTAAGCCGCCTCCTCTTCCCATGGGATTAGCATTGCCCCAGGAAGTATCAGCTTTCACAGTAATGCATTCTATGTCATAAGATGCTTTTAGCAGTTTCACCATAGTGGCCAGTTAAAGCCAGCAAGTATTATGTCAAGTGCTCACCTAGAGAGCGGCGTAGATTCGTCGGAATAAATATGTATGTGAATTGAGCAGCACAGTATTTATTTTCAATCGCACTATGCGTGTAAGGATACAGGCCCTCGTAATACTCGCTCAATCCAGTTTAATTATTTTGCAAGTGTTAGTAAGCATTGTTCTGAATTTTATGAGCATGTGGTTGGCCCTGGCAATCCACATACACAAGTGTTAATGCCTAGTCACTTTCTCCACCAATAAAAACAATGTTATCGTGTCGACCGATTGGCTAACATTTAACAAACAGCATCACACTTCTGGAGCAGTAATCAATGGGGCAGAGGTCAACACCAACATCGGCGAGGAGATTGATCTGGGCGTATGGACCACAACTCTGAGGTTAAGAGATCCACCAACTACATCGATGTCGTCTCGACGACATCTTGCAGCTACTGGGTAATGTCATTCCTAGACCTCTCCTTCACCACCCCCAAAAACCTTTTAACCCCTTTTTCAGCATCACATGGCCATCAAATTGCCTGGTCCAAGTGGGGCTAGTGCTCATTGCGCCCCTTTTGACCATGGAAAATTGGCACCTCACCACATGGCCAAATCTCCCACCAAAAATTCCCCCCCCCCCCCATAATTGCTCCATAAATTTTCCGTAATTTTCCGCAAGTTTTGCTGAGTAGTAACTTTTCACACCTTCTCTTACCCACAACGATATGGAGACGGCAGGAAGGCACCAACAACAACAAGGGCATCAGCAGTGTCAGGATGCCAAGGGATGTCGCACAGACACTTGGGAAGCATGTCAACAACCAGAAAGTGATGTCATGTTGTAAGCCACGCCACGCTGCTTGGAGAGAGGAGCAGAGGAAACAGCGAGAAGGAGAAGTGACGGGGTGGAGGTTACCCCTTCCCCATACCCCTGCACTCACCACCATCAGCCAGCTGACCCCCTCATGTGCGCCGCACATCATCTGAGCATCGGGTCGACAACCTCTGCACCTAGGACGAGCAGGCCAGCTGCAACGCAAGAGGGGAAGGCGATCCCTCTTCCACAACTCTGTATGACTGTGTTGGTACACCCACATCTCTCGCGCATGTGGCTTTGTTTACCATCAAAGCATGGCTGGCAGGGTGACTGACAGCGCGCCGGCACAATGGTGTCATGAATGTTTGTGTCCTATGGTAACTCATGATCAATCAGAGAATTAAAACAGCACATATTGTCAATGCCACCGCAGACCAGCTTTCTGAACAATCATGCCGATGACATCTGTGGCATAGAAAAAGACAGTAGCAGCGGAGTGATGCAGGACAATCAGAACCTTTCGGCACAAGTGAAATTAGAAACTGAACATTTTCCAAATTACACATTTCCTAAATACTTTAACAAATTGTTATGTAATGGCCAGGAAGCCATCGTACTTCAGTGTGTACAGTATGACACGGAGTATCACCAAGAATGCCCCAGTTACACTGAGAAAAATTCAGTTGTGAGATGCACATTTCTTTGTTTGTTGTGTCACGCAACTTCAACAAAATTTAAGCAGGGTGCAAACCGAATGAAAAATGGAACCGCAGACACCCCACATGACCAGGTGTTGGACTTATTGGGACAATGGTACAATGATGTGGCAGTGAAAGTAAATAGTAGTCTCTCGCATGTGATAGTGGCACAGGACGGTAACAATGTGACAGTGGAATGGAATAGAGCAAGGGAGGGGAGTGGCAGCAGAGTAAGGGAGGAAAGTAGCACGAAGCAGGGATGCTGCATGCTCCCGCCACGCACGTGACTGGCAATGTAAACAAACAGCTGTCACCCAAACCTACCCTAACACCTGCACCACTTGCATTCCAACCACCCACACCATTCTTCCTGCCACTACCGCACACATTTTAAACATTTGTTTATCCATCCATGATGCAAATTTACCCGCAAACTTTGCGAAATTTCCCTCTTATCAATCCGTATGCGACAAATTGCACACGGACAACAATATCGCAAATAATGGGAATGGATAGTGCGATACGAAGTGGAACCATGGAATCCAATGTACCTCAACATCTGCCAGGACCGACGGAAGATCCGGCCGTATTTTTGGAGGATTGTCTATCCCACCTCACCAGGTATGGGGTAAGCAGAGACAAATGGGCCAGCTGTGTCGGAGCGCAACTCCACGGAGACACACACACTATTGGTGGACATCTTTCAAGCACTATGGACTTCAGTGGGAGGAGTTTCGGTGCTCGTTCCAGTGCAGATTTCGAGGGGTCTTCACCTCTGTATAGGCCCAGAGCAGACTGACTCTGGAAAGTCAACAATCGGGTTAGTCATTAACCACTTTTATCACATGTAAGAGTCACCTAATCAAATAGTTTCACCCACATTTGCCAGAGCGGGAAGTGCTTGAAGTAATAGCAGAGATGGCCAGACCTGAATTTAAAGCAGTCAAAATACATTTACTTAATAGCACATTGGAGGACTTAATGCATGCTGCAATAATTCTAAAGGGAACGCATGAACCACCATGCCATGATGCAAATACAGTAAAATGGTGGGACGAGCCAAGGGAGGATAACATAAACAAACATCGTTCTGGCATGTCACAAAATTTCCCACAACTATCAGTAGCTAATACGGGCAGATTCATGAAAGAATGTATAATGGGGCACTGCATGAAAAAGTGTACCATGGGCAATCACATGGAAATGTGTACGAACAGAATCAGAAGTGGAACAGAGCCACGGGACCCAGTGGCCAGAAACCACAGTACTGGAGTGTAACAGGTAATGCCAACAATCAACAGCAAGGATGGAATCCGGATTATCTACCCCGACATCCGTGCAGGTACAGCTCGAATCAACAATATCACTGGCACAACACATGTCCGAACAACCCACATATGAGGCATATTAGAGAAGTGGCCGAATGTAAACAGCAGGGAAACAGTTTGCAGGGGTGAAGGGGCGGGATACTTCCGACACCCCACCCGCCAGAATTCGGATCACAGATACCAAATTAACACTACAGCAAGCATTAGTACATCAGATAAGTAGCAGTCACGTACCATTTATTCGTATTTTCGTTTCCATCAATGGTCAGTTGTGTCACGCTTTAATTAATACTGCTGTCTCCCATAACTTCGTATGATCGCACTTTGTACACAAACAAGATGTGACGCCTACAGACCACGTGATTCGGTTGGTCACGAATGAGCACAGTAGTATAGCTGTAGGACAGAGAGTGGTAACAGTTCAAATCCGTGACATTGAGACAAAAACAGCAGTCATTGTTACACCAGACAGTCGTGAGGAGGTTATTTTGGGAGTAGTGATGTCAACAATAGCATGTGGAAAGCACTTACACATTTTTTATTATCATTTATATTATTAATTTAGCAACTGTGAAGGAAGTCATTGTAAACATCGTCTCGCAAGGAAGGAGGGAGTTAGTGTGGAAACAACCATGTATCAAGCTGTAAATATTATGCAAGCTAACCTCATTCATCACATCAGCAAATAACATCGCCCATCGAGTTTTACTGTCACACCACCATACCAACAGAAGCAAGTAAGTGCAGGGTGTATATAGCAGGCAGGAGGAGGATGTACATCACATCAGCGAGTAAGTGCAGGCTGTACATAGTATGGAGGAAGGCGATATACACATTACACTAGTGAGTAAGCAAGCAGGAAAATAGCATATACAAAGCAGGCAAGGGGAGTATGTACATAACAGCAAGCAAGAGGGGAGGAGTAGCATCTGAGAACAGTCTAATAAAAGTCTGTCGGAGGAGTAATATTTACATACAACAGTAAGTGAGTAGGAGGTGCCATATGTATATAGCAAGTAGGGTGACAGAAGGGTGAGTACACAGGATGCCATCGACGACAATGTCGGTCCCAGTGTGTCCTGACCCCATGCCCGCAAAGGCCACGACGAGCTCATGGAGGAGCAGGAGAGGACAGGAGGTGTGGCAGCACTTCAGGGGGTAGAATCCGCATAGGACCCACCCTTGTGCGCCAACGATGAACTACCACCAGAGGTAGTGCAAAGCATAAACGCTGCCGACGAGCTCCAAGAGGAAAAAAAACAAGCAGGAAGATGCATCGGCACCACAGGAAGGCACAGGAGGAGAAGAGAAGGAGGTGCCTGGCATCAGTACACCCCACAGGGAACCTGTAGCACCTCGAGGGCAAGAAGAGCAAGTAGAGCAAGAAGAGCAAGTAGAGCAAGTAGAGCAAGATCAAGTAGATCCAGTGGAGCAAGTAGAGCAAGAGCAAGTAAAGTAAGGGGTACAGGTGCAAGTAGAGCAGGATGAGCAGGTGCAAAGACAATCGCAGTAGCAAGGTGTTAATGCAGGTGAAAGTGTGTTCACAGGGGCTGTTCAGCTAGGTCGCACCTGGACACGGCACACTCTGCAAGAGGACAGCAAAAGCGAGGAAAGAGACAGCGAAGGCAGCGAGTCGGGGATATCGCTCTTCCTTCGGCTGTCACATCTGTGGGCACACTCGCCACGGCAGTGTCATCAGTGCAGGCAGCCGGAGTTGCCTAGCAGGAAGGGGCAACCACCGGCAGTGCATCATGCGGCAGGGCCACATGAGTGGTGGTACCACCTGCAGTCATGCAGGCCGGCCCTCATCTGCAGCTGTTGCCAGTGACATGGAACGGCCTGCAAACTGCCTCAAAAAAAGGGGGGGGGGGGTGTTTGACATGTGCCACGTGCTCCCATCCCTAAGACAGTTTGTCCGGCCGTGAACTGCAATGCCACCGCAGCAGGGCTGTGCGCTCTACCGACGGGTGGAGCGTGCGTTTGGTCGCAGGAACGATCGGGTGCAGTGCAGTTGCAAGGGCATACCGGTGCAGAGCAGCTGGTGGTTGCAATGGCGACCAGGATGCCATGAGGCAGAAGGAGACAAACTAGGCCTGTAATATCTGAACTTAAGAGTCCAGGGCCTAAGTTGAACATTATTTTGTTATACTCATTAAAGGATTTATTGAATGTTTTATTTCTTTTTTGTTTATAGTGTATTGTTAACATGTCATAATTTATTTCATCGGACATCTAGGGTCCTGTCCTTTTCATTCACACATGTTTGATATTGCAGGGTTTGTTTTGTTAATTTTACTATGTATACTTGTTTCTTAGCATGATGCAAGGTAAAGAGAGACATGTTGTAAAAGAAAGTAGTGCCGCTTAGCATGTGGGTAAACCATGGCGAACCCGCGCGTCAGGTGGGAGAATCAGTGAGCAAGTACCATCGGATGAAGGTGGAGTGCGTGCCGTGAGCTCCGGCGTTTTTCCACATGCAATGGGTAGTCTTCAACTTTTGATATGGTCATTCTCTGCAATAGACTGTAATGTAACTTGGAACCTTCTTTTATTTTTCGCCTCCTGGTAAGCCACCTCCTCTTCCCGTGGGATTACCATTGTCCCGGGAAGCATCAGCTTTCACAGTAATGCAATGTATGACGTAACACGCATTTAGCAGTTTCACCATAGTGGCTGGTTAAAGCCAGCAAGTATTATGTCAAGTGCTCTCCTAGAGGTAGGTGTAAATTCATCGGAATATATATGTCTGTCTGTGATCTGAGCGGCACGGTATTTATTTTCGATAGCAGTATGCGTGTCAGGGGACGGACCCTCATAATACCCACTCAATTAAGTTTAACTCTTTTGCAAGTGTTAGTAAGTATCGTTCCGAACTTTATGCGCGTGTGGTTAGCCCTGATAATCCATGTACGCGAGTGTTAATGGCTAGTCACTTTCTCCACCAATAAAAAGAATGGTACGTAGTCGACCGACCGGCTACTATTTATCAAACAGCGTCACTCTTCTGGAGCAGTAATCAAAGGGGCAGAGGTCAATACCATCATCGGTTAGAATATTGGTTCGGGTGTACGCCCTGCAACCCTGAGGTAAAGAGATCCACCAACTACATCGATGATATCTGGCGTCTACCGGGTAATGTCATTCCTAGACCTCACCTTCACAGTCCCCGAAAACCTTTTAACCCTTCTTCCAGTGTCCCACAGGCATTAAATTATCTGACCCAAGTGGTGCTAGTGTTCAATGTGCCACCTTTGACCACATCAATATAGTAAAGTATATATTCATAATGAAGATGTATCGGTAGCTCTATGGCAACATCATGGGCTAATGTGCAGAAGGATGCAAATTCGAATCTTGCTTGTGAAATAGAATTTTAACCAGTTTGCAATGTATTTTACCACATATTTAGCATTACAATACACATTTAACATCATTATAAAGACATTATTGACATAATAAAATGAAACCATACCCATATTACATGTGCATAGTGCTATGAAAATTTAACAAATCGATATGGAGTAATAAGAAATTAGTATATTAATTTTATCGTTCTCCATCCTGCAGTACTATCATATATGATAGAGTCATATATTACAATATGTGATAGAGAGTCATAAACACAAGGTTAAAACGAATCCAGTGACATTAATGTAGTGAAAAATAAACAATTTGTTATTCTTGCTTAGCAAAATGTTGTGAACGAGTGTAAAAATAGATTGTGAATGAAACTGTATAAATAATGTGATTTGTTTACAGGTGCAGGCAGAAAATAACTCAGAACACTATCGGGAACATAATTTTTGAATGGAAATAATAAATTCCCAATTAATTTAATTTTTTCTCTGACGAACCGCCAAATCCCACTACACCAGCATAAGGGCCTTCACTCGGGAACGCACTTAGTGTAGCATAGAAACAAGTTTTGCAATGCAAAGCACAGGACCATCTCCGAGCCAGAAGCTGTACAGAGCCTGCTTTGCCTAGCTCTGTGTTCACATATTACTTCGCATCATTTGTATGTGTTTGTGGGAATTATGACACAGCTTACTGAGGTAGTTAAGTGAGATTATGGCGGCCTGTAAGCCAAAATGCTCTTCGGCTGCTTGCATTTTTGGGTTTCCTCAAGATCATAATCCCCGAGGCTGGATATTTTCGCATTTGCACTGTTTGCAAAGTCAGTGTAAAATCTTTGTTATTTTTTTTAATTTTTACAAAGTGCTCATCCAGTTTTTGGTTTTTAATTCGCGATGCAAGTATGCAATAGGGCAGTATCGAGGCACATCTACTGCTATTTGCAGACATTTATTTTGAATTATTTGGAAGTGCCTTATGTGCATTTTAGCTGCATGTGCCCAGGTGGGCACAGCATATGTTATGATTGGGCGTATTAGCATAGTGTAAAGTAATGCAGCCTTATTTCGGGTTAGCGCACTTCGCGGATTTAATATAGGATAAACAGCGGATCGCCAGGCTTGGACACTGGCACATTTGGCATTTATATGCACCTTCTAATTAGTTTTCAGTACATGGTGCTGTGATCTATCAAGCTGCTTCCTGCGCTTGCCTTGAAATCACCCCAACCACAACAGTGTTCGGGACGAGGACACGAGCAGCGTCTGTTAGTAAAACAAGAGATTCGTAACAATCCGGCACCACGAGTACTTAGCACATGCGGCGGACTGAAGCGGGACCTGTAGCTGACCTGCCGCCAGACAGCTGCCACCTGAATACGGACTGCAAGAGGGCGTTCCGGGGCCGCCGATTCTGAGACTTCTGCAAGCAGCCTTCGGCATCATTAACATGGTAATATTATTCCAGTGAGTTACAGCAGAGACTTTAATTAGATATTGATATCGTGGCTGATAAAGATAAAGTTATTTGGGTCAATCAACTCCCCCGCTTTTAAAGTAAAGTAAAGATTGTACGAGTTGTGTAAATTGTAATTTGATTGTGGTTTTATATAAAGACATTAGACACAATGTTGCCTTTAATTTAAATGCTACACCATCTGTTTACGAATACTCCCTTTTTAGTGTGTGACCTTTCCCCTAAGGAAGGACCACAGCAATATGGACGCCTAAGAACCTGTATTACGACCTCTAGTTACACATCAGGTTAAAAGTTAACTACCAGCTCGTCAAAATAGTGTATTATGACCTCTAGTTATTGCTAACTAGAACTGTTTTCAAGGGGTTAAACTATCTATCACTTCCAGTGCTAGACAAGCATTTGTGCCTTTAGATAAGCTTTAGAATGGTGTCTCAAACGTCAGATGATGGTGTTTTGCTTATTTGTATGTTGGTTTTGGAGGTTATATAAAATATGAATTGAAGTTTTTTTTTGCTATTTTGAATATTATGTATAATAGTTCTGCAAAATGAAAGTAAACCTGGTAAATGTGGATAACGACACAGAAGATAAGTTTTGGGAATTGTATTATTTTTAGTTGTGGAAATTGTATTTTTTAATGACAAAAATCGGGAATAAAATATTAGCACTAGGCTTAATGCCATTTTGTGGAATCGGATTCCTTGTAATTTGTGAAATAAAATATTTCCCCCTTCCATTCTCAATACATACATATATATATATAATTAAGAAACATAGGCATGAATCTCAATCTTGAATGGTAAGAAACCGAGTCTCATGCATTGTGATAAATTGTATGGATATTATGCTAGATGCGAAAGGATTGATATCACCAGCGACAGTAAAAATTATGAACAAATTTGTTGTTTGCCCGGGTTTAGTTCATAGTTTCTATTTAATTCACTTTTGCTAAAGAGGCATTAACATATAACTTATATATTAATTATGCGAAACACATTTCGCACTCGCTACCTACAACTGAATATAAACCATAATACCACAAATATAGTGACTTTTTTTGCCAACATACACAGTAACGAACCAAAACCTTGGATGACTTATCTAAAGGATAACTTAGCTAATAGAATGTTCATAATACAGGTTACAATCAAATAGCTTATATATATATATATATGGAATAGCTATTCCAAACATTTATCTAGAGATCGTAATACAGGCCCTGAATATTTCACATCTCCATGGGGAATCTGCTCCCCAAACAGAGTTAATTCGGGGCGATTATGCGCCAGGAGTAATTTCCTACGAGTGAAGACAATAGCTTCACTTTTGCCGACATTATTTTTAATCTGCTATTTTGTATAGTAATTTTGAAAAGTACTTAGGTCATTTTGTAACTTTTGGGTGGCTAGTTCGAGATTGTGGGAGCGACTGAAAATAACTGCGTCGTCCGCATAGCACCCAAATTACACCAGTCGGTAATCAGGTTTCGGTAGGTCATTTACGTACATATTAAATAATACAGGGCCTAAAATGCCGCCTTGTGAAACTCCGGCACAAACTCCGGGCCTTAGTTCGGCGATCTCTGCGGCGTGTGTGCTGGTGCCTTAAGTGACTTTCCTGCGTGATAATATGCCGTATATATTTTGGGAAAGTATCTAGTTTTATTGTAATTATTTTTTCTGGAATGTGCTCTGTCTTACCTTTATGAATAGTTTCAGTAAGGACTGAAACTGCTTTGTCAATTAGTGCAATTGATGTTACAGATTCTGCATCTAATTGCGGTAAATTTTCATCAATATAATTAGTAAATGTGGGCCATATCGCATGGGAATAGCCTTTAATTTTTCTAGGGGCAGTATTGTTAACAATAAGTGAGTGAAAATCGATATGTAGGACTACTGATAAATTATCAGAAGAAAGATCCTGCTCGACCTTGATATCGAAACCCAGTAGTAAAATGTTTATTTATTACGATATCAAGCTCATCAGGGTGCTGATTTAATTGTGTCGGGTTATAGGTCGGCCCATATGGGGCCATAACCTGACCATTTCGGTTGGTTTGGTGACTTTGCAATAACACATCATTTGTAGTTCTGGTTCGCGAATGCCAATACGGATGTTTGGCAATAATTTCCCCTATTGCTAGTATTACAGGACCTACATTATTAATTATTGTATCAAGATCTGCTGCTATAAGATAGCGCTCTGGTGGGGCATAAATTGATAGCAGTTTGGTTTTTTGTTGGGCTATTTTAAGTTAAATTCCCACTGCTTCCAGTGTGAGAAGATCTGGAAGTAATATTTCGTAATGTACCATTGAGTGGTGAATAAAAATTGCAACTCCGCCACCTCTGCTTACATTCTGCGCCCTGTCCCGCCAGTATATGGTATAGGCTGGGACAGAGAATCGATTATTTGGTGTAAAATGTGCCTCGTTTACTGCCGCGATTTTAACTTTATTCCGAGACAAAAATCTATAAATTCATCCTTTTTATTACTAAAGACATGCGCATTCCTGTAGAAAATTGTGTATATGTGTTGATTGGAATTATTTAGTATAGCTGCATTATGATTGTGTGTATGCATGGTCCAGACTCTTGGCCATTTTAAGTGCATTGCGATTGTTTGTGCAATTTTGTCTTCCTGCCAAAGGGCCAGGAGTTGTCAAAACGACAGTCAATTGCACTACGGGAATTAGTTCGTGTAACATTTCTGGTGTTATGCGTAGGTCGGCATAGCTGTTGAACGCAATTTTAATCGCGTCCATGAAGTAAGCAGCCTGCAGAGGAGCTGGTGCTGCCTCCATGGGCTCTAAGGACAATCTGGCAGCTTGTTTTTTTTCTAATGTAATAAAATTTTTCACTATCTGCAAAAATTTGTCATAATTAAAATTTGTTTCACTCATTGGACACTGTCATGCATAATATTTGTAATTTACCCATATTTCACATATGTTTTATTTCTCATAATTTTTATTATTTTTTATTTTTCAGTTTTCTTATGGTTAGGATATTTAAACCTAGATGTACGAATGGCAATAATTAATGTTTAATTGAAATATAAAGCTGGTTTTTCTTTCGTTTATATGTTAATTAATAACTGATATTTTGTTTTGTTTTTTTTTTTTTTTGGGGGGGGGGGGGTTGGGGGGAGGTCTCACCTTTATTGTGAATGTTTCAAGGAATTTATTTTGTATTTTTTGATTAACTTGTACGAGACCCGTAACTCTATGGAACAGGGATTTAGGCCGTTTGGAGTGTCATTTTAGTTCGTTAGTCAGGAAACCTTGCGACTGGCTAACACGTTCAAATCCTGTGCTTCGATTGGCTGGAGAACTTAACATAGGGTTAGGCCGCGCGGGTCGTTTGAAAGTTCGTTCTCTCTACCACTGTGGTAGACGTAAGGCTAGGACGCTCGTCCTACAGTTGAACGTAGGGGAGGTTTTTTTTTAAATTAGAAGTTAGGGTGTGTTAGATCTTACAGCTTGCTGTAGTTGTTATTTGTGTATTTGATTAGAGTTGGGAGAGTAAGCACTCGCATCGTTTTATTTAAGCAGCTGTTTAGCAGTTTAAGGTAGCTAGCTAGAATTGTAACGTCCGTGAGCCGGCGAAGCATGTAAAGTAGCACCGCACCTAGACGTGCAATTCCTATCTCCTTTCCTTCTAGAAGCTACACCGTCCTGCCGTCGCCTATAACCTGGTATTTCACTACAAGAACTATTTTCATCAAGTTTTTAAATTCATTTCATCTTAGACTTTGCTACGTTACACCATTGGCATTGAACATTCTACACAGCGCCTCGTTGGCAATGTGCCTATATTATCTTCATCACACTTTACCATAATTTTTACCTGAGAGAGAAGTCAAGTGTTATTACCTATTTGAGACAGTCAAGTTAAATTTTTCTGAACTAAATTCAAGATATTTTATTTGGAGAGGACCACATAAAGTGTTTAAGTCAGACGGTTAATACGTGTCACGTGTGGGTATTTGAAAATGACCGTTAAGCATGACCACGTCCTAACGGCAGCTTAGTTTGAACATTATTATTTTCTTTGTTCATTGCCATTCAAGGATATTTGATTATTTGAATTATTTTTCCAGCTTAAAAAATACTAATATTTGAATTTGAAAATTTTAGAATATTTTCTTAATAAATAATTATTAGCTGGATTTGGACACGTCTGACATATTTACTGAGTATGCACGTTTTATCCTATCACTCCTCTACATATTTACAATTCAAAATGATTAAACGAGTGTCTTTTTATGTGTGTAGTTATGCACGGTAAGTTTCACAGCTGGTGTGACAAATAACACAGGTGAACAATGGTAAAATTGTCTGAAAAATAATAAAAGTGATTTTTAATGTATTTCTGACGCTGATTACAGGAAATAAAAGTGAAAAAATTCCATCAAGTACAGTTTAATCACAAACTGAGCCGGAATTTTGCCATATATAACGAAAATAGGAATTTTGGCATATGTGTTTATACAAGTAATACTAGTTTGACTCCTTCGTGTATAACAAATGAAACAGTATATAATTATTATTTAAATACGGTTCGTGTTCCTGGAACTGAAGGCTAGACATAAATTCTACCTTCCCTTGCTATAATATAAATTAAAGGCGATTCTTATTACTGAAACTAAACACCATAAACTCACTTTCCCCCTTCACCGCCCATAGAACTAGTTAAATCTGACTCATATTTCTGAAACTAAACACCAATCATCTGCTTCCTTCGCCCACCCCCCCCCCCCCTCATTTTCATCCAAGGCAGTGACTCCATCAGTCTAAATTACACTCCTTTAGTAATCCTTTTTTCTTTGCACAGAGAAGACTGTTATATTTGCAAAATACATTTTTCTGAGTAGTGTGGTCAATAAATGTTACACTGTGTATTTCTCTTTTGTCCAGTTTACGATGGCATCACGTCACTGTATCATCGATCCTGGCTCATTTTGTTACATTTGTGGAAGTTTTGCAGTTAAAAAACAATAAAGAAAACCAAAAGACTTTGTTGAAAAAGTATATTATGCATAGGCTTCTCAGAGTGTATGTTCCGTGTGTGTTGAAGAATTGCGTCAGTGGTCACAAGTAAAGAAACAATATTTTCGTTTTGGAGTGCCCATGATATGGAGAGGGCCACATGATCACAGCGATTTTTGTTATTTTTGTTTGTGTAAAGTGCAAGGATATAATTTAAAAAATAAAAGGACATTTTGTATCCAAATCTTTGATCTGCTATACGTCCTTTGCTCCATGGGCCAGGAATACCTGTTCCTACTCCTCCTGATAACTTGGATGATGTTTGTGAAGAGCTCGAAACAAACTCTGAAGTTTGTAGTTATAGTGACGAAGATGATGATTTAGTTTGTGAAGCACCACAGTTTTTCACACAGTCAGAGCTGAACGATTTGGTGAGAGACTTGGACCTTCCTTAACAATCTGTGGAACTGTTTGGCTCACGGTTATAGGAAAACAACTTGTTAGCCTACTGGACGTCGTTTTCATGGTATAGGAATAGGGAGAAAGACTTTGAGCAATTTTTTTTCTCAAGAGGGCGATATACTTTACTGCAGTGGTGTGCCTGGGCTCATGGAAAGTTCCAATATTGAATACAATGCAAACGATTGCCACCTCTTCAGTGATTCATCAAAAAGAAAATCTCAAAGCTGTCCTTCTCTATACCTAATGGAAGTAAGTATGCTTCTTTGCCAATGGAACATTCTGTTCATTTGAGAGAGTCTTATAAAAATCTTTATCTGATCCTAACTAATCTTGCATATAAAAATCACCCTTAGGCTATTTGCAGGGATTAAAAAATACTTTCCACATAACTAGGACAGCAAAGCTGTTACACCGTATTCCTCTTTTTTATGTGAATGGGATAGTCGTGACAGGAAACAGCATTATGTTAAAAAATAATGGCTTCTTAGAAAAGCACTACAACCTGGGGCAAAAATGTAAAAAGAGATAATTTAGTAGATCGAAACAAAATTTTACTTCTCCCGCTTTACTTTAAACTAGGACTGATAAAATAGTACGTGAAAGCACTATGAAAAGATGGAGAGTGTTTTAAATATCTCTGCAGCCAGTTTACTGGATTGTCAGAAGCCAAGCTGAAGGAGGGAGTGTTTACGGGCCAGACATAAGAAGACTGGTAAAAGCTATGTATTTGAAACAAAGATGGAAGATAAAGAAAATGAAGCTTGGCGTGCATTCAAAGATGTGAAAAATTTTCTTGCGCATTATAATGATCCAGATTACAAAAGTATTGTTGCAAACATGTTAGGAACCTTTAAAAACTTGGGATGCAACATGGGCATAAAAATTAATCTCTTACACTCACGCCTGGATTACTTTCCAGAGAACCTAGGAGCCATGAGTAATG